>CM048042.1:17452373-18652373 GCA_026259375.1 Verasper variegatus
AGAACATGAAGAACAGGTAAAACAAAGTGCAGTGTGCTGCTGCAGGGGTTTGCACTGTTGCCTCCCAGCCGGGATTTTCTCCAGGTTAAGCAGTTTCCTCCCACAATCCAAACACAAGTTAACTGCTGACTCTAAATTGCCTGTGGGTGTGGATGTGAGTGTGGATGATTAACGGATTAGGATTGTCTCAATCCGTCCTGCGACTCCTTAAAGAAGCAGAGAAGCTGATGGATGGATAAAATGTTTGAGAGACCTGAACACCTGACGACCTCAGGACACGATGTGCACTACAGTTCTATCAGTAGATGACACATTACAACCTCTGTACGTTTACAAACCAATTACCAAGTCATTATTTCATCAATACAATTAACTTAAAGTAACATTTAACCATTTTTACATCTTTAAAATTCGATCAATTAAACTTTTGCAGATTATTTGCTACCTTCGTCCTAAACTCACAAAGAACCGAATTCGCTGTGGCAGCTGCTGCAGTGAATCCACAGCCTCTTCCATGTCCTGTGTTTAATCGATTCTACATTATGCACAAAATGGAACTAAGTCTCTCCATTCTATGATCTATCTCATGGTTAAGAGAAATAATCTTTCTTTGCTTTGTAATATTGCAAACGTTTTCTCTCTTGCAGCAACAGAACCAAATCAGTCAATGGGCTCGTGGAGATCACGTTCATCGTGTGACACTCTCTGGTCCAATGAGAAGCGACATTATTACCTGGTTCAGTGAGGATTGTAAGGGATTGAGCCGTGCTGTAATGTGACACTATATTGAGTTCGACCCAAACAGGTCACACCGGCCCTTCCCTGCTCATCAGCATCACCAGGCCTTAAAAACAGCCGGCTCACCCCAATCAATGACCCAAATCTACATACATTTGCATACTAACCTAATGGATCTTTACCTTGATCAGACCTGACCAGCACATGGACATTCGCCTGCATGTCAAACACTTCCTTAGCCACAGACACACAGCAGACTATATGTCATACCATGTCATAAAGTACAGTTTGGGGCAGTTTGATGTGATTTCAGCTCGTCTGAGTGTGTTATTTGCATATATGTTGTTTTAAATGCATGGTTTGTATGAATTCAGAATTATAGATTTTCATATTATTCCACAGTCTAGTCTGAAGAGGAAAGAGTCTGACCAATCGCTTCTGTTTTGGTCAGATTCAGATCAATCCATTTTCTGTTCGCGCTCACTTCTGGAAATTGTCTCAGCGCTCAGCTCCACATATCCACACACACAGCAAGCTGCTCCTGCAAAAAAAATCTAATGCTCTCTTATATTGTTTTCACACACGTCCAGGATTTTATCTGCACTTCTCTATCGGTCCGCCTTCCTCCATCTTTCTCAATATCCCCTCGTTTTTTCTCTGATCTCCGACAAAATCAGTATTACAAGAGGGAGAAGGAGTGAGGGAGAAGGCCAACTGTGTAAACGCCTGCCAAGTATCCTCCTCAGGGCAGGCTTAAATGGGTCTGTGGCAGTCCATTTATTTATCAGGGGCTAAATTCAATAAAATGGCCCATATATGAAAGAGGGGGAATAGCAGCACTGTCTGACCGGAGGATTTATCACAGCTGGGAAACTCGTTGTTGCTCTTATCTGTCCAACACTGTTCCTTTCTTTCACTGCTGATGACGTATAGCTCTCCCCACATCCACCAAGTCAGAAGGTGGCCTGGCCACAAGACAAGAACCAGGGACTTTATATAGAATATAGAAGACACTGACACATGCAGTATTAAACTGGAGGTTTACAACTATGTGTGTTTATTTATTACATCCTTTATTTAGCCAGTGAAACAATAAATCATTTCATTTTCCAGTGGGTCCACGGATGAAAGAAGAAAACATTTAACAACCCTAAATACAGCAAGTACACAAAGATATATAGAGCCCGGGAACGATAACATTTTTTGTTCAATAAACTAAATGTTAATATAAAATTTTGTTACTTGTGGGAAATACATCTGTCGATGTTTGGCAGGGGGTTAAATAGGAAGACCAATATATAGTAAACATGAGACCAGCTGCTGGTTAGCTTAGCTTAGCATAAAGACTGGAATCCAAGGGAGAAAAAAAGTTTAACTGGCTCCGTCTTAAGCTCAGAAATTGTCACATTATATCTTGTTTAATCCATCTATCGATCTTCACAAGTGATTTTGTTCATATTCAACTCTATCAATTTAATAAGAAATTACCGTCAAAATAAATGAAGGTCGAAAATCCGGTTACAAAGCCTGAAATGTGTTCGTATTTAAACTCTCCATCCCACTAGCATATAACATTGGCCACTAGGGGCGCTCTATCAAAACAAAAGGCCGAGACCAGATGACGTCCTGAAGCAGCCGGGGATGATGGGAGTTGTTGTGTTCAACCCTGTTGCTGATGAAATATATGTGACATGACTCAGGTTTAAATCACGTCACAGATGAGGTTGCGTGTTAAAGTTGTCTTCACATTATGCAGCAATGGATAACTGTGAACCTTTACGGGTGACCAAACAGTGAAAGGAAAAAAACACTTAACCCCAGAAGTTATTCCAGAGACAGGAGAGGCCCAAGATAAAGAAAATATAATACAATTCAAAAGTGAAACATCCGCTTATCTTAAATAAAATCTGGGATTTCTCTGGGTTTGAATATTTCGGATAATGTAAGAACACAAGTCAACAAAATATACAGGTCTAGTCATTTTTAGACAGTTTAATGGAGACTTGTTTCATATTATATCTTGAATACATTTCAGCTTCTTGTAAAACACACACACACACACTTGACCCTCATTAAGTGGAAAACCCGAGATGATGTTTACAGCTATCAGTGTGGGAGCATCATTGGACACTTGGTGATTAAATGAGCAGGTCAGGGTGACAGTGCATTCTCCTGTCACTCTGATGGCAGATTAGTCGTGAGTGGCAGCCATCAACTGCCTGTTCTGCAGTGTGACACACACACACACACACACACACACACACACACACACACACACACACACACACACACACTGACTCGTAGGTGTCAGCAGGCCTATACCCGCTGACAGCTCTAGCTGTCCAGTCCTGTCTCTCCATCCATCTTCAGGTCCTGTATCAACCACGTCACACACCAAATCCTGAGATGGTGGTTGCCTATATTTCTGTGGTGCCATGTACACACACCATTTCTCCTTACCAGACGGACAGACGGACAGGCGGATTGAATGACACTTGGATAGATCCAGGAAGGTCCCCAAGGGCGGCTGCAGTCGGTCTGATTAGGCACACTCATAGCCTCATGCAGCCACTTACTCACACGTAAACACACACACACACACATGCAGGGTTACCCTAAATTGACCCGCCATCATTTTGCCCAGCCACCATGTCACTTACTTCCTGTGGAAAAATTTTAAAATCTACACGTTAGACCTGCAGTGACCTCACACACATTTTCCATTCTGTTAAACCAGACTTTATCAGACTTGCCATTATCAGAACATTTCAGGAAAAGGACCATTAGAACAGAAATGACCCAGGTTGGGAGCAGCTTGATGCCAGCCATCACATTATCCGTGTCGTATCACCAGACATGAGGTGAACGGCAGCGTTTTTTGTCCTCAAATGTTCCAGAGTGCAGCCGACGGTGATGGTGAATGATATCACATTAAAGGAGGTAGAGGAGCAGTCTTTGTGTCTGGAGAATGTTTATTGATCGACAGTTAACTCAGGTTGAGGTCACTTCCTGTTCAAATAATACATCTGATTGGCCTAAAGACTGGGAAACAGCACGAGTTAAAGGTCAGAGGGAAACGTGGATTATTTCACTGGATATATATTTACAGATCACCAGTAGGAAAGCGAGGTATAGTAATTACCACTTAAAATATGTGTGTTTTTAATGATTTAATAAATGGTTGATAAAATGATACGTTCATACACTGAGATTAGCTGAAAGTAAAAGACTGGTTGTCGGTTAAAGAAATGTAACGTGCACAGAAAAGCTGCGCATGCACCAAATGATGCAAAAGAGAGGCTGAAAACCTGACATATGCATAAGAAAGAAACTCATTCAGATTTGCAGATCTAGATTTAAGTCATTGCAACAAGTGTCGGTTACTGTACCTTGAGTTTCAGATGCAGCAGATAACAAATATCACCATATAGCTGAACAACAATATAGTTCTGATAATACACATATACTCAGCTGCCTTAAAACTTAGCTTCAAAAAGAAAACACACACACATATTGAAAGGAAAAGTTCTCCTTGCTCTTTCTCTGTGGTTGCATTCCCATGGTAGTTTGCACAAACCCCTGAGGCAAAGCTTTATCCCCGAGCTAACATGCTGAAAAGCCTCTGAGTACCCCAATGATCAAAGTCGCCCATTTGTTTGAACACACTGAGACAGAGTCATTAGAAATGCATATTACAGGACAGCTATTGCATATTAACACAGTCAGGCAGCCAATTAATCATTAGCTCATCAATATCTCATTTGCATGAAATTATTCTCTTTTAAGAGCCTGTGTCCGAGGTGACGGGGTGAGCTCATCGATAATGCTAATGTCCCTGTGGGCCTGGGAGAGGGAGGCGAAGGGGGGAGAGACGGGGGAGAGATGGAGAGGGGGGGGGGGACCTTGTTCAAATGTATAACTCCCACTTGAAATCACATTTGAAGAGAATCAGTATGTACATTAAGTAGTTTTATATCAGAGAGCTCAACTTACTTCAGATATACTCGGGTGAAATGGACAGACGAGATGCAGATGAGACACGCTTAACACCTGCACAGGTATAGACTTATGCACACACACACTTACACGCACACACGTTTATGCTGTTGGCAAGGCCAGAGAGAGTGGAGTGTCTCAAGGTCGCCTAAGGCTCAGGGCTCTTATAGATTGCAGCTACGGTGTGTATGTGCCCTGACCACACCTCAGTATGTGTGTGTGTGTGTGTGTGTTGGAGGGCAACACTGGGACTGATTGTGTCACTTTCCTAAAGAAGAATGTGAGATGTGCCGCGCTCGTTACACATCAACACACTGATTCCTCAGATGGAAAATAGAAAAAAATTCCCTTCTTTGCCAGTTTGACTAAAGATGAAGCAAAGATATTTCATATTTGACTAAAGATATATGTTTTTGCACTTGTATAATATTTGTATTATTAAAGTAATCTTCCAAATCAGCATGAAAGTTGTCCAGGGGGGAAAAAGTCACAAATCGTGGTTCATGTACCAGAATTCACTTTCTATCTGCTGTTGAAGACCCTATGGAGTGTTTCAAAGGAGCTGTATAGCCAATAAGTGGAATTTAAGTTCATGTTGTTTTATTAAACTACTATTTCCAAGGTCATGAATAACTTTTAAACTCTGACATAAAGTGTTGTTTAATTTAGCAAATAAATCTGACGGTGTGAAAGTTATAGTTAGAGGGAAAAAGCTAGAACGTGGATTTGAGTTGAGTTGATGTTTTGCTGTAGTGACTATCCAATAAAGTTAAAATTCTTATTTGTGTGAATCTCCCCTGTCGTCCTCCCTCAACAGGCCCTTTGTCCTCTTCTCCACTCTCATCCCCCTCTTCAGCTCGAGGAGGTGAGACCGGTACTCTTAGCTGATTACCAAACATGAAAAGGGTTTCCCAAGTTCAAGACTTTTCATTGATCACAGACCTCCTTCACCTCCTGCTCCCTGTCCGCCTCCCCCCTCATCCTCATTGTCAATCCTTCCATCTCTCCCCTCCTCTCCCTCCGTCTCTACCCTTTCCCCTGTTTAAAGGCACCGGAACCTGCCCACGTCACCCATGTTAAGTGTGGTCAACTTAACACAATGCTGCCAACTGTGCTCGTGTGTCTGTGCGTGAACAAATCTGTGTGTGTGTGTCTGTTCGAGTGTTTGTGTTGGAGGATACACTTGAGGCCTAATTAGAGTCGTTATAGCTGCAAAGGGAGTGGTATAATGGCACATAATGAAAAATGCCAAATTTCCTCTCCAATAAAAACGAAATTAATTAATGAAAAGCACTTTGAGATAGAAGAGGTAAAGCGTTGTTGGATATAAAAGATGATGTATTAATCCTCTGCCGTTACAGATGGTTCAACCCTCCTGACAACTGCTATTATGTCGAGACACTGTTAGCATGCATAATTATGCTAATTAAGACCTAATTAAGTGCTAATTCTTCAGAGAGTCTCTTTCTTTGGTTGTAATTTAACACGACTCAGCATTTAACACTTCTTAAAGATTTTCCACACCCCCTGTGATTCATTTGTAGACCCTGTTTCGTTTGTTATAGGTTGTAGACACATGTAGGCCTCCACACTGGTCAAACAATGATGTAAAAAAAGGCCACGGTTGAGAGAGAAACGGGCCCGAAGCAAGGAAGGAAAAGAGGAACTCGTTGGTACGGACACACACATCATGAAAAATTCAATTATGATCAGTTGTGTTAGAAAAGGAAATTTTTTATACGGGTTGCAGAATTTTGACATAGTTAATCAGGGAAAAGTTGCCTCGCTAAGTGAATTAATTGTTTTTTTAACGAGGCGCGGCAGGAGATCGGCGTTAACGCACACGTGTTACAGTTAGCATTTCTTACAGTGTTTGTGTTTTTTACTGGTTCGTGCAGGAATTAGCTCTGCAGCCGGGCGACAGGACATTATTATGTTGAGTGACAGATGGATCACAAGTGGTTACAGTATATTGCGTCAGAGGAGGACGACAATTGTGTGACAGTGATCCAGTATGTGTTCAACAGCAGCCCTACACACACACACACACACACACACACACACACACACTAGCTGTGACTCATTCCGTCATTAAAACAAAGCCATTACAAACTTGACATGACATCTGTCACCCCGGCTATCATCACAGATCAGGACTCTTGACCTCTCCCCGTCATGGCGCATGTAGCGATCGTAAGCAACGGGACTCACTGATTGGCTGTGGAGCCAAGGAGCAAAAGCTGTTTCATAATTCAGTCTGTTGTATCAGGCAGGTGGGGCAGTTTTTTGGGGGGGGGGTTCAGCTGCTGTAAATTTGATGGCGTGTGAAGAAACCTTAAGTCTGGCAGTTGTGTTTTCAGAGATCTGCTCTGCGATTTCAGCAAAAATGATTCTTCTTGAAAAAAGTGTTTCATCAGATCCGATGGGTGTAAGACGTATAAGGCCGCGCACAGAGTTCACACGGTGGAGTCCCAGATCGTATCTTCAGCTTTAAACTCTCTCTGAAACCAAATGTTACATAAACCACAGAGAGAGAAAAAAAATGTTGCAAGAGGAAACAGATGCAATGTAGTGTAGAGAGTTTCTATGTTACCTTAAATCAACGATTGGGCCTGTAGCAGGAGTGTGTGCAGATAATGAAGTGTGGCACTAAGTAACTGTGGAGTCCCTGCCAAAGCTTAATTAGAGATTCATCCTCTGGTATATATCACTGTTAGGGTGCGTCAACAGGGTGCAATTTATCAGCCGTTGGCAGAAAGGGGTTTATGGCTCAAACTGTGTGTATGCGTGTGTGTGTGTGTGTTTATGTGCGTGTGTGTAACAGCCACATCTCGGCCTGTGAAATTAAACACCAATAATTAATGGGAGATAGGAAGTTTAGCACCTGTTTTGGTCTTCTGTTAATGGAGATCCTGCAGGAAACCCACTGTGTCGGGCTTTAAGATAAACAAGGGCTCTTTGTTTTAATCGTGTGGTCCTGCGTTGTCTGAGGGGTCGTCCCTAAAATGTGTCAGATTTACTATGAGAAAGCATCTAAAACTAATAAATAATGTCATTCAAATACAATGTAATGATTTACAGGCTACGATAGACACGTCAAAGAAATATCAATGTGTTAAAAATGTGCACTGTGGTATTTCTTTGTAAAATATAACACTGTTTTGAATTTGACGGTGGTCAGTAGTATTTCACTCCTCATTAATAAGCTGTCGATTTGATGAAAATCTGAAATTATGTTGATTTCTGCAATAGAAAATTATTTCACAATGATTTTCACACTACACTACATAGGCTTTGTTTTTTATTGTTTTAAAATTACTTATAATCTAAGAACTCAAATAGTGTCAGTGACTTTTCCTTTAATGCACACAGGCCATATCATCAAATATCCAATTTACATCTGAAAACTTCACCAGAATATTCATGATGTGGCTTCAATAAACCACTAAAAGTAATAGATACAATACAGTAAGTGAGATTTTAATACAGCTAAAGTTTGGAAGAAACATTTGAATATATCATGTTGGTTTTAATAAAAGAAAATATAAAAACCCTGGTAATGAAACAATGTATACTCTGTACAGTTTACCTAAATACTGTGGCACTGACATGAATCTGTCCTCTGTGAGTTCGGGTGATTTGTGTCGTGTCACACGCATGCAAGCAGAGTCCACAGCCACTTCCATTTATCAGTACACATAGTTTATGGACTAATTTGGTTCCAACACAACAACAACAACAACAACAACAAGAACCTGTGTGTGTGTGTTTTTTATCAATGAAGAGGCCTCTACACATGAATTCACATGGCACATATGGTGACATGTGCCTATACAATATTTAGCATGTGTGTGTGTGTGTGTGTGTGTGTGTGTGTATGTGTGTGTACATGAGGAGAGGGCCCCTGAGGTTTGATTATAAACCAGTGACCACAGTGCCCGGCACAAAGGCACTGGTCCATTGATACAGTAACACAGCCTCTGGGACACAAGCTTATACAGGCTCTGTGATGTTGCTGGTTGAGGCTGGAGCAGAAAACACACACACACACACACACACACACACACACACACACACACACACACACACACACACACACACACACACACACATACAGATAATGACAAGGTCCCACTGCAGACAGCACACTGCTCAGACACTGAAGACTTGTAAGAGCCTGACAGCTGAGGGCTTCACCAGTCCAGGGTCTGTGAACTGTTTTTCAAGTTTGACTGAAGAAAATATTTAGATTGTAAGTGTGTGTGTGTGTGTGTGTGTGTGTGTGTGTGTGTGTGTGTGTGTGTGTGTGTGTGTGTGTGTATGTGTGTGTGTGTGTGATTAAAAAGACCCCTTCCTCACTGCAGTGGGTCAGTGAGACGCTTCACCACGATTGCACTCTCATTCACCTTCTACTGTCTCGAGCCAAACAACACACACACACACACACACACACACACGCACACACACACACACACTTTACAAGACAGGGTGTGAGGTGAGCGGAGAGTCAGGGTGAAGAGTGAGGGGAGCAGAGCGATAAAGGAGAACAGTGACAGTGAAACAGAGAGACAGAGACTGTGCAGCTTTACCTCGCTATATTAGCAACATGCTTCTTGGCCGTGTCATTTAATCTGGCTAATTGAATGCTCCAATAATTCTAAAGAGATTATAGTCCGACACAGCGTCAGACTCAGGTCAGAGGTAAAGCGGGCCAATGATCTATTTGTCAAATGCATCAAGCTCTCCTCTAATTTCCCTTGATTGAAATTGATCATTTTGTAAATGCAGGTTCCAGATGGCTGATAAGATTTATTCCTTTTGTGTTGGGGGAGGCTGAGCTAATATTATGTAAAGGAAGTGCAGATAACTCTGGATTAACTAAAGATCCATGTGAAGAAAGCTGGATTCAAAGCTCTGAAAGCTTTGAATTAAGCCTGTTCTTCACGGATAAATTACTTTCAGGTTGAAGCCTCCATCTTAACTTTACATTATCTAATTAGTTAATCAGGGATCTATTGTTTTAACTAATAGGTGTTTTGATAAATTTCACTATTAAGAGTTTTTATTCGACTGCTTGAAGTTTTTAAAATAGTTTCTGAAAAGATATTGGACACTCGTCAAAGTCTGTTTACACCAGTATTTAAAACACCAGCAACATTTTGTGGCAAGTTAAAGAACATTTTCAGTTGAATTACTACGATCAGTGATTTCACATGTGAGCATAAAGTGAATTACTTGAATTTATGTCAACTTGAAATTTGACACCAATCTGAGCTTTGGTTGAACAGAGACCCAGAGAAAGAAACTGATTTTTAACATAAAAGTGATAAATTCTACACCTGAATTTAAAAATCATCACACAAGAAGAAGAATAACAGAAACAAACAGATTTGTTTTTTCTGTTTTCCTCATCTCCACCCTCATGCATGTGAGGAACTTTTTAAACCACCTACACAACCCAGTGTCGAAAACCTTTTTCATAATTTACCGGATTTTTTATCTTCACGAGTCTGAATGTTCCTCCGATTTTACTGCATATGAAAGTGAGCACTTGGCCTGACGATTAATCTTTGATGAAACCATCTGATAGCACAGACCCAGTTCTGGTCAATGTTGCCCACACACACACACACACACACACACACACACACACACACACACAGAGAAAACACTGGTGAGATGATCCAGTGAGACAGGGATGGAGCGTAAAGGTAAGAGGTGACATTATGAACTGCAGAAATTTTGAGATTGACCTGTCATTTCAGACGGCGTGTGTACGGCCCTGTAGCAGCGATGAACTGCTGAAGTGCATTTCTCCTCTGACATTCCACAATATGAGGAGGAGGGTCCGGATTATTCCAAAGTCATTCCAAGTTTACCAAAGCAGGTTGTTTCTCCCCTAAAAAGTCACAGTCTATGTTACTCAACGTGATCCCAACTCAGCATTTCGGGGAGTTTTTCTGTCAGCCTTGCAAAATAAACAGCTCTCTATAATGCCCCCTTCTTTCACCCCCCCCCCCCACTCCCCTCTTCCTTTTCTGTCTCCTTCTGTCTCTCTCTCTCTCCCTGTCACAGTTGCTCATTCGCAGGTTGATGGGAGGCATCAGAAGGGATGAGTAAGAGGCATTTGAGACAAGTGTGTGAGAGACACAGGCGTGAGATCTGTGGAGAGGGACGTCTCTCTCGGAGGCTGTCTCTGGTCATATCCGCAAAACGGGGAGACAACAGATGATGCAGAAGAAAGGATAACCCGGGCAAACACCCAGGGGCAGGATGGCAACGTGGAGAGGTTACCATATAGAGGAAGAGTACACAGGGGCAGAGGGGTCACCAGGCTGTGTGTGAGCTGGCTTTCCCACTCACGTCCCATCATTTAAACTGTGCTTTTGTCTGCTTGATGCCCCCCCCCCCGTGCCCTCCCATCCCTCTGCTCGCCATTCTCTTCCTCCCCAGTCCTGCTCTGCATGCAGGGCCTCGTCAACTAGATCCATGCCGACAGGCCCTAGCTGCATGCGCACACTGTGACCGACTGCTCTTTTTGACTTTGCGTCCACATGTGTTTGTGCGTGCATGCGTGTCCATGCATTTGTGTGCAAAGAGAGGTGGGGGGAAGTAAGTCAGTTTCCCTGGCATCTGAGGGGTCTGATTTTTGTGGCAGGGCTGTCAGATCTCCGTTCCCCCCACGCCAGATCAATGCCAGCACTGAGCAAGTGGCAGCGCCTGATGAGAGCCACCCGCCCCTCTGACAGGTGCCCTCTACGACAGGGAATATGTTCTTCCAAATAGCAAGCTGGTAGCAACTAATTGATGCACACACAGAGTGGCACCGCGGAGGGAAATCAGTTCCTTCACTGCACAGGAAGGCTTTTTGCTGAAAGTAGTGGCAAACTAAAGGCAGCAGGTTCATGGGCCCAGAGGTCTGAATGTCGCTTTGTAGAAACAGAAACTACTTGTTGATTATTTCTCTTTAACTATAAGAAGTTCAATTCCTTCTACTTTAACCAAACAAACAAAAAATGCCATTAAACCTTAGTCTTTAAAGATTCTTTTATTTTCCCTTTTCCGCATAAAATTAATCTGCAAGCTATTAACTGTGTAATTTAATTTAATTGTTTGGATTTATTGCTCATCTTCAGTTTGCTAATATGTTGCAATATGCGGGTGGTGATTAACATGAGAATATCACCATGCCAACACGTTGCTGCTCTGAATTCTCCCACTTTCTCTTCAAAGTGCTTCAGTCTGATGGAATGAACTCGATAAATTTCCCCCAACACGTTCTTGTCAGATGCAGAAGACAGGGTGAGGGCACGGCAAACCGAGCGAGGCGTCCAATGCACAGCACCAAAAGCCATAACACTAAGTAGATGCTGCCCACTTAAATCTTTACATTCTTCATTCACTTTAGCTCACCAAACACCACAATCCCCATAGGCGAGTAATGAATAATCATTAGCAAAAGGTCCACAAATTATTGATGTAAAATAAGCAATGATTCTTTTTTTTGTTTCGCAATTTATTGCCATTAACAAGTAACTTGCAATCCAATAAATGTCAGCATGGCTTTCAGTTAATTAAAGGGAAAGATATTATACAGTAATGCAGGGTGGCGTTTATATCTCGATTTCCACAGACTGCAATTTACTGCTGAGCCTTTATTTGAAGGGACCCACAAATAATGGCTATTAAGACGTCAGGGGATGGACAGGGGATCACATTAATGAAATTAGATAAGGTGGAATGGTGATCTACACAGCCTGGACTCTGGAGACACACAAAGCCACACGGACATTTGGGCACACTGCACACGAGCATGACATATTAGGGACTGCATGCTGTTTAGTTTCCTACTTCCACCCCTTTTTTTATTTCTGTTTTCATTTTCTCGTCTTTCTTGCCTTCACCTCCTCTGCATTTTGTCCAGGCACCGACCGGGACCCAGTTACAGCAGGTGTTCAACATGAGGACCTGTCAGCTCATCAGGCAAAGTTTTCCTGTTTGTCCTGAGCACTGTAGGTAGCCAGTCAGTCCATCAACTCTGCCATCAACACTGCAGACACACACACACACACACACATACAGACACGCACACACTGACACACGTGTCCACATCTCCCCCAGTAACAGGGAGGTGTCACTCGGGGAGGCAGCTGCAGTCGATGGTATGACGGCTCTCCTCAAATCAGAGACCCTCGTCCCTGTCAACAGCAACCAGGCCCTGAGGCTACCCCTGTCACACAGCGTACAACCCCCTGAACACACACACACATACACACACACACACACACACATACGGGGGAGGAAGAAGAGGACAGGGAGGAGGAGGTGGCTGTGTTCTATCTGGGGTGCTGAATTCCCCTAGATTATGGGGGAGCAGGGTGATGGAGGATGGAGGAAGAGCGGGAGAGGAATAAAGGGGGGAGGGAGGGATAAAGGGAGGAGTGAGGGATGTGTGTTTTAGTCAGAACAGTGGTCCTGATTTCCTTCCTGACAGAGAGGCCCAATTATTGGCTGTGACAGTTTAGGGAAATTGGGCGTGAATGTGATGGGACAGATAGGAGCTCAACAGATAGGGGAGCTGATAATTGTTCGACAGAGGCCCAAGTCAGGTAGAAATCCAGCTGCAGGATTCAACTCTCTCAACTTTCACGGCTAAAAAAAGCAGGAAAAGAATATTTCAAGAATCACCAATGAGACATTTGTCCCTCGAACTCCGCCAAAACTCCCAACATTTCCTTTTCTCCGGCTTTGTCCTCCTCCTCTCTCTCTTTCTCTCTATGTGTGTGTATATGAATGATTTGGTCTGTATTTGTGCTGGCAGCAAACATAAGAGGGCCTCTGTGCAATCGGACAAGGTGCCGATATCTCAGTTATGTGACAGTGACTTCCTGTCTGTGTGTCAGACAGCAAGTGAAGGCTTGTCAATACAACCTCGTGCTCACATCCTTCCCCATCTCCTCAAACACAAACTCACACGGCCGGCGGAGAACTGTGAAAATCACTGTCTTCTTCTTTTTTTTTTCTATCCTCCCACACCACAGGTCAAACTTATCCAGGAATGAAACTTTCTTTTCATACATATAAACTATTATGATTCAGTTAGTATGAATATGCACATTTGAGGAGTAGAACCTTGTGTTTTGCATCAGATTATTTGCATTCCACTGAGATTATCCTTCCCCAAAACACCACAGTATTATCTATTTAGCTTTTATCAAATAAATGTGTTCTTAATGGATGTTGTGTGAGACACAGGAGTCACAGTCTCCATCCGTCCTGTCTATAACCCTCTGCCACCTAATAAACTCAGAGAGCCTGGAGGCTAATTAAAAGGACAACACTGCCCTCCTATGGCTGAATGGTGCAGATGTACAGATGTGCTTGACTAACTATTTGGGATCATGGATGTCATCCAAAAAAAAGGTGTAAAGTACACATCAGTATCAGTATCAGCTGCAGATCAGGTGCACAAATTCTTCACAAGTTTCCATTAATCAATGCACAATTAAAAAAGCGTTACAGTTGCCAATTTGATGTCGTGCACACTAACAATCACACATGTTGATCAGTGACATCTCAGTCTGTGCATCAAATCTGCTGGTTTGGACACATGGATGCCTGTTGCTGTGACGACGATCCATTCAGTCTCTGTTTAACATTTATCATCGATTGCAGGCCAGCACCCCCCCCCCCCCCACCCCATTGGCAGGTCTAATTCATTTACGAACCCGTCATTCCACATCATTGATTAAGTTGTCCTTCATCCCACTTTTAATTATATACAAAGATAAAAGATTTTCTCATTAATGTGTTTAATCTAATGAAAGGCCTTGTGCTACTGCGAGGGCCGGTTCAGAGGTCTGGACTATTGACCTTGGAGGGCACAGCGAGCAGATGAATGTTTTTAATTAGACGGAGCAAAATGGCTCCGGGAGCGAGAGCCTCAACTTGTCTGTTGGAGGGTTGGGACAGGTTGGCACGGAGCAGTTTAATGGATCTCCGCAGGTCACCGTCTCTCACCTCTATTGACTACAGCTCAAGACTTATCACCATTTGGAGCTCTGAAAAAACATCGGTCTTCAAATGGTGTTTAATTTAACATGCAGCCTTTAAACCTCTTGATATTCATTTACTTATTGGATTATTCTGCTCGGACTCATTATATTTCGAGTGTTACTGTTTTGTTCTGTTAAATCCAGTAGTTATTTGCTGAAAGAAGGACGGCACTCTTTCACAGACCACCTGTCACAGTTAGATTGACCATCAGCACCACCAGGAAAAATCCCACGAGTGTGATGGCTGTCAAAACATCCATAAAGATGTTACAGTCCTTGGTAGCAGGATTCAGCATAAACTCACATAGTTCTCTGCTGACGTCTGTGTGGTCCCACACTCCGCCACCACCAACTGATCAGCTCCAAAAGTTAATCATCTGGAAACACACTCCAAAGCAATATTTACATGAAGTTTGGTGAAACTCCACCCATGCGTTGTAGAGTTGTTTTTGACCACCCCCCAAGTAAAACTTAACAAATCGCCCACTGGTTGAGTCTGATGATGAATATAACTGTAGCCTTTTTCCAGTACACGACTTTGAATATGAAATAAAACATCTTGTAAATATGAACATGTTAATTCACCTTGGTTCCACGTTTGGTAGTTAAAACTGGTTTCGTTTTACTTCTCACAAGATAATAGATTCAGATTTTATGTTCGTATTCATTGCTCTTCAACTTGTTTATATTTCCATTGTGGACAGTTAATTGTGGAATGAAAAATAATGTGTTGTGGATGTTAGGAGGGAGCGATACAATGAAAAGATAAACATGTTTCCGGTGTACTCTTCACAGCACAATAAATATTTGTTATTGAACCTTACTGGAGATTGTTGTTTAATGCTGAATTTAATGGGGGGCAAGTACTCAATGCCTGCTACACTAATGATATCTATGAATATATATGGAAAAATCTCATGGTTTTCATTTTTTTATATAATAAATGATTTTTTATAAAAGTTCCTCTTGCAGCATTTCAGTGATTAATATGTGTCAGATTGGGAATCTACACTTAATCACCTTTTGATAAAAAAAAACAAAAATCAGCTCTGTTTATTTTCATCATCCTTGTTGACATGGCAAACACAACTTTATTTAACTACAGGTTCACGTATAGTATGTTGCTAGGTAAACTTTGTTGTTCCATCTTACTCTTATTACCTACTATTAGCTATTTTACTTGACATCTAATATTCTCATACTGACATTTTTTTAGAATGTTAAAATATATAATTCGTGGGGACTATTTATGCATCATTTTCAAAAGATCTTATCTTTGAAGGATCATCTGCTTTTATACATTAAATACTGAATAGTTTGTCTTATTAAAACATGACTCGAGTCTGAGCAGATGTACCTGACAGACTACACCACTAGAGGGCAGCACTGCTTCACATCAGCCAGTGTGGAAATGGTGTGTTGCCAAAACTGTGTCTGTACAAGGGCTTTTAAAACTGTAATAATAGGAACATTTCCAGGGAAATTATATACTTACATAAATTCAATAACATACAACTCAGTCTGTTATTTTCCAACTCATTATTTTATCTTAATTTACAAAGCCAAATTCTGTAAAGTAAATTCTTTTTTTTCTGACCTTACTATCTTCTTTGTTTTTACTTTGATATCAAATATTTATAAAATGTTATCTATGACTAAACCAAGGAAAGCGTTTTGTGTAAAGATCCATATCATTCTTATTAAATCAATGTGTTTTCATCTTTATTGGCACTTCAGCAGGAGCAGGACATTGTCATCAGCCCAGTCTCCTTCATCTGAAATAATATACTTAATAATGGGTGATTTTATTGTCCTTTCAGATCACCTTGAGAAAATGACTACAAGAAAAGTGAAAATTTGAATAATAAATATAAATCTGTAATAATACAGTTTCTCCATATTATTGTTTCAGTCCCTTATTTTTGAAATGTGCCACAAAATCTTCATTTATAAAAGTTGCACAGAAAATAAGCCACTACAGCAAATGACTCACAACATAATCACAGCAATTATCAGCACATTGTCGAACACACAAAAAGACAAAAGGCTCGATGATATAACTTTGGAGCAGCTGCATCCTCGCGTCATCTGACTCCACACGTGTGTTCCCTTATTGTCCACTGAGCAAATTAAACCAGTTCTGAAAATCAAGTCACTTCCCACCCTCATAAAAGTAGAAGATGACAGTAGTGAAAATAATGAAGATCCCAGAGTTTCCACATTCCCACTAGTCGAACACTTTACAGAGAAATCCAGTGCATTAAAACTCAGAGTAGCCGATAGTGTTTCACTGCAGCTGTAAGAGTTTATGCATCTCTTCCTGTATTATCAAGCTTTGTAGGCTGAAAGCAGAAGAGCACATATGGAAAAATGTGGCCATTTCTATTCTCTCTTAAGAGCAGATCTATTCACTGAACGTCACAAAGACTTATGGGCACATGTTTACATCCATTATCCAGCTGTTCACTGCTCATTCAGCGGGAAACCTTTAGTGGTTCATTCCAGGTTCAGACTCGTGATTCATTGTAAACATTTGTTGTAAACATCAATGATCCACCAGCACTTTCCACTAGTTGGTGTTATGCATTCACCAGGATGTCCCTCTGCTTCATTCGTACATTGATTCAGCCAGGCCCGTCTGCCTGAAGGTCTCAGCCACTTGTCTGGAGTGCTGCATCTTCGCTGACAGTGCTTCGAGGATATCGTTCTGGTCCACGGCGGTGGCTGTTTGGTAAATGAACGACGCCATGGACTCCAGACCGCGCATACCGAGATTTACCCCACAACCTGGAGGTTGAGGAGAAGAGAGGAGAGGAGAGGAGAAGAGAGGGGAGGGGAGGGGAGGGGAGGGGAGGGGAGGGAAAGAAAAGATGGAAGTGAAAAGGAAAGGAAGAATAGACATTATACACACATCAAATAAAATGTATCTTGGTATTGCACAGCACATATTAATGAGAAGCTCTGTTCCCCATTTTACAGACAAATACTGAACTGTATAACCTTGAAGTCACAGTTATGGTTGAACTGAAAAACACAACAGCACATATACATAAACACAGCCGAAAGGCCATTGAGTGCAGTAATGAGTCACCCTCCCATCAACACACACAAATACACACACATACACACACACACACACACACACACACACACACACACACACACAAACACACACCACATGAATAAAAATGATATATACTCTCTTTTCATTTGCATCTCACTCTGTTCCATTTATTCAAAGGGCTCTGTTTTCCAGCTAAAAGGACCTTTGATGTTGTACACTGTGCTTTAAGACAAATGTCCCCTTCTATTCTTAGGGATGCAATAACTGGTATTTCACAGACATGTACCTGTGTCGAAGTTGAGGACTCGTGCTGCCTCCCCCTCCACAGTGACCGCCACGTTGTCCCCCTCAATGTAAGCAGCGCTGATGCGTCTGTGCGACAGCTGTATCTCAAAGAGACGGCGGCTGCACTGCATGTGGTGGTGCGTCACATCGCTGAGACGAGGTTCGATGTCCGTCTTGTAGGCGTTGAAGGACTGATGGAAAATGTTCTTCATGATCTGGACGACAACACGGGGACAGTTAAAAGACATTTTAGTTCGATTCACCATGACATCATTTTCCCATAAATAGGATCACATTTACACACACATATGAAGGCTCTGATAACCAACGTACAATGCAATGCAATGTATTTACAACTGTGATAACTGAAAAAACATATACCTGTTGTGAAGTTGATCACTTTAAACATTTTCATGTGAACACTGGTATGAGAAAGATGCACGGAAAGTTGCATCATAACTGATCCCACATCTAATGCAAACTAGAGCCCAAAAACATAAAGATAAACAGTAAATTAATTTGCAACTATCGCGACAAATGATCATTATTTTCAAGCAAATGTAAAAAGCTCCTCTGGTTCCAGCTGCTGAGATGTGATAATCTTCTGCTTCTCCTTGGTACACACGATATAACATTGCATAGATTATGCTGTTTAAGTGAGGGTTGGATGAACCAAGCAATTTGCAGGCGTTGTTTTGGGCTTTGAGGAAATGTCTTTTTAATACATGGAACATTTAACTGAATACTCAAGGATATAATAATACGATTTATCAATAACACACATAATCATTAGCTGCAGTGCTAAAGTTCATCTTTAAATCATGTACTATAAGTTATATGCTGTTTACTCTGTAAAGAAAAAGTTATCTTTTCACGTTGAAGTATGAAATCTGGGGATGAAAACCTGTCCTTGCGTTGCTTCGGGCCTCCTCATATTGAGTGACAACAGCTTCTCTTGGCTCCGCCTCTCTGTTCTGCTCTTCTTCGACCCATACTTGCACAGTCATCTGTTACCAAGTAACAGTGCATCTGAATGGCCGCCCACATAGCAACTCGCGTTCCAAGGATGGTTTCGCCTCAAACCTGTGAGTGAGTACTACGCTGCAGACTGGGGCTACAGGCTACGCATCATCAGAGCTGTGTACTTCACATGGAAACATAGAGAGATTAAATCAAACACCAGCCTGGTGTTCCGCACAGGAAGGAATAATGCCGCCCTCCGTTTGTTCACTGATGTGTAACAGCAGGGTGCAGATGGCTTCTACACACACACGCGCACACACACACACACACACACACTCGGGGGAGGTCTACTTTCTTCTCCTATCTCTCTTTGACTCCGACACACTCAAACTCAAGTAGGTCCACAGACTTGAAAACACACACACAATCACTCACACGTGCATACGCAGACACACACAGACACTCACGGTCTCCCACAATATTACAGTCAAAGGCCACTTGCTAAATGAAAGGTGAGGAACATGCATGGAATCACGGCGCTGTTGCCACTTTGGAGTTAACATGGAAACACAGCTTCACATCCTTCACACCTCATCAATGATAGTGAGCAGCACTTGAAAGCTTTGAAAAAAAGATTTTATGGAGAGCCTCACAGAAGAGTTGGCCGTGTGCCTGAGGAAGCGAACCATCTTGGTGTCAGATGTGGGGCAGACGAGGGCCATGTAGCGGTTTCTGAAGGTGCCGTAGATCTTCAGGTGAAAGCCGGGCTTGGTGGTGGGGTTTCGGTGCTCTCGGAGGGCCTCCACTCCGTAAGCTGACAGGTCAAAGTAGAGACTGTGGGCACGGATCTCAGGAGTGGGTACCTGAGGTTATGAGAGAGGGCAGAAGGACGGGGGAGATGCTATAGTAAACTAGAATGGCCCTCAGTACGCTCATACGTCTGCCAAGGCCAGACAGTCGTCTTAAATTGAATTGACCTGCACCAAATTTCACGCACTCATAGATATTAGTTCCCTAAATATGCCTGATTATTTTTTCACCAGGACCCAGGAATTATTCACTGGGAAAACTGTTAAAATGTAAATGACTCTTGTTAAGTTAAAGAAAGGAATTTAATGGCTTCTCCCCTGACTCATGGGAAAAATCCATCGTTTTGTTTTTGTGTAATCTTGCTTTTAGATGTGGTAAAAATATTCAGGGGCAATCAGTGACCATCACTTTTGATATCATCACTTAGACATGAGCAATATATCTTCACAGCAGGTCTACTTCATAACATACATGCACCATATGATGTGTCCGTGGTAAAAACACATTGAACATTACCTACACACCGTTCCTGCCTGTGGGGCTGTTGTCACTTGGGTGGAGATTAAGAATGGCTTGTTTTTTTGTTCAGTGGCTCAATCTGGCATCGACTGCCCCGTTTCCCCTCAAGCCAGAATTGATCAATTTCCTTTTTAATGTCACAAACCAGCCACGTGAGATGAAACGGGTTAGTGCAGCCGAGGGAGACGAGCGAGGGAACGGAGCACAGACTGGGATGGGAGGGATGGCGGGCCTGACCAGATCATATCCTGAGGGGTAAATTCAATCACTACAGGAAACAGTCACAGAGACAGGGGGCCAATAAAAGGCAGCCACACAGGCACAGAAGAGAATGTGATATCAATGGTTATGGTGGCATAAAACAGCAAGGGAGATGATATCTGTGTTCAGTATTGGATAGATATTAGCCTGGGGATTTTTTCACCTCAACATGATTATTTCTCCAAATTAATCTTCTCTGTCAGACAGATTATCACTGTATATAATCCTAAAACCAACCTGTCATCAACATAAGTGATTCTATACAGATAGTTAATGCCGAGGAGCAGGCCGCTGTTGTAAATATCATTTGTCTCCTGCCAGTAAAAGGCGACCAAAGGCTGTCTGTCTGTTATTAACCTCTATAAACAGATTCTGCAGGTGAATGTGCAGAATCTGGAGGTGAGGGACAAGAGTCTGGTTTTCATCTCTAGTGTCACCAATCACGTTTGAGCAGCCTTCGATTGCCTGCAGGTAAACAGTCCATCTTGTTTTTCAATTTACCTGCAATCATACTCAGACAGCTGTTTATAGAGATTAGTCAAAATGTCTCGTGGACATGAAACACCTACAAAAAAGTAATGCTGTTTGGGTTTTGTGTGGAGAAACGTTCGACTTGTGTGAAACTAGTCAGACTGTAAACGTGTACAGAGTCTTGGCTCGGATATCTGCTGTCTACACAGGAAGCCCCAAAATATCGGCCACTGCCGCCAGAGGCTGATTCATCATCAGAGGGCGATTGGTCTGTTGTAAACCATATTCCAAATATCACACACTTCTTGGTTCATTTTCTATTTTATGTCTTAATCTAAAGCTGATATAATATTACACAGTCAAAGAAAGAATGAATTAAATTATTTCAGGGGCAGTTTTAGAGGCGATTACTCTGTGGAGATGTCTCTTATTTATCTATTCAGTCTTTTATGGATCTTGCAGTGACACCGAGTCATCATTAAGGAACCATCTGCCTATATAATAACAAATGACCTTTGACGCATCGTGTGAAAAACAGTGCAGCTGAGGTGTTGATATCGTCATTCATATTCACACCAGGGGACAGATCATGAGTCTGAGCAGGGGGACGTAATGAATCCAGAGCTTTATCATGGTCATCGCCTGCCTCCATCAGCTGCTCTTATCAGATTCAATGAGTAAATCAAAATGTTGCCAGGGTTGACGGTGACAGGGCCAAACAGCCTGCCTGCTGAAATCTGGCTGTTTATATGAGAAACCCGATATTGTGCTCAGCTGCTGTTGGCAGGTCCACATCACTGTTTGCTCCGATCAGCTTTATGAGGCCGAATAAAGTCACCTTCACTGCAATATCCTGTTTCCACTCTCTTCATTCTTTCCAACGGCAAACATTTGATTATTGCCTCAGTGTGTGCACATGAGTGTACGCATCTGTTAGTGTATGTGCATGTGTGAGTGTGCGTGCATGTGTGTGTGCACGTGCAATGACCTGTCTCTGGTCTAGTCTCTCTATTGTTGCATTAGCTCCATAGGCATGGCAGGAATCCACGGTGTAGTCGGAGCTGATGCCCAGCACCGAACACGAGTCACCGCACGACCCGTCAGCCACCACGATCACACTCGGCCAGTCAGTCTGAGGGATGCGGCGCAGGTATTCCTCAGTGAACTACAACAACAGGAAGAAAACAAACAACCAAAAAAGAACACAATTGTTTTAATGGTTTCATATTGAAAAGGGGTCAAGCTATTAATAGAGGAAGAACGTAACAACATACATTTACACCTTGCTGGAGGTGGGTGTGATTGTGGGTGTTTGTTCAGTATTTGATGAAATCAGGATCACAATGTTCAGACAGTATCAGCCTACATTATTAGAAACTACTTTAATGTCAGTATAATTGTAAATAAAAGTAATTGGTGATTAATTGTTCCAACTCTACAGGTTAAATCTTTTTTCTAGCTTCCTTCATTTATCATAAATCTTCAAAAAGTGAAGTTTTACAACTTTTACATCAAAGGATTTGATTTATTTTTCTACCACTGTGTATTAATTTGAGAGACATATGGGCTGTATTGTATTATCCCCATACAAGCTGTTACAATGTACTCCAGAGGCTGTACTTGTCTTAGCAGCAGTGCGTCTCTCACAGAGATTTATTATTATGCCTGTATGCACCGCTGCCCCTCAGTTAAACACCAGGCACTTGTCTGTGCACAGGACAAGACAGAGCAGGACAAAGTGAGGTGGGGACAGACTGACAGGGGGAAAGGAAGAATAAAAAGGGGCCTTAGCAGGGTCTGTTATGGCTCAGAGCCACAGATATCTAAGTTGAATCCATTCAGACTACAGCGAACAGGTGATTTAAAAGATCCCTTTTACATGCTCAGATCTTTGGAGGGGGGGGGGGGGAGTAATCAAACACCAGTGTCCTGTCTACTCCAGAGGAAATGGAGAACTTGGCAGAGACTCTGAACGAAACTGAAGTTTGTTGTGATCAAAGATCCTCTTGACCTTGTCTTCCACCTCATGAAGTCTGGTGGATCGTAGGGAGGCTAGCTACAGATAACAGGGATGACAGCAGAGAGAAGAGTAGCAACATAAAAGTGCTGTATAATTGATGGGGAAAAAAACAAAGTTCAATAAAAACCCCGTCTCGATATCCTCACTGACGCTTTGGCTCAAGTTTAATGGAGCAGGGATGAAAATAGTCTTGACTCTGGTTCCCAGCATTGAAACAAATATTCACTAAGCATTGAGTCGTTGTTTTTCTGTTAGAGGTTTCTTTGTCCTATAGTGGAGGTCGGGCTGGAGGAGAGAGGCTTAATGTGATGTTATTGTTCTCATGGTGTGGGCCTCCACAGAGAGGGGTATCTAATAAACGTTACCTTTTTAATAAGACAGAGACAGCATCTGTTATTTTATCATCATGCTTAGATCAACATTAGTCTGATATCTGAAAATCGGGTATCTGCCTGAACACACTATGACACAGGTGATGCCCTTAATAAATACCTTTCTGGAATCATGTTAAGATCAAACAGGATTACAATTTTAAATATGTGTTACTCGATGCTGTAAAACGCTTGGATTGGAAAGTGTTTACTAAAGTTCAGTCTTTTACATCCCACATGGCCTAAATGTCCTCAGGTTTGAGGTCAGCTTACATAACAGGTTATTTCCACTGATGAGCCCGCTTTCAGTCTAATATTATACAATGTCATATGAGGTGAAGCTTTGGAGGAATTATATAATATCATACCTACATATATACAGTATGTCTGTTCATAAGAAAAATAGATCTGCAGAAAGCCAAGTGTTAAATGGCTTGCTCCTGAAGAAGGCTTGTAACCTGTGAACAGGCAAACTGAGTATAAATCTCTTTCGGGTGTTTTAAAGGGAAAAGTGTCTCATGTTGAAAGCAACACAAAAAATTCAAAAGGCTTTTCAAATGTCAGCAAAGGAAGGAGTGAGCTACTATTACGCTGTACCTTGGTTCCCAGCTGCACCTTCACCTCCACCTTCTGTTTCTTCTGCTCCAGGATGCTCAGCAGGTACTCCTGAAACACGCCTATCCTGGTGAAGAAGTGCTCGTCGTGCCAGCAGCCCTCCATGTTGTCAAAGTCCACCCCGAGTCCCAGCAGGAACTTCACGCTTCGGGGATCCAGCGCGATCTGCTGGGGCCGGCACAGCAGCGCGCTCCGGTACCGCTCATCCAGCACGGTCAGTTTCAGCACCTTCCCGGAGCGGACAGCGACCAGCGCGGCCGTCAGCCCCACGGGTCCCGAGCCCACGACGAGCACCGAGATCCGGGCTCGCCACTGTCTGATGCCGTCCAGGCTCACTTTCACCACCACGTACACGGCCACCGCCACCAGGGTGCTCAGAGCCGTGTCATAGGCCAGAGCGCGGTACTTTTCCTCCGGGTTCTCTCCAGCATGCTCCGCCTGCAGCGCGTCCATAGCTGAGATGACACTGTGGTGTGTGGAGCTGTGCGTGGGCTCCTCTATCCACCAGCCCAGCGTCCTCTCGTCATCTGTGCGTTCACTTGGAGACAGCAGGAGGGTTTACATCCGTGCACACGCACACCAGCTGAGATCTGCCACATCCCTCCTCTGCGAGTTGAGTTGTTGCTGCACGCTGGACTCTCTCTCTCTCTTTCTCTCTCTCTCTCTACCATCTGACATGAGTCCGGAGGGTGAGCAGTGTAAAGACCCCTCAGCTGTCATGTTTGGCAAGTGCCAGGACTTCAGAAAGGCAATGGAAAACTATATAGTTCTATTGTATGTAAAAACTATAATTAAGATATAATATATATTGACTTATTTTAATCACATGCCTACGCCTATATAGGTATGTCTCCTTTTCTAAAATCCAATAGATGCAAACTGTGGGGAATGGACATGGGCTTTGTTTTTACTCTGAGAAACTATTGATTTTCTGATGCTAAAAAAAGAGAGGTCGATTTAACTGTCTCTCTCTCTCTCTATCTGTGTCTCTCTCACAAACACACACACACACACACACACACACACACACACACACACACACACACACACACACACACACACACACACACACACACACACACACACACACACACACACACACACACACACACAAACTGTACTTTTATCCTCTATCTGAGGACACTAACCCAAACCTATTTTTAACCCTAAAGCCAAATGTTAATGCTCTAGAAGCCCTTAAGTGCGGATCATCGAAATCTATGCTCTAAAAGATATAAGTACTCACACATGCCAGCATCACAGTGAACCTACAATCAATCACAAAGTGTACAGACATCTACTCCTGTGATCAATGTTCAGTTTGGGAACTGAATTGGATGATGAAGGTTCACAGATTTACACAAAAATAGCAGACGAAAGATAAAGAGAAATAAAAGCCAGAGGACAAGAGATGCTGGTTCATGTTTCCACAAATCACATCTGCTGATAAGCAGCTACACATTAATCTCCACTTTATCCCTCTGCGCCATTCAGTTCAATTTCAATTGAGTCTGACCATTATGGATCAATTTCCTTTGAAAGAAAAGGAAGCAGTGACCGTGAGGGCACTTCACCATGGTGATGGCTCCTCAGAGGACAAGGCCAGTTTGTATGAAATTATGTATTTCTGTGCTGCTACTTTTTACGGTGCTGCTGCCTTATTACTACTGAAGGACCTCACTATACCTCTGGATGGTTTGGGCTCATTTACATACAGTTAACAAGAAAGAACAAATAAAGGAGCAGACTAAACTAATAGATTTTTTTACATGTGGATATTATTTGGTGTCATATTCTCTCATAGAAATTATAGACAGTCCCCATCACTCCTCTCCTAAAAACCTCAATGCATCACATCCATTAAATGATTTTGCATTTTAATTATAGTGCTGACCTTTGAGCCCCATTAGAGCCCAATAAAAAAGTCAATTTCCCAGGTGGTGATGTCATCAGTTTATCTAAATGACTCTTCGCATGAGGTTTGTCTTCACAGGAGACAAAGGTTCATACAGCGTATTCATCACTGCATCTGACTATTAAAAAGAAAAGTGCATGAATCCATACATCAATTTAAATTGCCAGGGATTTGGAGAAAGTGAAGAGAGAGAGAAAAGAGAGCGGTAGGTGGTCATATTGGTTTGATACATTATGCTTTCCACCTTGGTTTCCACCTCTGCTCAGGTGCCTAGCAACGATGATACTGCTCAGACAGTCCAGGTGAAAAGGAGAAATGAAGCTCTAATTACAGCAAAGACCTGCGAGCTGGCAGGCAACCACAGACGAGGCCATTTCATGGAAAAGAATGGAGAGGGGTCACCTGGAAACAAAGCCAGGAGCTGAAATATTCCAATGATCACTTTGTGGAACTAAACAGTCGTCTTCATCTTAATGCAGAGTGAGCTGAAAGCACGGTTTGGTAAAAAATAGAGTCCACTTCCATTTGTTTTGCATGTATGATACACCTGTATACAGCTTAAATAATGTATGGATACCTTGAATACTTCCTGACATAATGCCCTGTGAGATAATACAGAAGGAAACAATTGCACATCTGAGGAACACTTTTGCTTTGATTTCCACATCAGCGTGTTAATTTATGCAGTTACAAAGGGGCTACGGAGATAATCCATCCACGAAGCCTCAGGATTTGAATGTGTTAATGACACTGAGCGGAACCCTCACACGTCCCGCTCTGACACAATCCTACGCCTGAACAAAAGGAGCACAGAGAGCGGGTCTTTATCAGCTTGCTCACATCTTACAGCTCAGTAACGGGGCTGTGCATAGGTCTGAGGTCATTAGAGAGGAAAAAAGCATTAGGCCTCCACACAATGAACACAAACCCTCATTGTTGTCAGGGAGTTCAGGCGGCTTTGAACTAGTATATCCATGTACTACGGGGGGGGGGTCACTCGCCGGGAGAATTCACAGATTTAGTTTGCAGTCTGTACACCCTCTCTGTGTGTTTGAACAAGCTGAGGTGAAATGAAGAGGACACTCAAGGGACGGAGATGGCGACTTAGCATGTGTGAGTGCATCTTGTTTACAGATTGAAGAGAGGGCAGAGTGTCACAGAAGCACAGCAGCTAGTCTGATACAAGGTGTATCAGTGTTTTGGAGGGATCACTCTGATATCTGCTAGAGCACTGCGATTGGTTTCTCGTTCCCTGTGTTGAGGTTGTTTCATTCATTCAATCATTTATACAGTTCCTCTTCCACCGCTCTACTATGCACCGGAGTAACTGTTACGATCTCCAAATTAATCTTGTGGTTTCATAATGATTTTTCCCAGATGTCCAACTCAAATAAACACCCTCTCTGTTGGACATACCACGGCTCTGGGAGAGAACAGAACTCAACGACCCCCCAGGTGTGATAACACACAAGGAAGTCTCTGTTCATTTTGAATGAACTGCAAATACATTGGATGATCATTTCAAGGCCTCGGGCAGAGCAGACGTCACAGCTAACACTAACACAACAGATTAGACTGGACAACAGCCAAAATATTTGGTGCACTTCATCTCAAGGGCAGACAGAGAAATGCCTCCGTGGCTGGACAAATGAAACGACTTCTCATCAGGTCATTCTGTTGCTCTTGAGTTCCAGTGTTTATCTTTTGCTGTTTTCTTGCACTGTGTGTTAGATGCGGGCTGGTGAAAGTGGAAAGTCCTACACTCGTTCCTGGTGTTTGCTCTGCCAGCCGTCATCCTGTCCAGCTGAGTCTCAAGTAGTGACGTGTTCAGAGCCCACAGACTGAAACTGCAGTGACGTGGGTTCAGGCAGCCGAGAACACACTATGACCAGATCACATCACCATGGTTACTCAGTGTAATAAGGTCGGTGCGTGACGCTGGATGTTGCCATCTTAGCACCCTACTGGAAGGTTTCCGACAATAATCAGTGGCTGCAAATCTAGTTTATTTCCCAATAGCTGCCCAGTAGAGCACATAATAGCACAATGATTCCTTAATTGCGTATTTTGATCTGACAAGTGTGTTCTTAATGAATTCGTAAGTCTCATAGTGGGCAATCAAAATTTTAAGTGAAGCATGTCTTGGCACATTTGCTGAGGAGAGACCTTAATTACAAACTGTGTTCCTATCGACACATTTTCAAGAAAACTGTGGTGTTTAAAACGGAGCCATTCAGCAACCCAGCTGCAGAGGACAAGAGAGCCAAGATTGATAATAAAGAAACAAAGTTTATACTGAAAGGGAAAATTAACTTCTCACACTGCATTCAAATTACTGTCAGGACTGTTGCTGGTATTTAACAAGACTTTATTTTCTCACAGAGATTGTATAGAGACACGTTGATAGGTTTCATTATCAGCTGAAAACATGACAACTCAAACACGCACATAGAACTGACTGCAGTGGAGATAGCATGAATACTAAGTGTTAAGAACTGCACCATCTCAGGTGTTACAAAACTTGCACTACAGGAGCTACCCTGGCAAATGACACTTTACTTTTACAACATCATGAAAACAAACCTTTGAAAAAACAGTATTAAAAGTATCATGTTACAGCCGAGAGCAGGAGCAGTAAATAAAATGAAAACCTTTACATTTTAATAGTTCTTCAGAAATAGTTTTGGCTCCGCAGAAAAAAAAATACATGTTCCCAGGAGGACTGATGACTTCATTGGCATGACATGTACACCAGCTTTTCCAGTAGTTCACGAGGACAAATCTAATGAGAGTCCAGGGGTGTTAAATCTTCTCCATGTAATCTGACAAGTTCTTCAAGTGAACTACTGGAAAAGGAGTCTGAATCTTTCTGACTCTATATTACAGTTCTATTTAAATTACACATTTTTCCTGTGCAAATGCATGTGCACTTGAAAGCCTCTGATATACAAGGTTCTGCCTCAACAACACTTCAATCAGGCCAGAACCCCTAATTGAGCTGCAGTGAAAAATTACCACTTCGGTCAGTGATGCAATAGACCTGTTACAGACCTGCTTCGTACAAGTTAAAGAGCATTGTACTCTACACACTTTGATGGAACAGTGGTGAAGTGTTTCTGGCAGATGGTCATTAGCCTCTTCAGTCCCTGTAGTGAGAAAAATTAAAACAAGGTGAGAAAGCTCAACTCAATTGAAATGAGCAAAACATTGTAAAGGTGGAAACTTTTTCAACACACACACACACACACACACACACACACACACACACACACACACACACACACACACACACACACACACACACACACACACACACACACACACACACACACACTATATGTCCACACTATACATGTCATGTTTATTAGTTTGTATTAGATTTTAAAAGGTTGTGTCAATATCCTGAAAAAGTAATCATATAGAAATAATCCCACTTAATCAGGATTTCGATGCCATTTGTAGTGATTGATATCAGAGTCTCACCTGAATGTATTTTCTTTGCGTCTCATCGTTGAGAACGTGCGCCACGTGCTTGGAGAAAATCTTTTCTCGTCCAGTACGGGCGTGGATACCCACCATGGTCACACCAATAGGCCAGGGCGCATTTCCGATGGCCATCTGCAGATAGGCATCATTTGCCTTGAGAAAAAAAAAGATGCAAACAGATTATAACACGGGGAAGTCGATTTTTGATAATTAAGAGACGGCCGTGATCAAATACTCAACACACCTTGACATATTCTCTCTCCAACATGAATTTAATAATGTCTGTGATGGACTCTTTGATGTCAGCGGGTAAATTCTAAAAGAGAAAGAGAAATTAGAATCATTCAAAACTCTAACATGACAACGGACATCTTGCTCTAGTCTGCTCAAACACTATACCTTCTTCCTGAGTTTCCTGAAGAGAGGCTTGAGATAAGACTCGGTCTGTGAGTGGGTTGCACTGGCCAGCTTGCCCTGAACACTGCGCTTCACGTGGTCTTCTCGTTTGTTCAGATCCTTGGCCCAAACTCCAAGAAGAAACTGGAACACAACAAAAAAAATCTGTCTTTAAGGAAAAATATTACCAAAAATCGTAACAGTGACAACCACTTGATTTTGACAGACTCTTGACTTGTAACATATTGTACATCACAAAAAAGGTCCCATCATGAAATTAATTCAATTGTCATATATTTTTTAATAAACAAAAATAAGAAAAACAATAACTTAACTAAATGAAAAACAACATGAATTGCAATTATCCAACAGCTCCTTCTCGATCAAAGGCAGAGCATGATGTTTTTGGTCTTACCCTCAAAAACTTGTCAATAAGTTCCTGGTCTCCAAGATCGTCTCCGGTTCCCAGAGTCTTCCCAAGAGCCTGGAGGAGATTTTCAATATTAAGGAGCAAAATAAACCATAACCTTGATTCACAAACAGATAATGTAAAAATACCTGTTGGTATTCTAACATCAGTTGGGTAATTTGAATAATCACATACAATAGAATTATTCTTTATGGATTTTATCTGTACAATACAAACAGGTATTCAACAAGCTTATCAAAACCCAGCAAACACTGTCCAGTGACATGTGAAAGCTGCTCTTGTTCAGGTTCATAAAGGGAACATCTGTTCACACATGTACAACAAGCTGGACAAGTGTCTGTCTTTTGAGGGAACCAGTCTTTATCCAGCTGCTGCTCGAATTTCACGAGATAGAGCTGCGGTTGTCGGCTGCACAAGTCATCAAAGCGCTGCAGCTCAATGACCTCGAGCTGCTGGGAGGCTACGCTAGCATTGCGATGTTTCACTTCCCCCCCCCCCCCCATTCAGTGCAGGTTATTAACTGATGAATTATGCTTGGTAATGTCAAGAAATGACATGTGTTATTTCACCTGCATTTATTCCACCCGTATGACAGTTTGTAGTCACCCATCAAGTAGGATCTACAAGGTGCATGTCTACAAACTGTAGAATAGTGCCATCATGAGGTGAAAATAAAAAACGCTAAGTGATCGTTCTGGATTAATCAATATAGAGTAGCAGGCCACGTATTTTAAGCTTTGAGAGATTAAACAGATAATTTAAAATGAGGTCACGTTTGGCCAGTGGACTGGACTATGGACACACCGGCTGTAAAGGGATTTTGTACCTCAGTGTGTTTGTTTAAAGGTACAAAAGTATTTATTACTCAAATTACTCATAGCTTCAACTGACTTTAACAAAACTATTTAACTACAGGAGACCCATTCCTCCATGCGACAGTTAACTGTTCAACGTACCTCCAGTTCTTCTATAGTGGTGTTTTCCTCATGTACTTTCAGGTCATGCTGTGTGTCCACTTCTCCTGCCTCTGTCCCTCCAACAACCTCATTCAGGTACTGCTGGTCGATCTTGTCCATGGCTGCTTTCAAATCGTTCCTCAAGCCCTAAACATAAAGAAAGCAGCAAATACAAAGAGTAAAGGAGAGTTGATCAGCAAAATTCTGGACAGTAGAACCATTTTTGAATTGAACATGACAGCCACATCGTTTAGACCTTTAACACGTGAATGGCTCTGATGTTAAAATAAAACCAAGTTTCATTACTTCCCAGAACTGGTCAACAGCTTTGTTGAACAGAAGAAAACAATCTGCTTATGATGTTTCTTTATGGTGACAGCTTATAGAATGCTAGTGTATGTAATTCTCCAAAGCAGAGGTGAATTCAGTGTGAATTTCTGTCCGGACCCTCACACTGGTTTCCAACCATATTCGTACCTTGTTCACTTCTGGGGTCAGAATCTCAATCTTCCTGAGTCTCTGGAAGGCATCGTAGTCAGACTCTGCAAACATTCGGATTGGTTCACCTCTTTCTCTGAGCCGGCGAATTACCTACATAAACACAGCAAAAGACATATTCAATAATACATAATGTAATGTGGAATGAAAAATGCTCAGAGGTACGTGTTGCATTATACATATTTACTCACCTCCTGTCGTGACAGTGTCATCGGCAGCTTCTCTTCTGTTAGCTCCATTTCTAAAACTGGGGTTGCTGAGCTGGATGGCTCATCTTCCTCCTTATCCTTATCAATCTTCAGGGAAACATAGAGGAAACAGATATACTGATGTTATTGGAGGGATGTAGACATAATAACATTCTGCTCCAATGCAAAAGAAAGAAATACAACTCAGATATGTAAAACCAACTGCCATGTCTTCATGAAACAATACTTCACTGTAAATACATGTAGTTCGTCAATGAAGACAAGACTGAATAATTCACCAATCAAAGCAAGCATGTTGAATATCATATAAACCATAACATCCATTTAGAGGAATTTGAATGCTGGTGTACCACCCAAAGCCAAAATACAGGCAAAAGTAATTTGTTTGCAACAAAGAAACTCAAAGTATACTATTAGGTCATGCGATTTTAGGCACATGCATCCTGACACTCTTAGATTGTGGCTTAAGCAACACAATCTAAAAGAACCAACAGAAACTGATGACAAGAAGCCTTCCAAAGTAACAATGGCCCTGGCTCCAATAAACACAGCATACTGCATGAGCGTAGCTTAATATGTTAGACATCTTAGGTCTTGCACAAAATGGAACAGAAATGCAGTTTTCCATAGAGCGACTGTTACAATGCAATGCAGACTAGTGAAACAAAACCAAGGAAAACTCAAAGTTGGCCGAAATATTAAAGCTACTGAAGCTGCTGTCACTGATTATGTGCAAAAAAAGAGACACAGGTTGACAACAGAAATATTTTTTTTTAATATCCATTCAAAGTCCCATGCTGAAATCCACACCGTAGCTGTGTCCCACTCTGGCTTTGTGGCTTCCTTTCTTTGTTGCCTTGCTATGAGTAGTAAAGTATATGCTGACTCTGATAACAATTACACATCTGATTAAATCATTTTTGGGGGGGATTTAAATACATTTTCAAAATTACCAGTTTAACAAGCCCAGCCAGCAGACATCGGAATTTCTTTTATTTCTGGAGGCTCACTGGGTTCAGTAAATGATCTTACAAAAAGGATGCCAAGGAAGCAGAAGCTTTTGGGACACAGTGTGTTCTCACTGTACGTTCTCATGCATCCGGTTTGCTCATTTCACTGTGCATTCCCATACCTGGCTCTCGGGAGTCTCTCTCTGAACCTACAGATGCAGGCAGCAGAGGCAGGTTGGGAAAAAACAGCACAATAAACACAGATACAAACACTAATGTTCACCTGAGCCGCAGTGCCTGACTTTATTTCATTTACAAAAGGTTTATTCAGAGTATTAGACTGACTAAATATGAAATAATAACTGAACTGAAGGCAGTGAAGTGATTTATGCATCTTTGTGTGACAGTGAGAGTAGACAGAGAGTGACGGGTATCAACCTTATATCCACATCTTTTGAAGTAATCTTCTTGTTCCTTGCGAGCAAGATCCGACCTTTTGAAGTACCTTTTGGAGTCCTGGGGACAGAGGGACAATTAGTTTGATTTTTTCAGGGCATTGTATATATACTGTGACAAGGAAAAAACAGTGAACCACTGGTTTTCTGAATTAATTGGTCATAAAATATAATCCAAGTCAGAAGTGCAGACAAATATGTTAAAAATCTAACAATGCACAAAACACACAGATGTATTTAATACATGCCTTAAACAGGCACATGGATGTTAAAAAATATAGGAACCCTTAAAGTAACTGACCAAACCCTGACAGCGACATCCTAAAATAAATGTTTTCCGTAGTCGAGGATCAAACCTGCACAACATTCCTCAAAGGAGCCATATTCTTACGATGTCTTGTTGACAGGCATTTCTACTGAGTTAAGGTCTGGACTCTGGCAGCTTGTCCTCTACAGCAGATAGGGTCAAATCCCTGCTACATCACTGACAGCCACCCTATATCATTCTGTAACATAACCTTGATCAGAAGTCTCCTTTGAGGCAGAACAGATAACTCACCTCCTCTCTTGTTTCACTGACTCAACTCTAAGTTTGCAAACTCCAGACTCCAATAAACTTTTGAGTGGGATTCACAAACTTAATCCAATTCTACATTGCGATTATTTGAATGATCTATTCAGTAAAGGACCACTGCAACGCATGGATGTGTGTTGTTGTTGTTAGTTAAAACAATTTGAGTTTGCTCATAAATGTAATTAAGTGAAGATATAACCATATTATTACATAAATGTGTATGATTCCAAAGGCCTCATTGTAGTTTTACTCCCATTTACCCTGAAGTTAACGTTAAAGATGATCAACCAACACGGTGAGAATCGACTAACATTCGTGCTACGCATCTTGTTTTATTTGAGTGAAATAAAAACATTTACTTCATCTTGTATCGATATTTCCTGAGCAAAGTTAGTGCTTCTCAACATTAGCAACGAGGCTAACAGGCTAACAAACACAGGGGTGAATCAGCGACTCACGTCAAGGAGCTGCTTTTCTTCGAGGAGTTTCCTCTTCCTTGCGATTTCAGCTTTCAGTATATCCATGTCTGAACTGTGAAGTCTGTCGTTAGTTCTCTATTTCCACAAAGAACCGCTGGAACGAACTGTAGCTGCGGTGCTAGCTGCGGTGCTAGCTACGACACACTTACACCGGAAGTACACCTCAAAACCCCTGAATACTGCATTTCAGTATAAGAGTCCCTCACTGGTTCCGTTTTATTCATTATGTTTCAAAATAAAAATAAACACATACGTCAACAAATAAAAATAAAATGTTACTACGTGTTATCTTATTTTATTAGAGACTTCACAGAAATTACATTAGAGCCCATAATATTAAAACCAAGCACTCTTCTACTGTTATTATTTTGATTATAAGTGAAGAAAATAAAAACTATTTAATACAAATATTGACTAATTTAAATTTCTAATGAATACACCAAATGTTATGATAGAGTACTGAACAGGAAAACAAATAAAGTCACTAAAGTGTGTTTGTTTTAAGTTAAATATTTCTGTGTTCGGTTTTCAGCAAACAACACTTTTCTCACTCACATTTAAAACAACTATTTACATGTGATTACATTATTTAATCACACTGATAACGGGGGCTCATTGAATGTAGGTGCCCTCTATGCTGATGACCTGAATCTGCTCAGATTTAACTTTGTGTGTGTGTGTGTGTGTGTGTGTGAGACATACTTTTTATTTGAGCGCCCAGATTTTTCACATTTCACTTTTGTGTTACACCATTTGTGTAGGAAAACCAACCCTAACCCAATTCAGAGCTCCATCTGAAAGCAGAAAGGTTTGATATCTAACAGGTGATCACAGTGGTAGAAAATGGGGATTTTTTTGTGTGTGCAAAAACACCATTAACAATCATTTGCATCTTAACGAGAAAGATAATGAATTTAGATTACTTCCCCCTAAAGTGGCATTTTTTAATATAGGCTGTGAACAACTGCAGATAAATTATACTTCATGCACGGACCACTTGGAAATGAATTACTCACTGGGGCCTGTACTACTTCCAGTTTTCTACTCTATACAGTTGCCTGAGGTGAGGTCATGACTGGAGAGAGAACAGTTGTGCCCTTTGATAAGAAGATGGATTGATTCCATCTGACTCCTGCCTGCTATGAGAGGACTTTTTTTTATTCTAACAAATGGAACAAGAAAATGCTGGACAACCAACTCATCATATCTTTTAAAAAGAGCCTTTTTATTAATTCACAATATTTGACTGCCAACATGTCACATCTGATTCATCTTCTTTTTTTAATTTTATTGTTCTTATTGGGCTTTAGTCCTTTTATTCCTCATTGTTTCTTATCTATTGTTATAGTTTTTACTGTTGGGAGGTTTATTCCAATATTATTATTATTAGTAGTATTAGTATTAGTATTATTATTAGTATTAGTATTAGTATTAGTATTAGTATTAGTATTAGTATTAGTATTATATCCAGTGTACTTCTCATTTCAGTCAGGCATTAAATCTGTAAACATGAGATCCTTTAGTAATTTTACATTTTATTCTGACAAAAAGACACTAATAACAGCATTCATGATAATAAATAGAGAATCTATATGAAAGAAAAGTTTGTGTGAGTGTGTTTGGTCTCGTTGCTGCTTGGGTTCACATGTCTGGACTCCACAGTGTCTGACTAGACCTTTCAGACGACAACGTTACCATCAGGTGGCGCAAAGGGATATGTGACGATTATTTAATATTAAAGTCATTAATTTATTTACATGGCGCAAGGGAGGAACCAGCATCACGCCGGAGACGGGAGCAGATCTTACTCAGCAGCGGTTATCAGATGAATGGAACCACAGCACGGTGTAAATGTGCGGATGACAGCGTCTGTGTAGCTCAGCCTGAGGAGGAATAGAAGTGATCAATAAGGCAGACGGACACTGACTGTGTCCTGCTCACTGTATCTGAATCCGGCTCTCTGATTTTTCCCCCCACTGCGCTACTTCACTGAACAAATCCTTCTGAAGATGGAGTTTGGTGAGAGGAAGAGGAGAAGGAAGTCTCGGAGCTTCAAACTGGTCACGGATGAAGGTAGGCTGCTGGATGAATGGATGCAGGACCGTGCGGAGACGCGCGTCTCTGTCTGGGTGTTTGTCTGGCGCCGTGTGCCATGCAGAGGCGACACTGTAAACAAAAGCCACGGCCACGACAATGCCCACAGCCTGCATCGATTTTAAACAAACAGCGAATGATTCACATCTTACACTTAAAACAATATCGGACTCATCATAGCTCCTGACAATAAGATTTAATTAAGGAGACGAACAGTGCAACATATGGAAACATGTTGCGCATGCATTCTGGGCATGCAACATGCAGCCTTTGATTGTTCACTTTCTGCTGAAGCTGTGAGCTGCAGGCCACCTCTCTGTCTACACTTCTTCATACCACCTACAGGTGGTGGTTTCTGCATGGGATGGGAGGGGGGGTCTGCCTAGGTTGACATCACAGTCCCTGCCAGTCTGCACAACCCTCATCATAAACATGCAAAACAAAAGGCCAACATGCACCATTCTTGCAATCATCAAATCAAATACGTTTCAGCTTTTATCTCATTCTTGTGATAGATAGATAGGTGGATAGATGGATAGATGGATAGATGGATAGATGGATAGATGGATGGATAGATAGATAGATAGATAGATAGATAGATAGATAGATAGATAGATAGATAGATAGATTGATAGATTGATAGATTGATGGATAGGTAGATTTGGGGCACATTTAAAGAGCAGCACAGAACTATTTTTGGACATTGAATTGTTGCACACAAGAGTAAAAGGGGTTGAGGCAGTTGGATTCGTTGAGGTATGTAATGTCCTGACTGATGGTCTAACAGTGGCTGTTGTGAAACCGTGCCTTGTAAGTACAATACTGCATTTTCTTGACAAAACCTTGCTGTTTTACATGCAGATGATGACCCTTCATGTGCGATGAATCCCAGCTATACGGATCCCAATGTGGAGCCTAAGGTAGCCGCCGTGCCTGAAGGTATGTGTCACTGTAAGGATTCATCTTTTGATATAACATAATGGATCTCACTATTTTGACTGACACTCTTCTCTCTCAAAGTAGTTTGGCTGGGGGATGAGGGCATGGAGATCAAGAGGCAAATCACAGGAATGATGCGGCTCCTGAGTGATAAGAGCAGCAGGGCCTATCACCGTGTGGGAGCAGAGCAGGACAGCTCAGCGAAGGAGCCCCCGGAGGCAGGCTGTCGGGCCTGGCTACATCAGCCTGCATCTTTGCCTCTTGTATCAGAGGACCACCAGAGCAACAGCTGGAGCTCTGCAGCGGACATGGGGCCTGCAACGACTTCAACCATATCTACTCCCATCCCCAACGGTCCAGGCTGTGCCCAGTACAGCACCCGCTCCAAGGCCCTGAGGATCCTCAACCACACAAAGGATGTCATCAAAGTGAATGAGGATAACGGTAGAGTACCCGAGCATGTGTGAAGAGGAGATGAAAAAAAAAATGTAATGAAACAGAAAAGAGATCCTCTCTAGTGTTGAAGTGTTTTGTTGTGTGCATTTGAGTGTGAAGCAGACACTTAGAAGTGTTCTTGGAAAATGAATGGAAAAGAGAAGCACATACACACCGCGTCTTCAGAGATATGGCATTAAAGCACATTGTGCCTGAAGAAATACACACACTTCAGAGAACAATCACTAACCAACACACACTACTGACTTTCCAGCAGATGTGGTACCACCTGCTGCGTCAGAGGCCCCCTGCTGCATGTGTAACTGTAAGGGCACCTTGCAGGCCATCCTGCAGGAGCTGCGTGCCATGAGGAGGCTGATGCAGGCACAAAAAGGTCAGTGGTTAAACACAAATACTCACACACGGTGGGAGAGAGAATGTAGTGTGTGTCTGTCTTTTTGTAGCATCGCTGGAAAGGCAGGAACAGACAGCATCACCATGCCAACCTCGTCTCGGTCCAGGACCCGCTCCTCGTCGTAGGCCGCGCAAGAGGAGGCCGATCTATAAAGTGGCACCGCTGAGTGTGTCTAGTACAAGGAGAGCTGCTCTTAGCCCTCTGGAGGCCTCGCCACTTATAGCTACACCTGCAGAATCTGGAAAGAGGCAGGAATCAGAGAACCAGCAGGACTCATCCGCAGCCAACAGACATCCAGTCTCCTCTGAGGTGTCTGTGCTGCCACCGCAGAACAATCCAGTGACTTTTAACAACTCACAGAGTCCTTTCCTGAACCAGTTAAGGGAACCCCAGTCTTTAGAGGTAAACTGCATGTTAGTGTAAATTAATGTGTATGTGCTCTGCGGTTTCTGTGATTATCTTGTAGCTGTGATTTATGCTTGAGTGAGTGTATTACACTATTTCCCACTGAAACAGTACTTGTGCATTTGAAGTTAATCTGTGATTCTCAATAAGGCTTTAAATGAATGTGTTTCCTTTACAAAATATACTGATACTCTTTTCAACCCATAAAAATGACACATGGTTAATGTTCTTCCAATTTTGTATGAAGATACAGGAATAAGAAATAGTGTATTCTGTTATAGAAAATCTCTCTTTATCATGTTTGACTTTATTTATGGTTTTGTTCCAGAACCTTTGTGATCTCTTGGACTCACTCACATTATAATTTTAAAGTATGATCATGCTTTATTTTGAAATAATAATATACAGCATTATGACTTATTAGGGCTCTTATTATGATAGTGGTTTCTGTTGGACAGTGTGTTTTCTTTTTCTCTCTAAAAACAGAAATGAATCGAGCTGTGTTCCTTTATCATCTCTCCTATGATATGTTTTCACCTCATACTGTGTATTGTTTGATTCCTTTTCAGTCTGAGGTGCGTCTTGCCAAGGATTACGATGTGTTTATCTCAAAAGCTCAGCTGGACTCCATCCTCGTCAACTACACACGCTCTGGGAGCCTGCTGTTTCGGAAACTGGTGTTTTTTCTACAACATTACACATCCAAATCTTTAGTCTTTTAATTAAAACCACTGGATATTTATATTTTTAACAATCATTTGTAATTGTTTCTTATTCACTTTAATAATAACTTAAGTTAACTAAAGGCTCAGCAATGTTTTACCATTGTGCGATTACATGTTTAGGTGTGTGCCTTCTTTGATGATACTACCCTGGCCAACTCCTTGCCAAATGGTAAAAGAAAGAGAGGACTCAATGACAATCGTAAGGGCTTGGACCAGAACATTGTAGGTGCCATTAAAGGTAGGCAAGAGAAAAGTACAAAAGGATTTAAGCATTGTCTTTGTAGCAGTGTACAACAATCATGACACAGCAAGGACACGTTAATAAAGTCGTGTAAACTGTGTTCAGTCTTTACAGAGAAATACTGCACCGAACACAGAATAGAGAAGTTGCCCGGGCCTCGGGACTGGGTTCAGATCCTTCAAGATCAGATCAAACTCGCCAGGAGGAGGCTGAAAAGAGGTACTGCCTGCTATGCTTTTGTTGTAATACTTTATTTTCATATTTTGTCTGGCGTCATATTTCTACTGCTCTAATCTTATATTATCACGCAAACAGTTTTGTGAGCATGACTAAAGCAAATAGTTATCTTTAAGTAATACGTTTACTGTGTTCTGTGAATGTGTCAGGTAAGTCGTCATGTTCCTTTGACTCCTCAGATGCTGCAGAGGCAGAAGAAGTCTTAAATGGACCTTCTACAAGTATGAGACACACTCAGGGACTCATTTATTTACTTGTATACATTTATCTTTCCTTGCCTGCACCAATAGTCTATATATACAAATGGATGATGCATCTCCACTTTCTCCCCCCACCACAAATAAAAATGAAATATTCCAGATATGAAAGCCACCATCTTGTGATCGGGGTATGGAGCTCAAACAAAACCAAACATGGTGGAAATATGAACACAAGCAAACATCAGTGTGATTAGAACTTGTGACAGCAACTATATTTGGTCCATGTCCCATCCTGTAACATGGAGGAGGTGGGGTTCATGACCTATATTGCAGCCAGTCACCAGATAGACATGTCGACTTCCCTTTTGTGGAGCTGATATGGTCTCCACCTTTCCCCTCACTTTAGTACTTCATCTTACTCCATCTTTCCATCAGGCCCCCTTTGAGCCCACAATATCTTTACCGCTCCCCACTTTGCCATGACAACACACGCAAACTGATGTTGCTGGCCTGCTTATTGGCTCATATGTCTTTGTCACGCGTCTCTCTGACATTTGACATACTCACGCAGCTTCTCAAAATGTCAGCTAATTATCTTCACACCATGCACCGTATCCCTTCTTTTATCTCTCTATTGCACAATTCATGTCAGAAAAGAAAGCCCTTCTCAGTTTTCCTTTCAAAAAGGCAATGAGACCTGTAATAAAACACCAGATGTGTTGCCTATACACTGTCACACAAACACATTGAGGCTGTTCTGGTATTTTTTATTTTAATATGTTGTTCCTTTACAGGCTATGACTACAGCAAACCTGCAAATGTGAAGGGGACTGTGGTGAACATGACAGGTTGATATGAGGACTGCAGAAGATTTCCTGATTGTCATCATTACTTCTCTAACTTGATTCATTCAGCCTATTCTGATATTTCTTTTGCAGTTGTTAACTGCTGTGTTTTGGATGTAGAGGGGAAAGTGTAGACAAAGTCCCTCCCTCTCACACACACACACACTTGTGGTCCTTCAGACTTTTTATTTGACATGTAGTAAACCACTTGGATCTGGGATTCTAAACCAGCAGATGATACAGTGGTAGAAGAAATGTCAGGTTATTTTCATGTTCAGAAGTAACTTACTGTTTACATTATGGGCGACAGCTATAAAAGCCCACTCGCCTGGATCTCATACGATATTTAGGCTACTAAAAGTCAAAAGCCTGAAATGGGACAAAGTACTGCAACAGTACAGCATTCATATATTTTGCACAAATTACGTTTTATGGGATGTTGCCCATTGTGGATTATGCCTTTAAAGTGACATGTACTTCAATGGGTGTAATGTGCAGTGCAGCATCAGCCTTAATTTCAAACATTACATTGAAAAGTAACTATTTGATGTGAGCTGAAAATAAAAAAATACGTAACTCTATACAATAATGTTTCTTTTGACTTGTTGTTGTTAATCTTGTGATGGAAATACTGTATTTTCCCCCTTGCAAATGAAAATGCAGTGCACATTAAATCAATGGTTGTTTCCATCAATAAATATTGTTTCTTCACAACTGTGTTTTTCTGTTGTTTTTATAACACCTGAAAGTATAATTGATTCCTTCCTGCACAAGTTTGACTAATAATAAGGAAATTGAGTTTATAGTAAAAAAAAAAAAGAACTGTGTGAACATATTTATTGGGATGGGATGATTAAAATATATGCTCATAAGAATTAGAATCAAGTTTTATCGCCAAGCAGGTTTACACGTACTGATTGCTGTATTTGTGCAAGTATAAATATAACAAATATATACATAGGAAACAAAAATGAAATATAAAAAATACTATGAGCACCAGGGGAGAGATTGTGCAAAGTGCAAGTGTAAGATTATGGATCACAGAATACATGTGTATATTTGAACCAGGCAGGGCTGTCGTGGCTTCGCTCAGATCTTAGATTTGGAGGGAAAACAGTAAATTAAAGGTACACTCCATTGTAGAGATTTTGTTGCCAGACTCCACAGCTCGTTAAAGGGGATGTCGAAGCAGCCACAGCTCAGGCAGAGGACCCTTTGAGAGCTCGTCACTTTCCTCTTTGTATTATCACCCAAATATCGTTTTCGTGGAGGTTAAGGAGCACTCGATAACTAATTCATCTGAAGCTCGGTTGATGTTTGTGATGGTTGTCATTTTTCACCGTCCGGTCCTGACTTTGAGGGCGAATATGTCTGAATTCTCGTCAGGCTTTCTCTGAAGACGCCCGTTTCTGGCCGCAGTGCATTGTGGTCCCGTCCCCGCTCTTCTGTCGGGGATCCACCGCTAACGTGAAGCTGGTAAGGATAAACTGGTCCGAGCAATTAAAGGGGAAATGTAGAAAGAATATAACTCCGCTTTGGCCCTAATATCGTGTTTAGGGCTCCTGTAAACACGTGTACTGCACCACACCAGCACAGACTCCACACACGTGGCGTGTTTACTCCGGTTTCATTGCTTTTAACGCTGATGCTGCACCACCTCGCATGGCGACGGGCAGGAAGGGGTTAATTTTTTCCGCCGCCGACATTTTTGCTCGGTGCACTACGGCAACTTTCTAAACTTACATTGTGCAACGAGCCGGCGCAGTTTCTCCCGAGCTGACGCCACGTTCGTGCTGCAGCGTGTTGTTGTTGTTGTTGTTGTTGTTTGGATGAGGCGCAGATCAGCAGCTCCCCGCTCTTTTGTTGCACAGAGCTGCTGGTGCCCATCACACCGTGCATGGATCGGCGTTTGCTAGCAAGAACTAGCATCCGAGCGAAAACGGCATTTTCCAGCAAAACAAACACAACATGAAACACGCAGAGGTGCCCGTCAGACTCAAAGTGTCACAGCTGAGCGCAACGTGGCTTTTATTGACACTCGTGACTCGTTGTTTGCGGTAATATTGTCAGAAACAGAGGGTTGAATGAAGTTGGCAGCGTTTGGCGTCTTGAACACTCCCACAGTTTACTGACCGAGCCCACTTTCCGCAACCTGCAGCCGTTCAAACCGCAAGGAAATGGTTCGAATGGCTTCTCTTGTCAGGTGTTTCCCGCCGGGAAGTTACTGCGCTTCATTCAGTTGTCTTCAGTGAAACCATGAGATTGAGTTGATCAACACGCTGCAGCTCATTGTGATGGTGGATGTTGTCAGTGGAGAGTGAGTGTGGTGCAGGGAGGTGTTGAATTCAAACAGTGTATCAGAGTCTGTTTACCACATGCAAATACACATTTACCTACGGGTCATGCAAAAGATACACGAGACACACAATGAAAATAAGCAACGGTTAAAAGATGTATAAAGTGCTTATGTTCATAGTAAGTGCTTGTGGGTTTGTGTGCAACAATGCTACTGTGAGTGCACTCATCATTTCACTGCCGGGGCACAGAGGTACTCATTGTGCTCTTTATTAAAAGTTCATTATATTTAAGTTTTCTTTACCTGCCACTAATTTAACACAGTCCAACACACTAAACCAGACATACACTCCTCACCTGAGAATTGTGCATCACTTGTTAGAGAGATGGTTTATAAATACATTGGTCATTAAAAGCTGTTAGATCGTAAAGGTTAAATTAATTATTGAATTATATTGTTTTTAAACTGTTTGTTAAAGTCTTTCTCTTTTTCCAACCTCTTCTTTTGGGAGGATTTGTAAATTGAATATCTCAAGATTTCAGTCAGACAAATCGTTAAACATGTAAAGCTGTCACCAAGGGCATTTGAGATGTATCTGGAATTTCCATTGTATTATAACATTTACAGTGCATAATGAATTGCCAAAATCTGTAGCTAACGTGATGATGAAAACAATTGTGAATTGCAGATATCAGCAAATAATACAAAAATAATATCAACAGAACTGAAATGAATCCCTTCTTTGTGTAGCTTAAAGGCAAGAGGCATCGCAGGGCTGCAGCTTCAGATTGTACAGATCATTTGTGCTCGTGTGCGATTCACTTGAAATGAGGCACAAAAGAGAATATTTATGAATAAACCCAGATGGCACTGCAGTGTGATGAATCAGTATTTGATTTTAAATCTGTGCATTTAACAAAACTTTCTACCCGAGACATCAGACCGTGTTTCCAATCACAAGTATATTTTTTTGTCCTGTCATTAACATGGTCCTAGTGGTGAGGACCCAGAGTTTCTACAGATATGTCTGTGCGGGAGTCCTTCAACCCCGAAAGCTACGAGCTGGACAAGAACTTCAGACTCACACGCTTTGCTGAGCTCAAGGGCACAGGCTGCAAGGTTGGTTCTCATCAAAATCTCTCTTATATGAAATTCCACTTGATAATCGAATAATGTGTTGTTAATAATTGGTTCTTTTCTGGTCACAGGTGCCCCAAGATGTGTTACAGAAGCTGCTAGAAACCCTACAGGAGAACCACTATCAGGAGGATGAACAGTTCCTGGGGGCAGTTATGCCCCGATTAGGTAATGATGATCGTCATAATGCGATAATGATGATAAACACCCTAAATGTGTATTAGTAGTAATGTTTAACAAAAAGATACAGGCTTGTATGAATAGTAGAAAGAAGTACGTTAGTATATAATTTTTTGTATTAAATACAACCTGACCCTTAGTTCTGAAATTGAAAGACAAACTAAAATACAAGCAATTTAATGGCATCACTGAATTCTATATTAAAGCCAAGCTGTTGAATTCTGCCCTGTTTTCTTTTTCTGTGAAGGCATAGGCATGGACACCTGTGTGATACCCCTCAGACATGGAGGCCTTTCTCTGGTTCAGACGACAGATTACATCTACCCCATTGTGGATGACCCGTACATGATGGTATGGATGTCTCTCTTTTTACTGAGTGCACTAAAGTGGTCTTATTATATATACATGGGACAAATAAAATGGTGACACTAATATAATTAGCTTTAATTTTCCTGTCTTGTAGGGAAGAATTGCTTGTGCCAATGTTCTAAGTGACCTGTACGCCATGGGAGTGACAGAGTGTGACAACATGTTGATGCTTTTAGGAGTCAGCAACAAAATGTCAGAGAAGGTAAGTGTCACGTCAGCCGATGCATTCACTTTAGGATTGAGTGCAAATATCTGCAACAACTGTGTTAATTGTTTTTAAAAATATATATTTATTTTGCCGCGCTGACGCTTTTCTTTCTCTTTACAGGAGAGAGACAAAGTCATGCCACTGATCATTCAGGGATTCAAGGATGCGTCAGAGGAGGCAGGCACGTCTGTAACAGGAGGACAAACGGTGCTCAACCCCTGGGTGGTGATGGGAGGAGTCGCGACAACAGTCTGCCAGCCCAACGAATTTATCATGTAGGACTCTTTTCTTACTCGGGCTGTTTGAGTTACTCACAGCTGCTTCAGGATAATGTACAAATTTATTGTGACGCAACTAATCACACCTTGTTGGACATTTCTTAGGCCAGACAACGCAGTCCCAGGAGACGTGCTGGTGTTGACGAAGCCACTTGGAACGCAAGTTGCCGTTGCAGTACATCAGTGGTTAGATATCGTAAGTCTGCCTGTTCACTCATGAATAATTATGTCGTGACACTTCTTGTTGTTTAGGATAGACACTAATTCCATGTGTATGTTTTTTCTTTTTCTTTCAAATCACTCAGCCTGAGAAGTGGAACAAAATAAAGCTGGTGGTAACTCAGGAAGATGTAGAACTGGCTTATCATGAAGCCATGATGAACATGGCTCGTCTCAACAGGACAGGTAAATGATGAATTTGTCCTCAATATTGATTTGCAGTGATTACAGTGTTTTTTAACTTTTAGTTCTCATTATTTTTAAAGTTGAGTATAAGTACGTCAGCAATTGGGCAAAAAAGCGTTGAATTTCATAAACAGCATCAGCCTCTGCTGCAGCTAAGCTGCTTAGTATCTTCCAGCAAAGACAGGGCTTTCCACAAGGACATGAAGTAGTGAGTCAGTGGGAGAAAAGTACCCACCGACATGTGTCCAGGGTCATGTGTGTTGTGGAGGAGAGAAGAGAGAATTGAGTCAAATGGGAGCAGATCAGCACAAAGCTTCTTATTCTTATATGACCAATTACACTTATAAAACTCACACAATTCGATATAAAAGTCCTCTCTTAAATACAACCTTACTTCAAATAAAAAGTCTGTTACCTTCTGCAGTTGAGGTAAATAAAGGAGGAAGTAAAGACTGAATATTCTGTATTTATTTTCTGTCTGTCTGTCTGTCTGTCTGTCTGTCTGTCTGTCTGTCTGTCTGTCTGTCTGTCTCTGTAATATAAACAATTATTTTTCCAGGTGCCCTTCTAAGTCTCTCTCTCTCTCTCTTTCTCTCTGTCTCCCCATGTAGCGGCGGGTCTCATGCACACCTTCAATGCACATGCAGCCACCGACATCACAGGGTTTGGCATCCTTGGCCACGCCCAGACGTTGGCACGACAACAGCGAAGTGAAGTGTCGTTTGTCATCCACAACCTCCCAGTGCTCGCCAAGATGGCTGCTGTGTCCAAGGCCTGTGGGAACATGTTTGGTCTCATGCATGGCACCTGCCCTGAAACATCAGGTATGTGTGTAGTCATGGTTATTTTAATTTTTTTGGGGGGGGGATAACAAAAAACACAACACGTGTAAATATTAATAGAATGCTGTTTAACTCCAAAGTCACAGTTTGCCTTTAATTTTCTCCAAGAGGAAAACTCTAAGCCCCTGAGTCTGTCCGTGTATTATAGATTGTTACGATGAATGAAATCTGAAATTTGAATCTGTATTTTATATGCACCTAAAGAAGGGAAGCCAGTTTACTTCAAGAAAATGAGCCATGAGGGACACCAAAGGAAAGAAAGGGATAAATCTCTAAAGAGACTAAATAGTCAGAGAGATGATGAGAATTTCTGTGATGAATTACAACACATGTATATCTTCAGCATCATTACACCATCAGAATCATTATTTAAAACCCATTTCACTGACAAGTCTCCCTTTCATTTACAGGAGGCCTGTTAATCTGTCTGCCGCGGGAGCAGGCCGCTCGCTTCTGTGCCGAGATCAAATCACCAAAATACGGAGAGGGCCACCAAGCGTGGATCATCGGGATTGTAGAGAAAGGAAACCGCACTGCTCGCATCATTGACAAACCTCGGATCATAGAGGTGGCACCACAGGCCGCCACGCAGAATGTCAATCCAACTCCCGGTGCAACCTCTTAATCCTCCTCTGCTGAGTCATAGACCGGAACCCAACAGCTCTGTTGAGTGATTTTAGACACATAAACTTCAAAACCATCCTAGAGTGTTGAAATATATACACAAAATAGTACTTACACAGAAAAGACTGGGTTGGCGTGTATCTACGTGGAAAAACTGCACCACACAGTGGCCCTGGGGAGCATGTCACCACCCTATGGACTCAACCTGAAGTTATACCCATTATGAAACATTGGTAAGAAATAGAGCGTACTTAAAATCCATATGCCTTTTGTGTCTGTTGTATTCTGTTTCGTTAAATGTGCTTGAGTGGCAGGCAGCTTCTGGTAAGAGAGTGATAGAGAGGATAATCTGATAATGTTGGTTCATTTTGAATCTTAGGTGCCCGTTGCCTCTTTTAAAAAAATTGCTCTCATCAAGCGACATCAAGGTGATGTGTTGGTGTTTTTGTTTGTCCATTCACTTTGTACAGTTAAAAAAGCCTAGTTTTAGTTCATTGCTGTAACTGATGCCTTGAAAGAGTGTGACCAGAATGGTTTGTTTTTTATTACTTTGACTTTTTGTATTGTCCCCACATAAACTAATAAATATTCAAATAGACAATGTTTTGTTCTCGCTGTTTGGGAGCAGCAGTTATGTGAATAAACAAAATCCAATGTGACATTATCTACTTACTTACATAGAGCTGCAGATAGAATTCTTTTTAACATGAACGGCAGATGGTGCTCCACCAAGTCTTGGATGAGTCCTGGTTTTAAGTCAAAGCTGAGACAAAATCTGCAAAACCCTCAGGAGATGAACCTTCTACCGTCTGCATTTCTGATATCAGATTAAAAATTGTCCAACTGTTATAAAGGAAAAGAGTTTTTCAGACGTGTGCTCTAATCTGTGAATCTGTTGCCTTGGTTCAGGATCTGTTGCATTTAATTTAGCACTCACCTGAAACAGAACTTTGTTTTGTTCATCCTGATTGCTTGGATGAACCTCTGTAAATGTTCATGTGGATATCATAAACAAGGTATAACCTCCACCCCAGCTCTAATAATAAACTTCTCTTCTAACATAGTGCTTTCCTGTGTCAGTCTTTGATTACCTCCGCCAAAGAGTTTATGTTGGACCGATTTCCAGGAAACTTGGTGAAAGGATGTGGTGCAGGTCAGGGAAGGACCTATTTTATTTTGGTGTGGATCTAGGATATTTTTTTTCACTTTAACATTGTGTGATCTATGTATGGATCTTGATATTATGTGTTTCTGCAATTTGGTGCAGATCCAAATAAAAATCTGGATCTAGTGAATGTAAATGTGGTTTCATAGGGGACTGTTGGGCTTTGGTGGAGGTATGTGCTCCACTCAGTTGGTTCTAGTTGGTTTAAGGGTCTATTATTACAGCTGTTTAAATTCTGATAAATAATCATTAGCAAAGTTACTAGTATGATCCTTTTTTTGTGTTTATTTTTAGTCAAGAATAATATAAAAGCAGCAAATTCATAATTGTTGACAGATGATTAAGTATTTAAATCTCAATGACTACGTAGAAAAAAATTACAAATCAAATTACAAAGCCAAAGACCACACAAATATTATATAAAGATTTATTATGTTACATTTACATACAGTCCTGCGTTACCTGGAGAAATGTGGTAGGTTCATTTATCTCCAGCAATGGTGGTTTATTGTTTACTATAAAACCACCATTTGGAACCACAACATTTCCTATTACAAAAGATTAAATCATTTCCTCCGACAAGAACAATATAAATAAAAATAAATTACAGGTGTACCAACTGTTCCTATTTTCTCACTGAGTGGAATGGCCGCCTTCTAAAATGACCCACCGGATAATGAAAAAGATCTTAAGTGCAACCTGAACTTTCTTCGTGCATATGAATGAAGAGTGTCAAAGACAGACTCTCAGGTGAATCCGTCCCACAGAGTCCGTTATATGTGCTTTTTACCATTTTCCAGCTGTGCATGCTTTCCAACATCCACCATCTTCTTATCATTTTCTGGCTTGAAGAGTCCCTGGATATCGAGCATGGCCTTCTGAATGTTCTGACCGAACCGGTTTGAGTCCTGCATGGCACACGGACAGGGAATAGTGAGAGTGAGACAGAAACAGAGAGAGTGTTGATGTTTGAAAAATACTGTATAAATAACTGATCAATAATAACCAATGCTCTCAGTTTGTGCTCTTACAGTGTCAGGGCTGGAGAACTTGCAGGAAATGTGGAATGTGATGAGGTTCTCCCCAACAATGATATAAGACACACCATAACCATCGTCAGCCACCTGGGGGCACAGTAGAGATGGTATTGCTCAGCTCAGGACATCAGGGTAAAACATCATGAACATTTAACTTGTGCAAATCTCTGAAATAAAACGTTTGAACTCACAGGTCCAAATCCACCACCAGCACCCACGTATTGAGGGAACTTGTTGATGTCAACCAAATTGAGCTGCTGCTGTGGAGTCTGACTGGTGGACAACTTCCACGTCTCTGAAAGCACCTTGAATCAAAGACATTGAATGTTGTGTGGGAAAATGACAGATAGGTTGTGGTATGTGGGTTAACAGGAAACTTGTGAATCAGTGCTTTTACCTTTTTAAGAAATGGCGAGTCAACACCAAGGTATTTGGACACGAAGTAGAGACAGAAGAGGTGGCGGTCGATACCAGAACCAGTCATGGCCAAACGGTACATGTTTTGGTGCTTATCAGCCGCCTTCCGAAACAGGGCAAGTCTCTGGGCGTTCTGGTCACAGAATAAACAAGCAAACACACCATCGGATCGAAAATGACCTGAATTCTGTTCACAAGAATGTTAGTATAACCCTGGAACATGAGGGAGTTCAGAGTCCAGGGCAATGACACACACACAAACACATTATCTCAGTTCTCATCGACCAAGTCCTCAGCAGAACGATGTGACACCTCACATCACATTATGACACCAGGTAGGTCAAATTATTTGCAAAAAGATTGTAGCTATTCCCTCCAGTAAAGGATTTTAATGTCTCACAACTACACATTATGAGCAGCTAAGCGTTATTTAAACCAACCCCAACTTTATGTAATGGAGCTTTTTATGTTGCTTTCCAGTGGTTCTGTGTGTTAATGCGTTCTGCTTACTGTTGCATCTGTGTCCTCCATGGCTCTGACAAATGCAACCGCCTCAGAGGTGCAGGAGCGCACGGTCTCCGTCCGACCGTCCCTGAACATGCGGGTCATTGACGACTCGTACGTCAGACAGAACACTCCCTGATCCTGTCAGAGCAGAGGGAAGAGTGTGACGTGATGGCGGTGGATGGTACAGATGGTGAGAGGTAACGTCAGCAGAGAAGGTTTTGAGTCGTACCCTGAACTGTGCCAGCTGCAGGGCGAGCTGGATAAAGGCATCAGGGCTGGTCCTGCACTTCTTGATCAGGCCTTTCCCAAACTCACTGAACAGATGAGCATGGAAGTCCACGTCGTCAGCTATCTGCTTGGCTAACAGGTATGACGTCTGGATGACTGCTTGACACTAAAGAGGAGAACATTAATTTGTGATGGACACTAAGTGTATTAATTGTAATAAACGATGCAAGGCTCTGCTGTACCTCCTTTGGAATCCGCCACTGTAGCCGAGTGGGATGGGGCAGGTTCTTGTTCACGTCGCCTTTACAGTGTCCCTCCTCTGTGTAGCCCAGATGGAAGCAGTCTGTTGCAAGGACATACTACACAGACAGAAAGGGACAGCTGAAGATGACTGCTAACTTAATGCTTTATCATGCAATACCTGTGCACATGTCATACCTCCCACATATGTCCTACAATCGGTGCATCTGCCCACGAATGTTCAGCATTTATACCCATTTTTCCATTTGGGTAAGAGATCAAGGTGAAAGATTTGTCGAACCACCTGTGACACAAGAAATAAAACCTTTAGGGCAACAAAGCACATAAAATCAAACCTGTGTTGATGGTAAGAACCGAGGCCTTCTCTGGTTACCTGTCGTAACACTTTCCATGCAGCAGGGACTTGGCATAACTGTCCAGTGAGTTGGTCTTTGCGGGGTCATAACCCTGCGGCTCGTCATCCAGTGCAAGGAAGAAGGCAGCTGACTCTATGGCGTCCAGGGATACTCTGTTTACCCCCTGGCTGAAATATTTAATCCGAGCCCGAGCCCATGGAACTCTAGAAGAAGTGAAAGTGTGACACATTTATCCAAGTATGTCTACGTCAGTGTGTGTGTCATCTGTATATGTTTATAGAGAATACCTGTTTCCTGCAGTCAGGGCAGCTAATTTGAGCTCTCCTGGCTCAGGCTCTGTCGTATCATTGAGGATCCTCTGAAACTGTGTCTCAAGTTCACTGGGTAAGAGGTGGCGCCCTCCAGTGTACAGCCACACTTGGAAGAAGCGACCCCTGTGGTAGACGACCAGGTGCTTGCGGTCGGTCAGGTGCTGCACAATATCTGCAGGGAAAAGTTCAGCGTGAAAAGACGGTCAGGTGAGAAACAACGAAGATTTAAAAATAGAATTAGAAACACTAGTCTTCTGTCTGAACACATGAATCCCGAGGGCTCACAGTGAAGTTGTTAGATCAGCACCGAAACACACACACACACACACACACACGCCAGTTACACTTCTGATCATTTTTCAGCATCAAAGCAGGTATTCGTCTTTTAACTGCTAATGGAAAACGTGGCAACAACTATTCCAATGTTATTGAGCCTAATTCACCTAAAATGTACCCTTATCTCACCTGTTTCAATGCCAGGGATGCGGGTGGTATTAAACATCCTCTCCATCTGAGATGAACACATTGGAACGGTCCCTAAGGCCCTCAGCTGGGCAGAAGAAAAACAGTAAAACAAGTTTAAAACCAACGAGGAAAGGATATTAATAGATTTAAAGGCCCATATGACAACACTATTTTCTACCAAAGTTGGAATAGCTTTTGTTATTTTGCTTGAGAGATTTCTGCATTTGTGTTTTTGGCTGCTTTCTTCCTGCTGGTTTAAAGTGGCACAGTTTGAAAAAAGCTGATATTATATAATGATATTTACTAATCGGGATTATATTCAAATTGTGTTTTTTTTGTTTTGTTTATACACATATTAATCGCTTGAGGTTTAGAGAGTTAAACTCCCTTTATTTTAATTGTTACTTGTGCAGACATCACTATTTCATTTCAAAGGTTTGATATTCATGATAAGGCTAAAGAAAAGATACAGGGAGAAAATGTAGTGATCTTATACTGTCATTACACGGCTGTGATGTCATGACAACCATTACCGGTTCATGTTCTCCACGTTCCAGTTTGCGTCTGTACTGCAGCATGGCGTGGACCACATTCCCAACGCGTGCAGTCTGTCGGTGTGTTGGGGTCACGTACAGGAGGTCCTTCACGCAAATGAACACACAAACAAGACATATTGCATCAAAACAAATCAAAAAAATATAAATCAAAACCCAAAATGTATTTCAAATACTGTTACTGGCATTTTGACAGGTGAGGTTTTAAGAATTTAAGGAATATTGGTTAATATTTCTCCCAAAAAAGTCTATTATACTGTATGCACTCATTACCCATCTTTGTATAATTTTAGCTTATACTAATACACTCACCATTATATAGAAGTTACTGTTCACCATGATGGGACTCCTGCCCCTGAGGTAGATGTACTCCTCCCACCAGTCACTCACCTAGAGCAGATAAAGATTAATATTATATATAACATTATGACTGAGCTGAATTCAATCATAATCATAAATCACCTCTTTACTCACATAATTTGTTGCCCACCAGGATTTTAGCTTTAAGTATCTTTGGAGCTGGGCTGCTAGGGAATCTTTAAAGTCATTGGCCAATATCGCCATTTGGTCGTACTGGTCACTGTCCAGAAGGGGACGAACTGACTCGAGGTACTGTGGGAGAAACATGGCGTGTGCGGTCAGAACGTGTTGTTATATACAAACCCAGCTGATCCAATAGAGCTGCTGAGACACACACACTGAAAAGATTTGGAGGACAACCGGCAGATGCAGCTGAGGAGACGTGACAGATTGGTTTTGATCTACTATCGTATTACCCTGTCTAACTTTCACAAGGCCGCAACATACATCATGGTGTTGTCACACAATATTCAATCATGTGTGGCATTGACCAACAGTAAACAAGCAATGACTTAAATGTTCACCTTATTGAATTAAAAAATTATGCATGGCCTTGTGTGTTTGCAGTCATGTAAACTCTGTGTAATTACACACCCTGTTAACTGTATCATCCACACTGGGCACAGGGAGTCTGGGTAATGAGGCCTGGAAACTGTAGAGCAGCGGTCTGCGTCCAGAGAACATCTTCACCAGGCTCTGGTTACAAACACACAACACCATACATACATATTACACATGCAACAGATTGCACTTTATAGCCTATTACCAGAGTCAACCATATATCTTCTGCACTGAGGGAGGGACAACCAGACAGTGGAATTAAAGATTCAGGCAGTGTGTGACAGACAGAGGGACACATTCATACCAGCCACACTTTGGTAGATGTGCTCATTCTTCCATGGGACTCAAAGATCCAGCCGTGATAGGAGAGCAGAGCTTTGAGGGTGTATCTCAGGAGGTAGATGAGGAACAGCCACAGTCCAGTGGCAAAGAGGATGGCACTCAGCACCGCCCGGGTCTGCACTGATATACAGTCTCTGTTCAGAGAAGGCACAACACTGTCGATCTTAAACAGCTGATTTGTGCACATAGCTCCATCCAAACAAACCGGCATGCTCCAGCAGAATACTGAACACTGAATAACTTCATTCATGAACTATTTCTGACCTTTGTGGAAGGTTGTCCTTGATGGTTTCAATCATGCCTAGAGACGGGTCTACGCGAATGTACAGGGAACTCATCATTGCGATCACAACTATCAGCCAGCTGGACGGGCTGGCTGGATAGACTCCGGCCAACACACCATTCTGTGAGCGAAAGACAAGAATTAGTGTCAGGACAAGATGAGTCTTTGTGTCCTATGTTCTATAAAGACAATGCACAAAGCAAAGTTATACACTGTGAATATACACTACAATCATGAGTGACTCCAAATTTCTGACAACATGGGACTATACCTTGAATTGTATGGCTCTCTTCTTCCATGCCGTCACTCCTGACAGGTAGATGTTTTTGATGACCTCCTGACTCAGTTTAAGGTCCACGCCATCAGGCCGCACGGTGAACTGGAAGCCCACCGCCTGATGCGCCTCAGCCATCTCTGTGTATCACTACCATGGAAAGCAAAGGGAAACTATCTGGTTTCTGACTGGAGAAATATCCCTAATAATAATAATAATAATAATAATAAATCAATATTTCCAAATTGTAATCAAAACTCTTAAGTCTTGAGTCATTTCATCGTCATCTATGCATTACATGTCATTGAGTAATTTTTCCCCCCAGCTCTGGATGCAGGTCCCTCCAAGATTCAATGTCAACACCAGATTCGATAATCTTCATAAACTATTATTAAGTGTGAGTAAGCTGTATTCTTGTATTTTTTTTGCTAATTAACCTTTAAAAAGCCCAAATTGACATTTACATAAAGAGAAACCTTGTGACTTTGCCACATCTGACTCTCAGTGGCAAAATTATTTACAGGAAAACAGAAGTATTTGTCTGCACTGTTTGCTCCTAATGTGATAAGAGAGGCCACTGATAACTTTTCAAACACCTTTTTTTCACCTATTTTACTTTATTGGAGATTATCAAAACATTTTATTAATTAATTAACTAATACATATATTTATAGCTGCAGCCGTTCTATCGTAGATGTAACGTGAAATTCTACCTAAAAACCATCTCCATGTAATGTTCAGGGAGGCAGGGCTAGGATTTCTTTTTCCATGTCATATGACTGAGTAGTTACCAAGTGGGACAAAGTTCAATGGCCAGATATAGTGGTGTACCGGCTGAGCATGTGCACAGACCTCAGATGAAAATATAAACACAGAGTACAGCCCAGAGTTAAATGCTACACCGTTGCTCTTATAACATTTACTGTGATAATCTGGCAGGTGAAAGGCAGAATCAATACAGAGTGGCTATAGGAAATGTTATTTTAGACAAATTAATTAATTAACTGTTTAATTAAACTTCCTTTTCATCTTAAGTTTTACATAAATGCTGCATGCAGTACAAGACACAAACATATATAAATGATACAATGATGCACATACAATATGGAGTTTAATCTAAAACAGTCAATCAGGAAAACGTCTACAGCAAATACAACAACATGCAGACAAAAGTAAGAACAACAGAAAAAGAAGCAGGCCCATATTTTACCTTTGTGAGACCAGTCAGTGGAATCCACTCAGGCAACGACGAGCTGTGGCTCTGGTTTGTGTCAGTGAGGCAGTGAAACTCCTCTGTACTGAGGCTTGGTTCTGTCTGTGTTTGTGTCTGTGACACCAATGTCCTTCAAGTGGCTTTTCTCAGGTGGTGAGATCAGAGTGTTCATTTCCTATGCCCTCCCTCTCTCCCTCTCTCTCTCTCTCTCTCTCTCTCTTTCTCCCCCTCTCTGACATGCCTCTTTTTGTAACAGGACACCAAACACAGACAGAGCCTCACCTCAGGTGCTGCCAGGTCTCTGCTGTGGAACTGATTCTGCTACAGTGATGAGTTAGGATGTTCAGCATGAAATTGGTCACTTCTCCAAAATGGTAATTTTGTAAATGTTGCCTAAATATGTCATGAGATTTAAAAATCTTTAATCTTTGGATACTTTGGAAAGCAACACAACAGGGAAAACCTTTTCAATAATCATGGAAAACATTAAGATGTAAAATCACTAAGGGAAATGCGAGACTTCAGCTGATTCCATTTTAAAATGCATACCTGAATCCAGTTCTGCCAACATAAGTGCGAGTGTCAGGTATATCCAAGGTGATGTAGTAACTGGATCATGCACTGTAGTGATTAGTTCTAAATGAGAGAGGAGTGGTGATGCTTTTTGTTTGTAATTATTGGTATTGCAAGCGACAGAAACAGGGAAATATAAAAAAATATACACAACGTAAACAGATTAAATACAAGAGAAGACAGACAACAAAATATGTTGTCTTAATTGTGTGACTAGTTGTGTCCAGCACAAGATAGTCATCCATCAACCAGAAAGAATTCACGATGATTTTTAATCTCACATACAAGCAAGGGCATTAGAAGTGAAGATAAAAGATAGATTCATATCGGGTGGAAACTGGAAGAGGAGGAAAAGCTCTGAGGGAGAGAGTTTGGAGATCTAGTTTCATAACAGTGTTGTGTTCAATACTTGGTATGAGGACACCGTCACCTGCGACTATCCCCTGTCCCACAAAGGACACTTTCTCCGCCCTGTGCACCTGGACAAAAAAATAAAGGAGTACAATTTTTAATTTATTGAAAAACATCTTACTTTGTGCTTCAGGTGAATATAATCCAAGAATGCCTGATTGACAGTTTCAGGTTTCTGTTCCATTCTTACCTCTCCCCATCTCTGCGACTGCAAACAGAACGATGTCACCACATTCTCTGAGTTGTTTCCACCAATCACAAGAAGCGTGTCAGTGACACCCAGGAAGTAAAGAGTTGGGAGGTCTACATCTGCTCTGGTGAGGGTGGGAAGCAGCTCGCACCAGGAGTCTAAAGCACAGAAAATACAGAAGCGCTGTTTTTTAATACGTCCTGATGAGCATGATGGGAAACAATCTAATCTGAACAACACACACAAGTACACAAGCTTTCGTGTGTTCCTCTCGTCAAACAGAGCTGAGGTGCTTTGCCGTACCTTGCCTGGTGTTGTACTGCAGCAGCAGTTTCTCCCCGGTCCTCTGGATGCTCCCCAACACATAGACACAGTGTCCGAGGCTCGAGGCAAGGGGGATGTCATGTGACAGGGACACACTGAATTGGAAGTCAGTGAGGGGTAGTGAGGAGACCAACCTAGGACAGAAATCAGTAGTAGCAGTATGAAACATTTCAGGTAGAAAAGCCTGAGATATGTGCTGCTACATAATAGAGTGTGGATTGTACACATTTTTGAAATGATATCTGGGTTCAGATCGGGTTAGGACCCATTGGCTGGGCTATCTACTTGATTTTTTTACACTGCGCGTGTCTGTAATCAGGGAGAACCTCAGGGCTTGGTTATTTCTCTCTGGGGACAGAAGATTGCTGCCCGAACCTGGCAGCTGGTTCACACTGACACAAACCTCCACGTGTCCTCCCATGGATCATAGCGCTCTACAGCTGTGTAGAGCGCCGTGCTGGAGTCGGGAGTCACCAGGGAGTCCAAGTACCAGCCCCCCACAGCGTAAATAGAGCCTTCACAGGCCACTGCACTGAAGTGTCTTCTGCGCTGTGGATGCAACAGATTGGGACCATTTTAATTAGTGTTATATAGAAATAAAGTAATATGTCCTGGATATGAACGCTGCCATCTTGAACCAATAAACGATAACAAACATCAGTGTGTTAAGAACACACTGATGGGGGGGGGGCTTCACGTTTGTGGATGCAGTCATGCAGTCTAAAACAAACAGATTAGCCTTATCTTCAGGTTAGAGGACTTTCTCACCTTAATCAGAGGAGCTGTAGAGACCCACGTATCAGTGAAGGGATTGTACCTAAAGGAAGCCATCTTGAACTCCCAGCCTCTCTTCACACGCTGCCGGTAGCCTCCTATGATGTACAAGTAGTTATACACAACCACTGTAGTGAAACACCACTTATCAGCCCTGAAAGGAAGCTCTGTGATCGGACACCAGGCTTCACTGTCCTCCGACTCTTTCAGGATGAAGATGTGGCGGGCGCGTTCTGTTTCTGGGTCGTTCCAAGAAGTCAGGTTCTCCTTCCTGAGGCTGCAGAGATGTCTGTGTCCTTGTGTCCTCAGGTTGAGAACTTCATCCACCTCCTCATCGTTCAGACACCTGAGGTATGGATCAAGACAGAAGCTCAGTCCATGCAGAGAAGCCTGATCACAGACATGTTGCATACCTGGTCAGGAGTGAGAGCTCCATCATGTTTCTACTCAGGTAGGTGAGCACCGTCATCCTCAGCTCAGCGCAGCACATCTCCTGAGCCAGATTCAGGAAGGACAAACAGTTGTCTGGCCTGAGCTCATCTGCCAGAGCTGACAGGCACCGTGAGAGGAAGGCCTCAGTCAGGAGATAGCTGCCGACCTCCAGGGGCAGGAAGATGTAGGAAACAAGAGGTGGTACATTGGTTTTGTGTATGAACCACAGCACATAGAGACATAGATAAATAACTATGGAGGTTTCAATCTCTGTTACCTGTATATGTGTGTCCAGCTCCTCCTTCGGGACTTTAAACATATTATGGAAGCAGAACTCAAGGAGATTGTAGAAGACGGAGGAAGACACGTGGTCCAGATGGATGAAACTCTCGGAGGTCTCTCTCATTTTGGACTGGGACAAGGCTCGGAAGTACTCGCTGCACTCTGAAAGTCTTCTGAGGTCCACCTTAAAAATGAGGCCAGTTGTTGCTTTACCTATACACACTCAAAAAATATATATGTACATGCCTAACGGTGACTTTCAATTACGTATTCAATTTCCATGTAACTTTATTACATAAGTCAAGGTAAAGGGTCACATTTAATGGGGTGTTTTCTATCATGTTAAGTCAAATAATTTAATTTCATTAAATAAATTGTATTTTTAATGTATATATTTATGTGTAAGTTTAACTTCATTTAAGTTATTCACACTCAACTCAACATGATAGAAAACATTAACATAAAGTCACTGTTTTAGGCATAACGTTTTTAAATAGAGCTGGAATAATTGTGTTTTGTTATTTTATTTACTTACTTGGAAGGCATGTGTACTTGTTTGAACTGTAACCATGGTGTTACCTCCATCTCCATGGTGATATGTGCGCAGCGTCTCATTGGTTTTCTACTCCTCTGAGTCTTCTTGGCGAGTTTGCCTATTTGTTATACTCGGGGATGATATCGAACTAATGACCTCTGACAAATCTCTCCAAAGTCTTAGAATAACTGATTGCAGCTGCAAGCTCACCCACACAAAGAGTAACATAAAATATTGCTTTAAAGGATTCATCTCTGACTTTTACAAACTGCAGACACATTATACTGTTATTAGATTTTTAAAACTATAAAAGGCCTTGGCTCCTCTCACACTACCATTGCTATAATCTCACATTCAGGATGGTGCTTTAAAGGCTCCATATAAGGGCAGGCAAGCCCCCTGCCAAAGAATTCAAAACAGCTGCTGCACAATGGAAGCATAGTGGCTGGAAGTCAGTTTAGTTGTGTACCTCTAGTTCGATTCCTTCGCCCTGCCTCAGCTCTCAGTCACACACGTGCCCTCTGACAGCAAAGTCAGCTAAGATTTAACACCCCCATGCTAACAGGAACAGCACGGTAAATAAAAAACTGGACAAGATCAAACTTTGACTTCAGAGTTCCTGTTTGTTCTGCAGCACATCCAGTTGATTCTAAAGTTTCCCCTCGATCTCTGAGCAGTGGACTTCTTGTTCCTGCTGGTCTATTCTTGGCACATGGAGGTAGGACAACAGTCGGCCCTCTGGCAGTGAAGGATCGCCTTTACGTCACCATGGGGCATTCAGGTTACCTTGCAGTAATATGAGAGTATGTGTCAATACATTTATTAAATAGTATTAATTTGAATACTTAGTTAATGAACAGGTACTAAATACATAAATAAAAAAGGTACACCAGTAGATTTCCCAAGCACGTTTATTTTTGAATTATATTTTAGTAGTGCAAATAGAACCGAAACAATAATGAATGAAACTGCAGTGAGACAACTCTGCTGTAAAAACAGCTACAGTTAATGAGGCACAGATTCTTTTTTACTAGTTTCATATAAAGAGTAAACTGATGTGTGAAAAAAAGATATGGACATTAAAGTTGATAGCAGTGCATTCAGTCAAATCCAGGAGACAGTATAAAGGAATAAATTAAAAAAAAAAAAGTAAAAACCCCACTTCACATTCAATTGAGTTGAAAGGAAAGTCATAAATAATACATGATTTTATATTTTTAAGTCAAGACCTTATTCCAAAACTGTTTTAAATCACTGTTGAATTTAATTTAATCCATCCAATTTAATGTGGCTACATTTATGTGCCAAATATAAATTATAACAGAAGTTATTCTTGTTAAATAAAAACACTTGAATCAGTGACACATATATGACAAGATATAATATAATGTAGAGTCATTACCTTACACCCAAAGTAGTGACAAGATCCAATATTAAATGCCTCACATCGTATAACTGTTCTGATGGTTAATCTAACTGGAAGTAGTGTTTGCTACAATGATAATGTATAAAATAGCCCCTGTGAAAAGTTAACAATATAGGTAAACTTTTAAAATAACTGCAAAAATTGGTGGGTCACACTTATTCTGCAGTAAAACAGACACATGATATAGTTTGGAGTGGCAGGTGAGAATATTTACTTTGCTTCTTCCCTCACAGTCTGCAATCATGGAATCTACCTATGCGACTAAATACAAAATGAACATCAGAAGAAAGAGGTGAGGTGGAATGACAAAAAACCAACAAGTTATTCAAAAACTAATTTCTACAAGTGAAATAATACAACATGACTGCTACAGTAAGATTCAGTGTCTGACATGAAAAGACATGAATACTCTGGCAACAAGGATTGTCCATCAAAGACAGTGCAGCTAAACAATTTCATAAAAATGGTCCAGAAATGTTAAGTGCATCTAAAAATGATAAATGAAAATATCTGAACATTACATGATTCACAACAACATTCAAAGCTACAGAGCTAAATCTGCTCGGACAACATTCCACTCTGTGGAGAGGCACGTACTTTGAGAAATTGGATTGCCTGAAAGCTTTAATTGTGCTCATGCACACGTCTTAAAATGCAAATTCACTTTTCAAAAACCACAGCTCATCATGAGCTGAAGTGCATAGAGCTGGTGTTTCAATAACACATTGCTGAAAAGAAATATCCCAACAGGGTGGAATTCAGGAGAAGAGCTTTTTTTGCTTGAAGTAGGCATCAAATCGAACCTGGGCATAGTCCTGCAAAAAACAATATTATTCACTATAAGGCATGGATGGAGTGAAAATTAAGTAAATGTCATGTTTACTTGTTTCCATCAGACAAGAACTATTCTCCTTACCATGTATCCAAACTCGATCTTGGATATCTTGGCTTGAATGATGGACCACAGGGCCCAGAGGAAGTGCGAAGCTAATGCATACCTACAAATCAAACCAAACACACAATAAATAACACAACATTGCCAGGGTTATTGTGATTCTGCTAAAAGTTGTGACTGCACACCACTGCTGAAAATGATCACCTGTTTGCTTCAATAATCATGTCCTCTTCGATCTTCGTCTGGTCCTCAGGAATGTCTGAATATTTTCTCCGTTCTGACAAATAACTTCTTAAGAAATGAAGCTGCAAAAAGAATGAACATCATTCATGACAAGTCACATGTACACTTTATGATGGATTATTTAATTAGTTTCATCTTTGTTCCATTTAATAATGTATTGATACATATGCATTTTTTTCTCATGTTTTGTTCTTATTTAACCCTTAATATCAGCAATAGATAAATAAATATAAACAACAAGTTAATTGTACCAAAACTGATTACTTTTGTCTGTTATTAATTAAGATGCTTTTTCATTACAATTGTTGATCACGATTGTGGGACAAATGACCGATTTGTAGCACAAAATGTGAGACACATTCGTTTGCACCATGTCAGATTGCTATTGTACAGAAGATAGAGAGCGGGAACGCTTCTCTGCAGAGGAAACGGTTTCGCTAATGTGGACCTCTAGACACAAGTCTAGAACTAGCAAAGACATTTGGGTCTTGTTTGGTGTTTATGGTCCACATGGTTATTTTTTCCGTCCTCAACTTAAAATTGTACTAAGAAATAAAACCACTAGAGGGCATTGCGAGACCAAAACACTTCCATCATCTTTTCCTAAACAACTTAGCTCTGGAGTTGAAAGCTGTAGGACAGTGTCATCTGTCTGAGCTTCACAGAGATTAGAAAGTGATTCAATGTACTGTTCAGATGTTCAGCAGAGACAATCATTTGAGCACATGACAGCCATTGTTGCTTATAAACCTCTGTTAAGACCAAGGAAGGAAAAAATGAAGCAAAGAAAAGTAACTGTCTTTTACACTAGGGCTGTAAAATGTTTCGACAGACCTGCTGCTCTCTGGTGGGGTAGTTCTCTGGTGAGGCTTTGTAGAAAGGCCACTGGTTGTAGGTGTAGTCGTACATCCACTCACAGAAATGGTTCCCAAAGTCAAAACCCCTACAAAATAACATGTTCTATGTTAATACACAGAGGAAAGATCTAAAACTGCAGGCCCAAAACACTAACTTCCAACCATAAGGCATCAGCAGTGTTGATGTATGACTCATTGATCCCTTCACACCTAATGTATGAATCAGACTTCACACATTACCTGTAATTGTAGCTGCTGTATTCAAAGTCTATCAGCATGAGTCTGTCTGTTGAGGACTGGCCGCTGTCGTCCAGTATCAGAATGTTTCCTGCAACAGAAAAACAGGAAGTGAGAAAAACCACTTTGATCTAATTTCTGTTACAACGACAAGTATCTGAGCTATTCAAAGAGCAGCCGCCATCACACATGGGGGGGGGGGGGGGGGGGTGTTAGTGAGTGTGCGTAAATACCCCGTGTGTGTAAATAATGTGGGTTCTTATGGTGCATCTACTCTCTTCAGCTGCCCTTTTCTTTGCACAGTGACAAAAAGCTCTAAAGTCATAAATATACATTATATGTGGTTAGTAACTGAGAAGTCTGTATGTAAGAAATACACAAAAGTGTGTGGGAACATCCACTGTGCTTTGTTTCTGGGGTTTGACTTCTAAGTGAGAATAAATTCAATTTTTTTAACTTATACTGTGAACAGTGATAATTGATAACATTGGGGCAACAGTTTGATTCCTGTTTCACCAAGTCTGAAATCAGATCGCTTCCCAGAAGAGTTTAGGTTGTTAAGGTAGCATAACAATGCACATGAATTTGGAATTAGTTATATTGGTATAAAAATATACAATGCAATCAAACATTGGTGGGTATAATGCTCAGGTGTCCACATACATTTGGCCATGTGATGTAAGCTCAGCTTCAGTGAGTTTCTGTTCTGCGAAACACTCATTCGTTAGAAACCTAAATCAGCGGCTGTCACCTCATCTATGTCCATGACTCATTTTCACCCATAGGATGATGCACAAGAATATGAGCTGTCCCTATTAATAGAGACCCCATCCTCCATTTTGACTTATGTAATATCCTGCTCTTCTTTCTAAATGTGACACAAGAGACTCACAGGACAAGTGACAAGGATCAATCAGACAAACTTGTGAGAAGTTTCTTTTACCTTCCTGGACGTCATTGTGGCAAAAAACCACTGGTGATGGTGTCGCTGCCAGCAGTGCACTGTTGTGGAGACGAGAGCCGGATGAAAAGAGTGGGTGATTAAAGAAAAAGGGAGAAGAGAGATAAGAGATTGTGAAGTATTGGACTTTGAAGTATAGTTACTCAAGCATTATTATAATACTGCTATGACAAATAAAGAAATAAATAATTGAAAACTAGAAGGGCACTATGAAAGGGCATTCCTCTGCCAAGTTAAATGCCCTTTCCCCCCAAACGAAAAACTGTATCTGACTGTTTATCTGTATCCGCTCCCAAATGTCTTCGGTCATGTTTCCACCCTTAACTAGAATTTCATGGAAATCAGTTGAGTAGTTTTTGCATAATTCTACTAGCTAACAAACAGACACATAACCTCATTCACAGAGGTCATAGAAAGCGGGTCAAGATGTCCTAGACCATAGAAACGACTCGATAGTCACATGTCATGTTATCAGCAGCTTTCACATTGCAAAAGATGCATTCCAGGTCCACCCTTGCCCCTTATACTCTTGCTGGTGGGCAGCTTACATAGAACAAAACGTGACAAACCCATTCAACCATATCTAACGTAACGCTCCATATTTTAGTTTATCGGTATGGGATAGCAGGTATACACAGAGGTTTCATAGGTAATATATATGACGCCATTTAAATCAGCTACTAACCCGGCTGGACAAGCTAATAGAGCTGGGCAGTACACCAGTGTCATAGTCTTCATGAGCGTGATATTGATAAATCAATAATTATTTTTAAAAATGTAAACTTTTCTTCAAATGCTCAGTTGTGGTCTGAATACTTGTCCTTATACAATTGATCTTGAAGCAGATCAAAGCAGAGAATAAATCCTGAGGGGAGAAAGAAACCAATGTCCCTCTGATATCTTATATCTGTCTGAACAAAATACATGTTATGAGCTCAGATAAGAGGGAGGACGTCTGTCAGGTGATGACAGCGCATGGCCTGTTTTCATTCAGTGGGAGACTGGTTTATCAACTAGATAGAAGAACATGTTCATAGATAAACACAGACAATAAACACTGTGGTGGAACTCTACTGATTGCCAAGGTCAGAGTGTCAGGAGGACGCAGCAGAGGTTGTGGAAGAAGTAGAACAAAGGTCATTATTCAGAGTGGAAACAGACAGACAGCTTGTCCTCTCCCTCAGATTAAACTTGTATCCAACAAATCTGTAAGTTGATATTTTGATTGTTTTACTAGTTTATATACAGAGCACAAATTCAACAAGGCTTTAAGCTTTACTCTGTCTAACGTGTTATATGATAGGATAACTTATTATTTGTTGAATCCACGTGTTGACAGTAACTTCCACGCCTCACTGGCAGACAAGAGGTTCAAAACCCACCCACGCTCTCTGATATGATCATTACAATACAACCACTCTCCAGGTTTTTTGTGATTGCCCTTTAACATGGGAAGTTGAACAGACTACACTTACACCCTTCCTAGCTGGCGATCACAGTGAGTAATATGATACGGCTCTGATGGAACTACCTGTAATCCCCCATGGCTTGAGCAAAAGGGATTGCATCATCATTCTGCTATGTTCTCCTCGCTTTCTGTCTCTCACTGACACTGCTGGGTATTGAAAAGAGGGGCCAGGGGATACTAGAGGTTTCATCCCACCATCTTCCTAAACCTTGCCTATAACATCTTAATAGCTGATTTATATATAAAAATACATATAAAGCCACTCCATGCAACATACAGAATTTGGGCTTCTGAGGCTTGTGCAGGACTCACCGGAGGCTCTGTAGCTCAGCAGGCAGGTCAAACTTCATCAGCCTCTTGAATTTCTTCACATGTGCTTCCCGGACAAATTTAAGTTTCATCACTTGATCCATGTATCTAACAGAAATAAAATAGACGATACAAATAAGTAGAAAAAAGTTCTAGTGTTAGAAAGAGAGTGATACTTAGGGGGTCCTTACTTGTCAATGGTCCCAAACAGCCACTTAGGCTCTTTGTTAAAGGGCATAACCATCTCATGGAAACGTGCCACCTTGGTTGCGAGCTCAGCTGAGACGGCAGGATCTGAAAGTTGTTCTGTGTGCATGCGGGTATTCTGGGAAAACAGAGATACAGGGAAATTACTATATATCGTCAACATTATGAACTAGGTCAAGCAACGGCAGCAGAACCTTTGAATCTCCACAAACCTAATGGGGTTACCATGGCAACTGAAGAGCAATGAAAGCACAGTAAAACAATAATTACACATTAACATCCCAATTAACATAATGTCCATTGTGCTTGTATAATTTGGCTGAAGATGACCGGAGTGTGAAACAACAGAGACACAGTTTGTTCCTCTCGTGTTTGCTTTTGTGTGCTTCATACTGGAAGGTATTGTTCCAAGCGTCCCTCAGGGAAGATGCCATAAAGTTTTGGCCCCAGAGTTCGTTCTGCCAGGATGGCAAACATCACACTCTCCAACACCAGGGAGTCCACTCCCTGTGACAGAGACACAGACAAGACTGAATGTCAGACACAATATCATCATTTTCAAAATGCTTTTAATGTCATTTGATCTGATTTTCATTTCCCCACCATGATTATTAAATATGTGCAGCCACACCGGGTCATGGAATAATATGATTTCTCTGAAACAGACCAACCTGTAGGATGGCACCGTAGATCCTGAGGAGCACCTGGCGAGGTTCCTCTCCCACAGAGTTCACATGCTCAGGCAATGTACACAGATACAGCAGATTACTCAGTCCACCACTGCAAAAACAAAAACAGCAGTGTTATCATGTCAGAGGCAGGTTAACTTGACCACACAGGCCACCTCTCAGGAAGGACAAACAACATGTCGATTTTTCTTAGAAGGCCATTGTGTTTTGGGTTTTGCTCATGGCAAGTTAATATCGCAGAACAGGTTCAACACACCACACCCACCCACCCACATTACATTACGCTTTTATCCAAAGCAAGGGTACAAACCCAGTACAACAAGAATCAAGAAAGTACAACTACAAAGTGCTATAAGTAAGTGCCATTTAAGTGCTACTAAATTGTTAGTTTAAACTTTTATTAGAAAGAAAGAAAGAAATGGCGATCCCATAGTGTTAGAGGGATACAGCTCATTACATAACAAGAAAATATGACCCAAAAACCTTAAAACAGCAGCAGAACAACCATAAAGATAGTGGCTCCAATCTGGGACCATAAATACTTATCAAAGAGTCCACAGAAAGAAAATCAGTCATCAGAAACTTATGTCATACAACATTTTCTATTTTAGGGGGTAAAATCCCTTTAACTAAGGCCATATCCTGCAATGGTGATGATCACAGGCACATGCTACATCACTTTAACATTTCTCCTGTATGCATTTCCATGGGTAACTTAAATTCTACTATGTCTGACATGATTATTATTATTATTATTACTACTACTACTCTTATTGGTAAATATCATTATCCATTGTAGCAAATGAACAAACAACAAGCCGTCTTTTACCTGTGTTATCAATGAGGTCACGTTATTTGTGAAGTCCCTAAAATGCACTCTTATAAAAATAGCAAGACAAATGCGTGTTGACATGTTACGTTCCCTACTGGTTTGATTTATGGCGCTGGTGTCCTTGCTCCTTTTGTTCCTGTTTAATTATGATTATGATTATTGCTTGTATAAATAATAACAGTGAACAGTCCTTGTAATGATCCTCCATCATTACAAGGACCCTGCAGTGTTGTTTACATCGTCGGTATTTATTATTTACCTGACGATGCTGATCTCAAAATCCTCCTCTGGGATCGTCTTCCACGACCCGGACAAAAAGTCCCGGCACCAGGCAACCGCGCGGCTCCTGGTGTCCCGGTCCACCTCCTCGGTCCTCCCGCCCCGGTACGACTCTGCCTCGGAGTCGTCGTCCCCGCTGGCGTCGAACAGAGGACTCGGGGTCCTTAAGTTTCTCTCGTCAACCACGACAGCTTGCCGTCTCCTCTCCAGCGGAGGACCCGTGTCTTCCGTAGTGATGGAGGGGATGTTGCCGCAGAGCTCCGGGCCCGGCTCGCCTGCTCCTCCGGGCCCCGGCTCATCGCGACCTCCGTGGCAGGTCTTCGCTTTTCCACTCGAGTGCATCGTGAGGTTCCGGGCGAGGAGCAGAGGACGGCGGTTGGTCAATGTCGGTGTGAGGCTGCAGCGTGGACTCGCTGAGAAACGCAGGGCACCGGTAATGCTCCTTAACCGGAATAGACGACCATAACGGGCCGCTGATGGCAGCATGTGGTTGGGGGGAGGTTTAAATCGAGCATTAAACTATCAGAACACTCAAACTACTGACGTCCACCTACAGCGTCGAGTGTTCCGGACTGAGCCGAAGTGACGTCTGCAGTGTCCAATCACAATGCGTGTGCGCGTTCTTTCTCTCATCTCATTGGTTGTTTTGCGTCTTGACACGTCTGCTTCCACATACCCTAAAGGTTTCTGGGAAATGAAGTGTTTATTTGAGGGAGTGGCGTGAGTGGTGACAGCCTGCCGAGTTCAGCCCCTCAGGTACATACAGTACAAATATAGCAACTCTCAAATAAATCTACCATGTTCCTTTTTGTTTACGTTATGTTTTAGAGAGATGGTGATTACATTGTAGTCCAGTGTATTTTATGTATTTTTTTTGTTTTGGTACTTTTCAAAACAACCACAAATTGCTCAAATGCTTATATACTCATACGTTTATGAAGATATTAAAATGATCAGTCTAAATGGTCTCTTCATCTTGGTTCCTTCATGTATTGTGTCTTAATTACAGAGTTGACTCAAAGGGGTAAAACACGACACATTCAAACGATAACTCTGCATATTTCATTACATTTATATGAATTATTTCATTATATGCAGCAGATGGGATACATTACGGCAAGAACACATGGTAATATCTGAACTTTTCTAGGCCATGAGACCACAATGATAGACAGGACGTTCAGCAACATGAAGCTTTATTTGAAACTCAGTCACTTTCCACAAAGCATGAGTTACAGAGATTTCATGACAATAAAGTTCTGTCTGCATGTTGTTGCAGAGGAGATTCAATGAATTGAATCTCCAGGCTTGTAACCACAATGGTGTCATCCCTGCTCTTGTGGACAGCAGAAAGGTCTCTCCCTGTGCACAAAACAATAACAGTGGTCAGTTCCAGTCAGACGTAAGACACATGATGCCAGAAACCAGATCTTGTTTCCAGTCTTGGTGAAGACAGAGTAGGTTTAGCTAAGAGCTTTTCTTACTTCAAAAGGGTAAAATGATGGGAAAGAGACTTCATAGAAAAACAATACTAGTGGTATCAAATATCAGACTGTACTACTTACTTTTTCTGAAACACCTAGGTTCACAATTATTTCCAAGAGAGGGTTGGCACACAGCTGTATCACAGTGTATATACACCTGTTGGAAAACAAGGGTATCGTTTGTAAAATGTAGATGAGGAGATATTAAAAAGAAGGTAAAAACAAAGCCAAAGAAATCCTGAGAGTGGGATCCTATACCTTTTCCTTGAGAGGAACCATTGTCCCTGGATCTGCAGGTCCTTTTTTGCTGGGATCGGAAGCACCAGCAGCTATAAAAGTGAACATCTTGAAAATAAAACGACTGTGGTGGGTTGGAAAAGGGACTTCCGGTGAGGCACCCACTGGCACTAGGGTGGTCTGGTAACGATCATCGCGGTAGGGGCAGCTATGACAAGAGCAGAGAGGGTGGAAAATGGCCTATTTTTATACCATTAAAAATGTATAATCAATACCTCTTTTACAAGAAAAGCCAACACTTACCCATCAATCAGCAAGTCCCACTGAGGAAGACTGTGAAGATAGGGATCACTGGTTGCCCAGCACCTTCCAAGAGTCAAGACCAGGTGGGGATCAGTACTCTCCTGAATGAAGATATCAACATACACAGGATCCCGAAGCACCTTTTGGACGGGGTAGTCGCTATCCTCGTAAAAAGAGGAGTATGCCACATCCTCTGATCAAACATAGAGATTGATTGGTGCCACAGACATTGTTCAATGAGATTTACTGCACAATCTATTATATTCCCACTAACCTTCCACACAGCCCTTGTTAAAACATTGTCCATTGCCCAGCTTGAGCACCACACGCAGGGGTCCAGGAGCTGCAACTGGAAGTGGTGGAGGAACCAGGCCAACCTCAATGACCAGAACCTCAACTGAGGTTCCACTATATCTACACTGGATAAGTAGCCTACAAAAACCAAAAGGTGTGTCAGTGAGGTTTGAATTGTAAAATATCCCAATCACCCAAATATGACCCTTGTGGTATATCTTCTTGATTACAACATAATTATCTGATTATTAAAGTAGTAACCTTTTATGTTGTGACCAGTAGTATGAAAAAAAAATACCTACTCATATCTGCTGTCTCTGGTAATAATTCCTCTTGCTCCAATATCGACTTCATACCCTGCGACCATCCTGTTCTCATAGATGATAACACCAGGCTCCTCCTACAGTAGGTTGGCAGTATTACAGTTTTGATTAACACCTGACAAAAATCAATTCAAATCAAACTGAAGAGTCAAAAGAGGTGCACAGCTTACTGTCATGATTGTACCACAGTCTGTGACAGGGAACTGGTAGATGGCAAATTCTGAAGTGGTATCAATCGGGCTGCAGTTTGGACCATTTCCAAAGAAACTAATTGTTTCCAAGTCGAGGTTGGGAAGGGTGGCATCTTTGGCCACCACCAAAATAATCAGGGCATCTTTGGTGGCCTGAAGAGTCACTGAAAAGAGCAAAGAGCAGTGGTCATGCTCTACTATTTGAACATGTTTAAGTTCACCAAAAGTGAAGAATTGGGTATCTATTAAGTTTTTTTGAGGAATACAGAAATACTTACCACTTTTGCCATAATAGCAGCTGCGTCCGTCGAAGCAGCAGTTTATAGCTTCACACTCCTGGCCAGAAATGCTGGGAGCCCCACAATGTATCTTGCAATGATCATCCACATCACAAGAGTGAAATACGTTTTGCTGGGGCAGTTTCTTTTGGGGTGGATTGTATGGGGTTTGAGGTGGTGGTTGTGGTGGTGGTGTATATCTTGAAAGCTGGTACTTCTGAGGCGGCTTGGGCTGCTGGGGCAGCTGAGTCTGTTGCTTTGGGGGTGGATTGTATGGCGGCTGTGGTGGAGCCTGGGGCTTCTGGGGCAGCTGAGTCTGTTGCTTTGGGGGTGGATTGTATGGCGGCTGTGGTGGAGCCTGGGGCTTCTGGGGCAGCTGAGTCTGTTGCTTTGGGGGTGGATTGTATGGCGGCTGTGGTGGAGCCTGGGGCTTCTGGGGCAGCTGAGTCTGTTGCTTTGGGGGTGGATTGTATGGCGGCTGTGGTGGAGCCTGGGGCTTCTGAGGCGGCTCGGGCAGCTGGGGCTTCTGGGGCGGCTGGGGCGGCTGGCGCCACTGGGGCAGCTGGGGCGGCTGGGGCTTCTGGGGCAGCTTGAAATATTGAGCATCAGCCAGACAGCCAAGAAGGGCCAATGCCAGGAGACAACTTCTGATCAACTTCATTGTTATGGCTTCACAGCAAAGTGATTCATGAAGAACACCAGATGCTGTGAAAAATGTGGGGCAAAGTTGCTGCCTTTTATCAGATATTGCAAAGACAGACTGGTCGATATCTCACATCCTATTGGCTGCCCACAACTGCAAATGAAATGCTCCGGTTACTGGGCGGTGTTTGGTGGAACAATGAAGAGATTCAAGATAATGCCAAACAGGTAAACTCACAATCAGAATTTATACCTCCTCGTATCTATAAGTGTAGTTGTCATTGCTAAAACTACCCATCCTTCTTCTTGTAATATGCACTGACATTTAATTGACAGAATCACCAAGAGAAGTGTTCAGATTTTTCCAGATGAAAGAGTAATTACAGTGGTTAGAGTATCCATCTAGTACAGTATAGCATTCACATCTGATATACTGAAGGTACATTTTTGACTCAGCAAATCCTTAATGTAGATCAGACTCATCTTCATTTTTTTTTTACACTTTTGAATTGTATTCAAAATTAAATTAAACAAATCTTCAGCTGGAGTCATGCGTATATTTAAAACTGAAAACAAATTTTTTTTGGTTTAAAAATCTACAAAGACAATGATAATCAGGAGTATACTCAAGTGACAAGCGACTAGCTATCATTATATAACTTTTTAAACAGTGCATTGTTGTACGTCCTAATTACAGTGTGACAGAATAATTGCTGTTTCCTGAAATTGTTTTATTTCTTAAAATTACTTTTGATATGTGTGTATGGGATATGTGTAATACATATATAGTTAATTTCATAAAAAAAAAGATTCGGGGAACTTTGCTTGTGGAAGTGCACACAAGACGCTTAATGTTTGCCAAATCAGGTTGGTCTGACATGACCCTTGTCACTGTTTTCATTCAAAAGAACTCGGATGAGTTATAACTTACATTAAAAAAAACATTTCTTGTTAAATTTTGACTAATACAATATGAAAAATTACAAGTTGGTTTTAGACATCCAAAAATCTGATAAAACATCTTTAATTGTTAAGGGTTTAATATATCTGTATTTAATAAGGAAACTATTCAGACCTAAACTGTCAATATCTTGAATTTAAAATATAAGTGGTCAATTAACATAGAGATAGCTAAGATATTCAGTTTGATAAATAATGACAACTTCATATACAGCATGTTGCAGTTTAGTCAGTATTTAAAAGGCAAACAACCATAAGAAATTGCTTGGTTTTTTGTTGTTGTTGACATACATCAAAGTAAAAAATAATGGTAAAATAAAGTGAGTAAAAGATAAAAGTTCAAATGAAAGGCGACGAGGAAGAGGACGTTTTTTTTGTAAAAACACATTTCCACAACAAGACAAGTCAAAGTATATTCACATAAAGTCATTTCACTTTTCTCCAAGCTCCAACTAAAAGTGTTGGAACAATGTTATCTTCTCTTTGTGACTTTGCTGGAGCCAAATTGATTTTCAACATTCTGCAAAATGTACTTTGGCAGAATGCAGAAGTTGACATTTCATGTTAAGGGCAGGTAGACCTAACCCACGGTCAACATAACTTGGTACATGGTTGTCAACTATTTATACATATTTTCTCATTTGCTTAAAGAAAAGTTAACATAACCTTTCAATTTACCAGCATGATACTGTTCAATTTGGTACATTATCCTCACATTGAATTATGTTTGCAGATGTATGTAGACTTTTTAAATAGGGCATACATTTTAGGGCACAGTCACATTTTATTTATCAAGAGATTAAATAATCTGAACTCAGCTGAAAATGTCTCAACACAGTTATGTCATAGGCTTTGGTCAACAGCTGCACTTATGTCATTGGCTAAGGTTTACTCTCATTAGGTCTGATGAGGAGGGCCCAGCTGAAGGGGCGGGAATGTAATGGGAGTAAACATGTTCACCGTGGTATAAAGGGATGTGCACATATCCACCTTCCTTACAGCATCCAGTGAAGTGTGCAGAACACTCGTTGTTGTGAAGCCATGGTGATGAAGTGTACTGCGGTGTGCCTTGTGGCTCTCTCCTTGCTTGGCAGCTTATGTGATGCCCAGTGGGTACAAAAAACAATCCAGAAGCCAGTGAGACAGGATCCCAGCAAAACTCTGCCTCAAGTCCCCCAACAGACAAAGCAGACATTTGAGAAAGCACTCACCTGGACATACCCTGCAGATCCCCAGCCTCAGCCCCAGCCTGAGGTGCCTTTCGAGCTGAGATTTCCGGTTCCTGCTGCAACTGTTGCTGTTGAGTGCAGAGAAAAGGATGCTCTGGTGGAAGTCAAGAAGGACCTGTTTGGGATTGGCCAGTTCATCAATCCTGCTGACCTTACCCTGGGAAGCTGTAATGCTATCGGAGAGGACCAAGCTGCCCAAGTGTTGATTTTTCAATCCGAACTCTCTGATTGTGGCAGCTCATTAGCAGTAAGCACAATACAAAAAAAATCCATTATGATGACTATTAACTATAAGTATGGGGAAATATTTTTGTATATATTGCTATTTGCTTTTAATAATGTTTATTTCTCTACTTCTCTGGCCAGATGACAGAAGATGCCCTTATCTACACCTTCATTCTGAACTATAATCCTCAAAGTCTGGCTGGTTCTCCTGTGGTGAGGACAAGCAAAGCTGCTGTAGTTGTGGAGTGCCACTATCCAAGGTATGTAGTTGATCAACAAGAAGTGTGGCAATAAAGAAACTAAACACAAACAAAATCTTAATATATAGCGTTTGACCGTGGAATACAAAAAATGATGGAATGCTTAAGTTGCTTGCATACTAAGGAAACCTGTTTAATCATTTAGGAAGCACAATGTGAGCAGCCCTCCTCTTAACCCTTGGTGGATCCCATTCTCTGCAGTTAAGATGGCAGAGGAGTTCTTATACTTCACACTGAAACTTATGACTGGTGAGTTACAGAATCATGTATCTGCATATTTATATATTTATGGAACTGTAATTAAAAATATGTATTTGTCAGCATTAGTAAAATGTATGTTTTTAAATGCACAGACGACTTCCAATTTGAGAGACCAAGCTACCAGTATTTCCTGGGAGATCTAGTTAGTATTCAGGCTACCGTCGAGCAGTACCACCACGTGCCCCTCCGTGTTTTTGTGGACAACTGTGTGGCTACTCTTTCTCCTGAACCGTCCTCCAACCCCAGATATGCCTTCATTGAAAACAATGGGTGAGGTAGTTTAAGAAGTTCACTTGAATTGTCCTGCAGAGTGACAATTGATTATCACAAACACCCAGCATGTCCCTCTGTAATTTTTAATGTTTTTCTCGTGTTCAGGTGTTTTGTTGATGCCAGGATCACAGGCTCCTCCTCAAGTTTCCTCTTTCGATCTTCAGAAAACAAGCTTCAGTTCCGGCTGGAGGCCTTCAGGTTCCAGGGAGCTGATAGTGGACTAGTGAGTATCTCCAAACCTAACCTAGGTATCTAATATTTTCTATTAAGCATAAAATTCTGCAATATTGGATTTAATAACATTCTTAATTATCTGATAATCAAACCAGATCTACATTACCTGCCACTTGAAAGCAACATCAGCTGCCTCCGGCATTACTAATGAACAAAGAGCTTGTTCCTACAGCAATGGGTGAGTCTGCGAGTGTGCCTATATGTACATGTGTGATTTAGAAAGCATGACAGGAGAATTGATGTGGGACTTCTTATCCTACACCTCCTTTTCTACCCAGGTTGTGGACTGAGGCCAGTGGGGTTGATGGAGCCTGTGGATCCTGTGAGTCTCCTGGATTACCCGCTGCTGGCTCAGTAGGCACGTCACCTGCGGGTACAGGTCTGTTTACCCCTGGCAGGAAGATACGTGACGTGTCCGGTGAAAGTATGTTTTTCCTACATAATTAAATAATTATATAATAGTTTGATATCATATAGGAAAAATTGATCAGCCAGAATTTTGTAAACTTTCTATCAAAGGGTGTGCTTGTCTGGGTTGAGAGACAACAATAGTGATAGTGTAACACACATCTTCTGTTTTTCTTTCTCAGGTTACACATGGGAAGGTGATATCACCATGCCTCCAATCCACATTCAAGAGAGGGCCCAATAGCGCTTTTTAACTCAATGCCCTGCCGCCACAATGTCCATTGAAATAAACATTCTGAATGGTTCATATATCTGTCTGTTTATGTTATTCTCTTTCTTCTTGTTAACAGTTCAGCTTGAACAAGGAAAGTAACCCCATTTACTCCATCAAATGTAATCCAAATTTGACACATCGAACATATAATAAATGTGTGAGAAAAAAGAAATCCTCTAGATGAAAGTGTAACATCTTTTAAATCGGCCTCTGTGTAATCATATATGTTACATTATGACCAAATCCCCCCGTTCATAGACTGTAAATCATTCCATTTAATGAAAATAAAAAGCAGTTGTGTTAAAAGTGTGTTAAAATTGTCACAGAAAACGTCCTTCCCCTTTTTTCCTTCAAACTATAAACAGAATGTGAAGTACATAACAATGATATGGACTATATGATATACAAGTAAATATAATAAAGCTACAGCATTTAATATCTAGAACAAAATCAAAATGTTACAATGTAGTTACTTTATCAGTTTTACATTCTGGATATTTAGTGAATGAGGTCTAACATTAAAGCATAATACAAATCTTATTGCCGACTCAAAGCTTTTTACCCACTGAGCGGGTACTCAACACCCTCCTGTGGTCCATATGGTCAATTACAACTTAGCAAGTTCCACAATTTCAGCACCACGGCAGTGAACAGCTCCACAGTGATTGTCACTCTTTACCTTTTTGGCTCTTTGTTTTATGCTGCCTTCTCTTTTATCTTTAGGCTCAGCACCCATCATGGAAATTGAAAACAATATCCACATCCATTACCAATAGGCTACTTTCAAATCATTTAAACTGTGGATGCTGTTTCAGAGGAACCCCTGGACCACTGGTGCAAATCAAGGGGCCAAGTGCCCCCCTGGCCCCAGTGGAAATCTGATTGGCCCCTGGTGTGCCTGTAGTCTGTTTTGAATCACTTACTAACAATTAATATGATGATTTATTAAGAAACACACAATTTGCTCAACGCTACAGAGCTAACAGTCAACAAAAACTTACTTTAATGTGCCCCTCACTGAATCAGGATGTGCATGGCTGTTTGAACATAAAATTGATGCCTTGGCCGCTGATTCAGAAAAATCTTAGATCTGCTGCGGCCTTTAGTCTTTTTGTCTCTTTGCTTTTTTGTCTGCCCACTGTGCTAGATTTAGGCTCAATGCCCATCAAGCTATGGGCAAAAAATATGTGACATTGAAACACGTCTTTTCCCAGAAACCCCTGGATCGATTGGTCTGTGTCATTTGGGGGGTTGGGGCATGGGGGGCACTGGCCTCAGCTGGAATCTGAAGTGCCCCTTTCCTGTCAGATTCTTTTAAAATCACTTCGTAACAATGCTGACAACACATATGACCATTTGTTTTATTTTCTAAGCTTTTATTTAAAAATACACAATGAACTTGAACAAGGAACAGTTTTCAAAATACATCCAATTGTCAGGGAGCGGTGAAGCAGATGGACCCAGGATGCAGAGTTCAACAAAAAGTGATTTTTTTTAATGGAAAAATGTCCAACAGGAAAGAAACAACAAACAAAGGAATCTCAAAAAGTCTTCAACAGAAAAAACAACTAAAAGCACGCAGGGGAAAACACTGGAGGCTTACACGAGGAGGTACAGAGGACGGGAGCTCAGGAGACAAGGCATACAAAAACCACATGGGATCAGACAAACATAATGACATTGAACCGACAAGGACAAAGGGAAGGGAAGGCAGGGGCAATTGAACACAGGTGGAACACGTGAGGACTGGTGCAGACAATCACAGAGACAGGAAGTTAAGAAAACACACTAGGAACAGAGCCTACAAAATAAAACAGGAAACAGAAAACATGCGACACCGAAACAACTCAGACAAACAAACACAAGGAAGTACAAGAAACAAGAGGTAATAATTAAACAGAAAACACCCGTAATAAAGAGGCTAAAAAATACAAAACCATGACACCAATGATGTGTGGCTTTGCTTAAAGCTATAGAAGAACCGGTGAACGAGGAATGACTTCAATGTGCAATGTACTCAATCAGGAATTGTGAGTGGATGTTGGACATATAATTGGTCCTGTAAGTGGGGGGGGGGGGCCTTTATGGCGCTGTCCCACTCTTTTGTATGCAAACGTCCCTGTCAGTGTGATGTCATTGTAAACACTTATTGTTTTTCTACTCCACTGTTTGGCAGCTCCAGCTCTGCCTCGGTGCAGCCTGCTCATGTGGTGACGGCACTGACGTTATATGCTCCACACCACCCTCCTCCTCCTCCTCCTCCTCCTCTGTCTCCGCACTGCTGGCCCCCAACCCGTTGTGTGTCACAGGCAGCAGCAGCATCAGCATCGCAGCATCAGCACCAGCAGCAGCAGACATTTGACGAGCTCTAACGCGGACTGCGGACGCACACTGCGCGCTCACGCTCCGTGTGGGCGCACTGGGGGCGAAACGCAGGATTGCCTGTTACATTTCTGCGGTGCAGCGATCTGTCTCCGAAGAGCCTCGACGCCCGCTTCTCTCTCTCCATCCCGCCCGTGTGGATGGTGGACTGCTGCAGAGTTCATGGTGCTGCTGTGCGGGCGCGTCTGATCCAAGGCTCGCCGCCAGGAAGCGGAGGAGGGGGGGAGGAGGTTATCCGTGGGGCCGCAGACAGGAAGAGGGAGAGAGAAACACCTCTGTCCACGGCCGCGTCCGTCCGCTGCCCCGTGATCGTGAATGGACTGAGCTTCCACTGTGATTTTCTGCATTAGCTCTCGCGACTCGTCTGTGGAAGAAGATGGCGGACAGGGCTGAGATGTTTTCCCTTTCCACTTTCCATTCCCTCTCTCCTCCCGGATGCAGGTAAGAGCTGACACGGGGGGAGCGACAGAGGAGGGATGGTAGGGGGAGGCTGTGCAGGGGTGTAGAGAGGCCACTAAAGCAACTAAAGAGCAGAAACGCATCCATCCGTGTTGTTTTGATGACTGTGGCGAAGCGCACAGCATAAAGCCTGGGCAGCAGCCTGATATTCTAATAACCTGACAGGCCTGCTCCTGCCTGTAGATGCTGCAGCTCAACACTGCCGCTTGTCTGTGTCTGGGAACTGATGAAAACAACGACAGCTGTTGTATTTTGTCACCGAAGCATGAAGACTGGTGCTAGATTTTGAAATATGTGGCAGATGATTGATCCTTAGCTGTCGCGACAGTCACCAGCTTTGCGCATTCTCTGTGCGAGGCCCACGCCCTGTCGAGTCCAACCCAGGCAAGGGCATGGTGCTGAACGATGATTTACGGAAGTCTCATTGATATTGATGCTGTTTCAAACGCCTCTGATGTGACCTCTGCGACGCACAAATCTGCTGGCGTTTTCTTCTCGCCTCAGCACAACCGTGAGAGGTTTTTCCAGTTACCAGAGATCAATAACCCAGGTTGTTATATGTTAGAAGACCTGCATGGTTCGGGTCTTATAGGTTTTGCTTTTTGGACGTTAGTCAGTGCCTGGAAAGAGGTGAAATGGTGCAACTCTTTGCTGAGGTTTGGCTGAAATTGTGTGGAGGCTGCAGCAATATTCAGATCACTTTTTATGTACATATGTTGAGTATAAAACACGTGTCATTGCATTTCTCATGCTACACTTCCTGCTGTAAGGCCTTCCTCTGAAGAAACAATGGCATTCCCGTGCTATTGTTTATTTTTACATCTATATAAAATCACTTTAATCTTGTGTTAGGACGAAGAGAAACAAATGGACAGAGGAGGCTCTCTGCATTAATGCATTTCATTGTCCGTGTGTCTGTCTCCACATGTCCCATGTCCTACAGAGTGCAATCACATTAGGAAGCAACTCCCAGTGGAATTTTTTATCCACAACATGCACTCATGCATGGATTTAGTTACAGACTGTAGCTTCATCTCATGAGAGGATCATATCAGATCAATACTGTAAAGCTGAGTTGTTGTTTGACCTTAGTTCATAGCACTGAGCAAAGCTTGGTCCATTACAACATCAACATTTTGAATTCTACAGCATTTAAAAAAAGGCCTGAGCCAACTAATCTTAGTAGTATCAGCGGATTAATGGGTACAGGACATTCCATATGCACACCTTTGACCTGCTTAGGCATTGTGTCAACTACAACAGATGCAACCTTTCAGTTAACTTGTCTGTTCAAAATAAAAGGCAGTGTTATAGACCACTGATGAGACGTGTCTCTACAGTGTGTCACTATTATGTGAATGAGGTGGAGAATGATGGAGGAGGTTATGTTTTCGTCTGGATTTGTTTGTTTAGTTATATTTCTGCAGGATTATGCAAAAGCTCCTCCGTCGATTTCCATGACATTTTGTGAAGGGGTGGGGCTTGATCCAAGGAAGATCCCATGAATTGTTGGTGTGGATCTGGATCAGGGGGGCGGATCCAACATTGTAAAATTGTAATTTCTCCTGAACAGAGGACGCACTCTCCCCACTGAAAATACAAGCGCTTACACAGATACATGCTGTATGCCTCGGTACTAATCATTTAACATTACATTTGTCCTCTGTTGCCAAGGTAAAATGTGAACGTACTCTTCCTTTCAGTTTCAACTAAGTGACATGGGTCCATATAAATAGGATGAACATAATAAATGGAAATATTAATGCTCAATTTGACTTAATTTTGCAGAAATGAAAACCATCCACATTTTCTAGGTAGGAATAAAACGTGTTCACGAGGCTAAATCAAACTAAACATCACCTCTATGGTATAGGCTCCATTTTGGATCCAGTTTTAAAAAGGTCTGAGTTCAACAAATCAATTTATGACAGTTTCCATCTTTATTTCAAAACGTATAAAACATTCACATTGAACTAGAATAAATATAAATATAATATATAGAGCATGTACTAATTTGCATTCACAGATCTGAAAAAAACAGAGCTATGGTTAGGTTATTTATAAATCCGGTCATATACAACTGAGGAAAGCAAATTCTACTGAGAGTTACAATTATCAGTCAAAGAATCAATTATTTAACAATACAAAATAAAATTTATATAATAGATTAATTAAGTAATTTCTTAAGCAAAAGGAGCAAAACGTGCTGGTTCCAGCTCCTCAGTATTTTCTGGGTTTTTACTTCGACAGATTTATCAGCCTCCACCTCCTCTACCCCTCTCATTTTGAATTTCATATGGTGAGCAGTCGATGTTCCACTTTTGCCTTCTGACTCTTTGAAGGCTGCTGGAGGAGGCAGAGGGAGGGAGCTGGGTGATGATGGGTATGGTTACCATGGGGTAAGAGGCTTAAATCAAATACAGATTCATTGTAGCTTAAGCGTCCCTTCCTCCCCCCCATCCTGTCTCCCTCATGGTGGTTTTATATTTCCTCTTGCCATGTTTTCATCCGTCAAATCTTCACAGCTGCCATAGCTTTGTTTTTCCATTCAACAATGATGAAATAAGTTATATTTACACAGTCCAAGAGATTGTTTTCCCATCAACATGTGAACATTTCCCACCAATCTGCAGCATTCACTCACATCTGATGACTTCATTAATACAAATCTGGCCAAGTTCTCCTCAAAGAGCAAGCCGATGCATCATCTCAATTTAAAAATGGCGTGATCTTCCAGGTTTGGATCTGACAAAGAAAACAGAGAGTGCTTCATTAGGTTAAATGTATGACTCATACGTGTGTGTGTGTGTGTGTGTGTGTGTGTGTGCCTGCGGGTGTTTGCATGTGGTATTACTGGAGACTGATGGTGGGTGAAAAGCCTGGGAAATTGATCTTAATGACTCAGTGACAACCACATTAACTGTCCCTGAAGATGATGTCACTGTGAAGCAGGTGCTCATGGTTTTCACATAGGAACAATAAATAAAGTCAAAGGCAGCTTCATCATGGCATCATTGATTCTCCTTGGATCTTTTTTAGTATCGTGAATAGAGTCTTTTTCATTTCCTCTCAGTGTAACGACTATAGGAAATAAATCATTGTCTCATGTCAAATTTTAAATACATAAATCTACTATTCTGCTTTTTAGACATATGCATTTTATTTTATTTTATTATTTTATTATCTGGACCATTGACTGGATGCAACTAGTGATCATTTTCAACATTGGTTAGTTGTTGTTTTTTCAATAAAGTCTATAAAATATCTGATGTAATATCATGTAATTTTCCAAGTTGACATTTTCGAATATCTCGTTTACAAAACCCAAAAGATAATGAGTTTATCTAAACATCTTCCTCGAATTTCAGAAACTGGAATCATCAAATGCTAGACTTTATTGATTGTTAAAATCGACTGATCATGAAAATTAATACATTTGAAGAGAATTGAATTTTTATTGCAGCTCTAAAATGATTTATTGGGTAGACGCTTTAAAACTCGACCCTGTTAAAAGTAAATAAAGCCTAACTCAATGAGACAGTTACGTGAACTTGTGAACTTGTGACAAAGAGAAATTGTCAGAACGAATGTGAGAAGCAGAGATTGTTTTAAATCTGACAGAGGAGAGGAGAGAAATGCAAAGAAAGAGCGAGACCTGAGGAGACAAGGAGATGTAGAACAAAATTCTCACTGGTGGCAGTTGGGTGTGTCATTGCAGCAACATGAGCAGTGAATGGTAATTTTGTGCTGACTGGTTTTCTTGTGGTAGGATTCTCTCTCAGCATGTCACCACTAGAATAGATGGAGACTGACCCTTTTCCTGCATGTTCTTTAGATCCAGATACATACATATGAAGGGTTCTAGTACTATTTATGAAAAAGAAATAGCAATTAACTTGAATAACAAAAAGCTGTGAGTTATAGGGTATATCAGTTGTCATTGAAAACTGTCCACTAAGTCTAATATTGAATGTGTTCCATATTTTTTGCAGCATAGAGGCTAAAAGTTTTGTTGCAACTTTGGAAATAGTTAAAAGTGCAACTGTGGAGGATCCTAAGTATCACGGCTGTTAATAGAACAATATAGTGGTAAAAGATCACTTTAAAAAGTAAGAGACAGACTTTGAAATCAATTCTGAAAGCTCCAGAGACCTTGTCTCAAACTAGAGTTATATGAGCCCTGATTCTGGTTTTGGTCAAAAAAACAAAAACATTCTGAATTGTCTGTAGTCCTTCAATGGCTGCTTTTGATTAGCCAGTGCATAGAGCTGGACAGTCGTCTAGACAAGGCCATTTTCAGCATCTTGCTGGCTCAGCTCAGGTCTCACCTTTGTAATATTTCACAAATGATAAAAGGGAGTTTAAGTCAAAGCTCTTGTGATCGTGTTGCAGTTTAGACAGGATTGCAGTCAGTTTGGAATTGAGTTTCAGTGTATTTGGGTCATCTGGCTTCATGGACTGTGTGTCGTCAGCATAGCGGTTGACATCTAAGTTGATTGAGAACAGCAAAGGTCCCAGGACACTGGCTTGGGTTACACCATAGTCCATGTTAACTGTGTGTGTTCTCAATTCAGACATGGAATTTTCTTCCAGTAATATTTGATTTAAATCAGCTTAAAACTGTGGAAGAGAATTTGATGTTTCTCTCCTCAGCTTCAAAGCCTCAACTTCAAATCCGAACGATCACAAGCAGAGATGGACTGGATGCTGGATGCAGGGTGTCAGAGTGTTGGATAAGAAGCAAGCAGAACACAATGCGCTGTGACAGGCACTGCACGCTCACTTGCACGTTGTCTAAACATCAAATAGGGACATGGACATAATGCAAACACTGCAATAGTGACTGAATCTCACTTTATATTTCTATGATATTGATTCGGAAATTAAAACTGCAGAACATTTCAGAAAAGGACAGAGCACATCTGCTGTAATATAAAATAAGAAAGTAGGAGAATGGAAAACTGGAGTTTGATGTAGTATTTATGTGTGTGTGTGTGTGTGTGTGTGTGTGTGTGTGGCCAGAGGAGAACCAAAACTGATAAGCACAAAATGGAGTCGAGAATTGGAAGTCACAGAGGTTACCAGACAATGACGAAAGGAAAAGAAAGGAAAAGAGAGGACAGATACAATTAAAGAGCAAATCCTTCCAAGTGTGTACGACTGTTATGAATCCAAGCTTCTAGGTTTTAATTGTATTCATCCAGATTTTGAGGAAACCAACTCCACCCAAACACTGTGGCACCGAATTAAGTTATTTTAAGTTGCTCACAGCATTGTAAAATGACCTTTGTGATAATTCACCAGTACCATCTCTTTTCAGAACACTGTCACTATAGTGTCTGTAGTGTCACTGGGGATCAGTTCTGATTTACACTATTGTACTTTTTACCCATGAAATAATCTTGGATAGACATTGCGAGCGTGTTCTGTGGGATTATCCAGAGTGACAGGGACACTGACTCTGGATGACTGACTTCATGTGCTTCTATGTGTAAGCAAATCATTGCCACGTCCATTTTAAGACATTAGCACGATTAGTTTCTAAATGAAACCATCACAAACAACATTAAAAGCCTCTCGAGTCTGTACTTTGGACCCAAATCTGTTGCACTGCTTCTTTTCACAATGAAAATTGCTTTGTGTAATGAAACACAGATTTGTTATTCTCTTGAACAACATGCTGAGGATTCTCGTCTTCATAACTTGATCACAGCTCCTCCTCGTATAAGCTTCCGTTTCCCTAACTCCTCATCCAAAACAATCAAACGTGAGATATTGTGTGGTGGTGGCAAGCTGCCTTGGATTACAGCTGTGTTGATGTGGTGTGTTTCTATTCTGAACCACACACGCACACACACACACATACACACACACACACACACACACACACACACACACACACACACACACACACACACACACACACACACACTCACACATACAAGCAAAGATTCCCTGAAGGTTCGGATAGTCGAGAAGCTCATTAGTGACCTTCTTGCTCCAGGTTTAAGACAGGCTCTTCTGTGTGTGTGTGTGTGTGTGTGTGTGTGTGTGTGTGTGTGTGTGTGTGTGTGTGTGTGTGTGTGTGTGTGTGTGTATCCATGGTGGCAACAGTTCCGATGCTCTAATCACACCCACAGACCACACTCTGGTTTGGGAGGTTGGTGTCATTTTGCACTAAATTATATATTGTATCTGGCACCAGTTGTCAGACTGCAGTGACGCCAATGGCAACTACAGTTCAGCAAAGTACAATATAAAACCATTTTAAATGGTCAATGTGTAGGATTTAGTGACATCTAGAGGTGAGGATGCACATTACAATCACGTGAATACCACTCGCCTCCCCCTTCCCTTCTTAAGTGGGTAGGAGAATCTACTTTAGCTTTCAGGTAAGGTCAAAATTATGAAAGGCTCTCTCTAGAGCCAGTGTTTTGTTTGTCCATTCTGGGCTACTGTAGAATCATGGTGGTGCAACATGGTGGACTCCATGGAAGAGAACCCACACCCAGTGTCGATACAAAGGGTCATTCTAAGATAGCAAAAACACAGGATTCTTAGTTTCAAGTGATTCTACATTTAAAAAAAAGATAATCATATTCAAGTAATGCCGATGGCTCCTTCTAAACACTGGCCTTTTATTGATCAGCATTTTCTAGAGTAGGCTTTGCATGTGCCTGGATTGTATGACATTTAAAATCACCATTTGTCGTAAGAAGTAATTGGACACACACACACACACACACACACACACACACACACACACACACACACACACACACACACACACACACACACACACACACACACACCCACACACATACACACGGGTCCAAGGTTAAAAAGGAAGACAACCCCTTTAATGTCTCTCATCCCAGGGTTTGTGCTGTTACGATAAAGAAAACTCATTAAAACAGATTAAAGCTCTTGAATCTGAGATTTTCATCTTTATTCTGCTTGATAATTATGTAATTTAATTTTCCCATCAAACTCCTTTCTTTTTTGAATATACAGTTCTAACCAGGGTATGTTTGTCAAGACCTTTCTACACCAATCTGAAGATTTAAAAGACTTACAGTGCTATATTTTGTGGTGTAAATTTACACTAACAAATATGTTAACTGAAATAAACCCATGTTGTCCAAACAAGACTTAGGCAGCTGAAGCAAAGCCGACACGGTTGTTGGTGCGGTCATAGACGGAGTAGTACTCTCTGAGGAACACGTCTCCAAAGATCCACAAGGGCTCGCCATCACGAGAGGGCAGGTAGGTGGGGGCGATGTCCACTGAACAGGACTGGTATCCATCCTGTTTTAATGGGAGGTGGAGAAAAGAAATTTGCACATTACTGCATGTACACACACAAACAATAAAACATGGCAGGCACGTTAAGGGTGTATGAACCCACACAGATACATGCTTGCGCGAATGTGGTAAATCCAAGTGCTATAAAACAGTTGTTGTCTTTTAGCACTTGGATATATCATGACTTGGATGAATCTTCACATACATGAATGTAGTAACTTACCTGGATGATGTAAGCAGAAGGAGGAAGCTGGAAGGCAACACCGCTGATAACAAAGCTCAGAGTCGGCAAGTTGTTGATCTGGCTGCAGTCCACCATGTACTAGAGATCAGGACAACGAAGAGAGAGTGTGTGAGAGGTTGCATGTGCAGATATGTGAATGTAAATGGTGCAGCATATAAACAGGGAAATAATGACAGCGGCTTACTCTCTGATTGTTTTTGCTTTGTGGGTGAGTGAGTGTCTGTTTGTCTGTCTGTCCCTCAGTTTGTCTTACCTGGCCATACTGGCTTTGTTGGGCCCCGATGGCCTGCATGATGTCAGGCAGGAGTTGGCTTGGAGCTGTCAGCGTGGAGGTTCCAGTGTCGACAATGGACTGGCAGCCCTGAGAGCACCAGCCTGTCTCTTGACCGTTGATCTCAAATCTGTGGGACGAAGCATGTGCCCAAAGTTGTTTTTTCTTACATAAATATCAGCGAACTAACTTCTCGATAAAAACAGAAGATTGATTTATGTTGATAAAATGGTGAAAAGCACAGACCCTTGAACACCGATCTGCCAGTAGGTCTCCGAGGTCACTGGGGTCCAGAAGATCTGGCCCTGGTACAGGCTGTTGTCCACTCCTCCGAAAGAGAGCACACTGCCCTGCTGTCCTCCCCTAAACCACACAACCAAAACTCAGCTGCAAGCTCCTTATGTGGAGAGAATGTGTATCATACAATAAAAGTCTTATTTGATCAGTTTTACCTAGACAGGTAGAAAGCGAATATGTTGGCACCAAGCAGGTTCTGAGAAATCATGTTGTCCATGACGGGGGTCTCTCCTCCGGCGGAGATGGAGGGGTAGGACAGGCCAAGGATGCCGTCAAACTTGGCCACCACGAAGTTCTGGCCAGGCTCGTTTGTGCTCAGACCAATTTCCTGGTTGTTGATCACAATCCCGCCAACCTATTGGTCCAAAACCAGCCAATAAGATCCAGGATAAGATGCAAATTTGAGATTGTACATATACATAATCAATGTGGAGCATTTTGAATTAGGTAGGCCCACTGTTAATTTTACTCCAAGACTAAATGATTAGAATTATTATTTTAATTCTATATTATTATAATATTAAGACTGCCCTGAGTATCCTATGTGCAAAAATCCATATATTTACTTTAAAATACAAGTTCAATACTTAATACACATAAGACTGCTGCACTGATCTTTGTGTATAAACACTTTCCAGCATGATGCAAGTCTGACCAACTTAATACAGGGATGTTTTTGCTGCAGGGCAACACATGTACGCATGCTCCCTGGTGATAGTCTGTCTCACTATGACTCAGTCCTGTGTAGTCTGCTAAAAGTGAATGAAAAACATGGTAACCATTCACATACTTGTGTTTTGTTGAACTGATTGTTCTCGATGTCTTGACTTACATTGACAGTGTCATATCCAAATGTTCCGTACAGGCTTCCAGCTCCATAGGGCAGGTAGAAGGACTGACCCTTGGCAGAGTAGGTGGACGACTGCTGGGGGTTGAACTTGGTGTGTGCGTCTGTAAAATAGATCTGGGTGATTTCTGCAGCCATTTCTCTGAAGCTGTCCTTATGTCTATAGCAGAGCCTTTTCATATTCGCTTTAGAAGTCATGAGCTGAATTTGAATTAGAGTAGTCACTTATTCTTTTTGATTTGCATGCCTGTAATTACACTAAATATCAAAATGTAAATATTCATTCTAGGGCAAAGATCAATTTGTACAATTTAGATGAAACACACAACTGAAAACATCACTAGGATTATTTCCTATTCAATTTCTGCCAATAGATCCCTTTTACCTAAATCTAACACACTGAACCTTTAAGTCCTCTGGAGATGTTCTTCACATGCACATATGCTCTGAGGAACGTGACAGATGAGGATTTATAGTGTAAATCCTGTAGGTTTGTACTCACCGCAGGCCTGAGTGTTGCAGTAGATGGAGTCAACCCACAGGTTGGCAGAGCCGGTGTCAAACAGCACCTGGAAGGACTGAGGGGGTGTTCCAATGCTGATCGCTCCGTAGTAGGTGGTCTGGACAACACATTGTTTGGAGTTACAGATAGAGGGGAGCACAATAAAAGAGGGTTAGGGTTAAACACATCGATTAGTTTTTTTATTTGGGGGTGTAAATTATGCAAAAGTGGTGTTAACCCAGGCGTTCTCACATCAGCGTAGTTGTTGATGTACATGTTGGCAGAGCCAGCAAACTCATTGTCCTGGTACTTGAGAGCCGGGTCCTGGTACGGCAGCTCGATGCCTTTCTCTCTCAGGGCCTCGCGCATCGACTTGTGCTTCTGCAGAGGGATCCTGAGGAAGAAGAAGGAAGCAAAACCTTAAAGTCTTCTCATGCTAGAATTCTGAAGTTAGAATTAGGAAATACAGATTCTTTACTTGACGACTCCCTCTGCAAGCATGGCGCAGACCAGAACAGCAACGAGACACTTCATGATCCCTCCTGTACACACAGCTCTCCTGGGTGGATCCGACTCAGCTCAGATCTGAACAGACTTTATATACGCCTGTGTGGTCCCATATCAGCCCGGCTCTCGGAATTTCAGTCGTATCAGTTAAGACAGGGTGACCCTCAGAGTTGTTTTCTACAGCTGCACAGTTTATTTGTACATGCAACACTCTATGCTGCACAAAGGTAGACAAAAAACGTTCTAATTAGATATATTATATAACAACCACATAGTAAACAGTTTTTCAGTTGGGGTAGTAGAATAATATTATGGTCACAGTAAAAAAACTCTGGTTTACAATACAGAAACTGCTTCTGTCTTTTTTTCTCGATGCTGACTATTGAGCTACAGTTTTATATCGATATCGTGATTTCATTTAAACCATTTGTAATAAGAACTCATTGTTGTTTTTCTCATAAATTGTCTGCATGCTCTCGGTGATGATGACCAAGATGGTGGCACACACGAGTGCAGCTCTGCAGTTCGGTGTTATTCTGTGAAATGTTTTCTTTTTCACTATTAATTTGTTACTTAAATTCTATCCTCTGACCAGAGGAAGCACTCGTAACTCTGTTGTGTTTTGTGCGATACAATGACAATATACAGTAGGTTTTTTGTTTCTATTCTGTACTAAATCCTCGAGATGCCACTTTAGAACAGTTTTATTTGATTATTTAAATATATATCAACAGCAAGGTCAAGTTTAATAGTTTGTAGGTGACATTTTTCCACAGAGATATTTTTCCACTAATGGAAAGTCAATGTGTTATATCATAACCACACAGTTTTATCAAAACCTTATTGTGCTCTTCAGCTTATCATAACTTTTAATATGTTGACATTTGATAGCATTTTTCCCCCCTCTGATAAAATTAAGATTACATTTTTTTATATTTGATTTTTCAGATTTATAAAAAAAGTTATGTTAGTAGTTTTTGAAACAACTAAAAACATTTCATTCTATGGGGTTGAAGAAAAAGCCATGTACTGTAGTGGATGTGCAATATTTAACATTTAACAAGTGTAAAGTGTTAAAAATTGCAACTGAAAACAACCCATTCATGGGCAAATATTAAACATTTATAAGATCATATCTTGGAAAATCGCTGCCAGACAATTACACTCCTGAGCTTGTACAAACCAGTGTTTTGGGCTTCACAGGGTCATTAGAGAATAAAGCTGTTTTGTTTAAGAGAGTTTAAGAGATACTACAGTTGTGATCATGCAAGCTCACTGCAGACCTGACTCACAGAGCTTAAAGTCTGACACAGGTTTGTTTAATTCAGGAAGTGCACTCCCCTGGAAACATAAGTTATTGTTACTCAGTGTTTAACTGTATTAAGTCTCCCTCAGTATCCAGTGTTTCCCATTGTTTCAGTGTTAGTCCTGCTTGTTGCCCAGTGTAACTCAGTATGTTGTTTCATTTGCTCTGTGAACACCACCTCCAGTTGGCAATGTGTCAGAGGTAATGTTTTATTTTGTTGCTGAGACCCAGACCACGTACTATTAGACATGTACCAGGTTGTGTTCAGCACTGGCATTACCTTAAAGGCTTCTTGTGAGAAATAAAGTCAAATAGATATTACAGGATTTGTACACCCCAGTGTCCTGGACGAAAGTGTTTGACCCATTCATCCACCACAACCTGTTTACAAGTCGCACGCAGATTCTGCTGCTTGTTATCCTGAAGAGCCCGAAAGCTTTTCTGACAGAAAAAAAGCTTCTGGCATAAAAACCTGGAAAGCAAACTTCTCCTGAGTGGCAAATAACAGCTGCTGTGACAAAACATCATTGAGGTTCAGGATGAGCTGTGTGTTGAGAATGACTTGTTTATCATTTTTTGCAAATGAACTCTTCTTTACACTTTGAAACTTTGATTGTAAAACACATTTTTACCCTTTTATTGATCTGTTCCCATTATTTTCTCTCAGTAGCACCTTGCTGTGCATTAGAGCAGACCAGGAACATGGGGACACTCAGATTTCTGTGGCTTTTCACCTTCTTTGTTTCACTTTTAGATGCTTCAGCACATCCTCATTTGTTACCCGGTACCTTTGACATTGTGTAGATAGATAACACCCCTATATATATATATACACGTGTGTGTGTGTGTGTATGTGTGTGTGTGTGTGTGTGTGTGTGTGTGTGATGTAAGCTTGCAACCATACGTAATATGTCGAGTGTCCTTTCCATAGCAGGAAAACTGCAATGCAGCATTTACCTCCAGACATTGTGAGCCGGCTGCTGTAGAAGCAAGAGGCTGCTGAAACTAATGGGCCAAAGATGAGATAGAGCCTCATCAACAGACTTGCAATAGAACGGCTCATTACAGAGACATATACACATCCTGCTGTAATGTGATGGAGCTGTAAATGGCAGCTGGGAAACTTTACCAAAAAAAAAAAGGCAACAACCAATAATTCACGTACTACTTGTACATTCCACCCACAGCTCACAGTCAAATCAACTTAATTTGAAGTATTTCATTTCACTCTGTTTTTACATTTTTCTGCAGCCCTGACACATGTCACACCTTGTTAGTATGGATTGTTATAAAGGAAGAGAAGATTGAGGTGTGTGGGTTCCAGTATACGACATGAGACCCAGTTAGAACATGACAGGCCATCACTTACAGTAGGTTTCCCTGAGATCAGGGCTCCCTGTGTGGGCATATATCAATGAGAAATTCCCCTCTGGAGCGTTCACTGGTGAAACAGACATATTATATCATATATTATATCAGCGTTCTGTTTTTACGTCATGTAGTGAGCGTCTCTCTCATGTGTTTCCAGGCCATCCCATGACATCAGCCTGGAGGAGTTTGATGATGAAGATCTCTCCGAAATTACAGATGACTGTGGGATTGGACTCAACTATGACTCTGATCCTTATGAGAAGGTGAGGCTGCTTGTTCCTTTCATTGATATTTCACCCATTTGTTGAGTTATTTCTCTAATATGTAAACATGAAAACTTGTATATAATATCTACATTTATATAAACGTTATAGGGCAGTTATAGATATGATCGGTTTATTAGTTGGCGGATGATATCAGCCGAGCCTTTCACAGACATCACAGGTATCTCTGCTTGCTGATATGCACTGATATAAAAACTTTTAAAATACAGTAAAAAAATATCTAAATGCAGAAAATTGCATTTATGTTTACATTTATACATAAAAATGTGTTTGTTCTCTTAAATCAGGTTCTATATATTTGGTGGAGTTTGAGTTTTTATTTATTTGTTGTATTCATATACTTTTCTAAAAAATATATACATTTTGGCCCATTTATATATGTCAGATTTTTAGAATAATGATACAAATAATACTAAACTTACTTATAAAGCACATTTGAAAACACAGTGACAAGGTGCGTAAGTTAAACATGAACAACTCCTGTCAGTCAGGTTCTATTTCAAACATATATTCTTTCCCTGAAATCAGCTGTTTTTTACTCACAAAAGTTAAAGTCATTCACTGTTTGCTGAACATAATGTTAACTGATTCCACCGACAACAGCTCGTGTCTCAATTTACAGTATCACGGTGGATTAAAAACCACCTGAGGGTGATGGTAGAACGATGGCGAGCTGGATAATGTGTTAACAGGAAGATTCTTCGAAAGCACTCTCAGATCATACAGATCATTATCAAGCATCATTTCACGCTGGATCTGAGCAAACAGCGTCCTACTCAAATCACTGTGTTATGAAATATATGCAAATAACTGAGACATTCAAAGCATCATCCTACATGTCTGACCATCTTAGACTTCAATTACACATTTTGAACTATTATCCTATTCCCCTCCCTCGCCCTCTCGCTCTCCATCCTGTTGGATGTAAATGTTTTATGCTGGTGGCGTGGAGCCACAGCTGCAGCAGAGGGTGGGTGACCCAGTGCAGTTTGCTGCTATGCAGAGACATCCTCCTCCTTCCCTCCTTCCGTATTTCCCTCCCTCCCTCCCTCCGATATGTCTTCCCTCCCTGCTATGCAGAGTGTTGCTTGGAGACAGAGCTTAGATTCCCTCCTCCCTTGTTCTCTACCACCTCTCCACCCCTTCCTCCCCCAGACAGATTTCCTTCCCCGGCTTTTCCCCCTCTCCCTTTTGCTCTTCTCCGCCGAGGTGATTTAGCTCAGGCATGGTTGGCTCTGAGGGTTTAGCTCTCGGCATAAATCTGTGCTGGATATTTTGCTCCCTCCACTTTAATCCACCAACAAAAACACATTATGGATGGCGAGCAAAGCCCTTCTGTAGCAACGATATTGTGTTTTTTTCGATAGGATGTTGAAAGACCCCCCGAGGGAGTGCGACTTTAGATAGTCGTCTGTTTCCCTCTTCATGCCGGAGAGGTCGTACAGTAGTAAACCAGGCATCAGGGCCCCTTTTCACCTCTTTGCCTCCCACATGCAGTCACACACATCAGACACACATCAGCACAGGCCCTGACTGCTCACTTCGAGAAAGCACAGGGCCGAGAGAGTGTCGGTCCTCGTTATGTTTCATTATTGCCCAGAGGAGGAAATCTTGCTGACATGCGACGGATCGGAGACACGTTGAGCTGCATGTTTGAACATCATAGGGAACAAAGCGAGACAGAGCTTTATGCAGAGGGTATTTCACATGGTGTTTGACTTTGCCTGCATCAGTAGGGCTTGTGACACTTTGTCAGCTCGTCAGCCTCCTTCGTGCTCAGAACTCTGCTGATGGTTTTGCTTTTTGTGCCAGTGAGATTCGTTCATACTGGACAGCATGTCTTTGATGTTCCCGAGGATCAGCCAATCTAAACAGTGGGATTATCCTCCGGCCCCAATCCCCAGCTCTGATTAATTCCAATTCATTATGGGATGTGAAAGCAAACAACACACAAACACACACACATGCACCATGCCTTAAAATAGCTTGATCTATCTTTTGAAGCAGAGGGCAGGCAGTTAAAGATCGCTCACAATCAATGTCTCATTTTGCAAATGGTCATTTCAGGCCAAAGGTCAAAAATGTCTCTGCTAGTTCTAGTTCAGTCCTTCCTTTCTATCTGGGGATCAGGATTATCAATGTGTTTTCACACTTCATTTGGCCTTTGTCTTGACCTTTAATTCCCCCCCCCGCAGCATAGAAACATAACAAGTTAACATGCTTTTGTCCCTGCGGCTTCTGCCTCGTTTTCCCTCTGATTGCTCTAGCACCCACATGAGTCAGGTGGAAGGCCATCACTCACTAGGGGGGTCTCCATTAACGGGAGACAAATCTGCATCTGTCATGAATTCCAGCACAGAGCTAAACCACATTACAAGCTACATTTGCATTTAACTGGGCACATTGTGTAGTGTTGTTGTACAGACAAAATAAATGTGGAGATATTTTGCAGTGTTGGTGATTTTGTAATGTACGTTTGTAGGAGTTATCAACTAAATCAATACCGCTCATGACTTTCAAGGGTATTATTATTTCTTTATTTTCCTGTTTTAACTGCCTAGGGAGAACACATGTGAATTAGCTGCAAACTAACTCTGTTTCAATTGCTTTAATTGTACAATAAAAACAAAATAAATTATGCACCAGTGATTTTATGCACGACATAGACAGCCTCCACAATATAAAAAAAACCCTCAGCTGAACAAAGGCAACATGGTCTCATTAAAGGTCATTAAGGATCAGAAAACCATCATATCTACTCTATTTGGACAGTGTTGCAAACATGGTCAATAAACAGTTGTGTACTAGTCAGCGGGAATGCTTGGCACCACTATCCTTTTTAGTTTTCTGACCCACTGCTATCGGTTACATCTTATCTACTGATCAGCTTATTAACCAAGATTCCCAAACAGTCCCACCTGAAGCCTCAGCTCCCTCGGCTGCTGATGGGCAGTGCTGTACAGTGGTGCTGCCATCTCACGGTTCGGTGATGTACAGTAGCAGCAGCAGCAGCAGCAGCACAGTCAGTAGATGCAGAATTAGACATGTTGAACCAGCCTGTGCTCTGCTCATTAGAGATCAAAACGTTGCTCTGCCTTCATCTTCTAAATGTCACTGTAATATTTCTCTGCTAACTGAGCAGCATGCAAAGGCACTGCTCAATAAATGGTTGATGGATTGTATATGGTCTGATATCCACGGTGGTGCGGTGAAATGCGCGTTAACTCAGAGCAAGAAGGGGTTTGAATCCCAGTTTTAAGGTCTTTCTTTGTGGGGTTTGCATGTTTCTCGCCGTGTCTATGAAGGTTTTCTCCAGGTACTCTGGCTTCCTCCCAGTCTAAAGACATGCAGATTGCAGATTGGGGTTAGACTGATCGTAGACTAAATTTACCTGAGGTGTGAAAGAGAGAAAGGTTGGTTGTTCGCCCTGTAATGGACTGATGGCCGGTTATCCATTCATAGAGCACAAATAAACAGTGCTTCACTTACACCACAAACACTAATGGTACATCATTGGAAATTTGTGTATTTGTCAGTAGTTTGCCCAAAGACACTTCAGCACGTGGACCGAACAAACCAGGGATCAAACCACCAACCTCCGGATTCATTGAAGACTGAGTCTACCTCCTGAGCCTGAGACATTTTCTATTGAGCTGTTGTAATAGAGCAGAACTGGCAACAAATGAGCCGTTTACAGGACATTTAAGTAACTTTGACTCAGTAGAGTACATACCTCCACCAAGGTCCCCTTATGAAACCACATTTCAATTCCTTAGATCCAGATTTCTATTTGAATCTGCACCATTGGACACACTAATAAAGAACAATCCCCTAACATGCCTGATTCTTAAAAAGTATTCTGTGAGAAATCAAGAGAAAACAATTCCCTTGCTCGCAATAAATCAGGTTTCATGGTAATCTGTCCTGTCATTTTTTTCATAATAAAGCCCACAAACAAACCATTAAACAAATGGAAATGGAAAACATAATCTCCTTGGTGCAGGTAATACGGGTGTTATATGGGTCTGAGTGTATTTGTGCAATACAAGTAATACCAGTTTGCCTTCAGACTCACTTCATCTGCGTATAATACATTAGTGCTCTCTGATGCTTGTGAGTCTGTGAGAGGTTTTAAATTCTTTCACTTCCCCTCCCAGCAGGAGAACATGCTTGTATGAGGCTGCTGGGCGACAGTCACAGAGCCGGATGGGATGCCCTTGGGAACTGCAGACCATGGGCATCGATTCTCGCCATGACACAACTCTTTTTTATAGTTCTCTCTCTTTTCCTTGAGCTCACCTGTCCGTCAGTCGGCCTTGCAGAACGTCTCCTGACGGCGCCGATTATTCTCCCAAGCAGATGTGGCATTTTCACAACCCGGCTGATGGATCGCAGGATATGTTTACACCGTCATATTATAGGTCACATCGCCCCAGTGATGGATTATAATGGGCTGGTGTGGGTAAACAGCATAGTGAGGCTTGACAGTAGGTTGTGAACCAGCTGTAAATAATGATCTACGTCGCCAACTTTTCAAAACACGTCTTCCCGACTCAATCACAGGAAAAAATTGATTTGACTTTGAATATTCGTGTGTGCTCTCTGGGTAATAGATTGAGTGTTGATTTCTGGTGCTGTGGCATAAAGTGGATGCACCGGGAGTCAGCAGATTCGTGCACGGTGAGAGGATGAGCTTTGATTTGTCCATTAAAACGACGGCACAGAAACTGCAGCGCTGTTCAAACTGCAAACCAGACGAATCAATCCGGATGTTTGAATTGAAGTAAGAACAAGATGCTCAAACAAACCCACCAACACAAATGTATGTGATGGTGAGGATGCAGTTTATGATACTGATGCTGTGGCGGCTTTTAGTAACGTCAGCGAGAGAGTGTGATGTCACGTTTTATCTCCACCAAGGAAGTTGTTTATATCAGCGTTTGATTGTTATTTTACAGGATTCCACAAAAACTACTACTGAATTTTGGAATTCAGGACATTTTCTAACTATCCTTTACGTGGGAAGAAAGGGCCTTAGCCTTAGCGGAGGTCTACTGTTGGGGTAGTTATGACTAACTGGTTAAACTAAAAATCATAAAGCACATAGATACAGGGTTAGTGTGTATATGTGTTAAACATTGTGTTGCCATGTCGTCCATCTGTGCTCTCCTACTTCTTTTCATTCTCAGACAGGCTCATTCTTGGCAACTTTTTAAATGAAATAGGAAGAAGTGTGTAGTGAATCCAAGGTAGCAGCTATTTATCCTTTGTGTTTGCTCACTACATACTAGTTTCCCCTGTGCCGTCAGAAGAAAAGATGCTTTCATTAAAGTATCTTTCATCTGACATGTAATCAGTGTGTGTAAAAACATTCTGTACTTCATCCTCTTTCTCCATCATTAACTCTGTCGCTCTCATTGTTTTCTGGGGTCAGGATTCCCTCATTCTGGAGAAGAGTGACATGCACCACCCGGTCTGCTCCTTCCAGGACGACTTCCAAGAGTTTGAGATGATTGATGACGAAGATGACGATGACGAGGAGGAAGAGGATGAAGAGGTTGACCCCGATACGCCCCCATCCCCCTTTGCCTCCCCTCCTCTCTCCCCTACCCTTGGCACTATAAAGAGCAGACCCACCACGCTGAACCTCACCACTGCTGTGTCGCAGGTGAGCAAACAGAAGCTCTGCTCCCGAACACATAAACAAAGATTATGCATAATGTTTAGACTTAAATAATAACTATCAATAAGCTTGTTAAAGACCATCCTCTCTTTTTTATCAGGATTCTCTTAACAACAACAGCAGTCAGTCCCCAAAGAAAGGAAGCTGGCAGGACTCCCTACGCAACCCCACCTCACAGGGTGAGTACATGATTAGTTAGCTATTGTAAATCAGGTGTAGACGGTGGAGATGTTTTCATTATTTCATTATTTTTACAAGATAAATATAGTATTGATAATTAATAGTTAATCAGTTAAATAATAATTCATTTATCTGGAAAACTCTTGACTTAGGGATGAATTTCCTGACTGTCTTTACTACTTCATCCTGATTTAACTTCTTGAGTAATGTCTGTCAATATAATATGATGTAATATAATAAAATATAGTACAATGATATTGATTGGCTCAAATGAGGCAAACAAAAAATACAAATAAGTATATATTACAATTAACATAAATTATATTTAGTTGTATGTTTCTAAAATTGCCACCATCTTTTTTATTCCATTTTCTTGTTGCCTTCAAATGAAGCCTGGTGATTATTAATAATAATCATTTACAATATCTACTCTTCTTCTAGGTCGTCTGTCTCCAACTCACTCATGTCTGGAGGATGGCAGCCATGTGACAGGCCAGTGCCCAGTCTCTCCAGTTTCCCAGGCACCAGGGTCTCAGACCAAAGGTACTCCACACAAACAGACAGGGGAGGGAGGGAACCCCCAGTCCCCTCACAGGCCCCTACTCTGCGACAGTGAGGGCAACAGGCGCGAGCGGCCGGAATACGGTAACAAGAAGGCCCACTGGGCGAGATCAGAGCTCGTTTCATTGACATCAGTGTCGTGCTGTGAATTGACTAAAAGTTCAGCAAAACATTCTTACAAACCATATTGGATCAGGAAATGAAATTAGTGTTTTTAGTAAAATAAGAAGAGTTTGCTGAACTTGTTCATCCATCATCCCTGTTTTAACTTGTGAAAGATATCTACATCTTGCATGTCTATTCATTCATTAGTCTTTATGTTCTTTCTTCCTATATTTGCTATGTCTGGCCTCTACAAGTCATCTGACCTATCTCCTTTCTCTTTTTGAATTCTCTTCATAATTTACAGCAAAATATTTACATCAAAGCAAAGTCAAAGTTTATTAAATAGCATGTTTAAAACAACCAAACTCAGGAGAAGAAGAAAAAGAAGAAGAAGAAGTAGGATATTGAAACACCCAGTGGATGGCAGTAATGCGCCTTCACGTTGGTTGCCACCAGCCAATAAACCGAACTAAGAAGAAGAAGAAGAAGAAATTGCTGAACAGGCTTAAAATATGAAAGTAAAAGCATGAAAAACTGAATAAATAGAAAATGCAAAAGAAACAAAATGTTAAACATCCTAAATATTTGAGAATTGCACAATAGCAGATGAAAAGCCGATGTCATTGTCTATTTTTGTTCCCTCACGCCCCTTCTTGTTTCTCTCCACCTTTTTATCGTTGCAGGCTCATTCGGTCAACTTAAGTCCCACTCGTGCACCGGTGATGTCACTGAGCCAAAAGCTGACCCTTTGATCCAGACAGCCAGAGTTCCCTCCGTAGACGAGCACTCCCAGTGTTCAGACACAGAGGTGGACCATGACCTCAACAGCCACCACAATCACAAACACTCAAACCGGTGTGCCACAGACACCTACACAATCACCAGCGAGTCAGGTATCGAGCCGGAGAATGACCCAGACCCGGATGGAACCAGTCACTGCTTGTCATCCACTGCACCCATGGGAGCCAATGATGGCGCTGACACACCCTTGACCGATGAGGAGCTAGAGAAGGACTTCGAGGTGGAGTTCATGTGTAAGGAGACATATGATATGGTGTGTAAGGAGAATCAGTCAGCATACATCGAGTTCCCCTGCATTGAACCTTCTGAGCCTGTCTCCTTCTCCAGCTATATGTCCTCCAGCCGCTCAGAGGCTCTTCAGCAGTCCAACAGTACAGATACTCAAGCAAATTCTGCCATGGAGGCAGCAGCTAATGACTCCACCTCTCCATCCTCAGATCCAGGGATAGCAGATATGAACCAGCGGGGATACTTAACTTCAGACCAGGACAAGGACCTCAGTTCTCCGGGGTCTGACTCTGACATTGAAGGGGAGCTGGAGGCAGCGTTTGCCTGTGGAGGTCCTGTTGTCTCCAACATGATCTCCTCTATTTCAGAGACAGAGCTGGACCTTACCAGTGATGACAGTAGCAGTGGACGCTCATCTCATCTCACCAACTCCATTGAGGAGGCTAGCTCACCTACATCAGACCAGGAACTGGACCCAGACACAGAGTTGGAGCAGGACAGTGGTATTGTTGGACTGAAAGCCTCTCTGCTTCTGGGCCAGCCCGACCCAATCAAAGAAGGATCTCCTCTACCATCTCCTTCCCCTCTACCCTCACCCACAATGGCTACACCATCCCCTATTGACTCGCCCATCCTACCCCCTGAGCCTTATGATGACGGTCAGGCTCTGATGGGGCTGCAGAATGTGGATGATGAGCTGTCCTGCGAGCACCAGGCTGACCCAGATGAGACTCTGCCGCCGGCCCAAAGCTGCGAGGACAGTCTGTCCAGACAGATGGTTCTCCAGATAGAACCAGACCACAGCCTGGAGAGCTTCAAACGCTCCTTCTACCTGCCAGTGGGACCCAGGCTAATACAAAGTTCAGATGAATACGATGGAACAAGTGAGGGAGACTCAGAATCAGAAAGTGAGGATGACTTAAGTGAGAATTCAGACTCACCCTGGCTGCTCAGCAACTTGGTCAACAGGATGATCTCAGAGGGCTCGTACCCAATCAGCTGTCCAGAGGAGTGCTTCAAGAGGAAGGTGTCAGTGTCAGACACCATCTCACCATCCTCAGACATTGGAGAGGGAGATGGCTTCAATGATGAGGACAGAGAGAGGAAAGCAGAGATGGAGGAATCAGAGGAAGAAGAGAAAGAGGGTGAAGAGTACAGAATGGAAAGGATGGAGCCTGGAGAAAGAAGAAGTGTGGAGTCTTCAAAAGAAGGAGTAGTTATAAGCCCCTGTCTGTATATGAGCAACTCTACTGGTGACACAGCAACCCCTGTTATTTTAGAGCGCTGTGTAAACAATGGGAGAGGAATCGCAGATTTCAGCTCTTTGTATACCACTAAAGACTCTGAGAAGAACTTGATGGAAAAAACATCGAAGAATGGCAAGAGACAGGAGGAAGATGAGGAGCCTAATAACGACTTGACGATGCTGGAGGGAAGGAAGGATCTGGACTCACCAAGTTTCAGTGAGAGTGTGGTCAGCGACAAGGACGAAGGTCGAGAGACAGAGCCCAGGCCAACGAGCCGCTCGTCAGCCTCTCTTGAGCGTATCACGGAGGTCAAACATAGCCTGACGCTCGACATCCCCACCACCCAGACCAACCGCTGCTTCAGCCTTACCTACTCCACAGACAATGACGAAGAGGAGGACGATGGGGACTCTTATCCATTCGTGAGTGGCTTGAGGAAGCAGTCCTTCAGAGGTAGTGACTTGGAGCTGGACAGTTCACCGCCCATCGATTCCAGTGTGCAAGACCATCGTTTATCCGACCATGATCTCCCACTGTGTGAGAAAGATCTGGCTCTGAGGCCGTCGAATGAAGAGGATGAACTGGCCTATGACTCCATGAAATATACACTAGTGGTGGATGAAAATACTACGCTTGAGCTTGTCAGCCTCAGAAGGTGCGCTGTGACAAGCTAAGAATATAATGTCACTCTTACATTTCTACATTTTGATATTAGATATTAGATAGAAATTGACGAAATCTTGTCCTACCAGGTGCACCTCTGTGCTGAGTGATGACAGTGAGCTTTCCACGCTATGTGACGACGAGCCTTTGGGAAGGAGTGAGGTGGGCTACGGTCGAGATGATGAGAAGGTGAGGTCAGAACTTCTCAGTTCTTCCGAGGACTCCTCCCCTGAAGCTGACCTCCCATTCTCCAAGAAGTTCCTCAACGTGTTCGTCAACAGCACCTCCCGCTCCTCCAGTAAGTCCCACACGATGGCGTTTGAAAGTCATGACTGAGTTAGTTAAGTATAAAGAATGGAGGCATCCTTCGCACCAGTATAGGCGCACAAGCAGGGCACTGTTGTCACCCCTTTCTGGAATAAATGATGATGTCATATTGTAATAGTGCCCTTGTCATAATAACGTCATTTATACCACATCATCATAAGGTCGGGTCTAAAATCCTATAGGATGCAAAGATACTTCATGGGGGAATTCTTTTTTGATCAATTTAAGTATTAGATTTGATCCCTAGCTGTATTGTTTCCAGATATGAATGTCTATTCTGGCAACTTTGACCCTTGATCAGCTCCAAAAGTTAGTCAGTTGGTATTGCATCCTCACAGAAAGATTCAATGGTGCCAACGATGAAGAAAGAATCTCACAGTCAGATTTATTCGTTGGAATGCGTTTTCTGCTGCCTCCAGTGTTTTTGCAAAGCTAAGCTAACCGTTTCCTGGTTGTGACCTCATTTATTGTACAGACAGGAGAAGTAATGATGTCATTTAACTCTGTGCAAGAAAGTGAATAGCTGTATTTCCCAAAACGTTGAACTTAAGCCAGTGGAAACTACATATCTGACATGTTAAAGCTTTTTAGCATTATGTGGTACAGTTCTTCATCAGAGTTTAACTCATTACTGTCAGCATGATGCATTTACATTTGTTCCAAATATGTCAGGAAGATCCCACAAGATGAATGGGAGGGCTCTGCCTCCCAGTACAACCACCATCAATCAGTGCTCTCTCTTCAAGATTTGTAATTTCTAATGAAGGGTGATTTGCATAATCAAGGCTCATTAGAAGGCGTACAGCCCCATTTCTTTCTTTTTTTGACACATCCAATCAACTTTAATTTGGACATTCTCTCTGAAAATTCAAAAAGGTTTTTCATGTCTCTTTGCTTCGTAGGTACAGAATCCTTTGGACTTTTCTCCTGCACCATCAATGGCGAGGAGAGGGACCAGACACACAGGGCCGTCTACAGGTAAGACCACCACGGCCATTTCCAACAACAATGGGAGCTTTTTTTATGTTTTGTGTTACAGGCAGAAACAAAAGCAGACCAAACAGGAAGGCAGTAATTAATCCAAACAAGCAAACTCCAAGTCCCTACTCAGAAAAATTACAGAAAACAAAAGAAATCAGGCAACACAGGGAGAAACTGAAACATTATGAACAGATGAGAAATGAGGACAAACCAGCAAAACTGTAGTACAGGGAAACTCAGATTGAGATTGGGATTTTTCCATCAAGATCCAAGATTCTCTGAGAAATGAATGGAAATTTTGAAAAACATCATATCTTGCAATGTTAAAGAAAATGGAAAAGAAATCCTGATATCCTTTGCATCCGTCCACCAATCAATATAAATGTTAAATACGTTGTTAAAACACTGTCCCTTCAATGTTTAATGGCTTTCGATGTGTTGTCATGCAGCATTATGGAATCACTCATTATGTCAGGGTTGTGGGTAGATGTCCAAACTATAGGTGGGCTCCAGAGCTGAAGGTTTGCCAGTAACACCACCATCTGTGTTTGTATGTATGTGGATGTGCACGAGAGAGAAAGCTTTATTTTCCTCTCTTGTATACACCAACACGCTGTGCATGTTTAATTATGCATTTGCTTTACCACAGCCCACTGTCAGTAATCACGTCTCCACATTTAGAGCTCCCCCTCTCTCTCCACCCCATTATCATCCCTGGTCAGCTCTTTCATCCCTCCTCTCTCTCTCTCTCTCTGCTCCCCACTGGGAGTCACCTGACACCCAGATAGATGCTATAGGATCTAGTCTATAGGATGCTCAGCTGCAAGGATTCCATGTAAGGACAAATGGTGTCAGAGGTGATTTGATTATTTTTACTCAGCCTCTCTGCTGCCTTCTGCAGGTTCATTCCCAGACACGCGGATGAGCTGGAGCTGGATGTGGACGATCCTTTATACGTGGAGGAAGAAGAGGATGACTACTGGTACAGGGGCTACAACATGCGGACGGGGGAGAGGGGTATCTTCCCTGCCTTCTATGCCCATGAGGTCCTGGGCCAGTCTAAGGAGTTGTTGGGTGAGTGGACAGAGATATAAACCCACTGTCTTTGTGAAAGTCAGAGGAGTCTCACGTTGTGCATGTATGTCCACATCATACGTAGGAATGAAAAGAAATCCGGCGTGGATTGAGACTTTCAACGTTCAGTTTTTGGGGTCTGTTGAAGTACCTTATCACCAAGGAAACGGCATTCTCTGTGCTGCCATGCAGAAGGTAATCAAAGTGGAAAACACCAAAATATGTACACGTACAGTTTGCAGTGTGAAATGATGTTTTATTAACATGGAGGTTTTTCCGCTGCTCAGATCGCGATATCGAGGAAACGGACGGTACACGTGCGACCTCCTTCCCTGTGTGAGTTGGAGATTAGCTTGCAGGGAGTGAAACTGATCATGAGCTTGGAGGATGACTTTGACACCCTCGATGAGGTATGGAAAAATTAATGAATGAAGTGTCATTCCTTTAAAATGTAATGACATTGGATTAGTGCTCTATTGACGATTTACCACAATTTGTTTAAAGTATGTTGTATTAACCCGTAAAGTAGAGTTTAGCCTAAAAAACTTGAATCTATCATGTCACTTAGTAGAGGTCATACCTCCGCCGACAGTCCCCTTATGAAACCACATTTAAAACTGCTTGATCATGAGCTTTATTTGGATCCGCACCATATCAGGATCCATGAATTATTCAGAGAAATCAGTGAAAATGTCCAAAAACCCAAAATGATCTCACCATGTTGAAGAAAAAAAAAAAAATCTTGGATCCTTGATCTTATTGGTTTCTTGGCCCATTTCCCGTCATTTCTTGTTCAAGTTTCAAGGTAATATCAACCAACTTAAGATAGAAAGTATGTTAAGACTATGAGTGCAAACTGGTATTTATGTATTCTGTACACGATCTGAGTTTGAATCCCTCTCTCGCTCCTCTTCAGTACGACAGATGTAGTCACTTCTTCCAGATGAAGAACATCTCGTTCTGTGGCTGCCATCCGAGGAACAACTGGTAAACAAACGAGCTTCTGCCGTGCTGTTTGCAGATTGCGGTGGAGCAGCTGACTGATTGCATCACGCTGTTTCCTTCTCTCTGCAGCTACTTCGGCTTCATCACCAAGCACCCCATGCTGAACCGATTTGCTTGCCATGTGTTTGTTTCCCAGGAGTCCATGCGACCTGTAGCAGAGTGTGTTGGGTGAGTTACATCATTAGCTCAGTTACTATACATCAAGCACATACCACGAGACAGTAATGATCTTTTTATTCTGTGAATCATGTCTGAGTCGACATATTTACTCGACTTAAACTCTAAGTGCTCTGTAATTGCCAAGATGCTGAAATGCTAACAGTCCATAAAAGAGATTGTAAATGATGCTAACTACATTTAGCTTATATCCCTTTTAAGTGCTCTTTGATGGCACCTATATGAAAACTTTTATTTTACATAATTAACAATGCAGAAAGAGATTGATGTGCATTGTCCTTGATTGGACAATATATATGGTTAAAGTGTAAAATATCAAGCCTCAATTACATTTCGATGTCTTCAGGTTTGATAATGACATCTTAGAATTGAGTTTCACTCCCTATTGTAGCTGGATAAGAACACAATGATCCAGGTTCTTTTGTGTGTGAGCTTGTGTGGAAGGTCAGATTTGAATAATTAAAGATGTCTGTCTCTGGATGGAGTGAGAGCAGGCAGCTGAGAAAGAGCTGAACTGATCACATGATCAATCAGCTTCTCATCCTGCTCTCTCTCTCTCGGGTCCAGACCCACTGACGAAGGCAGACATGAAAAACAGCTTCCCTCATTTGATTCAAAGAGATCAGCTCGGTGTTTCCACTAGGGTTTATGTTTACCAAGCACTTTTTTGTTTGTGCTACATTGACATTTATTAGGAAAGAGAGTTAACTCATCCATTCACACTACAATGGCACAGCCAGCAGGTACAATTGGGGTTCAGTGTCCTGTCCAAAGCCACTGGAGGAGCAGGGGAAGAAACCACTGACCACTTTTACGACCTGAGGAACCCCACTCTTATTTGCAGAGTTAGTGCTGAAATTGCGCAGCGGCTGTGTCAAAATAGAGGGATTGTTCAGATATTTCGTCATGTTCTCATCTGTGTTTTCTGCAGTCGAGCCTTCCAGGAGTACTACCAGGAACACCTGGAGTACGCTTGCCCCACTGAGGACATTTACCTAGAGTAAGAAGTGTTGCCACGACGACCACCTTCCTCCTCTACAGCTTGTGTATGTTCATCAAGTTTGCCACCAGAGGGCACTGTGAGTGGAGGGGCTTCTCTCCATAGTAAAAAAAAAAAAATACTCTTCTGTGTCCCTCTAAATACTGGGAGCTTCATTTCTACAGTATGCGACTTACTTCATCTCCCTCTCTATCTCTCTCTCTCTCCGTCTCTCTCACCGCGATGGGTTGATTGCCTGTTTCTTTGATCCTTTTCTATGATATAAAACTAAGACGCTGAGCACCTGTTTATTTAAAGGTTCCTCTTTTGAAATGAAAAAAAAAAAAAAACGATCTTACCTACTACTGCTGTTTCACTTTTCAATGCATGGCTAGTAGGGTTAATGCACACAGACACACACACGAAGTACACATATCCAAGTGAATGGCAAGCAGCTCAACAATCAGTACGGGAGCGGTGTGGAATCAGGAGGCCGGGAGTTTGATTAACTGTAAATATGTATTTGTTCAATATTGACAAACTGCTGATTAGATTTCTACTGATAGTGACATTGGAGCAAAGTAGAGAGAGTACAGTGAACCGTCCTTGGTCCGAGCTTACCCCTGTGTTGCGTACAAGACGTAGTGTGTGTTGTAAATACATGTATAGAGAGTAGACATACAGGCGCCTCATCCACACTAATTAAGAGACACTCACATTTAGGACCAATGGAGGGGACTTTCTTCTCTTGAAGGTATTAATGACTGACAGAAGTAAGTCGAGATTATTTACGACTGATTCTTTTTGAAAAGTTGTAATGATTGAAATTGAACTTTGAATGTCATTAGCCCTGCAGACATTTTATTCAGACCGAGCGCGGTAACTGTCGGCACATCTGTAGGGATTTGACAGAACCGTTTTTTTTACTTTTGTCCCGTCCTGAAAATATGTTTGTTGAGCTTCGCCGCGGGGAGCCGTCACAGGAAATCATTTAACCGTGTTAAACCGTGGTTCGTCACTGTGTGCTTTGCAATGATTGATGTGACGTTCAGGTCAAAGAAAGCAGAAAGGTCAAAGGCCCTCTGAAAAGCCATATCCTCCCACCTCTGACTGTTGAACTGTTGGATTTCAGTGACGCTCTAGTCTCCGCTTTGCTTTTGACTTGGCGGTTTCGACGACGGAAAAAGAACGACTGGATTGACCACGTGGCGGTAAAGTTGTTTGGCCGAGTGGTGGCTACTGTGCAGTGAGAGCGACTTGCTTAATTCTCGGACTCGGTGTCAAAGTGGAATTAAACCTTTAATGAAGAGTTGAATATGAAGTTTTATAGTTATGTAAATGGTTAGACTTTGATCTGTTTTTAACTATGAAGGACAGGAGGGATAGCGACGCGGTCCCATATTTATTTATTTATTGCTTTTAGTCCAGTCAAGGATTACAGCATCGTTCACACGTTACACAACAACCTACTTATTTTATAGCACCTTACAAAGGGGAGAGGGTTGATATAAAACTCGATGCAGTCACCGCAGTCGACTGCTACATGACATGTTAGGCTTTGAGGTTTAACCTCTCCCGACCATCCTCATCAATCGCTCGTTCTGTTTGGCTTCTTGTTCTGCTGCTTTCAGTCACAGTCCACCAGAACAAACAAGCACCTCATATTATCTGCAGGATTTCACTGAATGTTGATATGGCAGGAGGGAGGCAGGGTGTTATCTGCATATGTATCGCTGTCAGTTAGATCATGTATATACAATAGCGAATCTAAGATAGTGCTGTGTCCTTTATGTTGAGTATGTTACTGAAATGAATATGTACATTAATTAAAAAGAAATTAAAAAAAAAAACTAAAAGATCACAACCAGACCAAAAGGCCCTTGAAAGATTAGAAAAACACGTTAAATATCTGTGATCTGCAATAATTTTATTTCAGTGTCTTATGTTTCCACACGAGCTGTTTATCCCAGTATCTGTCACACAGGTGGGATTTGGGTTCCATAAGGTCTCTATGAACAGGCTTCAGCAGCACATTTAGGGCATATTCGTGAAGAGTGTGACACACCCACCAGATTACTGACCTATCAGCTGTTAGAGCTGAAAAGTGAGTCAGCTGTCACTGGAAAACTCTATTGCCGATTGTAATAATCACCTCTGAGCTCCGACAGCGCTCCCCATCACTGATCTGCATCTATTTGCTTCTGATTATGATTTTCTGCCTTGTTACAAATCCTTCCTCACTTTCAACGACACAAAAACCACCTCTGAGGATGATCTCGTCCCATATTACCCGCTGAGACATACATTAACAGTTAAACCAAACTTTTGACTTCACTACATTGTCAAGATTCTTCACTGTATACCTAGAGCAAAACCGTATGTGACAGAAACAACATATCCTATCTTGTATCTTTAAAAACAGGGACTTGTAAAATTAAAGGAAAAAACAAAAGAAAAAATGACAAAAAAAAAAAATCATTCTGCCTTGTCATGGATCTGGTCTTATGAATAAAATATATGCTTGATGTCCAAAACCTTTCGTGTCGTCTTTATTGTTCACATCCACTCTTTGTTTGTGTGATTGAAATGTGCTGCAAAAGATTTTTACAAATACTTCCATATTAATATTGAAAATCTTCTGATGATAAAGAATGTTGAAGATAACATTTCATAATGGATCAATTAAAACTAGAGGGGTGGTTAAAGACTGCACATCTCCACCAAGGCCCTTAAGTCCCCTTAAGAAAGTATAAAAAAAAAATAAAACATTTAAATTCACTCTATCCAGATATTTATTCTGATCTGCACCGGATCAGTCCCCAAAGCGTGCCTTCATTTTTCTCTGGGAAATCAACTAAAACGTTTTTTAACAACCTATCTCACAATCCAACATTTCTGGATCGGCCCCCGGAACATTTTATGGGTTCTTTCCAAACCCACAACACATCCTTCCACCAGGTTTCTTGGTAACAGTAGTAATTTTTGCATGATCCTACTAGCAGACAAACATACATACCTTCCTTGTCGTGCATTATTTCCTGCGCTGAGGAGGTTATGTTTTCTTGTGCCTTTGTTTCTCTGTTTTGTAGTTTCACAGGATTCAGCAGGATTTCACAAAAACTACTGAAACTTGAAATTTTGTGTAGGCAGCCGGGAATGACCCATGGAAGAATGGCAGATCCAGATACATGCGTGTATCCATGAATGTTCCACTGTCTTTAACACAGTAAGATAGAGTGTTAGCCTTTTCCTACTCTGGTTGCTCTTCTAATTTGAAATATAATCAATATTAACACAAAAAATTAAGATTTCCTCACTGAGGAAAACAGATTATTTGCAAAATTACTTTTCAGTATGAGTCGTACTGAAACCCTACCATTCCACAAACAAGTAGCTGAATTGCATAATTTCAAAAATCACTATCTTTCGAGCTTTGAGCCCTTTGTACAGTAAAATCAGTGCAGTAGCTTCAGCCTCCCCCACACATCTGTCCCATCAGCACTGGCAGCAGTTGGGTTTGGGGGTACACTGAGGATTGCAGCACGGCTCCAGGCTGTGGTCTATTCCTTTTGATACCTGGCTCTGCCCAAACACCATGGAGGCTTCAAACTGCTGCTTGACTCTCTTCATCCTCTCCAGCAGGGCTTGGAGGTCGGGTTTCCCCCTCAGAGGGAGAGGGTAGTTCTCAGAGGGGTCAAGCTCCAGGTCGAAAAGCAGAGGGGGGTCGTGGGCCTTGAGAACAGCGAATACTTGGCAGTCTTTGTCCGGGGACGTGCCGCTGTGGGTGGCACCTGGTGCAAAAACACATGAGCAACCGCAAGTCAAAACCACCTCAGTTCTGATGGTGCAATTCTGCTTTTGAGCAGATGAAACCTATTTTACCTCGTGTGTAGTAGTGGGCCTTGTACTTCCCCAACCTGAGAGCAAACAGACCATACATTTCACTGGGGTCTGTGGGGTAGAACATCATCGTCTCCCTTTTACTCTGCAAAAAAAAAATGTTAGAAGTAACACATCATTGAAATCATAATCATCATAATACACCATCTTGGTTTTCATAAAATCTCCCTATCTGCTGCGAGGTATGACGCCAGCTACCTTTCCTCGCTGTACAAGGATCTCAGTCATATCGACTCCATCCAGCATCACCTGGGGCAGTTTGGCTCCTGCCAGGGTTGAGATGGTGGGGAGGATGTCTAGTGTGCTGGCCAGCTCATGAGTCACACCTAAAGAGAGGCACACAGACAAAGTCACATTTAAATGGGTTTATTTTTTTATACTAAAAAAAAGAGTGGCACACTACGGAGCACATACCTCCCCCAAGGCCCAGCAGTCCCTTTAAATTCAATCATCACTCACTCAAAGATATCAGTTCCCTAAATGTTTTCATCAAGATCCATGAATTATCCACACCAAAATGTAATGGTTTCTTCCCCGACCGAAGTTTTGTGGAAATCCCTCCAGTATGTTTTGTGTGATGTAGCTTTCAAACATACAAACCAACAGGGGGGGGGGGGGCAGGACCTCCTTGGTGGAATGAATGAAAAGAGACCAGTTGATGTTTGGAATCAGCGTAAAAAGATAAAATGGCTTAGTATATGTGACTGAAACATGCAAAACCATCAATATGGTCTTTGAACTGATACTGGCTGAGCTTCCTTCAAAGACTAAATGTGCACCAGCTATGGTCTGTGTGGAAAGCTGACCAAGGAGTCCTCACCTGGTTGGATGGTCCCTGGCCAGTACGCGATGGCTGGCTCCCTCATGCCCCCGTCATATGTGGTGCCTTTCCCACATTTCAGAGGGCCAGCGTTACCGCCACGGGACATACGCATCAGCTCAGGTCTGCACACAGAGCGACAGGGAATAACACAGTTTGATAAAGGACAATAAATTAACCAGACGGCCATAAATCCAATGATATGACGATAAAGATATCATGAAACTTGACCTTCGAACAGAGGCCAATGTTCCACAGCTGCTGGTTGTGGAAGCAGCTGAACATGTCAGTTTACAGTAAGAAAGAACGGATTCCAGGCTTTCGATTCATTTCAATACAAACACAAACCAACCCATTGTCTGAAGTGAAGAAGACCAGAGTGTTGTTGATGACTCCTGTCTTCTCCAGGGTTGTCAGTATGTTTCCGATAGTGTTGTCAAACTCCAGCAGAGCATCTCCAAATGGGCCCCTTAAAGACTTCCCGGCGGCCCCTGGACCAGCGTACTGGGGGTAGTGGGTGTGCTGGAGGAGGAAGTGGAGAGTGAAGTGTTTCTTCAATCTTGGGGGGGTTGAACACATACATTCAACATGTGCTACTTACATGAGAGGGATAGTAGAGGAAGAAAGGTTGATTCTTCTTGGCCGATGTGGTGATGAAGTTGGTTGCGAAGTCACTGTACGTCTTCTCCAGGTCCAGGAAGTCGACTGGTTGCTGCTTGATGACGTCATTGTGCATTAGCGGGACGGTTACTACGCCGATATCACACAATCCGAAACACTTCACATCTGGAGGGAAACAAGTCAAGTTCCGACAGGGGCCCTGGGGGAAGAACAGGCACAGAGAAAAACACATTCAAATTGATGTCACACGCAAAAAAAGATACTTTAACAAATACTATCACAGAAACTATCTTAAAACTCAATCACACTAACCATGTCATGGGAGTAAGGGATCCCCATGTACTGGTCAAACCCCTGCTTGGTTGGAAGAAACATGCCATTCGCCCCAAATCCCAGGTGCCACTTTCCCACGGCAGCTGTGGCGTAGCCCTGAGGTTTCAGGACCTCAGCGATGGTAGTCTCATTCAGAGGAAGTCCGCCTATAGAGCCCGGGTACAAGACTCCTGGGTAGATGCCGGAGCGAGTCTGGTAACGTCCCGTCAACAACGAAGCTCTGAGAAGACGTCACCAAACAAGGCTGTTATTTAACAGAACAAGGATGGACTGGAAAGTGTATAATCATTAGGATGTATTTTCAGACTGATAATGAACAGTCTGAAGGGACAGTGTTGATGGTCTTTGTTATCACAGTGTGTTCAGATCTGATGAATTAATGGTCTTTAATGTCTGGGTTGCAGATCAAAAACACAAAATATCTTAGTGACCAGTCAGAGCTGTCACTGGAAAACTGTTATTGTGTCTTGACGACTCCAGTAATCGCCTCCTACCCGCGGCTCTTATCGTCATTAATTTTGATAAACAGGTTTGTAGCATCGTGAAAAGCAGCTTTCACCACTTAGGAATCCTATTGATTTAAGACAAGAGATTATATAACCCTCATCTTAGCCAACTTGCTCTGTCTGGTTCCCAGTTAAATTCAGAATGAAACTTCACTCACTACATCACTTATCTCCTGATCTCATACTCTGCTCCTAGATCACTTAGGTCATCCTCACACCAACAACAACAACCCTTTCAATCCTTTCACAACAACTATTAGTCAATCCTCCCTTTTGTCAAACAGCTGAAGGAGACAGAGCTTCGCCAGGTTATTGGTCCAAAAGCTTTGGAATAGCCTCCCGCCCCCAAAGTAGGATCTTGTCCTACTATCGACAGTTTTAAATCTACTTTTAAAACCTTCCTTTTTAATCTTGCTTTTAATTCAGCCTGGTTCATTTTTGTTTTATATTCTTTTATCCTTTATGTCTTTTATTGCATCTTCCTCTCGCACAGTTTTTACTTTCTTCTATCAAAGTGAGACTCCATTATTATTATTTTCTACAATTACGCCTATAATAGATGTGTCTCTGTTTCCTGGCCACACTGAAACACACAGCAAGTCGAGCTCTGAGTTTATATTAACCACTTTATCTTAGGCTCCTGTTGCATAACACATGCTGGCCTACATAGATTTATATGGGAAATTCATGGGATATGCAGGTTTTGTGCTGCAAAGGAGAATATGCACCATTAGAGACGTTTTGCTTCTTTTTTCACATCTTACTGCTATAACTTTAAAGTCAAACACATAAAGCTTTATTCTATTTATCAGTCATCTCTTAGCTTAAATAAATGATGAATAAGGCTGTCACCTCTATAATTCTAAGAGTTCATATACTCCTAAAGTTCCTAAAGTTGTAAAATATGTGCTGATTTGTTTCTCGAGCAGTTTTAAAGTCTGATTCTTCTTCTCAATGACGGAGAGCAAATTACATCAGTCTTTCTGAGAAATTATTCTCCAGGAGTTATTTTCTGCCGATTCAGGACAGAAATTGGTCATAAAAATGATCATATAATTTACAGACAGACCTGGAATTGACACATTTAACCCCCTTTTTGTTCCTACTTTGTTAATCATGCAGGGTTTATGATTTAGTGTCTGAATTACAGGTGGTTGCTCCAACTATCACTGCTGACTGTACAATATTGACCATGGCGTGTTTTTGTTAATCAAATTATTTTAATAACATCTACTTAAAATGTGACAGTCACTTTAAACACTGGCTTTTGAAGAAGGTCCATGAAACTCATCTGCTCTAGCTCTATAACAATGTAGTAAATGACACAATAAGCTGCACTGGACAGTGAGTGTTGTCATAGCTTTGTGTAACAGGTGATGTTATGGGTCCGAGCCTCTAGTGACAGGAGACCTGTCACACTGCACAGCTTCTGAATAACAGTGAGTTATATTTAAAAGAAAATACACCCTGACCTTTGCATAGGAAAACTGGATAAGAGGCTAAAATATATTATATTATATTATATTATATATTATATTATATTATTGTCCATGTTGTCCATGCATCAGCCCCAGTGTGTGTAAGAGCCCCGGCACCTGGACGGGCTGCAGACCGGGCTGGTGCAGTAGAAGTCGGTGAAGCGGAGTCCTCCCGCGGCCAGACGGTCCAGGTTCGGGGTGAGAGAGGTGGGATGTCCGTAACAGCCCAGATCCCCGAAACCTAAATCATCGGCGAAAACCAGGACGAAGTTCGGCGGAGCAGCCCCGAAGCAGGAGCAGCAGAGAGAGGAGAGGAAGAGGAGGAGGAGGAGAGAGGTGAGGTCCATCCTGAGGCAACTTCTCCAGCTGAGTGAAGAAGATCAGGAACCTGCTCCATAAACAGGAACCGCAACAACACGTCACGTGTCCCGGCGCGGAGAGTTGACGTCACGCACGACTAGGAAATGTAGTCCCACGTAGGATTATGGACTACACAAGACCTCATAGGACAAATTATATATGATTATTAGGTATATAATAATAATAATGATCAATTAGTATAATTAACGAATAAGTAATATATGTGTGTGTGTGTGTGTTCCTGTACTTATATCTTTGTGAGGACCATTTTAAGCATAGACTCTATGGCATTTTGAGCGGTCCTCACTTTTATCAATGGGCTGTTTGGGGGTTAAGACTTGGTGTTAGAATTAGGTTTAGGTTTACGTTAGGTATTTAGTTTGGATGGTTAAGGTAAGAGGCTAGGGAATTTATTATGTCAATGAGTGTCCTCACTAAGATAGAAATGCAAACGTGTCTGTGTGTGTGTGTGTGTGTGTGTGTGTGTGTGTGTGTGTATTTTGTTTTCGTCCACTTTGGCTGCTAACCCTGAGTGTTGTGTGTTATGTCTTATTTGTACTGTATTTACCAGTCTTGAATAAGGCTCTTCTAAAAAATTTATTCTGTCCATCACATGCTTTAGGTTTTCGTCTCTTTCTGCACACGGTTAGTTTTAGATTTGATATTCAACACACATTCACTCTGGATCTGGACTTTCACTTAGGGACCATCAATACATTCACCTTTGAATAGGAAATAACTGCATTATCATCACAATATAATATAAAAATATTAAACATCTCATAAGTGATCATACATATGCAGGGACAAGCAATCAGATATAGTAGCCACACAGGTGTCTTGATAGTTTATATATAATCTGTTTACACTTCACTGTGGTTTTAAAATGAGAGGGATAGGGATTTATTTATTGGGTATAATTTGTGCTACATGTGTCTTCATATGGAAAACATGGATCCACATAACCTACATTTATATATTTATATATAAATTGTGAACACAACATTGCCATCCTTGTGGTTGGGTGTTATAGTGATAGTTATAGTTATAGTTGCTTATAGATAGAAATGATCCCTACTTTCCTTTTTAGTCTTTTTCTGTTCTCTCTACAAATTACAGAGGAAAATATCTGACTGTTTATACATTAAGTGCTCACCAGCTCGTCGCTGTCGGGTGCTGAGCAGGTAGTGCATGTTGGGTTTGATCGTAGTAGCTTCCTGCTGTGGCTGAAAATGCTGCAATGAGAGCACAGAGAGAAAACTGTGTAAAGCCCAGGAGAGCTTGGTTAATATATCTCTGGAGTTGCATCATTATGTGCATTCACATGTTTTCACATTGACATATGATATTTTAAAAGTACCAATAATATTTTAAAGTACCAATAATAGCCACTTTAAGCACTTAGAGTTTAATACTCAAAACACATCTTTTTATGGCATATGTGAGGACGTGCTTGTCCTTTGACTGTCCAGAAGGTCCTGAGCTCTTTGTGCACCCTGCACGTCGGATGTTTAATCTGCCTCTTGACTGAAGCTGTTAGTCTTAGGGCCTGCGGCTGAGTTTCTGTCCTCAGTGGTAACCTTGGATTTTGCCACTGATTCAACCTGACAAATGGTCAATTACACAAACAAGAGGAGAAATAAATCTGTGGTGCAGTGCTGCAGAAGCCACCAGTTGGAGGAGAAATGGATGTCACAGTTGATTTTGATATGAACAGTTCAGTAACAGGCCCACTTATTTATTTATTCTCTGAGCTGAGCCTCAGTCGGGTGGACAGGAGAAAGGAACAGGAAGGTGCTATCTGCATTTTGATAAGCTGGCATAGTGTGTGTCTAGGGGAGTGAGACAGGGATACAATGGGGACATGAATGCATATAAATCCTAACAACAAATGTAATTTAAATCACCAGGACACTCTCATGTGGTTCCCACGTGATTTTATGCAAAATAACGCTGACACCTGAACCACATTCACTGAGGAGGGGACCACTACGGGAATTCAGATAAAAGCTGTTTTCTTTGGTCCTGATTAATAATGCAACACGTCAAATCACATGTGTGTGTGTGTTTGGCATTTAGCGTTTAGCTCGCGTGCTGTCCAGCTCTGCTGTTTAGCCTCAGGGAAACGCTGCTGTGGCATCAGCTGATGGATAGTTTTGATTTACTATTCACTTTCACATCTCTCTACAGTACTGACCTACATTCAGCAGCTGCCATGTAGGCTTATGTGTCTGTGTGTGCGTGTACTTGTACAGATTTCTTTGTGAGGAACATTTTGAGCCTACAACCTACACCTGACTGTGTGAGAGAGAGAGGGAGAGAGAGAGAGAGAGAGAGAGAGAGAGAGAGAGAGAGAGAGAGAGAGAGAGAGATGCTCCAAAAATACTAAAGCAATTTTATCAGCTGCATATTTTTCTCTTTCTCCGCATTTTGGCTTCTCTACTTGAACTTTTTCCTGCTGTGGGAATATTACCACACGCCCATGGACGATTGTACTGATGACTGTAGTCTGCGCAGTGTGTGCTGTGTTTGTGTCTTTACTGTGTTTGTGTTCAAACCATTGTGCGGCAGAGAAAGAGAAGCATGTTCACTGCGAGTACTACCTTTCAATACTTGACCCAGTGATCTAAACAGAAGAAAGCACAAACTCATATTTATATACAAATACACACATGTTCTTGTCAAAAACGTCAATGAAGTTGGTGCATGAAGGAAAGGCAAAGATAAGAGAGAGCTTCTGAAGAAGTGCCTCGCTGCACGAGCTCCCTTCATCTAATCACCTGAAACCCTGAGCTCTGGAAACGTCTCTGCAGGGAACAATATGGTGCTGCAACCCTGGAGGGGGGGGGGCACTACCATTCCAGCTTCTCCATTCCTTTTGAATTTAAGACCACAATCCTTTCAAAGCATCATGTCACACATCAGTCATCAGTGTAGTAGCCATCTAAGTAGCTGAATAGCCTAAGTTATGATTATGACCATTTAGGTTTTGAGAGGTTTTGCCAGACAGTGTCAGAGAGAGGAAGGAGGAGACCAGCTGTGGATGGATGACAGGCACAAGCCTCAGTGGTTGCCTAGGGCGTAGAATTTAATCAGGGCTCCGCAAGGATGTCGCTAATTGTATTTTACATGGTCACAATAACAACATCATCAACAAAAACAGCCTTTTCATTATATTATCAACTAGATTTTCACTCAGTAGATTTCATTCCTCAGCCAAAGCCCAACAGTCACCTTATGAAACCACATTTATATTTACTCCATCCACATTATAATTTGTATCTGCACCAATGGCACATACTCATAAATATCAGTCCCCTGAACATTTCTGACTTTCTTTCTTACGGGATCCATGAATTATTCTCCAGACATCGACAACAATGCTGCAAAACTCCCAGTTTAGTGAAAGAAAAAACCTGCTGAACTGCATCCGCCAAAACAAAAACACCTCACTGTAATGGGTTCTTCCTTCATGCCCCACCCCTCCACAAAATCTCATGGAAATTGACAATCACACAAACGCAGATGAAAACATGACCTCCCTGGCACCAAAATGACCAGAGCTGACCCCGAGAGTCATGCTGCACCATGACTCAGTAAAATGTGACTGATCTGACCTTTAACTGTTGGTAAATAGAATCTGCTGTCAACTAGCTTGAAGAATCCGGGGCTCAAAAAAGGGTCCCCACCTCAGGCTTTTGCGTGTGTGTGTGTGTGTGTGTGTGTGCGTGTGACCGTGTGAATAGTCTGCAGCTTTTTGCTCGTAACATCTGCTTTCACAGCCCATGGCGTGGCGTGCAGCTCTGCCTCTCATCCTCACCTCACCTCCTCCTCTTCTTCATGGGAATAAGATATCGCGCTCATAGTTCCCTGCAGATACTGTTTATTTGGTTTCACAAGAGCAACAGCAAATACTGGGACATAAATCAACAGTAAACAAGCACCAACGGGCCACTGTGTGAAAACGTTTCTCTAGTCCTCCTCTTGCTGTGTGTCATTTCACACAATATTAACAGTCAGAAGCTGTGAGTTAAGCTGTGAACTGTTATGCTGCTGAGTATGAGAAATGCGGGGGAAACATTTTAACACTAGTGGGCACCATTGGATCACAATTGGCCCTCACTTCCTTCTTTGCATGCATTCCTTATATCAGAGCCAAAGACAGATTTTTACCATTAGTTCCGCAGACAATCTCTTTTAAATCTGATTTCCAAGGCTGTGCTGCACAATACATTGAGCAGTAATGAAGTCATTGAGGGCTGATAGCATAACATGTTAAATTGCAGGTTAGCTTTCTGACATTTGGAGGCTGGGCAAAGCTGCTCGTTCAAGTCCTCATGTAGTTTCCTCACATCTGCCTCTGCAGCTCTGCATCCTGCTGCCATTTCTCAAAGACTATTAATCTCTATTTAACTTAAGCAGGTTTTTATGGAAGGTCACAGTCGAAGGAGAATTATAAATATGCAACGTGAAATAGAAAAAGAGTTAGTGATGGATGGATGGATGGAGGTAGGTAGGTAGGTGGATGGATAGCTAGATTGATAAAGAAAAGTAGGCCTTGGGATCCATGAATGGATGGATCGACGGACAGGTGGAAGGATGGTTCGATGGATGGATTGATTAATGGACAGATGGATGGAAAGATGAATAGATGGATAGATGGATGGATGGAGGGGTGCATGGGTGGAGGTAGTAGGTGGTAGGTAGATAGATTTATTGATAAAGAAAGGTAGGTCTTGGGATCAGTGAACAGACAGGTGGAAGGAAGGAAGGACGAGTAGATAGATAGATAGATAGATAGATGAATAGATAGGTGTTGGAATCCGATTCAGAAACATGGACAGCTCTTAATAATTTGATGTAGCGCTGCCCTGACAGCAGAACGTCTTCAATGAGCGAGCCGCCTATTATCTTGTCGTCATGCAAATGCACTTTGAGCAGCGTACACCACAACATCTTTGAAGTTGCTCCTCAGAGAAGATATAGTGATGAAAAAGTGCAAATTGAAAATAACCCAAAAGTGCTTCATATCCTGTGGTTTTCATTATAGACTCCCCAGACAAACGGCAGTTCATTGAGATAAATAATAGTTATTACACGAGTTGTCAGGGCAGCATTAGAAAAGTATAAAAACACAGTTTCATTTTGGATCGGCGGCGAGTTTAAGTTCATGATGCCGTCAAAACTGCCTGAAGTGTTTGCTGAAGGCGGTTGCGTCGAGCAGATCTCCTGTCTGACTGGGGATGAAGCGGTCCTTTCGATGATGAAAAGTCATTGTTATTCTGGCTCGTGAGCTGAGGGAGCAGTTACACAAAAACATCCTGGCAAATAAACAGAGCTTCATTGGCACAACAGAGGCTGAAACAGAGCACAGAATTATGCAATGAAATCTAACAGGCCTCTGCGGAGCAACATGAGCTGAAGAACTCATAAATGTTTGAGTACCTGCCGGGGTAATATGCACTTTTGTCGACATTCTCGGCTCATACACACGGATGATCTCCGTGTACTAAACATAGAGCCAAAGTTTTTCAGCTACACAACAGCCATACACAAAACACAGAGGAGACATCACAGTCAAAATTAAGGGTTTTGCCATTTTTGTCTTCGCTCACAACACACACAATACACTCAGTCAGTTATGAACTGCAACTGCAACACCTCCTGTGATCCAACTGTCGTGTCCCCGTGTGATCCCTGCGTTCTCCTGACAGACTGCTGGTATTAACCACGACCTGTCCCTGCAACCATTTCCTCCACAACTGTCTGGCAACATTACTGAAAAAAAAGGAGAGTCTGAGTGGCCCTCGTGCCCGCTGCCATCTTCCCGCCACCCTCCGGCTGTCATCTGCTGCCACGCTGCTTCCACAAGTGATCCATTCTTTTCTCAGCCTGACTCCTGCATCTGCTCTGCACCTTGTTATGCAGACCTGAGAGAAACACACAGAGGAACAGTCCTGCACAGTAAGTAAGATAACAAAATGGAGATTCTGCTGCATGTATTGGGATATGAGATTACTGATGCATGCTAAGGGCCAAACAAAACAAAAATATTCCGATTTGAATTACGTGAAATGAACTTCAAAAAACGCATATGGATGTTGAGATTTATCTTTTCAGCTCACCTTGAGATGAGTCCTCGGGGACAGAAAGCTCCAGCTTTGATTGTAAACAGCTCTGTCTGAATTTAGAAAACATCTGTCTCATCTGTCATGTGTGCATAATCTCAAAGATCAGCTCCTCGCGTCCACATTTCCATATTCCTGCAAACTCTGCTGCCAAAAGTAAACAGTAATTCCTCTAATTTTCAGAGAGCATTTTTTGCATTGTCATCATTTGTAATTGGAACAGATACAGCCAGCGCATTGAGCTGCACCGTGCCCCTCCCCCATCTTCTTCTGACTGATTAAAAAGAATAAACCAGAGCAATGGATGGATTAAATAAATTCTGACTTACAGTGCTCAGGTTGACAATTTCCTTTCCTGCAGTAATCATGCTTCAGAGATGAGGACTAATGTACCCATTCATATCACTGTGGAAACTATGTTCAAATCTTTTCACATTTAACATATTCACAGAACAAACAGGACATATGTCACAGTCAGAGATGTAAACAGGCTTTCATTAGCGACTCCAGTGCTTTAGTCAGTTACAGTATGCGACCGAATCCTTCCTAATGACTTTGGAGCCGCAAACTGTAATGAATGCAAAGTAATGAGCTAAATTTAATGATTATTTCCCCATTTGAGATTTGAACTTGATCAGCTGTTGGTAGACGCGGCTTCCTCTGCGCCTCGTAATAATAATGTAATGTAATGTACCCGTCACGCAAGCTCAAAGACGCAAGACGAGAAATATCACATCAGCCGTTTTGCATGTGAGAATCATCGCTATTATCTTAAGCATTACAAAAAGATTAATAATATTTTTATAACGTGCAATAATCCATCCATTATCTAAAGCACTTATCCTTTGAGGTTAGCCGGAGCTGGAGCCAATACCATCTGACATTGGATGATAGATGGACTATTGCAGGGCAACCATTAACAATCACAGTCACACCTGTAGTAAATAAATATACTGATAGTCTCCAATTAACCCCAATCTACTTCACTTTGGACTGTGGGAGGATGGCAGGGTAACAGGAGAAAACCCACAGAGACACAGAGAGAGAACATGAAAACTCGACAGGGATTCGAACCAAGAACCTTCTGAGGCAACAGTGCTAACCACCGTTCCACTGTGCTGCCCAGATGCTTATTTATGTATTTGTCAAGTCAAACTTTTCCATTGAAGCATTCATAATCGCATCGCTGTGTATTACTAACTGATAAGACAATATGATTTTACACTCATTTTATAAAAACTTAGTTGACTGTATACAAACCATTCACAGGCTTTTTTATGAATGCGGTGTTGAATATAAGGTTTATTAGCCATCACTGGAAATAGTAGTATGATAAAAAAAAAAAATTACCCTATTAACTTAATATATTAACCATGCTCAGTTGTAATATTTTGTAAACATGCAAAATATATGCATGACACATGTGATTATAGCTGCTACTTCACATTCCTAATTATATGACTTATAGTTAATAAATGCATAGGTGTAAAAATCCCATTGCCTCTATTTGAGGTGAATTAATTGGTGTCACCAGCCGTTTATTAATTGCTTTTACTCCGTATATAAATGCAAAGCCAGAAGGTTGAAATGAAGTCATAGCTTTTCGTGTCAGCTGCATAATGAGGCTCTGTGCTGACTTCAGCTGCAGTATCACTCATTATCCTTGTTACCATATCCAGTCCCACACTGCTTTAATCACATGGAATTCATTTGGCGAGGAAGCAGAGAGAAGCTGTAAATGAATTAACAGCTATAGCCATACAAAGTGTCTAATTACAGTTTTGACTCTGAATTAGCATGGTAAGCTATCAGCCGCATCGTGTTTGAGGGCTGACTCTTCACGGAGCGGGTTCTCGCTCTCCGTCAGGCGGGTATTTAAGCTGTCACGCTGCATATCAGCTCCCATACAACAATGTTCCTGGGGTTAAAGCCTCAGAGCTGATCTCGATCCTTAAGTCAATTAACCAACCACTTCCATGCCTGCAAACCCGGATCCTATTTCTTGGTGTCACGCTCGATTAAAGCTATTCCCTGTCTTTCTGCGCTGTCTGTCTCCAAGCAATGAAGCCGCTTCTCATTCGTCTCCCGGATCTTTAAAGCGCCGTCTTTTTCACAATTTGATAAATGACACAGAGCTCCGGTTGGCGTTGGGGACTATTTCTGCCTGATAAAATAAATTAATGTCATAGTTTAAGTTTTGATAATATTGTCGTCACATTCAACTTCTGGAAAGATTCGGGAAGACCACACATGTTTATTTAAAGAAATGAATGAATGGATGCCACCTTGTAAAGCTACTTTAGCCAGATAAGGGGAGGTGAGTCTCCCTGGTGACCAAACTCCTCCCATCAGGCTCCTGCAGGGAGAGGCCTGCTTTGAGAGGGTCATCACACTCACACACACACACACACACACACACACACACACACACACACACACATACACACACACACACACACACAAGCACTCAAGAATTTATATAATCAAGTTAGTGTTGTTTTATGTGTTTGCAGCAAAAAAGCTGAGGTATTTTATGCAGATACTTTTGACCCAGTACCTCTCCAGGGGTTAAAGTACTGAGTAACACCTTGATGTTATTGTAACTCAATGCTCATTATCTAATTTAGATCAAGAGTCATTGCTACATTGCCATAAATATTCTCTGAAAGATTCGTAAACCTTTATCACAGCAAGTCTGCAAGCACACTTTTAGTACACTTGAAATAATCTTTCTCTTATTTATCTACGAACCCCCCTGTCTGTTTAAATATGCTGATGTTCAGCTATTTCAAACAAAAAAGATCAATACTTGTCATTGCTGGCGCTACTGACACACACACACACACACACACACACAGACACACACACAAGCACGCACACGCACGCACACACGACACACACGCACGGACACAAAAGTGAAGTGGCTGTAGTGCCACGTTTTCCCTTATGAACATACTGCATCTACTTTGCTGACAACAAAGTCTTCTGTGCTCCCTGCTGAAACAGATGGGTATGTACGTCAAGTTGTCACTGTTGAGAAAAAACCTGTCATAAAAACTGTTAACAAAAGGAAAAATCCACATGGGGATAAAGTTAAGGTTGTATCAACACACACACTGAAGTAAAAACATTTTCAAAGAGGTCTGTTGAGAGCAGGGAAGTAAGTGGTGTATCGCTTTAACATGGATTAAGGGAAGAAAAGGCAGAAATAATATTAGAAATGAAACTTTAATTGGATGTTTGAGTTATATTTGAAGGTTTTGCACATTATTCTAGTGCTGAAATTAATACTATACCTTTCTATACACTTCACAGAGAGAAAATAATAAAGCTGCAAGTGTGTAAAAACATTAGCATCCCACCAACTGTTCTCCTCTTGCTGCTCCCTGCACTTGACACTGATCAGCTGAAAGCAGCTGCAGCTTTCCTTGAAGGTGACCTTCATCAGATTTAGTCAGCATTGTTCCATCTCACCATGAATATGCAAATTGTCTTTTTTATTTTGGCTCCATTTCAGATGAGATCAATCTGAATTGACTCGCAGACTGTTAAATACCCAGAAACCTCATTGACATGAGTGACGGACGCTGCCCTTCTCAGGTGGGAGAGTGAGAGGAATGTTAGGATGGTTGAGCAAGCACATGGGTACGTGTGTGTGTGTGTGTGTGTGTGTGTGTGTGTGTGTGTGTGTGTGTGTGTGTGTGTATCGATAAAGATGCCATGCCACATCTAGATTGTGGTAATTATCAGAGGTAAATCCTTATCTGCTATTTCAGCTCTGGTAAATTACCAACCGGAGTAACAGAATTTTGCTGACTTTGAATGCGGGGGGGTGGGGGGGGAAATACATGGTGCAGCTGAGATAAACAATGGCTGGATTCCTCTCAGGCACACAACACAAAGAGCATTCCTCAATTATTAATGCAGGTGTAGATTACATCTGCAGAGAGGGAGAGTTTAGTCACAGGTAAAAAAACAAAAACAAGATCTGTTTCGGTCTATCTGCCCCATTTCCTGTTCCTGCTTTCATCCCCAGCAGACCCCCCTCAGTCACAACACCCCCTTTAACAAGAGCACCTTTGAATCTGCCCCGTGATGAACCGTGCACACGCACATGCACACACACCGAACACACACACATTGATACCTAATTACTGGCCAGTTGCTGAAAGGCTTGCCTCCTGCCATTTCTCACAGAGGAGGTATTCAGCTACCCCCCCCTGCCTCTGAATGACTATTCTAGTCTAAGATCTCCTCACCATGACTCAGTTAAGTCTGTTCATCTCCTTTTGAATGGGCAGCTACTGTTTCACCAGCCAGGATCCTCTTACTGTGGTCAACAAAGAGAGGCCGCCTTACCCCCTCCTCACACACACACACACACACACACACACACACACACACACACACACACACACACGCAGTGGAACAGTTTTCAGGCGGACAGTCTGAGAGCAGCAGTCACGTGTTTCCCAGACGTCTGCCTGGAGAGCTGCGAGGGAGACAAGTTCTTTCTCGACTTTAAGAGGAGCAGATACAGTATCCTCCTTTCGTGGTGGCTGGACTTCTCTGCTTTTTCATGAGAGAATCCTCATGAGAGAAAACTCAGCAGGGCTCTCTCCTCCTGCTGTTTGGGATCTTTCTCTTCAGGTAGGACGGAGCAAAGTGCTATTTTAAAGGTTCAATGTCTCTTTGCATGTTTGTAGATTCTCATTCACTAATATCGATTGATGGATTAATAGCTAAGCACACTGACCAGCTGATGTGGGGAAGGATTATGATGTCACTAAATGTCCTTTTTTTTCCTCTGACATCTTGAGATTGGTCAAACTTGAAACAACAGGTCCAACTGAAGTGAAAAACTAGCACAAATATGACTGAAAATTATTCAGAATACAACATTATTTCGATTATGGTGTTTACACGAGTCTCTGATATAATAATACATTCATATTCTATTGTATGTGCATGTTACAGAGAATAGTCTGATTATAATTCACACCAGTACGTCTCATGTTTTTCAACCAGTTTTAAAACTCGATTTGGAAATAGCTTAATGTACGATGTTACCGTTTGGGTGTTTTCTTTCTAATTTTGCAAAAGCTCCATCTTGTTTACACCCAGTTGGTAACTACCTGTGGATTTCATGACGCAATTAATAGCTATACACATGTCATGGTTGGAATACTCAACATGTCTTAATTGGATTATTGTGTATTCTGAGTATGACCTTATTTGGGTTAAGTTAATCAGAAAATGCTTAAAATGGCTGTCTTATTCAGACTATTGGCTGAGTCTGGTTAATGTTTGAATATATGCTTCCATGTAAACGTAATCAATGTCAACAGGATAAATACACACATTCCCACTAGTCTGGAATAATCAACAAACTTCAATATAGGAAGCTGCAGAATGATGAAAAAGAAGCAGGTAATAATAATATGAGCAGAAAACACATGTTCCCCTATGAAATAACAGCAATATCAAAGCATCGCTGTTAAATCACCAACAGGAACAGAACGAGACCTGAGGTTTATTTTGTTCCAGTCACAATCAGGAGGACGTGCAATAGATAAGAAAAGCCATAAGGCGAACACAGTCTGTGGGGAGGAGGGAGAGCTTCTCTGTGACATCTGCTCCATAAATTTAAAGTTGCTGGGTTGACTTGAACTTGGAGCTCTGTGAGCTCTAGGATCTTTAGTTACGGCCTTTGACTGCTGCGCCCCATGCTGAATTCGATATTACCTCTAATAACTCTGGGACAAATTAAAACAATACCTGATATTAAAAATACATCTTAGGTTAATAGATGGTGATGAGAATTTCATGAACTCACCTTTTCCCCAAAAGAGCATTCCTCAGTGTTGTGCAGAATGTCTCACACCTGCAGGGTTGCTCATTAGGAAGCCTCAGTAGGTAAAAGTGTTTGTTTACATGTGGCAGAAAAGGGAGAGGGTCCTCTGTGTCCCCTGCCTGATGGCCTCGACATGCTCTCTGCCTCTTTTCTCCTTTCATCACCGCTGCCCTCAGGGCTCCTCCTCACCCTCCTCAACTCCTCCATCTGTTTCAATTAGCCGGAGTGCAGGGTGGAGCACAGAGGTCGATCACACAGGCAGAGCACTGCAGGTACAGCGGCGGCATAGCACGCGGCGGACAAACAGGACCCACTCTGGGCCTGTCACGGTTTACACTGTCACAGGTGCGAGCGTGCGGCTGTCATTGCAGTGATGGAGCTTTGTGGAATGCTGAAGCCATTTGGGAACATGGTGACAGGCATTCAGTGACAATCAGAGCATCAGAGACACAGCTGACCCCAACAGACATTGGGACTGTGTATTGCAGGACTGAAACAACCACTCACATTCACACTCACACCTACAGTCAGTATAGAGTCTCCAGTCAAACTAACCTGAATCTGCATGTCTTGGGACTGTGGGAGGAAGCCGGAGGACCCGGACCAGACACGGGGAGAACATATAAACTCTACGATAGTGCAAACCACTGCACCTGAGGGTGCTGCAGAATATGTTGAGCAATGCGAGTTGGAGGCTGGTGATGTATTAGAGAAGCTCAATTCTGAAAAGACATGTTTCAACTCTTATTGCAATACAAAATAAAAGTGAGGAAGACAATTTTTCAAAAAGAACTTTAAACCTAATCTGTGCACAACGACAATAAGATTGATGTAATAAACATGAAGTTACAGCCAGGACACACTGAGCTGAGCTTATAGAATAAACTGAACAGGTAAAAGTGACTAATTTCAGGCCTGAGTCTTTCTCTAATCTCAGCGACAGGCTAACATGCTGCTGGCGATGTCATCAGGATGGTGATCAGACACCTTTGAATCCGTACATCTGTGTGTGACCGTCAAAGTGTTTCAGCCTTGAACCAAGAAAGGTTCGAACCACATGCTCCACCACTAGAATAAAACAGAAGCCCTCTGTGTTTGTGCTCGGGCCTAATGAATGGCGGCCAGGTAAACCAATGGTGCCCAGCAGTGTTAAGGCCCTCGAGGGATGAGTGATAGAGGATGTGACACCAGCAGAACATAGGCAGATGCTCTTTTGACTCCCTGTCACACATAAAAGATGCAAATGACGTTCTCCCTGCGGCACTGAGGAGATGTATCGAGAGAAACGCTAATGACTCTTTCTCTCTGGTCACTACTGAGCCTGCAGACAGCTTAGATCATCGTGTTGGAGTAACAAGAGGTTAGTCAGAATATGTAGCAGCAAATGTTTCGCAATCAAAGGCATAAGTGCAGTTAACAGGATCTATGAAATGTGCGTGAAAAGAATGTACGTGTTTCCCCCTGAGGGTTCATTGGTGGAATCTAGCGTTGGTTTCAACCAACCACTTGCAAGTGTGTAGGAAAACCTAAAGAGGCGAAGAACACGCTAAATATGTTTTTCTCTAAGATGGCTTTGGCATTTTATAGTTCTTTTATAGATCATTTTTCGGGTTTGTTTTTAATTAGTTATTTAACGATATGATATGTCATGAAAGAAAGCTGAGACTGACAGCATGGTGTTTGTATCCTGGATGTTTTGGCTGCACTTCTGGATAGTGGGAGGAAGTGTCGTACATCTTTAAAACACGTATAGAACAAACCTCCTCCTCCTCTGGAGAAGATTCCAGTGTCATGTAAACACACAGGCTTCATCTAATTTGTTTTCAGGCTTCTCCATATATTTCCTCAGCTCAACAACAAGCAATTAGACTTCACATAGGCTGCCTCCGTGGTGTCTCTCTCTCTCTCCCAACATGAAGCTTGGGGTGAATTCATCGCTCACTGGCTGATAGGTGCCTCTGAGGGGGAGCCATCGTGAAGAATGATTGACTGTTTGTCTCTAACCCCTCATCAAGGATGAGACGAGCACTTTGGGGCGACAGTCGGACTCATCTGTCACTCCCCCCCACCCCCCCACCCCTCTCTCTCTCTCCCTCTCTCTCTCTCTCTCTCTCTCTCTCTCTCTCTCTCTCTCTCTCTCTCTCTCTCTCTCTGTCATTCACTGCTGTGACGATCTCTCAAACATTGGGTGGGGAGCACTAAAAACACCAAGGCTGAGGTCAGTGGACTTGGTCGATCATTGCAGGAGGTTAAACATTGTGGGTGTGTTGACAAAAGCTTGACTATTTTTTTGTGAACCGGCTGAACATTTCAACTGATGCTGTAGAAAACAACAAAGAACGGATTTATCGTTGGAAACAGAACATCCAGAGTTGCTGCGTTAGTTTTACTCCTGAAAACAAACCGTAAGTGAACTTTGACTGAAGTGTTTAAACTTGTGTTGTTCGTCGTATTTAAATCTGGTCAGTTTTCATGAGAACTAGAGGAGAAGGCCTGAAAGACACTGATCTGAGAATATACTTTCAGAGGTTATATTAGCAATGATTTGACATTTAGCATCTTCCTTCCACAGATGGTATCTGATTGCGTTACTTTTCCTCAGTCTACAGAGGAAAAGTATGATATAATCTCATCTGGAATGTGACACCACGCGGAGGGTTTAAAGTTCACACTTTTGATTTAGTCATTTAAATAATTGACCATGCAGATTTAAAGATGGGACTAATTATTTAACAGCAGCACATCTTCATATGGTCTGTTCTATTATCCATACAGTGTAACCACTATAACCAGTGTCATATGAAATACAGGGTAAGTACACATTCTATATTTATTTCTAGAGAAAATCCATTGCAGTCTTTTGCTTACTAAATAGGTTGATGTTACATTTTCTCACCAATGAACTCATCCATTAGTAGTAAACTTATACCTTACCTTGATTTAACATTTAACACAACAGTTAATTATTCATTGTGTACTCTCAGATGTGCCCTAATTATCTGTGCAGTGAATATGTCTGATCTTCCCTTCATTGCTCCAACAACAATGTATATCCATACATAATGCATAAAAGCTGGTATCTGTGTACCACTGTTCCATATCTGCATCATTCTAATATGGTGTGTCTACCCTTTGATTCCCCTCTGTGAGACAGATTGTTATGTTATTGGTATATGTGTTGGTTTTGCAGGGTCACATGAGTCCCAGCAGCATTGGTGGTTAATTCATGAAGGTCGTGTCAGAACCGCTCAGCTGTGGTCTGAGGTGTTTAGTGTCTGCTCCATGGTTCACCCCTCCCGCTGATCTAATCGTCACCGTAATGACAGTGTTGACTTTGCCACCGGGCCTCGGTCTATCCCTCTCTCATTTTTTATTTTCCTTCTACCTTTGTTTCTTCTCACCGTCTCTTTTCCTTACTTCAAGTGTCAGACTTCTGTCCCACTTTGCCTCCATTTGAATTTAATTTCACATTTAGACAAGCTTTTTTGGCCACTTTGGACATGGTGTAGTATGGTGTGTGCTCTCTCAACAACTCAGTGTTGAACACCATAACTGCTGATGTTTGCTTACATCTAATAATGCAGATCAATACAACAAGAGGTTTAATAAAGTCATGGATTTTTTTGAAGTGTAATTTTCTTGCAACCACTCCGACATTATATTTTGCTCACTTCATGACACAGGGACATACATTATAATTAAACAACTGTTATTGGCTGACTCTAGGTTGTTGTTGTGACAAACAATCATGTTGTAATTAAATGCGTTGTTCTCAATCAGTGAACTCTTGTGTGAATTATGTTGTTGTGACGTACAGCAGGTTTGTGTTTCCCTGTGTACGAGTGATGTGGGGGAGGGTTGTAGTAAAAGGACAGAAAAAAACCCATTTTTCCTTCCACACAGTTTATTGAGCACAGAAATTATACCTTGTAAAACAATACTTCCTATGAATCATGGACTTGATGGATGCCGTGTCTCCACTTCCTCCACATACAAAAATGATGGGTGCCACCATCTTATGCTTCTGACGTCATTTGGAGCCAGAGTTTGAGCAGTGGTGTTGTAGCCATGGTATCAAGGTCCCAACTGTTCTGGGATTTCTTATGGTTTAAGTGTATTTTGTTAATTGAGTTTCATTCTTTTTCACTTGGTATGCATTGTCTTATTTCGGGCCTCGCTAACCCAGGAGGACGTTACATAGACTAAGTCAGAGGAAGTTTTCTTAAAATTCACTGAATCCCCTAATCTCTGTTGCAGTATCCGTAGGAGCCAAGGTTGTGTTGGAAAGCTAGACAGATAACAACTGGAGGAAGGTCACTCGCTCTGCAAGAGGACACTGACCTTCATGGAGAAACATAGACTAGACAAGACACAACAATGGTTTGGCGTGATGAGCCAAGGTTCAGAAATATTTGTCCAATATAGCTCCACACAAGGACTAATGGTATGTGGCCACTAGATAAGATAAGTCAAGATAATAACATTCATTTTTGCAAAGACTGCTCAGAGTTCAATATGGCTGATCTGCTATGATTACTTTCTGTAAGCCTCATTAACCTGGTCTCTCTGATGCATTTGGTACTATCTGGTGAGAGTAACTTTTTACAGACATATTTGTTATTTGCGGTTACATGGGTATAATTCATTCAATTGAGTGTAATTGAAACCAACACCATATTACAGGCTCCTACAGAATGTTAAAGATCCTTCTTTCTACAACCTTTATAAATTGTTGTCTGAGGTGAGCTGAGGAGCTGCCAAACTTGTGTGGAGGGAGCTAAAGTAAGGATACACAGCCTTGGCTTTATTTCACACAGGTTTTACCCTCTAATGGGCTACATGGGCTTAGGAGGGTGAAGTCAGATACTTGCAGGCACCTGCTGTGACACCAGCACAGCACAGGGTTGTGTTTCGGGTTATGCAAATATATGGGCCAATGCTCTATCATCCTTCTGCAGTATGCAATGGCATTTCACACACCTTTTTGCCTCAGCAGTTTGTTAAGTGCAATGTCTGTGCAGCAGATTTGTGTAGCAGTAAAACAGATGACAGCCAGTCTATTCAGTATGCACTGTTTGCTTTATGTGTAAGGGTCCTTACTCTGAAAACTGTTGCTGGTCTTCTCCTACATAATAGAAAACAGGTGCGGAGTGGTAGTTTGTCCCTAACTAGTTCATCATGTCCAAATAAAATAAACCATTCATCCAGGGCTCTTCTGTTCAGAGCTGGAGAGGGATTTTGAAATAGCAGCAACACATCTTTAACTCTGCAGAATCAATTTAGAGGATAATTTAACTTTGACTTGTGAGGCTCCATTTGGATGAAAATGTTTAATTGAGCCATGAAAGGTTGTGTTAAGCTGGCAGTTCCCCCAAAAATCTGTGAAAGGTAGTGAAAAGTGTAAGGACACATAGAAATCAGTACTGGGTTTGAATCATCCATCCAATATCCATAATATTTTTTCCTTAGAGGGTCGCAGGGGGTTGATCTGGAGCCAATCCCCACAGATATTGGGCGAGAGGAGGGGTACACCCTGGACAGTGTATCACAGTGCCAGCATACAGAGACAAACAACAATTTACACTCATATTTACACCTACGGTCAATTTAGCATCTCCAATCAACCCTAACAAAAATCTGCATATCGTTGGACTGGGGAAGGAAGCCGCAGAAAACATGCAGATTCAAAAGGGGAGATTTGAAGAAGGACCCTTCTTGCTGTGAAATGACATTGCTAACCACTGCACCGGCGCTTGAATGAGTCTTATTAATAACTAGGAATACAAACCACCTAGAAAGTCGGTTGAGATGGAAAAATATAAGTGTAGATGGAATTCCTCAGTCTCCATATGAGCAGTGGGTGTAATCTGATGTCAAGGCCCATAAGACGCTTGCTACAGATGCAGAGCTACAGATGGATAAATGGAGGACTGAGGTAGAACGTACCAACCCTAGCGACATATGGATATTTTGTCTGTTGTGTTTTGCGTCAACCCCTGAAAGAGTAGCTAATGTTCTGAATCAGCTAATGGGGATCTTGATGAAATCATAATCACAAGTACCTCCATTAAAATTAGTGAGAGCTGGAACTGAAGCCAGAGCTGATGGAAGGTTAGGACCGCTGCTGTAACCTGCTGTTTACAAGCAGAATGAACTCACCCCCTTCCATCGTGGTTGGAGTCAGAGATGGAAAAAGGCTCAGCAGGACAGTGACTGAGGAGCTGCAATTTACATGCTTCACAGATGTGGAGTCAGAACTCAGAGCCTCTGCTCCAGGGGGTTCAGCCCATAGAAATATGATGGAGAGAGTTAGTCGTATGGAGAGGAGAGACAGTCAGGTACCCACAGAAGCAGTACATGCAATGCAATTACAGAGAACTGCAGGGGTGCATATACAACATTAAGGTTGTTACACTTTCAATATCAGCAATATCAACCATGCTTAGCCATTACAAATGGACGATAATAATATGAATTTGGACATTGCAGCGTCTTTATGAGACGTTCAATTTCTCATTGAATTACTGTGTTTTGTTTCCATATAAAATGGCCTAACCTAATTAACAGTGTTGGAGATGAGTTCTGAGGGTTTTGTCTTTGAAGCCTTGCCCTCTGCATACAGTTAGAGAAATGTGTCTCATCTGTGTAGCACTTTTCTTCTGCCTGCTCTGTGCTCTGGTTGCACACTCACTCTGATCACGATTCAGCTGTTGGCCAAAAACGAAGAAAACAGAGAAACTCATTACTGCTCCTCTAGCCTTCCAGTTGATTTTTTATTTATTTCAAGGGAGAGGCTGCAAAAAGTTCCAGAAATAAATACAGCATGTGTGTGTGTGTCTGTCTTTGTGTATGTATGACTCAGTAATGCTTAGTCCTGTCTCATAGGGTTATAAGACCTCATAAATCTTACGTAGATATGGGTGTCGGTCTGGCAGAGAAATAGATGTCTCATAAGACCTTTCACGGTTTTCAGCCAAAAACAAAAGAAAATGTGTCTCTGCAATGGTCTTGGCATCACTGAATTTAAAGATTTTCTGCAGTCTAACTTTGCGCTGACACATGCATGTCAATTGGGTAGGTTTAAATCTTTTCATCCATCCATTACCTGATGGATTATCCTTTTGAGGGTCGTAGGAAGAGTTGGAGCTAATCCCAGCTGACATTGGGCGAGAGGTGGGTTACACAGGTCACTAGCGTATCACAGGGGCAACTCATAGAGATAAATATTCATTCACACTCACAATCACACCGACCCTCAATGTAGAGTCTCCAATTGACCTAACCCCAGACTTCATGTTTTAAGATGTGGAAGGAAGCTGGACATAAAATCCACGCAGAGTTGAGAACATTCAAACAGAAAGACCCCAGCCAAACCTTTGAAGTCCCTGAAATAAATATTTTGGCAAGACTAACACAGTCTTTCCATTCTGATTAATCTGCCTCCATCTTCCTCTTTATCTGATCTGGGCCTACATTGTCTCTGATTTGCCACTGGACCGACATAGAAGTCTCATAGCTTCTCATCTCATAGCTGGGCAGAGGTCCAGACCATCCCTCAGAGGCTTCAAATTCTCAATGGCACAACACCACCAAACTATCAGCCAACAGCTCTGTGAAGCCAGAGTCGAGGAAGAGAGGCTGATAGGACGAGTAATTAATGGTCCGTCCCGCACTCGGGTGGGATTCTTTTCTCTGTGTGAAGCAAAAGAGAACATGAGATAGAGCGCACAGACTGAGGGACGGGGGAGATGGCTCGTCCTTGTGGACTCACCTTGTCCCCGCTACAATTGAAAACTCAGAAAAGTGATTGCATGCAAGGATGATTTTCTAGACCTCATTAGCAAAGTTTGTTTCCCATGAGGTGAAGGTTACAAGTCAGACTTCAGGCCAGGGTGACTGTGATGGCATAGGTAACCCATACAATTATGATGGCTGCTGTAAGGGTCAGGGCTTGGAAAGTGATTGTATAAGAATGGTATGTATCATGTGTGTAAGTGTGCGTGTGTGTGTGTGTGTCTGTGTCTGTGTGTGTTTGTGTGTGTGCTCTGTCAGTCTGAGTGTCGGTCTTCCTGTTGACCTCAGTATGTGGTTGGCTTTGAGAACAGATGCTCCTGGGAAAGTTTTGTCAGCGAACAGGTCAGAGCTCGCTGTGTCTTTTATTAAATGCGTCCCTGAGTCTGATTCTGTCCTCCGTATGTCGTGTAGAGCATTTGTTGCTTCGTGACAGCTCTGGACAATGAGGTCAGAGGACGGCGGCCGCTGAAAACTTACTGCTGTTGAATAATTTCTGAAGTTCTGCACTTGAGGAGCTAATTATACTTGGTGATGTGATTTGTTACCATTGCAGAGATCCTTGGTTGTTTTTAATCCAATGGAAACAGGTAGATTTCTAAACAAAAGATGATCTTTTGTTGATAAGTTATTATACTCATCTGCTGCTCTCTCAGGTCCAGTAATTTAAATCTATTACCTATCCCATGCTGCCTTTTAAATACTTGTGCTGATGGAGCTTTTGAGTTTTGGGATTCCCTATACCTACAGTACACCTCTAAGGTTTGCTGATTCTATGGAATGACTTAAAACAGTAATGCACTTTGTTATTTTTCTCACATGAAAAGACACAAAAACAGAGAGAAATTACCAGACAAAGGACTGAGGTCTGGTGCTAAATTTGTCTCATTTCACAATAATTTCATAATTCTGAAAGGGTCTTGGTTTCATGGGAATTTAGCTCAGCAGTTTGATTTCCCTGTTGAAGTTTCAACCCTTGAGAATCTTTCACCCTGAAAAACCAGTGAGGAGAAACGGCTCAGTAATCAAACTTTGACTGGAGCTGTAATCCCCAAACATCTGACACAATTACACCTATTAACACAGGTAATTAAACTCCAAAGAGCACACACACATGCACTCCTTGTGTATTGTGTGAGCATTTGAGAAGTGAGAATGTCGTGTTTGTGATGATGTGCTGGTGTGATACTGTTGGAAAGCAGGTTATTCTTAATTATAACTTTTATTTAACATGACATGAGGGTTTATTTCTGTGTTTGATCAAATGCAAGATCTGTGAAATTCAAACTGTATATACGTTACAGTATCGGCACCTTGTTTGTTTGTTTGTCCGCTAGTTAGCTGGACTGATCAAAAACTAATGGACAGATTTCAACGAAACTTGGTGGAAGGATATGGTCTGAAATGTTTGTGCAGATCCAGATCAGGGGATGAATCCAGGAAGTTTTTTCCACTTTCTTTAACATTGCAAAAGTTTTGACATTTTCACAGATTTCAATTTCATCAGCGTCTTGATGAAAGAAATCGGTCATGTTTAGGGAACAGATATCTGAGAGTTTGCAATTTGGTGCAGCTTGATTGAATTTAAGGGGACTTTGTTTCCATTCAATCTCCATTTTGCTCGGAAACTATACACTTATTGAAAAACAAATCTCTCCACGCCCAACACAAAAGTCAACTCGCAAACAGCTAATCCACTTCGTGAGGTGAGGAAGATGAGAACGGAGGAAGCTGGAGTTTAGGGTGGATTACTGATACGCTTCTTGCTTCTTGACAACCAGGTGTGTCACAGAGAGGTGAGAATGGGAAAGGAAGACAGGAGTGATGGACAGGAGAGGAATAGGAGGAAATGAAGAAAGGAAGAATGTCAAATCTGGTGCATTGGAAGCTATCCTGGCAGGAAACCTAAGTTACCATAGCGACCTGGTGAAAGCTCTGCAGCAAGTGAGAGAGACAGTGAGAGAACAGACCTTGAGGTATTGTGTCTCTCACTTTCTCCGCTTTGTTTCAGCGCAATATTTTTCACATGGCTGTTAATTATTGGGTATAAATACATGTCTTTTGCTACACTTTTTGTAATAAGCAAAACGTATTAGTGTCATAATTCATGTAGCACAATGGTCAGGGATCACTTGCATTATTGAAACCCAGTAAAGTTAATCAAAACCCTGTTAGGATCATCAGTGCACGGCTCTGCAGTCTGACAATCCTCGGTTGAAAGGATATGAAGCAGAACTACACATCCATTTACATCAGGTCGCTCTTTGTAATGTGGATGGTAATTGGTAGTCTTTGATGCACCGGACTGCTGGGACCGCTGACTTTAATAAGCTTAGTCACCAGCATGAAGATTCAGATAGAGACTACCAAGGGGATACATGAAGACACACAAGCGCCCATGCACACACACACACACACACACACACACACACACACACACACAAAGTCATTACAAACATGCACCCATGCATGCCTGAGTGCACGTAATAATGTAAGCACATGACAGCTATGAGAGGACGAAGCACGATACTGCCATGTCTAAGCCCACAAGTACAAACACACACTCCCACAGACACACAGTGCAAGTGTCGATCAGCCACAGGGCCTGCTTGATATCCGTCTCTCAAAGTTATAACAATAGACAGACACTTCTCTTTGACTCTTCTACTTCCTCACACTTCATATGACTCCATCTGTGTTTCTTCACCACATTCAGGAGGCTGGTGACACTCATCTTACTATAGACACTTGACTGTGTGTTATATGCACCAATAGGTATTGCTTGGAAAACTACTATGATCTGGCAGTTCACCTCTCTCCCCTCTCCCGGCTGGAGTTTTTTTCCCGTCCCAGTGTCTCTTCTGAGCTGGACTCAGCTGGAACTCCTGCTTTTTGGTCACCTGCAGTCTTTGTTTGTCTGTCCACTCCACCTTCAGTTTTTAATTATACCAATTCACTTTTTACTCCGCGTCTGAGTCAGAGATCTTGGGTCTGCATCTTGGGTCCTGAAATCTAGTTAACTATAACAAAAACAAGGTATTTCTAAACTTTTAATAAATTATTTAAAGACAAAAGACAAAAGTCTTCATCATAAATGCTATGTGTCATCACCACTTGCCCAAAGGGATGGTTTTCAGACAATCATCAGTGAAAGACCAAAGTGGATGGACTGAGTTATAACTAATGTCTGATTATTATTATATTTTATATTTGATTCTTTTACCAGAAACCTTGTAATTTTTCATCCACTGCAGAATTCAAAACATATCACTAAAATTGTTTAAAAAGTAAGACAAAAAAATGGTTTCGAAGAGGTTTCAACTAATAATAATTATGAGCCCTTTCATATTACATATTACATTTCCTCAGCTAAGGACGTCATGTGGGTTAGGGTTTGTTTGTTGTTTGTTTGTTTCTTATAAGCAAATACTAGGGTCAGAACAAAAAACATTTAATTTAGTTGTGGATCCATATCAGGGGATGGATCCGAGATTTTTATTTACTCCTCATATTTGTTAATTTCTCATGAGAATAATTCATAGATCTTGATGGGAACAAATCTGACATGTTCAGGGGAATGATATTTATGAGATTTTGTTATTTGGTGCAGATCCAAATGAAAATCCAAATCTAGTGAATTTAAATGTGGTTTCACAAGGGGACTGTTGAGTCTTGGCAGAGGTATGCACTTGACTGAGTGCCATTCTAGTTAATATATTTATGATACTTGATTACTTGTGAACGAACATGTTGTCCATCAAGGTGGAACTATTTCCATCTCTTTCACATCCTGAAAACAATTTTCTATTTTTCTCAGACATCATAGGATGAAAGTTTAATCAAAGGTTTTAATCTGAGTGGTAACTAATAATTGCAGATGGCAAAAAAAACTCCTTTAACACCTCTCACTGATTTGAGGCATGTGAGCCTGTGAGAAACTCCTGGTAATGTCCTGTTGACGGTGTCTTCAGCAGACACTGATGGACGAATGGTACTCATTGATTTCCGCTCTTACATCCTGGCTGTCCAGACTCATTCCTGGGTTGACACTTGTCTCTCTCTCCCCTTTCCCCCCTCTCTCTATGAATCCTCTGCAAATGTCAAGCAAAGACATTCCTTGGCCAGTCCCACTCTCTTCTTATCACCTGGGATTTCAGTGTGCGGGTCGCTGTGTGTGTGCATGTGGGTCTTTGTCTTTGACACTTCTTGGCCAACAATGCTGAAGGGTTGCCTTGTTTACATATGTTAAGTCACTCGTACTCTAGATAGTTCAACGTGACTTTCCGCTGTCACTTTTTTTACAACCAGCTCACACTTACACACTCTTTACCTAAGCAATGGCGAATGGGTGATAAATCATTCCATGTTCAATCGCTACATGTTTTGTCACATTTGTAGAGATTGCCTCTGTTCACTTCCCGTTACCACCCAATTTCTTAGCTTGATCTCTCTGTGTGTGTGTGTGTGTGTGTGTATGTGTTTGGTGTGTGTTTGTCAGTCTCTGTGCAGTGTTATCTGGCACCGTGTGTGAAAGAGATTAAACGTTTCCCACAAAAATCTCATCTCTGTCCTTTGCTCTTTTCCTATGCATTTGTCACCATCGCAACAACTCAAACGCTGCTGTGTACACAGGTGTGTGTGTGTGTGTGTGTGTGTGTGTGTGTGTGTGTGTGTGTGTGCCTGTCAAGGCTACTAGAAGACTTGAGTGCTTGTTTCTTTCTGCTGCTACTGATCACCTTCTTTCCACATGGAAACCACGACAGTTATTGATTTCATGTTTCACTGATGGCTGCAGCCACATCCTTTACGCGTGAGTAAGACTTACAAAGCATCGTTTTTCACAGTACGTGGAAATGTCTGACTAAAGCTTTCTGCTATGTTCCTCTTAGAAATACGGTGGGGTCTCCATGGTTACCAGCAAGCAAGCTCTCTTGTGTTTAGAAGAACAAGATTCTCCCGAGTGGGTAAATCAACCAAAAAAACATTGTGTGATATTCTGACCTAAAACATAACTGTGACAACCCATCTTTACATTGCCAAAAGTGCTCTTTGATCTTTTCTCTTTGATATTAGTTTTTTATTGCCCATAACACTGGAACTTAAGATAACTGCATTCAGCTTTTCACTGTCTGAGGCTTACACCAACCATCCTGGAGCTTCATTTCACCAACCTCTTTCAACTCTTCAGTCAAAGCAAAATAATAAAAATGATTATCATTTTAAAAGCTTAACTATCCCAAAAATGTCCATATGCAAAATTTTAAGGCAATATTTGCTTTTTCATTATTAGTAGTCTTTCGTGAAAATATTATAAAAACCTCTCTACAAAAATGAGAAGTGAAGGTTACTTGCAAGTAACAAAGCAATTAAAGTATAAATCTGTGATTAATTTGGGGTGAATGAAGGTTTCACACAAAGACGGAATCATCTTTGGGCCCTGATTTACAAGCAAGCACACACACGCACACACACACACACACACACACACACACAGGGCAGAGAGAAAATGGGGGGAGGGGACAAAAGATAATTGGTAGCCTTTCTTTCACGAGCGAGTGTTTGTTTTTATGTCAATTAACAAAACAAGGGTTGAGCTTAATGAGGCTAATGAGGAAGCCCCTCATTTGGCTCAGCTAGTTTAACATTCTGTCAGAGGAGGAACGAAACACATTTACACACGTGCACACACTTTTGACACAAAACCACAGATTTAAAGTAAAAATGTTTTAATCAGAACTGAAATCTTACTTGTCATTGTTTGACTGACTGAAAGACAATTTAAATGTGGTTATTAATATACAGAATAGTCTATGGTAAATGAAATGGTTTTAAATCATTTAAAATTGTGCATCACCTAGTTGGACGAATCAACTTGATTATTTAAATTATTAATCAGCCCATGTCATCATAACTAATAACGACTGTAATCAGAGTGTGTCTCATGGCTGATGATGAGTACTCTCCATTTCCATTATCATTAACATTGGCACGGTTGTCTGTGTAATCTACCCCATAGTGATGCACTGGAGTTTGATGAAGCTGATGAAGGATAATCAGCAATTAGTAAACTGGTGCAGAGAGAGGAAGAGAGGGACAAAGAGAGAGAGTATGTGTCCCTGTTTGCATGTGTGCACATGTAAGTGAATCTGAATGTGTTGTTTACGACGTGTTAGCATGCATATTGGGTTTGGTGATTGACTTTGGTGACAGGCATGTCAGAGTTAGTTTAGCTCAAATCTTCCTACAAGGCAGCTGCTATGCTCCCCTTTAAACACTTCAACTAATAATAATGTATGATTATATTATTATATTATATAATCAGTCCTGATAAAGTCCAAATTCAGCTGTTTCTGAAACACTTTTTATCTTATTTATTGAAATCAATTAATAAATTCGTAATAAAAGGAAGTAAAGCTTGTGTCTCTGACCTTTGAGAGACTGTAATAAACATAATTTCATTCCTGCTGTCACCTATCTGCTGGCCTGGGTGCACCCTGCCGGTTCTCTTACTCTGCAGCAAGCAAGTCATGGAAAAGTTGGCGCCCAGCAGTTGTCATGCAGTGTACGTTCATATGTTTTGAGTGTGAAGCTTTGACGAGACTGGCCGATGGAAACGGATTGTGTGTATTGGTTGGATATTTTTAAACCATAGCCAGCTTTTACTAACTTTTCCAGGTTTACCAAACCTAGCTTTAAGTTGACATATTCTAAGTTTTAGTGCATTTTGTATTAACTTTTCATTCTTATAATGTAGTTGCCATTTGTGTTGAACAAGTAACATAAAATTAAACTGAGGTGCAAAAGTTGAAACAAATTGACTTACATTCACATATTTGAACAATAGATTGAATAACTATGAAAATACTACAGCAGCAAGAGGACCATGTTACTCGATACTGTTCATCTATCTTGTCTGTAATACAGCAACGTCCCATCGTGCTACTGTGGCTCGGTGCTATTTGCTAAACCCATTACCTCTTAAAAGGGTGTCCTTCACTAATGGCTAACCATATTCACAGGTTGCTTTAGGTATTTGCAGAGCAAATCCTTAATGGAGGGCTAGAGACTGAGGCCCAGTCGAATGTGTGATAGCAGGTGTTCCAGGTTGTAGTCATGGTGGTTTGTTTTTTGCCTTTCTGTTTGATTACTGTTTCTGTGTTCTGCATGGCTGAACACTGAGCCACACAGCCACGCCGGTTATCTATCTTCCTCTCACACACTCTCTCACACACACTGACAAATAACCAAACCGTGAAACAAAGAAGTGTTCAATTTCTTTTTACACCACCAGCTGTTCACACCCATACGCTATAATAAACACTGCAGTGCGTCTGAAACAAGGTAAACACAAAGTAGAATCTGTTCTACATTAATTAACCAACGGATTCATATAAACCATGAACTAAACTGACACCACAGACCAGATAACTGTCTAAACATTGACATACATGTGATGCTGCAGGTCAGTAAATGGTTTACTTGGCCCTTTGTGTCCCCAGCAACAGTTTTGAGATTGGCCACTTTGTCTGGTTGCGACCTTCATTTATCAGGTTGTTTATTCACTCAGGACTACACACATTCCAGCTTGGCAGCAGGGATGGGAACAGGTGATGATGGATTAGCAGAGGAAGACGCTGGCATAGGTTTAAAGCCAGGAGATGAACTTTGTGATTTGGTTCGTTTTGCGTCTCTCCTCAAACCCTCACTTCATCTCCTACTCTATTTTTTTGCTCTTTCTCACTCTCTTATTCTACTACCTTAAATCTTTTGTTACTTTCACATTTTTCATATTCATCCACCTTTTATTAATATCCATAACCACATACCCACACAGATCCACAGCCCAATCTTTCTTCTGATTATCTTATCTGTCTTTTTATTCCTGTGTTTCCTTTCCATTATCTGTTAAATTTCTCTCCCTCTTCACAAACAATTAATCAGTCTCCCCTTGCCAGGTGCAAGTCATCCATCTCTCTCCATCTCTCCCTCGTTCTCCTGCTCATTTGCACAACTGTTTGTGGAATATAAACTTCGCAGAGGGAGGACATCACGTGATGTCGTGTTTCCCCCCCCTTTACTGTGATCACTCTGCCTTGTTATCTTGCATATGCTTGTTTCTATTGAACCTGGCAGCAGCTGGTCGATATTTGTCGTATAGACACTAATCACTGACACTATCCTTCTCACTAGGCATGCACTCACAGCTCAATAGCAATGATCCCACTTCATTTACATCTCGAGCCCATTTACAAAACAACTCATAGAGAGAATAATCCTCAATAATCCGAATGTAAATTTGCTATGAATGAACGTCGCAGCTGTAAGACTTCAGTCTACAAGACACTTGTGATCTAAAATTTTAGAATAAAAATTCAGATAAAGACACAGTCTATAATCCAAATGAAAATGAAAGGGTACTGTAGATCCTTTAATAAAACACCCGGGACTGAAACCTGCTCTTCCTCAAACTGATAAACGTTAAATTATGATGAAGTAATCCTTGTATTTCTGGATTAAAAAAGAATCATGATTTGTCTTTTAAAGACAGCAGGGTTATTCATGCTGTGCTGTTTCCTAAAAGTCACACTGACACAACTGAAGGGACCTGTCCTAAGATCTGGGGAATCTAAATAACCTGAAGACAGGAAATGTCCGCAAACCCGTTGATGCTTCCACAAACTGATTTGACCTCCCAGGTTGCTAATATTTGGGCACAGGACCCAAAGCATGACACACATATGTATACCTGCATCAACAGTTCACCTGACAGGTCATGTGACTACCCAAGTAAAGTAATAAAGTAAATAATGAATACAATACAATAAATATCAAACTCAGCAGTAAAAAGTATCTTAGACAGTAAATCCAACAAGTGCAGTTCATCTTCGTTCACATGAGAAAAATGGACCCAGTAAGAGCAATACTACGCAAGATTAATCATCTGTGCTAATTAACCTGGACTATATTGCTGGGTCAAAACTGAAAACTCATTTAAATGGAAAGATCGGCTGATGTAAAAAGTTCTTGGAACTGGTAATGGTTCATTAGAGTAAAAAGTTTAAATAACGCTGGTAGACCTTTGAGCAATAATTTTCTCCAAAAATACTTTATATCAGTAACACTAGATGTTCTGTTGTCTCAATGCATCTTAACAACAGCATGTTCTGTGGCTGAATAATTTATTTATTGAGTTGCCATGTTTTGATTCAGTGTATCTTCTAGGGTGTGTTTTCAGTTCTTATTTACACCATTATCTCCCCTTCCAGGGCGTTTTCACACAGCAGCCACCTAACCTCATCCTGACACTGCCTCTAGTACTATTCTGTCTTTAACTGTTACTGTAAAAGGGCTTTTCCTCTGCTTGCTGGGCAACAGTCCAGCCGAGATCTTGAGAGATGGAGACAGAGCGAGGACCAGGAGAAGAGGTGGGCTGTGGGACTGCTCAGAGGGTTTCCCCTGCCAAGGCGGCACAGAGGACAGTTTGTGTCTGTGTTTTTTTCTTAATGGTCCCATGTCTGAGCTTGCAGCAGAGGACCAGTTTGCCTCTTTACAGAGCTATGGTTGAGGCTCTGTTGCCAGGTGGTTACCACACAGCCATTTATCTTCATATGCTGACCATCTCTCCCGTCTGCTGCCACACGGAGCCAGAGTTCAACTCAGCACTAAAGCCATGACGGAGAATGGATTTCAATCATAACACCAGCAATGAGCGTTTAGAGAGGGCATTGTGCATCTTGCTATTATAGCATTTAAACTGCATCATATTCTTCCATCAGAGTCAAGGAGGATTATCATCAAAGACGGGATCAAGCTGTTGGGATGGAAATAAGGGAATGGCACTGGCCTTTCCTTCAGGGTGTGTAGATCAGGGTGCATTGTTTTGTACAGGGTGGTACCGCTGATGATATTCATAGCATACAAAGGCTTGGCTTGTGTACTATTTAAAACAACTCACGTATGATGAGAAGATGTGTCCTGATTTAGACATGTCAGGGGAATGTTTTAGAGACACTGACTGTGTTAGGTAGTTGCTGGTGTCATCTCTAAAGTGTCGTGTCCCCAGTTCTTGCAGAGTCTTTGAAAAGACACGGACACATAAAACTATGAACAGGTGACACCTGGGACTTGCTGACTTTGACACCAACTTAAAATGCAAAAATGCATCCTCTGCCCAGCAAGGGTTCTCTTGTTTGTTGATCCCAGACACAAAATACACATTCATAAACTTGCAGAAGCACAATCTCACATGCCCACTGTCATATTCACGCACACTCGTGCACAGAAGTCCATAATTTGCAATTTCAGCAGTGTCACAGCTAATTTTTCACTACGACAGGTTGACAGCAGTTGAGGAGTTTTCATCCTCTTCTCTTCTTTTTCATTAATGTTATAAACAGTCTGTTTTGTTGCTTTCCTCTCCAGCACTCACCTCGATACAGTACAATGCAGTCAGGAATATCCTTTGGCTTGTACATTCAGGATTCGTTAAGTTTGTCTTTTTAATCCTATATAAGGTTGAAGGAGGGTGAGATACATGAGTTAAGCTGTTGGAACGACTGTATAGACAGCTATTTCACTTTTTGAGGTGAAGATCATATTTATGAAATGGTTAGAGAAAAATACCTTTGGAGAAAATTGAATGCCAGGGTAATAGTGAATACAGAGATCAATAGAAACACACCGTCAGGATGAGACAGTATGAATGTGTAGTTATTTGTCATTGTATTTCAACCTTTCAGCATACATGTGGGAAAATGTAGTGAAAGAACCACCTCATAATAGAATAGGGGTCTTACTGAGGTAAAACAAATGAAATTACAATTCAGACTTTTCTTCGTTGTTCAATTCAATTTAATTATTCTCATACGGGCACGTTTGTTTGGGGCTAAGTTGTTTCAAAGCGTTAACAGCTACCTCGCGCCAATTAACTTCATGGTAAGTTCAGTACGCGCAGTTAGTTACAGAACAAAATGGCGGCTTGTGTTACCATGAGCACTTATTGCTGTACTTAAGCAGGAAAAAGCAAATTCTTTGTCATGTCAAACGCAGGTAATTTGTAACAGTCGCTGCATTAAATTCCTCAGTAAAATGGCGGTGGGCCTTGTTTTAGTGTGTGGTTGCTCACTGGCTTTTAATAGAGCCGTAAACTGAATGAATCACTTCACATTCTGCTTGAATCTACCTTTTCCCTCTGTAATTGTTTTAAATCACCCTATTGTAAACCTCTATGAATTTAACGGTGGCTCCTCTCATCCATATTGTGCAGGGTCAAGATATCCTCAGATGTTTCCCCAGGTCACCATGTGTATCCAGCTCAGGATGGAGGAGAGCTGAGGTTGCACTGCCCCCAAATCCATCAAGTTCATCAAAGCAGCAGTGAATTCTTCCCAAAGAGTGAGTACATTGTTTTCTGTTCCTAATGGCAGACAAGGCTCCTTGTATGTTTATTTTTCACAAATCCTTCTCCATAACATTTTGTAGGTGCCTGAAATTACATTATTTTGTTAACCATTATGAAAGGTTGTCAACTCGGGGATACAAACTCTGATCTTGACTACTGGGTCATTATTAATATTACAGTTACAGTTGACTCGCAAAACCCCCCCTGCTCCTTTTTAGAATTGGTCAGAATTTCACCAAGGTAACTGAAAACATCACCATGAACTCCAGAAAGTTTACTCTTTACTTTTTTTTTAGTTGTTGATGAGTTATGATCACTTATCTCAGGTGGCATCACATCACTAATTCTTAACAATGTTGTTGAACTGCACTTAGTGAGCGATCTACCACGTAACTCTTCCGATGGGCTGCCAGGCTACTGGATAGTTTGCTCTAAGGAATACAACATAAGTGGAATCATAATTATTAAGCTTAATGTTAATTCAATGTAGTTCACTCTTTAGTTAATTATTTAGGAGTTTATGTTGTGATGGGATCTTTTGACAATGCACATCATCATCATTAGACTCTAGCAGAAAATACCTTGTGAAGTATGAGTCTTGATGCTACGTCCTTCTATCTCCTGTCTTGTCACCACACAGATAAATTATGAAATTCAAGTCCAACGTAGGCAGGCGGTCTTTCCATCCGTCTTATTAAATGGCTCAGTGCTGTGCTCTGTGATTCTCCAATGTGTTTGATATCTCATTTGGCATTCCCTCTGTGTGCAGTCCTCGTTATCGTATTCCTATGGAGTGCACTGGCATTTGACATGCAGACACCAAACACTGTGGCAGCATTGCAGATCAACTGCCTCTCGCAGCATTATTCCCTCTTACAGTGTCATTTTGTCTCTTCCTCTCCATCGTGTCATGTCGCTCTCATAGATCTCAAACAGGTGATGGACCTAAGGGACCGGGGGGGGGGGGGGGGGGGGCTGTCACTGGCTTAAGCATTAAATTGATATGAATCAGATTACTGTGTGCGAGAGGTGAGGGGGGCCGTGTATCTGTGTGTGGTGTTGGAGATGACAGTGAGTACGTTTTTGAGTGCTCTGATTTCCACAGTCTCTGCTCTCCAGAAGATACAGTACTGTTGATGGTCCTGAAAATAATCTCTCCACCTCCGAGTGGAGACATAAATGTATTTGATTGTTTTTATTTGATGGAAGATCCAGGTCCATTGACATTTTGAGAAAAAAAGACGATTTAAATATGTAATTTCAGTCTTTATCTTATTATTTGTAATCTTGTAATTTTCTATACAAAGGTAATACCCCTATTAAAGGTCAGTCAGTTTTTTAATGAAGCTCCAAATAACAACATATATTACATCCATAGACCCTCAATATTGTGTAGTCTCTTCCTTCCAGTCTTCTTTTCTCTAAGCTTTTACCAGCTAGTATTATTTTGTGCCAGATGACACTTTTTAGGAAAGAGTTACTCCCTCATTGGTCATTATTTTCAGATCAGCAAATAAAAAGGCCTATAGAAACATCAGTGTAACTATTGTGAAGACTCTCTTGGTAATGAGAGGAGTCATTTTCACACACATTTTGTGTAATCCCAAAAAAGATTAGAGTTGTTGCATAAACCATTAAATCAATAAAGCTTCAACCTGAATGGATGTAAACATTTTTCATTTGGTTGCATTCGCACATTAAATTGTCTCGGTAGTAGAGACAGAATTACTAAATCAACAGTATTAGCTGCTGACGTGTTATTTATAGCCTGTAGTGTGTCAAGGGATGAGGCCAGATGGACAGCCGTGATCCTATTACCTCTGTTACTTCTTGCAGTTGTGTCTCTGCCTCCAGACCCTGCATTACCACAGCAGACAGCACACATGGACTTTCTTCTGCTCATTAACACTGAACAGACCTCTGACTCCCCTGCCTATCCATTCATGAAACAGGACTGAGCACGGTTCATGGTATGTGTCTCTAAAGCAGGATTTGTTGATCTTAAATGTGGAGATTTGATACTTGTGGCAATGTAACCATGTGCTTGGGATATCTGGAGTTTTATATCATCATTGTGTAAGTGCAATGGAAGTATTCTGTCAGTTATCTGTCAGGTTTAAGATGAAGAGAAAACAAGTGCACACCGAGGGGGTCAATGACGGTACTGTTAAATGATTGGCTGTTGGTCACACTGGATTGCTCATGTGCAGCTCATTCATGTTTCACACACAGCGGCAGTTGGTTATTTGAGCATGGCTCTACTTTAGTGAGGGAAGCAGTGAGGTACAAATTGAGAACAGGAATGTATTTAATCTCTGTTCAAAAAGTGTTTTAAGCATTGAAAGGTCTAATTTAGAAATTGAGAGACTCAGTGGGTCTGACAGATTTCCAAATTCAGTAGAAAAATCTGAGAGTGCAGGAAAAAAAAAAGATCACTGTACAGTATCTGGGGTAAGATTGATACATTTTTATTTATAATAACCCGGTTAAACATAATTAATTATTAAAGAACGAGTTAAAATAGCAAACAAAGAAATGCTTTAACATGATGATTTATTGATTATGAAAGATGAAAACATTGAATTGCTACTAAATGGCTTTAGTAGCTGGCTACAAATGTTGAAGCGTTTGTCATGAAGATGCTTTAGCGTTTTGTCACATGTGAGACATTACTATCATCTCCCTGTTAAATATGAATAATGACTTCATTGTCTTGTTCCCTAAATCTGTTTCATGCTGCTAATCTATTTTTTCGGTTGTTCGACAGGAAGACATGTTGAGATGAACATTTTATCTCTATTTTGTAGGCTTTCTGGATGAGAGGAGGACATTGCAAGATTTTACAAATTTACAGTTTTTATGTCACTGTGTTTTCCTTGTATTTGGTCACGAGTAAATTGTTGCATTTGTCTTCATAGTGATCTGTCAATAGAGACAGTTTTGTTTCTGATTGTGTCATTCCACATTAATGTAGTGTAATTTATTTAGTTTTTAAATTTAAGTCAGTTCATCATGTTATAAGAGACTGTTTCTTATGCCCAGGACAAATATTGTTTTTACTAGGAATGTTTCCAGTAATATAGAAACACCACCACATACTTTACTCCATTAAACCCAGTCTCTCACGTTCTCCTCCACATTTTGCAGCCTGGCAACCCAAGCTCGGATGTAAGTTGGTCCAACACTTTGAGTGTAACATGACTGCAACATAACACCAGCTGTATTCTCTGTTCTGGTGTAGTGACAGGCATTGTCAAATTAGTGAGGCAATGACAAGCAAGTGTGTGTGTGTGTGTCTCACCAAGTGTGCACGTTCTGTATGCAACAACAAGTTAGGGTTTGTCACTTTGATCATGAAAGTTCATATCCACGGATATTAATTTGACAGACATCCATGACGCCAATAGCTCTGCAGTGGTGACATGCTGCTTATGAATGTCTCAAGGGTGATTTGGAGCATGGTGCTTGCCAATAATTTGTATTTCAAAGAAGAGTCTGACTTACTGATTTTGACATAACACTTAAGAGAACACAGTTTTTTTTTGAGCATTCAGTGCTGGCTTTTTGGAGAACAGATGAAGGCAGATGAAAATAAGACATGATTGGTCATTAACAAAACTGAATAACGCTCAGACCTTGAAAATGGGGATGCATTTCACTTGGTTAGATTGAATCGATTATAAAAAAATAGCTGACAACTTATTTACTAATCTAGATTAGTCTGTTGGTCTGTTATAATACACGGAACACACTGTGTCAACGTCTCACATTTACATCCAGTAATTATAGACGGTCCCTTCAGTCGCTGGATGCAGAGATGAGGGTGAGCAGATGGTTAGTGCAAGGGCAGCGGCGATGGAATGTGGAGAGTGATGAAAAGAGAACAAGGATAATAGTTACTGTTAAAAAGTTGCAGGGTTGTTTTCAAGTCAAGCATTTGATAAACGGATAAATACTCACTCAAAATTGGGGCTTAACGTTTGCACACAAAACATTCAAATTAAATCATAATTATGCAGAGATCTTTGAAAGCAGTGTGCTAGGGTTTCCATCTTTCCTGGTTCACCATTTCTCCCGCACCTCTGCTTAGGAGTCTGGCTGCTTCCCCAGACTCAGAGTTCCTTTTTGTGACTGGCCAGCTGGTTTCAAAGTAACGTGCTGAGGTTTGATGTTAAAGAGACATTTCTTTTCCCATGCTGGGGTAAAATCACCATCTGTCTCTGTGTCTGCTCTGATTTGAGTGGTCTCTTTTCTCCACTGACCTACACAAGACTCCAGCATCACACCCTGAAGGTTTATACAGTGCACATTAATACTACGTTGTTATTTTTCTTAAATCATGCTTTAGCATCTTCTTGAACTAGAAGTGTTTATGTAGATGTTTAGCCAAGACACTTTGACAATGTGGAGCAACAAATACTAAATCAGCAAACATTTAATGAGTTAAATGCTCTATATGAGGCAATATGATGTAAAAAACTATTTTGAGATGACACACACTCCGTTGGAACCTATTCGGTTGGGTGGAAAGTTAATTGGTGAGCCCGCAGATTTGTTTGTCGCTGAAGAGCAAGGCAGTTGCATGGTAGAAACAAAAATGACAAACAGCCTTACTTTTGTTCATTGAACAACACAAAGCACCTCCACACGTAGCTTCTCAGACACTTAGGTGTGTGATTGTCTGCTCAGGGTGGCTTTGTTTGCTAGTTGGCTTTCTGTATAGATTGGTCAAGAGGGCATGCAATAGGTCAAGTGAGAGCCCATTGCTGGATCAGGAGGCACGCTTCTAGACTTGTTTCATTTCACAATTGCACCCACTACACCCCGTTTTGTGTGTAGTTATTGTTGGGCCTAAATGTTTTTTATAGTCAATCCTCCAACAGGGCCGCCATACTTAGTATGTTTTGTTTTGCTTGAATATCACTACCACTCAGTAATTTTATTAATTGTATTTTTTTATGATTTCCCCTAAAGTCTGTCTTTAAGCTCCACAGATCTTCACTTGCTTGCAAAAAGAAGTCACACACATGTATACACAAAGTGTTTTGAAAAGTAATTATAAAATGCAGATACACTGCAACAGTGTTTCAAAAGCAGCCTTTGAGAGAGAAGAGATTAGCATGGTTTGATATTAGCATATTGGTGAAAGAGAGGAAAGAGCTGCCATTACACTAGTGGTTAATTGACTCAATTTCAAATACATGAGTCTCTCTCTTTCTCTCTCTCTCTCTCTCTCTCTTACTCTGTCCCACCCTCTCTTTCTCCTTGTCAGCCTCTGGGCAGAATTAATGAGAGATCAGTGAAAGGATGTTTACAAGATTAACGAATGCCTCAACACTCAACACTGTTGTCTGTGTATATGAGTGTCAGTGTTGTCCCAAAGGGGCTGTGAGGATTACACCAACATATACTGTAATATGATAACAGGCCTAAATATCATCAAATTAATCTCAAGCTGTTATGCCTTTACGGTCTGAGATGACTTGTATGACTTGTAATGGAATTACAGGCACGGCCGTTGATACATAACAGAAGGAATGCAGTAATATCCGTTCATTCTCGGTTTGTGTTGTCTGGCCAGCAGACATAATAATGACCCTAAATTCATTAATGTTCTTTCCTCCGGGGAAGTTAATTATTTTTTAATCTCACCATGATCACATTTTAGTTTCATAGGGAAATGTTGCTTCTTTGATTCTTCGGCCGCTTTATTTTTCTTGTTTTTCATCAGTGATGATTCTCTTTTGCTTCACTCTATTTTTTCCCCTCTGAGCTTTTGTCAGCTTCAAAGAACATTTTTATACAAAATCGGCTACTTCAATCGGGGACTGTCTGACAATGAAACTTTTAATCTTAGTGATAGCTTTGTGCATCATAGCTCTCATTGTGTATTTCCAGCAAAAGAAAACACTTGATGTTCTACTCATGTGTGTGTACGTCCACTGATCTTTCTGTCTACACTACTGTTGGTATTTCTGCGTGTCCCACTTCTCAGAGCCCAAGGAAAGGGACCCCCATTCTGCAGGAGGTCAGTTAATTATCCAGAGAAGGAAATCTAACCTGCATACTTTAGGATTTTATACAAGGTTCATCCCAAAAGATGGCCCTCTCATGGGACTAGGTCTCCATAACAAACTCTCTGCCTTTCATATTAATTTTGTAAAGAATATACAGTTATGGAAACTAGAGTAAATGGTGTGTGTATAATGGGATGGGAGGCAGTGAAGAAAACTGAGGAGAGTTATGGTCTGTTTGTGTGTGTGTGTGAGAATCCGTGTGTGAATTTATGTAGCTGAGCACGCTCGAAAGAAATGATAATGTTTTGGATCAAAAATGAAACTGGAGGAACTGGAGGGCTTTTGCTGTACATATACATACACACACACACACACACACACACACACACACACACACACACACACACACACGCGCACACACATTGATTCAGTTAATGATATTTCATTGTAGAATTCCAATTTTGCTTGGATATGAAAGGAATTCTAAAATACGTGTCTCATAAACCAAGTATTTTTACCATAACTACTAATAAATTAATACAGTAGTTAGTACTTATGTTCATTATATAAACTATTTGGCTCTCTTTCATTACACTTAACAGTTTCTTTGTAGGTACTGGTGTAACATTGATGTTTATAGATGTTTATAAAGCATGCACTGACTATGTAAATATAACAACACTGTAGGAATGTCACATTTCTTAAATTAGGCAGCTAAAATAAACTGTAGATTAGACACAGTCGTATTCATCTTTTTAACAGTATGTAGAATATAGCAAAGAACTGTTGTCGGTTCAGTGTCAACACTGTGTGTGAGTGCATTTGTGGTGCAAAACGGCTCTTCTCTGTGTTACACACACACACACACAAACATACTGCACTCCTCACAATATGCCCTCTGAAGATGCTCAGACATTTATGTGGTAAACATCTGCTTCAGTGGTAGGGCAAACTACACAGCAAGGTCAGTGATTTTAAGTCACCCCTCATCCAAGCTGTTTGTGTATGAAAGAGCCGTGAGCCGAGATTTTTTTCGGGCATTACACATTCACTTTTTATCTGCAATCATACTTTTCCACAGTATGTTTTTCCTGTTTCGAGTGGTGGTTGTGCTTTGTGGAACAGGAAAAGGCGCAACAGCTCTTAATTCACTGCCCCTGAGAAAATGGGGAATACATTTTTCTCTATTGACTATTAGGTGGAAGGACCGCAATTTCACATGCAGGCAAATGTGCAAGCGCACCCACACTCATGGACACACATACACATGAAAAGGCACACAAATCCTCACAGACCCCTGTGGACTTAGAAGTGGAGGTATTAGGTCATTACTGTAGCTCTAGAGAAATGAACACTTCATCTCCAACCCCTTTCCAGAGGCTATTGATTAGCCTTCCCCCTGCAGAGTTGTAAATGTGTTGTTTTTCAGTTTCAGGGCATACTGAATCCTGAATGAAATGCTAAATATTAATAAGTAACCATATCTTCCTTACCTTGATTCTTGATCGATCTGTTTACCTGTAAGTTTAGGGTTAAAGAGTGAGTTGGTGTGCATGCAAAAAAAAAAACTTACAAGAAAAGAAGTCTCAAGTATCCTTCATGTATATATTTTTGCTGTCACTATCTCGAAATGAACCATTCCTGCAAAAATTCCAGTTTATTTTAAGCCACTGGCAATGATCCCTGCCCAGTAATAACTCTTTTGTTAATCTAGCACTGCATAGCCACGGGGCAACCAATAAATGAGCATCCTTCGTAAAATCCACAAGAGACTTATCACAGTTTAAGGTTGGTAGGCCCTAGTTACAGACTTGGCCGTCTGTAATACCATTTGGAAAAGAAAAATGTTACCAATTGCTTGACCATAGTCCACATTAACCTCCTTTAAACGTGTATTTTTTAATACAAAGATTAATGTGTTTATTGTGGTTTATGTAGTTTTTTCTTGAGGTACGGCTTGAAATAATGCTGTAAAAATGTAATCATACTGTCACTGTGCAACCATATATCGCCCTCTCACTACTGTAGATGACTTCTTTATTGTCTGCTCCATTTCTGTCCATTAAACTTCGTGACAGTTACAGTTAAATGTCTGGCAAATTTGTGACTGTATTATGTTGCAACCCCTTCTGCACCAGGCCACGCTGTGTGTGTCCTTTCCAACATCACCTGTCTGGGAGTGTGCCCCCTTTTCCTACGTCACGATTGTCTCTGTGGTGCGTTTGATAATAAAGTTATTTTTAACCATTCCCTATTATTCCCAACATCATAAACTATCCACTGCTCTGGGCCCATTGCCAGTACTGTCATTGCAATGTAATAGCCAATACATCAACAAGTGCATGTACGTGTGTTTGTGTGTGTGTGTGTGTGAGTGAGTTCGTCTGAGTCAAAGTGTGAGTTCTCAGCATTTTTAGAGGTAAAGTGCGCATGAAAGCGTCCGGAATAACTCTGTGTCTCACAGTGTTGATCTTTTTATCAATGAATAACATCTAATAGCTTTGGACTGTGAAATGTGCGTAAGTGGGATGGTCAGAGATTAAACCTGTGACTCATTTTATACAATCTACAATATGTCTCAAATGCTATAATATTAATAACCTCTAAGTAAATACATGAGGAGAAATGAAGACAGTAATATTTTTTGGCCTGGTGCTCTGTCGCATGCAGCAGCCCATAGTTCTGAGAATGAATTTTTACACCCGTTGCCCTGTGCAGTCATGTTTGATATGCTGCTTCTCTCTCTATTGCTCAGCTCCTAGTGCTGTACTGTAATTACTGCACTTGGCAGACGGTCACGACAAATCGACAACTGACAAATTTTGGTGTAGGGGAGGGGATGAGCCACAGAGAAGAGAAATGTGGCGGTGAGGAAGGATGTTGCTAAAGATTTAATAAAAAAAAAAAAAATCATTGCATTATATGAAAAGTTTCATTTGACAGTCATCCATGTTAGCAGAGGGAATTGGGGGTCTGCCTGTTGAGGATTATTTGTGTGCGTATCTGTGTGTTAGATGTACAGTCTGTTACCTTTTGGAAAAATTAAGAAATCCAATTAGTCACAAATTTCTTCTACCTGTGAGGATCTACCACAGACTTTTGGGGCTGTTGTTTTCCTATCGGCAGCGAGACACGACACAAATCCCCCACACAGTGATACCTTTCATGTTGGGTGGTGGTCGTAGTAGTCTGAGGTGAATTGATGCTGGCAGGACATGGTGAACCAAAGACCTTTCCTAGTCACGCATGTTGTTTTTTCCTCAGTCACCCATCAGTATGTCTCTTAGTGACCTTTGGGGTTAGAGTGCCAGGCCTTATCTTTTCTAAACTATCTAGTTTCAGAATGATGATTTCATTTTTGGGTCCTCCAAGTTGATATATTTACCTCTGCCAAGGAGGACGGTTTTCATTGCTGTTTGTTTGTCTGCTTCTCAGCAGGATTACTCAAAAGCTACTGAACTAATTTGCATGAAATTTGGAGGGATGGGGCATGACTCAAGGCAGAACACATTCAATGTTTTGAGTCAATCCTGATAAATAGGAAATCCAGGATTTCTTTTTACTTTCTTTAATATGGTGAGATAGGTGATAAAGATGACAGAGGCATGCACTCTCTGAGTGCCCTTCTATTGTCATTATGTATTTAAGGCCCTCATTTTTATTTCAATTGTCTGAACTGTACCTCCTAGAGGAATAAAGTTTTTTATGTGCGTGCTCTGAGTGGCACAATTAAATATTAATGACTCAGAATATGCTTATAATTGTCATTGTAAGTGTTCAAATTTTGTTGAAAAGGAAGTAAAATTGAAGCAAATCATTGCTGACATTTAAGATTTAATGACTCCCGACTTCATCCCCTGCTCATGTTTTACGGAGCCGTGCAGGTCGAGTGATTCGGGCCCTAATGCGTCAACTGTGTGTGTGAATTCTGGGGGGACTTATGTAGTGGACACATGTGATAGACATAATTCAACAAAGACTGTTGACATGGTTTACACTATTTGATTTGCACTACGTGGATTGCAGGATTACACACTCTGTAAGGAGTGTGGGCTTACCATGGTAACAAGGGCACCGGGAGGGGTTAAAAGTGGATGTTTTGGTGACACCCGGGAAGTTCTCTGTAGCCATAAAAAATTTTTGTAAATAAAACGCACAGCGAGAGGTGCACAAAACGAGAAATCTCTTGACTACTTCATCCCATCGACTCCTGCAATATAGTGATTTGGAAATCATTAGAACAATGCAAAAAACGCTCATATAAAAAATTGCTCCAAGTACAGCAGAGACAAACCAACTGACTCACTAACTATAGTAGTGATGAATATTAGAGATGGATATTATGCTTGTAAATAATTTCCAATCCCAAAAGGTAAGAGTGAATCCTTGTACCATTCTTTGTGGAAAAACACTGACAGGATTTGTGTGTACAAAAGAGACTGAACAAAAGCATACAGTGATTTCTCTTCATCTGTTGCCAACTTCTTTTATGTGGATAACGAATGTCAAAGCGAGTGTGAAGCAGGGATTTGAATCATTGACAGTAAATATCCTGACTGAAAAAACATTTATTATAGAGGAACTTATTCATGGTTTTACATATTTAAATAATAACGATCCTTGGTAATGAGTGCAGAGGATTTTCTAAATATCTCAACATAAAAATATCTTGTTTTGTTTAATGGCATTAAAATCAATGCATAGTGGCAGCAAGCAGACATTAAGTAGTATTTATACTGGGAAGTCCTATGCATAATCAAACTCCAGATGCTGTTAAGGAGTGTCACTTTCAAATGTCTTGATGTCATCTGTGCACCATCGTTTTTGCCATTTCCATTAAAGAAGCCTTAAAATGTTCAGCATACAAATGCCACATCTAGTTTGCATAATGGTGAAGAGGCTCACTTTGAGCACTCTTCCAGTTTTGTCACGCACCAATCAACGACATGATTCACTTCCTCACAGTTTTTTGTGATTAAATATTTTACAACCTCTTGATGTCACTGGCATCTATTTGTATGCAAAGTATTTGTGTTACATCAGGAAACTGATGGAAGCACTAGAAACCTTGCAGGGATTCAGGGTTGTTTGGTTATGAATATGAAGTTGATCGCATTCATCACTCCAGCTGCGCAGTTGTTGGAGAGTATTTACCATTGGTAAACCCAGAGTAAGAATCAGATGATGGCTACACACAAATGAAAACATTTTAGGCAGGACTGTACGGGGCTTATATCAGAGTCAACATGCCGCTCGTATATCAGGCAGCACACTGGAAGTCAAACATGTTACAACCATCACTATTGCTCTCTCTCTCAGTATGATATTGCAGTGCTAAAGCGACACTGTGGTGCTAACATGTTGAGTTTTGGAAGTCATATTACTTTTGTTTGTTTCTTAGGATGGCACCAACTAAACACCGAAAGGCCATCGTATGCTTGCTTTGTAAAATATCTTATTTCATCAAGGCAAGGCAAGTGTATTTAAACAGCACATTTCAACAACAAGGCAAAATGCATCATGACAAATTGTAAAAGCAAAAACAGAAAATACAAAATACATTAAAAAAGAAATTGAAAGAGGTATATACAAAATAAAAGAATAAATAAATACAATAAGAAATGAAATAGTTAAAATAATACTGCAGTGTAAGAAATGAGTAATTTTGGGATTTAGGAAAAGGCCGTGGCAAACAGGAATGTCTTGAGCAGTTGAGCCAGACTGACCTGCAGTTCTCGACCTGAGGGGTCTGGATGGTTCATAACGTAGCAGGAGATCAGAAATATATTTTGGCCCTAAACCATTCAGTGCTTTATAAACCAACAAAATATGTTTGGCTTTGACAGACAGACAGGGAGCCAGTGTAAAGATCTTAGAACTAGAATGATATGATCCACTTTCTTTATGTTAATGACGACTTGAGCAACAGCATTTTGAATTAGCTGCGCCTTTCTGATTCGATCGAGACCTGTGAACACACCATTTCCACTGTGTGGAATGCAGCACTGAGATCCATGATACTAAAACTTAGACGAGTCATTTAAGACCTTAACAAGAGCAGCTTCAGTGCTGTGGTGCCGTCAAAGACTTGACTGGAAGGACATCAAAACTGTTTTGTGCGAAAAAGTTTTTCAGCTGTTGGAACAGAGGCTTTTAAATTATTTTACCTAAAAAAAGAGAGATGTGATATGGGGCTGTAATTGTGCATGACTAATGTGCCTAGAGTGTTCTTTTTTTAAGAGGGGCTTGATGATGGCAGTTTTCAGGGCCTTTGGGAACACACCTGACAGGAGGGACGTATTGACAATCATGGTATTATTCACAGATGTTATGAAAAGTGGTTCATAAATTGTGGACACGAGGCTGAGACTTTTTGCAGCAAGCAGCCTTTGCTGAAGAGGATTTGCCCTTTAGTAACGTGTAGGTGTTCTGCTCTACCATTTTCTCTTTTCCCATTACTCACAATGTTGGGGATGGGTTGAGCTGAAACACTGTTTGCTCCCAACCTTTATCAGTTTCTATATCAGTGAAGATGACAGAGAGGAACAGTGAAAATAGGGGATGTTGCAAGAAACATACTTTAACTGCTTGAGAATCCTACAGCAAAGTGTTGTCGCTGAGTGGTTTTTGTTCATGTATGTTTTTTTTTATTTTTATGTATTTGTCCACATCCCTAGAGGTTCAATTTTCACATACGCACATTAGCACTTGACAGTTGCCCAGCAAGGTTATCTTTTCCCTTTCAAGCGGGTCCACTGGTAGATGTAGGTTTTTATTGATGTTGCTGAATGAACTGCAAGTTGTGGACACTCATAATTTTTTATTTCAAATTATATTTTATTATATGAATTGGCTGAACTGAAGTTACACCTGTGAGCTCTTTAGTGATGGAAAAATAAACCTTACTTTAAAAACAAAAAATTATTTGCTTCGCCATGAGTAACAATTATTGCATAGCCTGTATCAGTTAATTTAGGGTTCCACTCAAGATGTCTGTCCATCGTATCACCTCAAAATAAAGCTTTGTTTTGTTCAGGTTCATTTCCATCTGTTCAAATTTCAGCATGAATTAGCAACACAATTATTTTCTTAAGCTGTGTGCTTCTATTTGATAGAGTCACAGACAAGATTTTGTGTTCTTGCAGTACCGAGGGGTTGCCTAGCAACACATTAAGTATAGCACGTTGTCCTCTGTATTTACTTATTTAATATGTTATTCTTTTTAACTGATAAGGCTAAATAAAGTGCATATGTATCTGTCAGCTACATAGTAGATTTCCGTTACAATGGTGTCTTCAACTTTCCCATTTTCTCCATCACACGCACCCACTGGCTGGGAGTCTAACTGGAAACCTGGCATCCATGTATCATGTGCCCAAACTATTTATTAACTTTTTTATGATTTTTCTAAGCATGATTTCTCATATCAGAGCTCTATTCTGTCAAGCTGCCACTTGACTGGATTGTGACCCAGATAGTGTGTCTCTGACAAATGACAGATGAAGATCAATAATCATAATAGCTCAGGAATAGATTGCATAGTAATGGTTTATATCTCTGGTTGAGAGGGATCGAATGGGTTGATCTTATAAAGAGTGGCTTACCTTCAGTCAGTTTCATATTCATTCTCTCCCTGTACTGATAAATTAGAGGGAACAAGTGATGCAAATTTTAAATCTTAATCCATATTCAGATGTCCTTGGGATGCACAAATTTACTCCCACCAGTAAAATGCAGCTATACTCAAATCAATTGGAGGCACAGTGTTATACAGTTAATCACCTTTGTGTTAATTATGTTCACAGCATGTTTAAGTAGTTCCTTCTCCTCAATGTTGCATCTGTTGAAATATATTAATTAACAATCTTGTTATCCTATTATGATGGTGATGATGGAACATCATCATCAAACAATATTTTAATTAAATCTTCAAACTATAAAATGTAAGAATACCACCTAAACATTATAATGAAATAAAATACATCTATAGCTTTGATTGTGGAAGAAATGGGGAACAGGATGACATAATCCACTTTCTTTTTCCTTTTCAAAAATGTAACCATTCCAAATGTTAAGGATGTCTCGCTTTACTAATGCAATATAATACTCACTCAAAATAGTTTAAAATCTCTTGTTCTTCCAGTCCCATAATGTATATGAGTGCAATGTATATGCTAATTGAATTAACATGTACAAATATATGAACATGTATTCAGGCTAAAACCACCATCTCTACATCAGCAACAGCCAAGGCTGGAGGTACAATATTTTGATGTTGTTCCTGTGTTCATCTGTTCATTCAAATGGAAAAAACAAACTATCAGGGAATGAGAACGGGTTGGGTTAAAATGCATATATTCTCTCATATATTTGATAGCATTGATTTGATCCTGGCACAGTGACATCATTGACCTCCCTTGGTCCCCAACCTGGTGTGCGAAGAGATAAGACAGTGCATAGTATGAAACGCGTTCTAATTGGCTGGCAGGTTTTATGAAGTTCTCTCTGGGGAGCCCTATTGATTATTAATAGGCAGGCAGCATCAAAGAGCCAAACCGACACTCGAGCAGCAACCCTGGAAACACAGAGATCAACAGATACCATACATCCACAACTTTCTGTGGTCGTAGAGAGAGAATTTATAAACCGAGACAGACAGTGCAAGATTTTCTGAGAACAAGAGGATGCAATAACTGCAAAGATGGGAGGAAAATCATTGAGGATGCAGTGGAGGAATGGATACTGGAACACAGGATTTTGATCATTAGAAAGTGTCTCTGCCTGTTTTCTTCTGCATCCCAATTGTATGTTGGCTTTATACCTTGTACACAACTGACTTTACAAACCTGTATTCTTTGTCAGCTACAATCTGATTTTTATTTGTCAGAAGTGATCAAGTATGTCGAGGGAAACAACATACTGTACTTTATTTTTGATTTCCTGAATGTATGCATGTTAATATAACAGTATGCATGTGCTTGGTGTCTCTAAAAGAAAGTGCTTCTACAAGCTAGTATTGAATATATCCTGTCAGCTGTAGTGATGCAATTCCCAGACTCAAATCTGAACAGATTGTAGAAGTAGCCATGTCCTTAAATGTACCCTTTGCGATATTTGAAAAAAAAGAGGGACGCAATAGGTTTTCCATAACATTAAAAATGTTTCTCTTCGTCACTTTGTCACATTTCCAGTTCAGTCTGCAGGGGTGACGGATTGAAAATCCTCAGAAAAGGAGCTTGCCAAGCAGGATTTCTACCCTTGCAGCCAAATCGAGACAAATATTGATATTATAACGCATAAAGGGCATAACATAACGCTGCTGTGAGCCAAGGAATATCACTGTAGTTTTCATGTATGTCAGTTTTGTTTGTGTGTGTGTGTGAGAGAGGAGGAGGAGTGGGGCACATCTGCTTGCTGTGTCAGCCCATGCGCCATCCAAACTGGATAGAGACTGGCTCTGGGATGTGGTGCAGCTACTGTAAAGTATTGATTCCAAAAGCTTTTAGCGCATGGCTAATTTTCCATACGGGGCTTCTGCATGTGGCCCTGTGCTGTGGATGGGTCAGGTACTGTTTTGTTTACAAAGAGTGGCTAATCTGTGAAAGAAGATGATGTTTAAGCATCAGCAATGTGAATTCACACTGCCCGTTAGATGAGATGGAAAGTGTTGTAGCGTGAAATTCCTCCTCTCACAAGTTCCTGCTTTTAGGGTTTTGCACTTTTGACAAAATGAGCATTGAGTGAACACTGTGGCCATGCACAGCTCCACTATCTCGCCATCTCATCTGCTCTCCATACTGAGAGAGAGAGAGAGAGAGAGAGAGAAGGTCAGTCACTCATCATTTGTTAAAGTTCTGGGACTATCATACAGAAGCTACACAATTCTTTTAAAGTAATCAACTGCTTATAGTGATGAATCTGGCCCGGGACAAACAAGATCACTATAAGCTGTTTCCATTGTACTAGAATTTTGTCGGGAAGTAGCACGAAAATTTGATAGAGGTGGCCGCCTCGTAATTCTAGATGCAGGAAAAACCCTGGTCTGACATTTTTTTGTCATACAGAGAGAGTAAAGTACTAAAAAATGTGGTTCAAATGTGAACGGTACCCAACCCTAACTGCAGAGCATCAAAGCAGGCGGCTTAAACCACAGTCTCCCTTTTTGTTTGATGCTTCTCAGCCTCACCAATAAAGTACCTTCATTCCAATTCACTATGAGAGAGGGAGGTTGCAAGAGAATGGAAGACGGAATGAATGGAAACGTTGTAAGGGACAGCGAGATAAAATGTGTATGTGTGTGAATAAATGTGGCCCCAGGTGACTCTGGTTTGTGAGTGGCCGTGACATTTGCTTTACCAGGTGTAGAGGAGCGTGAAGCATACTCTGATAGGGTCTGTGAACAGTTATCACATTTACTCCAGGCTACAGGCTATGTGGCTGGTTTGTCAAAGCTGACTGTACATAGTGCTCTCCCTCCCTCCCTCCCTCTCTCCCACCCTCTCGCCAGCTCTCCCACCTTCTTTTTCCGTTTTCACCGCCTCCCTCCCCTTTTCTTCCTCGCTCCCTTTCTCTCTACTTTTTGCTTGACCTGCTTACTGTCTCGGCCACATCCTCTGTCACCCTCTCTGCTTCATGCAGTCAGCCTGCTCACCTTTATCTTCCTCTTCTTCCCTCTGCACCTGCCTCTTTCTTTCTAGTGCATATATCTTGGAGGGGGCCAGGTAAGGCTGGCTGAGGGCTTGCAGTGGGTTTCAGTTGTGCTTGTGAAGGTCCTCATGTACAGTATAGCTCTACGGCAAGGACTTATGAAGCCCAGCGAATGTTTCAGATACACACATACATTGCACTGGATCCATGCACACACTGCTATGGTCATGAATTATTCACTTTGTTTTCACTGGGCTGGAGCGCAAGAGATGGGGTGAGAGGGGGTGGGGTGAAAGAGATCTGAGTTTAGGAGAGAAGAGGCAGTAGCTGTTAGCTGATGCATGGGAGCGAGCCTCCTTATAATTCTAGTCCACTCTCTTAATGTTCCCTAGACATGGTAGCTAGAAAGACTGCAGTGTTAAACTATAGGTACTCATAGATGCCAGATGTTTTTATGCTCTGTTACCAGCCAAGTCTCTACAGAGATATAAGACTTCACTCTACACCGATTATTAGATGTGCAGGTAAACGTTGTCTCTATACAATTAAAGAGAGAGATGGTAAATTATCCTCCAGCCCTGGGTAAGCCAATGTCATTTTATTCAGGCCAGGTCCGCAGAGCTTTCCAAGTGCTGGCAGATGGCCAAACATCCGACTACTCCTCCAAGTCCAGCTGGATAATTAATCTTGCTCATTTTCAATTCCAAAACAATAGTTTTGATGCAGTTGTGATATAAACTCTGTGTAGAACTTACGACCTCTGGCTCAACTTCAAAACAACGCGAGCACATTAATAGTGAAACAACTCTGTCTCTCTGCATCAGTCCCGCCCCCACGTGCTCTATATAAATGTGTGTGCACACTCAGCTGCGAGGTTAAGTTCTGCCAAGTAGAGTTGGTGCTGTTGTCTTCAGTGTTAATAAATATCAGCAAAATAAGTGATGACAAAACACATCAAGAACAGCATTGATTGTACAGACAGAGGACATCTTCATTAGATGGGCTCGTATACTTTGGAAAACACAGTTGGCAGAAACTTAAACAATTGCTGCTTGTACTGCACACCTTATAGATGCATATGGGCTTAAAGAATGAGAGGATTGCTTAATCATGTTTGTGTTCATTGTAGTTTTTACAGTAGTTTTCTAAGATATATTACAAACACATTGAACAGATAATGTGTAAAGCGTCAAATCAAATGTTAATTTTACAGTTTTCGAATATCCTAGAACACCAATTTTATTTGTAAACGTGCCCTCTGTATTAAGTATTTAACATCTGTCACATTAGACTGTAAAAGTCTTTGAACGATGCAGGTGAAAATTAAAAGTGAAAAAAGTGTTCTGCAATCAGCCCCAAAGCTTTGTTCCCTTTTTTCTCTCTCCATTTGTCCAGACAGATAACCACTTCCCTGTAAGTAGAACTTTTCAAGTGCTGTGTAGCACACACAGTTTATCGATGTATGATGCAAGTAGGATGAAATGTCTCTCTGTCCCTGCCCCAACTATCTAGGGGGAAACATTATTGCTTTTTGTTTGCTACATCCCCTGAACTGAAGCCTTCAAGTTATCATGATTATGCTATTTATGCACCCAAAATTACATCAGGTATCAGTCATTCTAAATAAAAGTTCAAGCTTTGCAGTTTGGTATCAACTCGAACAGAATTAGAAATTATGAATGAAATTAGTTGTAAGTACATGGAGACCCACATGCACACAGATAAGTTCTGCACGTGTAGCGAGTCCACGTGCAGAATTTATTTTGTTTAATTACCGAACCGAAAGGCCCTTATCGAAATTCTAGGTTCGGATACAAATAAAGTTACACCCCTAATGGAGACCCATGTGGCAAATACTGCAAGAGCAAAAAAATCACTTCATGAACTGTGAATATTGAGCTACACTTCAGGGTTTGGGTAATAGTCATCAAATTTCCCTTGCTCTGTAGACCTGGCAAGCCACAGTCACTTACAGGTAGAGTGATCTGCTAAATCCTCTAATGTATTAGGGCTGTCTGCCATGCTCTTTCTCCAGTCCTAATGGGATTACATAGTGTAGTGTCCAGCAGTGGCAGGGTGCTCACATGCAAGTCTCTGTAGTGCAGGGAAATACACACAGTCTAACTTATGCTGGGTGAAAAGCACATCTAGCCTGTGGTTTTCAGTGACAAGAAAATGTGACAGAATGATTTTGTTTAAAAATATTTTTAACCAATGCGAAGAGGTTAATTTTGTCAGCCCAATACATTTCCATAGAGTTTGTTTACCTCAGCTGAAAGCAAACATATGCCATCAAAGTTAACTGTTTGGTATCTGTTAAAGGGATAGTTTACTGAAAAACTTATACCGCAACATTTTTGTGTGCATATATCAGCATGTGTCAGCTCCACATTTTCTGTGCAACATCAGCCTCAGAGATTTCATCATTTGGATTTTCCCTTGCATTCTTGATGTTCCCTGTATAAGAAAACAATGTTGTTGTGAAACTAAACAGTGAGGACACTAAGAACACAATGGAGCATATCACTGACTTACGCTCATAGTTAATAATTTACAGTCCTGCCACAAATGTTTTGTGGCACATTTTCCTTGGATGAGAAGTTATCTTGTTCAAATGGTGGACTGTGTATACTTACTACTACAGCAAAAAAGTGAAAAGTCCTGCTATCTGGATATTTGGAACAGTTCACAACTGAATCTGTATTGAGAGACTGTTAAAATGCTGCAGGGAGAAAGAATTTCTCATTCGTTGCTGTCAACAGACAGTCAGTGGTGATGTCTTCTTAAATGGTCAATCATATTTGAAGTATTGCACCTTGCATAAGCCACACGTGTTGCGGTGTTTGTTTCTTTTCCACTTGACATTTCCAAGATTGACTAACAGCTGTGAGACTTTGACAATTTTTCATTACTAGGACTGCATGATATATCGAAAATAGTATCGTCATCACAATGCACAACATGCTCAATATATACGTAACGCAAAAGACTGCTTGGACAGGCTCAGAGAGAACCTCCATGTGAACCAGGGAGAGATGATTGGCACAACTGAGACTAGTTGGCCAATCAGCTCTCCCTGGATTCAGAAGGCAGCAGCTGAGTGGCCAGAAGGGAGACATGGAGACACAGACACACATGGGGGGAGAGACACATGAGAGACTGGAGAGCTAAACTGAAAAGCCAAAGATATTCCATTTAGTTTTGAATTTATGTTCTGAAGGAATAAAGTATGCTAAAAAGTGAGTGGTTCGTCTCTGGCTGTTGTGGTGAGACCCTGGTGGCATCGACATGTGCCACAAGAATAACTTTTGGCTAAAAAGAACAGCATATCTGTAATTTGGAACTATATCGGATACAATAAAGAGGACCTGTTCCAAACACAGGTACTATGCAAGTCCTGATGAACACTTGTGGCAACAGCCAGAGGAAACACAACTAATCTCTATAGCCACAAGCTCAGAGATCAGCGAAGAGTTTAAAAAATCTAGTGTTAGCAAGGCAAACCTACTCACGTTAAGTCAAGTAGCATCAAAGTTGTCCAACATCATTTTTTGTCATCTTCCCACTAAAGATTATGGCCTCATTGCTCGAGCTACTGGGCTTTGCAAAAAGTTGGTGGGACATTTCTCCCACAGCTGGAAATAGAAAGTGGCACTGAAAGAAGCACAGCAGGAGCACAACCTCCCAGAGCACTCACTCATCACAGAATGACCCACTAGGTGAGGTTCCAGGCAAAAGATGATCGAAAGAGTCCTGGAGCAGCAGCGGGCATTATCTGACATTCTCCACCCAGACAGAAAATCAAGGCATTTGGTTCCCAACTGGCAGGACATGGATGTGCTTGAGTCTGTAAACCACACATTACAGCCTCTGCAATAATTACAGGTGCTCTTTCAGGTGAGAGTTACGTGAGTGTTTCATATTTGAAACTAGTCCTTCATCTGATGAAGACATCAGTTCTTGCGGAGAAAGAAGAAGACAGTGATTTAACGAAGTCCATTAAGAGGAGAATCCTGGACTACATGAACACTAAGTATGACAAACCAGCAACCCAAGAACTTCTGGACATGATGTGCTTCATGGATCCAGATTCAAAGCCGGCTACATCAGCAGCGAAAAGGTCGCAGACATCAAGACCAGGGCGATGTCAGAAATGGAAGCAACAGCACGGAAGGTAATTACATTATAATGTTTATTTGACTCAAGGGCTGGTCATAAAATATTTCACATATACAAATCAGATATTGCATGATCTTGAATGGAACATGACATATAACATAATATGCAGTGCGAAATGAATAATGTATTTGTTAAGGCTGTATTCTTGTCTCTGTTCTAGGAGAGAGGCCCCACTGACCCAGAGGCCCAGAGCACGGATCCACCCAGTGCCACTCTGAAGAAAGCAAAATAAACCACTCTGCAGTTTCTTCAAGACAACCCCAGTCACTGCCTCATCTTCTGTCCAACTGGAGCAAGCTGTAGAAGCTGAACAGCTATTTGCTGTCCCCCACCCCACATAGACAGTGAGGTGGACCCTCTGGCTTGGTGGACATTTTTAGTGAGATATTGGATGATCTAACCATAGTATTGCGAAGTGGCCACCTCCGTCAAATTTCACGCCATCTCCGGACAAAATTAAAGTAGTAGTTAAAACCCTGGTAGTGGAACAGAAGTATGAAATAGCATAACATTAAAATACTCCAGTGAAGTACAAGTAGCTCAAACTTCAGGGGGAGTACAGTTAATCAGTAAATGTACATTGTGATTTTCCACTACTGCATTAATATATACTATATATAAACTATATTGATTTTGAATGCCGTGACCTGTATGATGAAACAGTAAATAAATAAAACATTTAATAGAAAGAACTTTGTTCTGTGTCTGTCACTGTTTATCCATCTCTGGGGGGGGGGGGGGGGGGGGTGTCGCTGATCAAATCATTGCCTGGTAAAGTGAAGCAGGAAGGCCAAGGCCAAACCCTACCAAACAGTGTTCTGGACGAATCATTTTTGCAAATTGCCTCATGATTATCTGTTGTGCAAATCACAGATTAGAGTTAAATCATTTTACACTATTCTATCAATTGTCTTGCTTTATCTCAGAATCTCAGTTTTATTTCCAGTTTTCCTTGGTACTTATCTTCTCTTTGTGTTTTTACCTCCTCCTCTTTGCCCATTCCCTCTCTGCCACCCTCCTTCTCTGAATCTCTCTCTCCCTCCCTCTTGTCTCTCGCAGGCAAATGATGCACGCTGCAAGCTGAGTGTGCGTGTAGTGTGAGCGAGAGTCATTGGTGTGTGTGTGTGTGTGTGTGTGTGTGTGTGTGGAGAGAGAGAGAGACATAGACTGAGCCCCTAACACGGAGCATGCCTCTGCGTCCGGCAGCCGGCAAACATGAGCCACCCAGCCCTCCACGGCAGGACCAGCAGCAGCACACACACTCACACACACTCACACACCCTTACACACACACAGCAAACGGCAGCCGGGGGGCCAGCACTGACAGCAGCAGCTCCCGGGAAGAGGACAGCGGCGTTCCTGTTCCTGTCGGTGTTCCGGCTTTCTGTCCCGGTGCACAGCGGAGCCACAGTGCAAGAGCACCCATGGAGGAACCCACAGGCAATACTGTGGTCATCCGCATTGGTATCCCAGACCTGCAACAGACGGTAAGAGCTTGTTCTGTAGCCACTGCTGGAGAGAGGGTAAAAGAGAGGGAAGCTGCCTCTCCCCCCGTCTCTCTGACTGGATGCTTTCTTGCATCCCCCATGTCTGCTTAATGAATTCTTCTCTCATTTTCTCTTTCTTTACCATCATTTCTTTTCATCCCACCCTTCTTCTTTCTCTTTTCCTACTCATGTGCGCTTTTGGTATGCACACTTTGTGGCTGTATTTGCTTGCTGGCTTCTGGGGGTTCAACTCCCCCTCTTCTCTTCCACTGATGTCTCCCTAATAAATCTACCTCTTCATTAACTGGGCTTCAGCTGACTTTGACAACTGGCCACTTAGGGTGAGAGCTGGGGAGGTACGGAGGGCTGAGGGAGAGAAAAGACATCCAGAATAGACAAGGCTATGAGAGGCATTGTAAATCCACAGGAAGGCACAAAGTACAAAATCAAGACAGTTATACCTGAATTGTGAAACTTAACCTCACCCTGTCTGTCAGTCTCTGCTGTTGCTCTGTGCCCAAGACAGAGATCCAAGCTAACGTTCGTCTGACTAAAATCTTTGCCCAGCAGTTCCCCTGAGGATGTAGTCTGTCTTTTTTTATATGGCATCCAGAGACTGTGACATTGATCCTTTCTTTATGTTCCCATTTTCAGTATAGAGCATGTACTCTCCCTCTTTTCACAAAATCCCTGCAACCATTCAGAAGTGTGTCTATGTTCGTTATCTGCAGAAGGCGGTGTGGAACAGATCCTCAGCTTCGTTTCATGAATTTTTCAGGCTCTGCTATTGTAGTGTATATGGATTTATCTTTTCTTTTGTATTTCTGTAATTTTGCAGTGATTACATCAGCAGCCATTTTAATGATATGTCATCTGGCTGTACCTGTTTTAAGTAGTCGATTCCTTACTGTTAAATGAGGACAACACTCCCATTAAAATGTATTTTACCAGTCACTTGTTTTAATGATCTTGAACAGAAATGGTGTGGGACTGCACACACTTGCAGAGAAGAAGAAACATTTTACCTATAGTTGGCTGGAGAATCAAACGAAGCATTTCAACATATCTCAAACCACATCCCTCTCCCTGTAGCACAGTGGCACACACATAAGGTCACACTATTAGAGAGGTACCACATGACTTTTTCCATGCAACAGCACAGCATTAAGCTTTTTATTACTAATGTCCCTGTGTGTCAACCAACCCCTCCTCTCCCGGCTCTCATATTTTCACTGTTGACATCCTCTGCTAATGATGTAGTGAAATGCAGATCAAGTCTTTACAACAACTCACTGCAAACTTGTGCTGACGTCCCCAGTCTGTGGCTCATTTTGAATTCATTTGCGGATTCTTCCTCCAGATGCTGATGGTGAAAGCAAGTGACTGTCTGTTTGTTATTGTTGATTGCCACATTGTTGTTGGCTACTTGGCTGAAATGACCCATTGTATCCTAGTGAAGCTCCAGCGCTGCATGCCAGAAATAAAGACAGGACATAAAAGGAGAGCAGTTGAAAAGAAAGCAGAGAATTCCCCAAAGGTGCTGCACAATCACTGTCTGTGAACAAAAACGGTTTTCAGTCAGGCTCACACACACACTTGCGCGCACACACACACAGATACACACACTTGCACGCGCACACACACACACACGCACACTTGCGCGCACACACATTCTTGTCTTTCTGCAGTTGTGAGGACTTAGACCCCTATTCTAACTATTTAACTAATTCCAGCCCAACCCAACCATAGAGAGACATGTACACACACACATCTTCAAGTCCATGTCAAGCTTACACCATATAGACACAAAATCCTAATGTACATGAGCACACAAGCATGTCCTTTAACACACACATTCGTAAGTATGCGTGCACACACATAACACACACACACCTCATAAGCCCTAATCCTATTACCACCGGACTTCCCTTTAATGTGCTTACATCATTTAAAGATACTCAACAGATCATTAGTTTCACTTTCAAGGCGTCACGTTTAGTTTGATATACGACGACAGCCGAGAACTTGAAGAGCGTGACACACTGATAGATAAAGAGACAAACAGAGAGACAGCCTGAAAGTCTGACAGACAAACAGAAGCAGATGACAGATGGTCAAACTCTGACAGTTTGAATCTTTTATGGAGTACTCAAAAGTGACTTTTGTGTACTCTTGAGTAAGAAAGAGATTACACTAGAATAGTCCGCCTGAAGTAGGATTACACATATCCTGCTGTGTTTCAAGCCAGGATCAGGAGAATACAGAGCACCATGCAAAGATCACACCAGGCAACACTTCACCCTTTCAGCAGGACAGAAGGGAGGAGCAAGTCTAAAATGGCTTAATCCTCACACCTCCTATGTTAAATCCTGGCGGGTTATATCGAATGGCCACTGTTTTTGCTCGCTAATTTGTAGGGATATGTTTTTTTGCAGCATTATAGAGTTAAAAAGAAAACAACAACAGAAACACAGCCCATAGTGCCATTCATCAACTCGTGTTAGCCTTAATACTACAATGACTGCAGGTACAGAGGCATTTCTGGATCATTTAGTCTTCCACCTGAGGGCCACAAAACGACAGCTGGAGCAGAGGAACTACGTAAGTGATTAGGAACAGTCTTAAAGGATAGAGCATGACTTTGGCTACAGCTGCGAGGAGGAGAAAATCGATGGGTTGAGTTTAGACTCATCTATGAGCTCAATATCCCACTATTCCCACCAACAATTTGGTTTAGAGGACTTTTTTATTTACAACATCAGTGTAATGGAGATCTCAAAGATAAAACCTAGCTCTTGTTTGGTGTATTTTTTCTTAGTTTCCAGTGAGGTAGGTGAAGTAGAATAAATCACAGAGGTGGAAAAGTCAAGTGCTGCGAAAAGTTGGACAATGAGAAAGTTTGGATTACTGGATCATTAATTTTTTGTTAAGAGGAATCCCTGTGAATAGGTATATCCAAAAGTTAATGATGGGGAAATGGGAAGGATATTGCTGTGATTTAGACACGAGCAAAGTGTTTTATTACATAACAGTATTGCTCAGTCCTCTGTGTAACTTTAACTTAGTCCTGTGTACTGTGGAACAGGAGATATGAAAGTTGCATTAGCACTTGATTCTACCATTTGTTCATCCAGACTGTTGAGCAGATTATTTGCAAAGATGGTTGTTTTTTTCTGATGATGGGTATCCGTTGCCATTTCTCTTATCCAACTCCACCATAACTCACTTTCAATGTTTGCAGCAAAAGAAGGCACCTTCCAAATACTGCTAATAGGTGTCATTCAAAAGGAGCAGGAGATGCTGATATACAAAGTCTACCCACTTTTCTCTACCTACATTCAATCTTATTCTCCTTGATGCCATGCTCCCTATATTCATTCAAAGAATATGTTTTGCTGTCAGAACTATAACAATGAGATGGTGGTTTTGCTGTAAAATGTAAAAATATATGGAAATAAAAAAAAAAGATCACGCCAGTATGTGCCATCTTCAACCAAGTACACACATATTGGTTTGTGGGTTCTGTAAAGTACCCTTACTGTTTGGAGAACCATTTGTTTGTCTGGTTGTGAGACAAAAATCAATGACTTGTAGGATCCAGCCTTTACTTTGTGCATTTTTACTCACATGCTTACCTTTCCGGCTTGCATCATACTAAGTGCTGAACTCTGAATGTGTTTTTCCAGTTGATTAAACCTTATAGTTGAAAGGACCACTCTTGTGCCTTCTCGATTTGCAACTGTTTTCCCCCCGCCGCCTCTTTTACCTTACCATGTTCCCAGGGAGGGTTTTTTCTTTTCTAAGGTACCCCCTGCGCCCCCTTATTCTCTTATCTTGCTGTTATGAGATATACTTAGCCCAGTTTATTTTCAGGAGCCATTTTACTCATGGATGCTTCATGTTTCATTCAGGACGCTGACCTTGATGCTTGATTCTCTATCTAGCTGGCAAATAGTCTCTGGATGCTGAGTTAGAATTGTGGGCTTTGTCTGTGTACTCCATCTTCACAATCCAAGGACATGCAAAGTCTTAAAATTGGAGACTCTAATTTGTGCGTTGTTGTGAATGCGATTGTGCAGGTTTTTTGTCTGTGTGTGTCAGCCCTGTGATAGCCCAGGGTGTACCCTTCCACTCAGCCACTTTCAGCTGGGATTGGCTCCAGCCCCCCATAACCCTCATAGTGGTGTAGCTAATGGACGGATGAATGTTTAAATGACCCCCATCAACAACACAACTGGATCCCTGTGTGCACAGCATTTTTGCCTGAAGATCTGACTGATGAGACAGTTACAGAGAGCCTGAAATCAAGTTAAATGTTAAATTGAACTTTAGCTCATCTTTGTACATATTTAATTGTCTAGTAAATAATTACTACGGAAACAAGCAGGTTAAAGCTACAGCTTTGAAGTTTTACAGGCCTTTACCCTCTATTTCACAAGTACTAATCAGAAAATGAAGCTCAAGGCATAAATTAAATAAATAACTACTGTTACTGACAGTTGAGTAAAGCCATTCTGTTTCAGCACATGCTTTGCAGTTCCACATCATTATGCTATTGTTGAAGCTCCAGATAAACTGAATCAGTTTGCCAGTTTTAGGCTTTCCTGTATTCAGTCCATGTTCATTCTCTGATTTAGCAAGTAGAGTGGGAGCGTGCGGTCAATAACTAGTTTATCTGTCCTGCTGGTAGGCCTGACCCTGTTTGGTCGATGGATAGATTGGTTGGTGGGTATGGTTGTGCACAACCAAGAATTCAGTACTGAAAATGCCTTTTCTAGGATGTACATGGTTGATCCTGCACACAATGAACTGATTTAATTGTGTATAGGACAATTACTTTAGAATGTTTAAGGTGTGACAAATAATGTACAAATAATTGTTTTTACTCGATCAGTGTTTATCGTTATGTCTTGTGATTCTCTAGAGTGTTTCCTCAGTCTGGCTGCCAGCATTGTATACCTGTGTTTAGCAGTCTCCAGGGGCCACAGTTGTGGGCATCCCATTGTATGTCTGCAGTGGCCAAGAGCTGTTCCTGACTGTTTCACTTTCAGTTTTTCAGAGGAGGACACTGGTTATATCTTACTTTAGGGATGGGTGGCATACAGTATCGTGCAATATTGTGTGACAGTCAAATTTTTCAGATTATGCTCCATCATTTATTTCATTTCACTGCTGTATTTTTCATCATTTTAATTATGCGTTGTGTTTTTCCACATAGCACGGACGTAGGTATGAAATTTGCATGAAGGCAACACAAACAAACACGGAGGAGTGTGAACACACACTCTGTAATTCTGAACATAAGCAGGACTCCAACAAGCCAAGACTAAATAATGAGCTTGTACTTAAAAGTGTTGCAATGGAATGGTTTCGTTGTGAAAAGTCTTAGAGACCAGAAATATGTACTTTGCAGGTTCCTACAACACAGTCAAATACCGCTAACCTGTTTTACCATCTCTGCTAAGAATCATATAAAACAGTGTCCATGGATAATAGCCACTAAAGTACAGTGGAGTTCTCAAGAAACACCCCCGATTGACAGGAGTTTTTTACCCATAACCCTATGGCAAAAAATGACGAAGATGGACAGAGATTATGGCAGCCTCTGTAACTTACATCCAAGGACATGGCCCCGATACATGATCAAATTGACATTTGATTTAACACAAAATTAGCTCTTCTGTCATTAGGGTTGTAACTATTCTCAAACCAAAACTGGAACCGCGAAACCACAACCCTGCGTAATCTGAACCAACACAGAAGTATCTTCAGATTAAGAGAGGATCTCTAAATCAGTCGTATGCCCGACTGAACCATCGACGGTACCCTGAGTGCCCTGTACATATCGAAATATAGGAACGCTGTTGTTATTGAAGCAACACAGACACTTCTTTCTGTTTACTTTCCTCAGTTGTTGGTTGATAAAGATCTGCGGTAAAACCCGGAATGGATCATTTTTTTTCAACAGTCGCACCTGGAGTCAACCAAGTTGAGTTGACCTGTTTTTTAGCACCTGGATATACCACGACCTGGATGACTGAGAATCTCCTCTAATTTAATTACCTTTTCCTTTTTCTTCCTTCTCTGGCTCCTCTTGCTTGTCACCCTCTCCGTTGTCTTTCATCCACACTTCATGGGTTTTTCCCCTGCACCTGATTCAGGTCTTACATGCAACAGTGATTTGACAGTTCCTCCAAATACACTCACGAGCAGAGATTGACATGTGCAATGTTGAATCTGGGATTGGTAAGCATCTCTCTGGAAAGCCTCTCACGTCCCAGTGTTGCTATTTATACCTTCATTCACTGTGGCTGCATGGGCACAAGACGTGGCTTGCATATTCCTATCGCCATCTGCCCACAACGCCTATCAAGGAGAGCGACACTGATTAAGAGAGATTTGACCCAGTGTAACACTGCTTCGCCTTCTCTCGTCATAACTACCACTTCATTCATTTCTCCTTAGCTCTTCCATCATCTGTCAATCAGCTCCTGCCCAAAAGAGAATAGAGAAGTGTAAGAAGTATCACTTCCATAAGCATAGCTGCTAAAGCAATGTCGCTATTTCTAGGTGATATAACAGTCCTATATTGGTGAATTAGGAAAATTCGTTGTGATCGCAATGTAATAGGAGAATATATGCTATTGTGGTTACAGTGGAGTTGATTACTAGTCAATTATATGATGAAACAATTAATTTTTCTGAGAGGATGGGCAATTCTCATTTAACTCGGTGATTGCTTTATTGATCCACTCACCTTTTGAGTTAACTCTATTATATAGCTTCTACTTTTCTTCTCTCCCTCTCTATTATTCCCTGCTTCTGTTGTTTTCCTGTCTTTGTTTTCCACCATGTCTTTATCTCTGTCTAGCCTGAGAGAAACCTGGGAATAGATAGAGACATTAATATCAACCCAATGAGACTGAGCTTTTCTTTTTTTAAAGGTCTGGGCTAGATACTCATTGTGTTTGTGCAGGGGGAACACCTCTTTCCAATGTAATATAACCAGAAAGGAGAGGACACTAGATTTTAATCTTTAGTTTCTTTTTTTAGGCATTGAGCGACTTGTGTGGCCTCCACCAAGAGATGAAATCATCTAATTGAGCAGTATTTTATGAGACTTCACTCTCTGTCTATGCAGTGTGGCGGTGGCAAGAACTCTAGAGGAGCCTTTGAATATGATCCTTTTAGTCACTATATATCAGTACAGTCGTACTGTAGCCTCTGCCTTGCTGCTAATGGGCCCCATGGCAATTTACACACGTCTAGTAATAATCTTCTTCATCATCTTCTTCTCCCTCATCTCCATCCACTTCTTTGTCTTTTTCAGCAAACGTTACCATAACCGTATTACACCTTTGTGTCATCATTGGGTTTTATATTACAGTGATCTACATGTAGGATATTATGTTTGCGTGTCCGTGTCTTTATGAGGGTTCATATCTCCCTGGTGACTTACGAACTATACATCTTGGGATATTCTGTCTCGCCTATCAACAATAATGGAGAAGAGGTTTGTCTTTTGTCTTTCTGAATGTGGCTCCATTAATTGTATCTGCCTCATACCTGAAATGGGTATAGTTGAGATGTTTGGTGTGATTTGGAGACACCGTGCATTCAATAGTAACAACTTTGAATAAACAGGCAAAGATTTCTCTGTAACATCGGTGGCTGGGACTCATCAAGGTAATTGATGTTGTCGATCACAACGACGACAACCGACTTTCCAGTTTGGAGTTCTGTGAACTGAGTTGAGCTTCACTGGGCTTTAAATACACTGGTGAACAGCTTGTTGTGCAGCAGCAGTGGCACAGCTTCAGGGTTCTGCAGTTTAATTCCTGCAGTCGGTCTTGACTTGCTGCGGCTCAATTACTACAGGTCACTATTACAGTTTCAGAAAGAAAGCTGAAACTAGCATTACCACAGGCCAAGCAAACAGACGATACCAACCAAGCATGTTTATATCAGGCACTTCACTAGTTTGTAATAAATAGATACAACTAATGCAGCCTAATACAAAAGTCCTGAAATAGCTTCTACCCTCATGAAGGTTTCAATGTAGAGGTTTTTGTTGAAACTGTGTTAAAGAGGTTGTTTTTTTGTCACTTCTGAAGTAAATCTCTGGGAGTAACAGAGGATCAGCTGGACTAGACTTCGCTTGGCATGTCCCCATGGCGTTTGTAGTCAGCATGCTATTACATAGTATATTCAGTTGAAATGTGCTAGCAGAATTGTGTGTGAACTTCAGTAATTATAGATGAGATTGATTATTTAAGTGGGTCCCTCTCACCAGTGTGGGTAACGGCTGAGCAATCACACTTGTGTGTAATATGTGTGAATGTGTTGTGACAATGTAATTTGTGAATGTTTTTCACGTCCCAGTATTCTTTATTGTTTTGCATTTTGATGCAGCTCATGCCATTACTGATGGATAATACATTGTTATGAGTTTGACCTCTGATTCTGTTTTAGTTGTTTAATATCAGTGAAACTGTCGGGCTACAAAGATGCCTGGCTTCTCTAAGGTACGGTCACACCCCCGTCATCTTCTCAATTTACAGCAGGGAGATACAATCTTGTCAGCCTTACAGAGTGAAATCTACCTGTTACCATTTCATCATACCCTTGTTTAGAGCTGTGCTAAAAGAGAGGTCTTGTTGTTTATGGAGTGTAGTTTTTAACAGATTAACACATTTAGAAAATTAAACATTAGAACTATTAATGATTTTTCCTTTGACAATGAAGGCGGCAAATTGGTTGGTGTAGTGACAGGTCTCTCATACTCAATAGCTGTTAAAGAAATTGACACGCTCTGAAAGCTTCAACCAACAACGCATTCACCAGTTTGCAGGTTTCCTTGCCAACCAGCTTGCACTGCTCCTTGGCACACCCTGAGAGTAACTGACTAATGATATGCAAATTAAGGAAAACAGAAGCTAAAGTTAAGAAGGACTGAGAGGCAAAATAAATCTGTCTTGGGAAACAAAAACCTTTTTACTTGAGAATCTGTATAAAATATTTACTACAGTTTATAGAGTTGTTTGGACTGAAGACAGTGTTGTGCTTCACCTGTGTGCTGGATAGATACACTTTGGGTTGCAGCAATGCACCTGTTTCAAAATATAACATGGTAGAGAAATTGATGGTTCCCATATTATGCTCATTGCTTACTAAGGGGGTAATATGCTGCTCTTGGAGAACAGTATTTCTCATTGCAGGTCAAAGAATGTCTCATTTATAACTATACTCCTTAACGAACAAAAGTAAACCATACGACTTTAGGATAAAGAAAGTGGCACAAGGAGCTGCTAAAAAGATATTTATATCAGCACATATAGGTAAGTACTGTGTGATGCGTACTGCACAGTGTGTGAGCATTTTGGAGTAAGTATTCTTGTCTTCATTCATTTTCTTTTAATGTCTCAAATCTAAGATCACTTTTCCACCAGTGCCATTGCACAAACGTAACACATATAGTTGTATTTATGGTTGTGGTACTGTGTGTAACCGTTAAGTAGATGGTGATCACATTCCTTGTAGTGATAACAGATTCATTAAGGAGTGTTTAAACCTGTGATCACTCTGTGCCAGTGAGTGAAAGTTGGCCGTACAAATGAGGCCAAATGCTGAATTTGAAGTGGCTGCCAGTGGCTACTGACCGGTGAATACAGCCTGGTACGTCTTTATAGATTCAGGTCAGGGTTCTCTGCAGATAAAAGATAAGGTTCCTCTGAGTCTCAGCATTTAAAGTTGCTCAATTTAAAGCTGTTAGAACTACACATTTATAATCTCTGTCCCTGATGTACACTCTCACTAATACACTCCCTCTGCCCCTCTTTCACTGCAGTTCTCTTTCTCTATATACACATATATCTATATAGATAAATGTGAAGTTGTGGCCAGAATCAAACACAGGCAACACCGACTAGGGAAGAAATACTTGCACCTGTATTCAGTGCTCTACTACCACTATCATTGAAACTAATGAAGTTAAATAGTACAAGGACAGACCCACCCAGACATGACCTGATCCACTACTACTGGCAGAAGAAGCTAATAGCTCCTTGTTCACCTGGCAGCAAGAATGAGAGCGCTGCGAACAACATTCACCTCCACTTGCTAACACAGGACAGGACGATTCTGATCATGAAGAACTACCACCTTTAACTACCAGTCGCTTACCTACGTCCTCTACACATAGAAGTTCCTCTCAGACGTCATAGAAGCTAAGTTGAGAAAGATCAGCAGGAGCCAGCCACCAAAGGGTCATAGCACCAGCTCCTAGTCACCAGTGCAATTATCCAACCCTCTTAAGACAACACAGACCAACCTGTCCAACACCTGGAGTGTCCAGAAGTGCCTGGAACTGATGGGGAACTTTACAACAAAGGGGTCCCTGTGGTAAAAGGAACATTAGGGGCTGTGACTCCTGAACTGAGAGAGGCTTCCTGCAGATTCCTGGCACAACACCTGGAGAGTCTTTCCAGGAGAGTGAATACCAAGGAACAGCAAAGATCACAGAATCCATCAAAATGATCCTCTGATAGAGGACCTGAGCTTGAGAAGACATATATACTGCCCCCACATGGTGGTTAGAGGGATTTTTTTGTTAGGGGTATGTGAGGTGTAGGGGACATTTGTTAACTGTAGCAACAGACAATAACCCTCTGCATGCTACCTACCACCATAAGTAAATCCTCAACCTGTGGTTAACCAAGTGTGTATTATTGACAAAATTGACAGGCTATAAAATAGTACTAGACTAAACTTTGCCATAGACTATACCTTTTCATACATTTTGTGGATTTTCAGCAGTTCAAATTTGTTTCTCAATCATTTTGCATTTTCTTGCACGACATTAAAACCATTTTATTTTACTGCGGCTGCAACAGATTATGCACATACACCTTTGCTTTCTGCTCTAATTTTCTTGGCAACAAGCCATGTCAACGTAAATTAAACTCACTATCAAATGAACAACATGGATTGGGCACCATTGTACTTAACAAGGGAAAGTCCAGCCTAAGCGTTTTCCGTGTGAATAGAGTGTGTACTGTGTGTTCACGCATTGTCTTTCAAGGTGTCTGAATCTGGATAGCGGCCCATTAATCCAAGTTAATTGAATCAATGCTGTTCTCCCCACCTTGTCCCAGGGGTGTAGGATGGTATAGTTCAGATGTAAACCCTTCTGTAGCGTGTTCATTTTATGTGATGGGATTTGGAGATGGAGTAGAAAGTGCTGTGCGTAGACGCACAGTTCCTACCACTAAGATTAAAGAGAGTGTCTTGTTCATGGTATTTAATAGATAATACCCCATATCAAACTGATTCTGTTAAAAGTGAGCTCAGCTGTTGGATGTGATTACCAAATGGGCTCAGACTGTTCATTCTCCAACAAATTTGGGTAGATGATGACTGTGATAGACACAAATGAGAACACACTGTGTTTATATTAGTTTTGCCCATAGCCAGATGTGTCCTCATGACATGTTCACTTGTAACAGCGATGTTTCATGGTTGACTTGCTGTATGCAGTGATGGCAGAGTGAGACAAAGATGGCTGCAGTGCGTTTGAACATATTTCACTGATGGAAGAAGGGTGCATACTGGGATATTTTGATGTAAATTTACTAAATTAAATGTTTTTTAACATGCATTTTGGATTCATTTCATAGTGAGTGAAAGGTAATTTATCTCATTGAGTCTACAACTGGTCTTAACTTGCTGTGGCTCATCTACTGCAGGTTTTGCAGTTTTAGAAAGAAAGCTTCAAATAGCCCATTCGAAACAGGCAAGTTTAGAACGGGCACTGCACTAGTACATAAAGAAATGAGCATGAGTCTTAAATTACTTTCTCAGGAATTCTAAAGCGGTCTCAGACTTTTGGATGTATGTGACATATGGTCTATACCCACAAACTGCCAAAGCTGCATATAAGAGAAAAGATGTTCTTGCTATTTCAGCAGTTGGCTTCAAAAATGAGATTTGGAAAATTTGGCTATGATCCATTGCTCAGTTGCAGAGCATACACCTAACAAGCCTAAGCAGAGAGGAAGGAACATGCATAAGATATTGGTACATTGCTCTTAAGTGACTGGCTGCACTCTATACACCAGTGAACACCTAACAAACGTGAGATTGGGGCTGTGTAACAAACTGTGACTGATTTCCACTCCCCATTCTCGTTTGTTACACTTCATGTCTCAGTTGGGTCAGGGGAGGGAAGTCTGCATCAAACACATGATTTTGGAGCATTATCATGAGAATATTATCATATATATATTATCATATTGTCATTACAATATTTGCAACACTTTTTTCACACGATACATTGGCAAGAAGACAAATATGCACATTAAATAAGTGAGCAGTATGTCTTGAAGAAATCCTTTTACATTTGAGTGATTGCACTTTGCACCATACAAATGAACATTGGTAAAACAAGACTCACAGTGAGTGGACTTCTTGAACAAAAAACAAATTTCACATCATCTGGCTGCTTACCAGAGTAGTTGGTAAGATACTGGAGTTACTGTAGCCAGTCGATTCCTTGCTCACTCCTCTCACGTAATTATTTTTCTGACAGTTAACATTTTTCACACAGTGACAGCTGAAATTCTTGGCTGTTTGACAGATTTCCTTCGTTTCATCTCTGCGGTAAAAGACGTTGGGAGACGCTGAGAACTCAATTTCACTTCATTAATTAATTTGCTCTGTGGCAGCAGAATATGTAACACCAGACTTCAGACACTCCTGCAGGTTAAATTAAGCAAGCAGTGCTTCTATATTTGTGGTGCATCTCAATCACTCATACATTCACACACTGATGGCTCAGATTGGCCAGCGTCACTTTGCCATTTGGTGTGGAGGAGCCCGGGATCAAACCAATGAGCCTAATTACTGAAGGACTCGCTCTACCTTTTTAGCCTTAGCCCCTAATAAAGGAGACTGATAGCTTGAACATTGTTTACTGCTGTTTCTGGTAAATATGTTTTGTAATTCTTTGTGCATGCACTGCAGTGACACATCTTGAAGTTGAATACCATATCCCTCTGGGGTTATTCTCTATTCGGCTACTTCATCGTATCTTCAATTACTGGGAAACGTAAGTAATTCTGGGACTCCAATATCTGTTGTACTTGGCATAGATCTTAAATGACATTCATTATGGTCTGAAAAACGTCTTTAAAAGACCTTAAGAATCTTAAATTTAACTGACTGAAACATGCAGAAACTCTGATGTTTAATATCTTATGAATTTTGTCTTGTGCTAGATGCTGGTTCTCTTCTTAAAAGATGTGCTCTCTGTGGCAGCTAACATCAATTAGAGCTGTAGCACAGCCAATCCATTTAGAAATAGGCTAAGTTTCGGTTGAATTTTAATGGTTTTTGAAAATATTGTTTATCCAACATCTTTGTAGCATACTGAGATGAGCACTCTGTAGACAGAAAGAGACAGAAGCTAAGAAAACAGACTCTGTAAGGGGGAGGAAAAAAAGAAACGAGCGAGTCATTCACACGAAAGGCACTAACATGTGCTACCTCTTTCTGCTCATCTATTATAAATTGCTGCTTTACCTGTGCTATAAAATATGGAGGGGAAGAAAGATGAAGCAGTATTAGTTTTCTCCGAGCAGATGGTCGGATTGAGAAAGAGAAACATTTGCTTTTGCTATCAGGCTGGACTACGGCCAAACAGAAGGAAACCCAGAGAGCGGAGAACCAGGGAATGGATGTCTGTCAAATGATCCCAAGCACACATACCATAATATTATGTTTACAAGGGAGCAAACACATGTTAGCAATATTAGTGATCTGTATGATTCCTTAAGGGCATTGGTAAGGACTCTTCCCACATCCAGTAGTAGGCTCGGCCCTGTTAATTAGTGCATATGTCATCTGGGCAGAGACAGCCAGAGGTCTTGGGAGATGGAGACCGGGCTGTGTGAGAGTCATTACACTCCATCATCTCAGCCCTCCTCACTTCTTTCACTTCAATTCACCACTTTGTTTCACTCTCCTTTCTCTTCTCTGTCGATGCATCACTTCTTGCTAAAAGGCAAACACAATACCCTGTCTCTTTCTATTGTGACTGGATGCCATCTGTGGCTTTTGAGATACTATAGTCATGTCCTGCCCCATGCATCATCCTTGCTTGCATAATCACGAACAAACACGCACAAACAATGCATCTTAATTAGTAGGGCCCATTTGGGACGTGTTTTGAATTCAGATGTGGTGTGATGTAATGTGTGTTTGTTTCCATTTAGTCGACCTGTTTGCAATTAATTGCACTCACCTTGTATTTTTTATTTCCCACGCAATTTCATACCTGGTATATACATGCATTTTGGGTGATCCGACCCCAAGTGGTCAGTTCTAAACCTGTCAGTCTGACATGAGGATCTGTCTCCAGATGTGTAGCGAGTGACAACTTGTGATTGGACCTCAATTCCCCACTATATTAACAGAGAGAGTGAGAGTGTCACAGTGTTGATATTATGATTTTTCATGCATGCCAGGGCCTTGATATATACTTATAGTGGCTTATTCTATTGTTAGGAGTGCATAGAATATCCTTTTTGTATTCCATCACGCACAGTTTCTAGCAAAGCTTCTTGATACCATAGGCTGGTATAGAAGACAGTGTGCGTTAAACAGTTGTTGAATTTGAAGAGCTAAATAGATGTACCACCAACTTATAAACAGAAGAGTGTGTTACTGTATTTGTAGTTCTGCTTCCATCTTGCTTTGGTGTTGTTCATATAATGTTTGAATAGCAGTCAGAGATTAATTCTCTCCCATCCATTTACAAACCTGTGCTACCTGGCTAGCTAGCGAGCTGCTGTGATTAATACTAGTGTTACAAATAGTTTTTATTCACAATCACGTTTAAATTCCATGTGCTTTATTTAACAGACTAACTTTGTAAGAGTTGATTACATTTGTTACTGTAAGTTTTTAAATCTTGTTACCTTTACCCTTTAAATGCCCAGTGGTTCATGTGTAGCAATCTGCCATTATTAATTGGAGCTGTCTTCTCTGTGTCCTTTTAGACACCTTCGGTTAGTTGTCCTACAGTGCTCCAGAAGTGTGACCTACAGTTTTCTCTTATCTTCCCCCTCAAGCTCGTACTCTGCCGTCCAATCATATTTCACTTCTGTCTCTAATTTAAGCAGACAAAAGATCAAGGGGTGGCCTTTGATGAAAAAGTGTGAAGACGGGTGGGAGACATAAGAGAAGAATGTCAAATCCCTGGGTGTGTGATCTCAACCAGTGTGTGAATGAGTTTAACATGGAGGGACATTGATAAACACACATTGGCTGCAGCATGTAAACAAATACAGACAGAACCAGCATGTGCACTTTGGCAGAGAGTTGTGATCCAGCACTTCTCCTGAATAATTGCAGCTGAAGTCAAAGTGACAGTTTAGTAGTGGCCCACACAGCTGTCCTGCTGTCATACCTCATGGCATGCTGCTTCAGGTTATGACCGTGTATCATAATCTGCTAAATGGGTGTTTCAGTGTCTTTTTCATCATTAATGACGAGTTGTAGAATGTCTGAATGGCCACAGTTTTGTCGGCGATCACAAGAATTAGTGAGTCTCTGATCACTGTAGCTTCAATAGCTCTGGACCATTACCTGTATAAATTGTATCAAGCCAACATGAGTATGACCACCTCGCTCCAAATAATAGTAGATGTGGTAATAAAGTCAACTTTATTGTCAATGTACATATATACGTACGCAACACATAGTACACAGTACGACATAGTATGCAGTAATAAGGCAAAGATACTTCACGGGAAGTAATGTAATGTACAACCACAGGATGTAGTAAATAGCAGTTAAAGATAGCAGCAGTTGTGGTATGATAGAAGCATGTACAGAACAAACTAATGGCGAAATTACTACATATGATATTAGATTACCTTTGCATATTTGATGGAGATAGTGTGGAAATTCTACTTAAAAATACAATACGTTTCTCATAATCAAAGTAAGGGTGACTTCAAATTCAATACACATCATGCTGTGGATGCCAGGCTCACTGGCTCTGCATTGCAGTTCAAAGACACGACTGGGGGAGAGGAGGGGGGAGATTCATTCATGGCCTTTATTTAGACCTCTGGGAAACTTTGAGGGAAGACCTTTGTTTTCACTGGCACCAAGGAACAACAACAAAGTCAAAGACCCGTCCATTCATTGAAAGACAGTGTGTCGAGCATGGCAACGAAATAAACAGAAAATAAAGAAACAAGCAGACATTTCAAACTTTTAATTTCTCTTAAACATCCAAAGATAAAATTGGTTCAAGTGTCATGTCCTGAACATAGTACGACTTAAAACAGTATTGACAGTAACTATACTTATACAGTATAAAACACAATATGCCACAAACCATCGCTGACATCTTCACTGACAAATTGACCCATTAAGATTTACACACAGTTATGTTTTGTCTCAAAACAAACATAGTAGTTGGAGACGGCATGTAGCTTGATTTTTCGGAAACAATTAAAGTAGCTAATATCTATGAGGTGATGATGCTAAATCTTCTAAATGAAGGCCTGTCAGAACAATGCAGCACTTACTCCTTTGAGCATGACAGAGAGACTGTAGACTTATCAGTGGGAATCCAGACAGGGATTTTAAATGTATCGTCGGGCCAGTTTGGTCTTGAATGAAATAAAGCCTCAGGCACATGTAATATCGAGCTACAACATGTCGTCAGTGTAGGAACATAAACAATGTTGAGTGAATTTGGAGACCAGACCTGAGCTCTCCTTTCGTTAGTGGATAAAGAAGATGAGAGCATGGGGTCCTCTTATCTTCAGCTAATCAGTGCGCTTTGAACATGCTGACAGTAAAAAGTATTCCACTGCTGCTGTCCTCCACATTTTTTAATCATTTTTACCAGAGACTAGAGCTTCTGCTCTAACTGATTAAATTATGTATAATATATAATTGTGCAAACATATTTATTTTTAATGGATATTATTGTGATGTTATTATGTACATTTTATGAATAGTGTTTCAGTGACATTATCAAAATCAACCTTAAACTTATTGAGGTGTAAACTGTTCTGCCAAATACAAACCAGGGACATACCAGTGTTGTCCTAAGAAGAAAGAAACCCACTAAAATAAAATACCTGTGTGCTGGGTCTCTCAGAGCTCCAGGAGCTAAGCATTTTGACAAACGAGGGGGATTAGTGGCAATAGGGATAATGCTGATTTGTATAAAGATTAGTTAGTCTCTGTTACTTAATGAGATTAATTTAGATTATTTTTGAATTGTATTGCTCATGTTTGCAGATTGTCCGTGTGCCTTTTATACTTTTCAAAATATAGAAGATGATTAGTACTGCAGTTGGTGGATTGTATTTTAACTTGGTATTACACTGATTATGCTTTAAAAGTGCTTGAAGCTAAATAAAAACAAAAATCGAACAACTCAAACATTTTGACAAATACACAGGTCTTTGGACATTAACGTTAAGCACGTAAAGGCCTTAAAGTAGTGAGTTATTCTGAGATAAATATTAAATAACATTCATTAAAAAAATGCAGGTGTTGTGAAAAGGACTTATGATAAGAAATGAATCAAAACAAGCCAAAGTCAAAATTTATTCAGTGGACAGATAATTGGCAAACATGGTTTGAGGCGTTGTGGTTCAATTCTATGGGTTTTTTTTTCTGGGAACATTAATGCAAACTTTATTTTAAAGGACAAAGGGAAAGTCAGACACACATTAGCAAGGAAAAGTGAACAGACTCAAGGACTCATAAATACAAACACATACTGTACTTGTGCTGTCACCTTGAGAACTAAAATAAAGCTAATTTTCCGGATCAGTGCTACTTAAAATATGAATGATACAAGAATGCAGTCACCCTTTATGGAGAAACTCTTTAAGTGAAAATATTTAAGTGAATGCATTGACACATGACCCAAAACATATACTACAGAATAAAATACATTTTATAGGAAAATGAACAAAACAAGTCTTTTTCTTTGCTTTGCTTAAACACACTCGTTGGTGTCCCTCCCTTGTTTTCAGTCATCCATTCTCCTGATAAATAATGAACAACACCAACAACTCTCTTTGTGAAACTCTGTTTTATTGTAAGCTGTATGAAGTATGTTGTTATTTAGCACTATACAAATGTAATTGGATTTCATTTTCAAAAGGCTGATATAAAAGCGGTGGCCCAAAACTTGAAAGTGAGATGTACAGTATATTTCTATTATCTCAGCAGTGGATATACTGTGGGTCAAGAGTGTGCATGTTCTCTCTCAAACCAAAACAAATCATTTGACTGAAATAAAACCTAAGAGCACCAGATTATCCTCTATTTACACAGGAAGCTCCCATTGAAATATATCTCCTCTACTATGGAGTCAAGGTCAAGATGGGCAGCAATGAAAAAAAAAAAGGTTTTCTGCTATATAAATAAGGCACCTTCTGTGACATAACAGTGTCCAGACACCAACAAATCCTGGAGGTAATAAGTTCAAAGCCAGTATTAAATATGAGATGATTTTCATCATATTGAGCCTTTTTTGTATTTGTCACCACAGTGATGCTGTGTTATTTGTTTGCACTGAAACACTTTTCACTTTATGCCACTAGTCACTCTTGAAAGTGACTTTCCAAGCTGGGATAGTTTTTGATTGATTCTAAGTCCGACACAGGGCTAATAACATACAAGGACATTTAGTCATAATTGAGCTTGTTTTATGGGTATTGCCATGGCTTATGTTTTAAGGCAAACTTTTTAAAGGTTGAACTGTAGGCTCTTATCTGTCTTGTGGCAAATTCGATAAGAAATCAGTGTAGGTTGTGGATGGAAGCCTTGGCATAAAAAAAGCACATATGAACCAGCCTTCATCTCTACGTTAAGATTCAGCTTTTTAAAGCTACATTTGATGTTAGTTTTGTTGGGAGCGCAAAACATCTTCAGTGACACTATATTCAAAAAGTATGCACAAAGTTAAACACTGTATGTTTTAGCTTGTTCCTGAACATTGCTCTTTTGGTGGCCTGATCCTTCTACTGAGATGGGAAATAATAATTGTCATCAAGTAAACTTTAAGAAACAACTGAAAATGTAAAGTCAGAAAGAAACCAGCAGGTTTTTTAAAAAAGTTGCAGGCAAAATTAGAAAACTGGTCATATATATTATTTGATGAATGTGCCAATTATCACAAGAAGCCTTCTCAAAGAAAAATAACCTATAGTCTTTCTGTTTAGCAGTTGTCCATACATATATACAGTATATCCAACTTTGTAGAACTTCCAGCTTGATTACATTTCAGTTTTCATGAAGTGATGTGAACGCAGCCTCACATAGCCCACTTGACATAAACCTCTTGAGTCTGTTAAGAGAGGTAACAGGGGCTATTGACCCTAATCTGCATTCTTATCTACATGGTAATTTAACAAAAATGACCGGGTTGAATTATTTTCATCCTGGGTGGCAGACTTTCCCTCTAACTCTCTCGCTTGCTCTGTCTCACACTCACAAACTCATTGACCCGTCTGTCACAATCGTCTGACCATTGGCAACACTGGGAGAAATGCCACCTAGTTCGTGAGCCAGTGGGCCATCAGAAAATCCATAAAGTTTTTACATTTCCTTGGCAGGCAGGCAGACCTCGACAAAACACCTGCCCTCACTGTGTACCTTTGTTTGAGTGTACCTGCAGTGCCTGTTTTCAGATGCTGCCATCGCCATTTGCCAAAGTCGGCAGATTGCCTAATCCGTTTTATCAGACTCCCTTCGGCATCAGGTTAGATCTGAAATGCTGCCAAACATGTGCTTTGGTTTTTTGCCGTGTCACCCGGTCAGTCAACTCTCCACTTGTCACGTGATAGGCCTTCGCTATTCTGAGATGTGACTGCTCTGCTGCTGCACAGAGCCGACACTTTCAACTTTTAACTGCAGCATCTGATGAAGTACTGATGAATAGTATTTCACAAAGTAGAGTTTGTTATTTGATGACTATGGCCTCTACCACTGATTCATGAAAAATAAACCAATTTAGATTAATGTCTATTAAAAAAATGTAATGGATAGTTGGGCTGGTGGGCAAGTTATGTAATCTGTGTCGATCTGAACACCGTGCAACACCGGCAAAACAGACTACTGCTACAACCATAGCGGTCAAAGGGGAATTTATATTGCCATAACCTAATTTGGACAAAAAGGTCAACTTTACTGCAAAAACCTTTCTGGCCATTATTCAATAGCATAACTCATGGTTTTCTCTGTGTATGAATATTTCAAATGTCAGAATCACGTCTCCTATTTTAGTATGTTTTCATGTTATTGGCTGTACTGACGTGTCAGCTCCAGTTGCCATCTGACCCTGGGCATATGCATGTTGCTGTTGCGCTGTGGCGCTGTTAGGAGACGCGAGTTTTCTACTGTTGTATCCGAGTGTCAGAAACATAGTGGCGCTGAACAGGATAGAGTTGAGTTTCCAAATCAATATTGCAGCCAGCAGTGATTGATTTATTGCTTGTGGGGTTTGCACATTCCCTCTCACTCACTCACTCTCTACTCTCTCACTCTGCCATCTGTGGCTCAGGCTCCACAATGTGGTAACTAGAGGGAAGTGCTCTGCCTACCCACATTAACCATAACCAACACTGGGCAGATCAAAAAACAGTGTTGTTCTTATGTGTTAAATTCAGTATGATACACATGTGAAGTTCATTTGATAATTAACCACATTTGATCAAATGTAATGGAAATTAGAGTACAGTACCACTATCTACTACATGTATAGTTCAGTGTTTTCCACAGAATTACACCGTGTCTATAGCGGTAGCTGCCGAGGGTCAGGCTAATGAGGGTTGATTATTGTGATTCCCCAGTGAACATGCAAACAGTACATTCATATGCACCTAAATAACAGGTACACAGAGTGGCCAGGTGCTAGTTTACAGCAAAAGCAGAAACTACCATTGTTATGCCAAGTTCTTCCTGTCTGCTGCGCACATTAAGAACTTAATGGATTTTTTTACACTCCCACTGATGTAGCGGGATCTCACCTGGTGCTGCCGGTGACCACAATAACAGATGGGTCAATATGCTAGAGAGAGCTTAACAAGAGCCCTGTTTACAGCTCTGCAATGAAGCAAACGTGTAAAACACCCACTTAGTAATTCATATCTTAAATATGCTGGGTTGACCATTTATACCTGGGACCTGCTCTGACTGGACCCAGAGCTGCTGCAGGTCGTGGTTTAGCCATCTCATATGGTCCAGCTTAATTTTCAGAGCATGAATAATGCGCACTGACATATAGTCAAATTTATGTGGCTGAAGTATATGTGTCAAGAGAGTGTTTCTGCAACAGCTTTAGCTTTTATAACCATTTTGTTTACTTCAGTATGGTAACATCCACTGGCTCTTGGGATGACCTTTTGTGAAAAGGAAAGGAAAATGGTGAAATACTACTGGGCCAATATGAATCGTTTATTATAATGAAAGACCCAGCTTCTCCCCTGGGCATGACATTGGAAGTTCAATACATGTTTTTCTGATGAAAGAGCAGCTAAATGCTATATTGATGTGAATCAGTAAAAGATCACTCTTTAATCTCTTGTTTTACTTGGCTGAAGTATATGTGTGATATTTAGAAAAGTGACATGCGCTTAATCCTCCACCCTCTTCTGCTCTTGCGTCCACAGAAATGTATGAAATTCAATGTGGATGCTCCTATCTGGCTGTCCAAGCAGCGAATCCTGTGCACTCTTAACCACAGCTTGAAGGATGTCCTCAACTATGGCCTATTCCAGCCGGCTTATAATGGCAAGGCTGGCAAATTTCTGGATGAGGAGAGACAGCTAAGGGAATACCCCTTCCCATCCATTGCTCCTGTACCGTACCTGGAGGTAGGTATGGATCATGTGTATGAGGCTAAGGGAGTGAAATGCTGAAAAATAGGTGGTAAATACAGTCAGACTCGTTTTTTTTCTGTTGAGAGAACCAAAAAAAGGCAGAGCCCAGCCACATAGGCATCAGATCAGTGCACTACATATACACACCAGAGTTATGTTCTTTAAAATTTGGGATTTTAATAATGATAATTTGCTTTGTGGAGTATATGTGTGGTGTTTTATGAATATCAGGCACATACGTATCATGTTATTAAAGCTGAGCACCAGACTATCGTTTGCAAACCAGTCAACTAACACACTTATCACTTTTGAAGACCTCAAGCCAAAGGTAAAGAAAATATCCTGTTTCATTCATAAAGACCTACAGTTTGTAGAGTATGCATAAAGCATTAAAACTGGAATGACATTCAATAGAGTGCCTATGTCCACCAAGGCTCAACATTACTCTTAAATTCAATCAAGCTGCACCACATTATTGCACACACTCATTAAATCTACCAATTTGTCTGGATCCGTGCCAGAATTTACTGGGTTCTTTCTTACCCTCCCCAAAAGGGTATTTACTCCTTCTGCCCAGTAAGTGATCTAGCTTGAGAACATCAGGTATACAAAAATGAACATGCTTCCTTAAATAATCTCAATTACTCTCACGTCATTTTCTATGACCATACACCGTGCATGCAATTTGATCTTTCTGATTTGATGCGTCAGTCAAACCTAGCAAAAATAATAAGGCGCTCAGTGACAGTCTGTTTTCTGCAGCGCCTGATATCTCTTGGAAATAATCGTATTGCTTTTCCATCACGGTTTGTGATCTGAGAGAATCGCTGGTCATATGCAAATGTGTTGCTACAGATGCTGTAAAGATGTCAGGTAGTTTTTTGACTGGTCGTCTCTATTTGCTCTAGTTTTATGATGCATGAAGAGATGGAGAGCATATTGAAGATTTACTATCCTCCTCGAGCCCCAGCATAAAGTGAAACTGTGATGTATTGAAAGAAACCGCTTTTATTATTGACAAGGGTCAAAACTTGCTTTGGGTATTGTAATACAGATGTTTATTAAAAAGCCTTTATTATGTATTTTTTAAGTTTAGTTATTTTTTGTTTTGACTTTACTAATAATGATATAATCTTGTCTTATGTTTTAACAGTTTAATATACTTAAACCACTCAGCATTAAGAAATTACCAAATTTGTATAATAATGCACACAATCAGCTTTTCTGTGTATTATACTGAAACACTTGGGGGCAATGTCATGATTCTGCATAGTCATAAACCTGTTGTAAGATGGCAGATGAGGGGTAGACAGCAAATATTTAGTTGTGTTTAATCTCATTTTGTGGGTTTCTGGCTGTGTGCCCCCCATTGTGTCCAGTTGGCAATACTTCATGCATATGCCATTAAAGCAGTAAACTGTATGTGACGCACAAGGATGTATTTATGTGAGTTACAGGGAAGAGGTTTATCTGCTCAGATGTAGTTTTTGTCAATATAGAATTTTATTATGATACAGTCGTAGTTGTACTTGGAAAAGCTTATGTTTTAGCTGAATAGTTGTTGGCTCCCATCAGTTTAAGTGTGTGTGGGTGTGTGTATGTGTGTGCGTGCGTGCATTATTGATTGACCAGCAGTTATTCCCTGAGGCCTGTGCTGTGTGGAGATGATTGACAGGTTTGGATTAGCAGCTCAAACCCTCTGTTCTGTCACAGGTTTACCCTGTGTTTACCCCCCCACAAACAGACAACACACATACACGTTTTTAAAACTATTACAGACTGTCAGTGTTCAGAAACCTGTCTGTTAAGCAAACAGCTTGACAACGACTGAGTGAATGACCTTCTTTGGACAAGTTGGGAAATGGTAAGAGCCCAGAGCTGTAAAGTACAGAGAACAGAAACCAAGTCAGATGATTTTGCAGTTGTGGAAGCATAAATTTGAAAAACTTGAATTAATAGTTCGGGTTGGGAATGGGTTTGTTTTTGTTTGCTGTACTTTTGTAGTCTTTTGAAATCAAGACATAAACCAAGGGAAATGTCTTATGTTCATTGTACTTCTCTTTCAGTTCCGCTATAAAAGACGTGTCTACACTCAGACTCACCTGGATGAAAAGCAGCTCTCAAAGCTCCACACCAAGGTAAGATCTGTGTGCCCTCTGTCATCCAGACATCTGAAGACCTTTTTCTTTGTTCAACCTTCTCAACTGAGTGACTGACACATCTGAAGTACAATATATGAAACTTATTGACTTATGTATGATTGCTTGGTTCATTCGTGTGTAATTGAACACTTTGTTTAGACCATGCAGACCCCTTACACCCATGCTTAAGAGCGAAACGCGCTCGAAGCATGGCAGATGTCATGAACTAGGTCTGTGCGCTGTGATCAGTATTAACAAGGGGAAAGAAAAGTCATAATGTTTGCATTTGTTTCCCATCATATGACACCCCATTCCTACATTTCACCCTTCATGCATAATTGCTTCTGCCAAAGTACTCAGCGTAGCACTTCTTTTTATCCCTAACATGCCAGTCTAAACTTAGTGGATACGCAGGGTTATAGACGACACTAAAAAGTTATTCGTTATCCGACAAACCAAACGGCTCCTGAGCAGAATACTGACATGCCAGTATGTGCTGATGATAGGGAGTAGGTGCAGGCTCATTTATGCTCAACATTAGATACAAATATGAAAACAGATAGAGCCTTCTGTCCGTACACTGGGTTTTTTTCATTGGATTTGTGCACATCCTTTGAAAGCTTTTTCGGACATGGCCAAAACAGAAAAAATGGAGCAGTATCTCTGGAAATTGTGGGGGCCAGTGTAGACAATTGTTCAAGAGAGGCAAACGACCCAAGGAGGAAATTTCAACACTAACATAACTTTTTCTGCGACCTGCTTCGAATGTTACTTTGGGACAAGGATTTTTAAGAGTTACATTATCACAACCTACACCACCATTGCCATGTTTGTTGCTGTCAGAAACCCTCGACTCTGTGCTGCCCTTCAGTGGATGTATCGCTTAAAAGCCATGCCAACATAAAGAAAGAATGGAAGTGTGGGCAGTGACGGTTACGGCATCTGAAGTGACTTTACATTTGGAGCTAGAGTGGTAGCTCTGAAGTACCAGGAGATGCAAATGAGACTATGATTTTGTGTGAGTGAGAGTGACAGTGAGAGAGAGATGCATGTTTTTGTGTGCATTTATGTGGGTGTAGTGAGTAGAGCAGACGGACAAGAATTTAATGCATTTGCACCAAACCCCATCAGAGGGCAGGAGATTTACACCGGGGAGAATCAATAGTTTCGACGGTGCATTTTTGTGTGTTTTTTGTGAGAGAAAAGGAATAGTTAGGGCTGCTGTTTTCACTCTTTTCTATGGGAAAAGGTCATTTTACAGCTATAGCCAAACTTAACAGGGAAAGTAACAGTGATGTGTGCAGCAACAATGACGACTTTTTATAATATTGTTGATCCTAAGAATTAAACTTAAGGGAACTAAACTAAGAGAATATTTGGATGTTCAAAGCTATTAATCTGTTCAAGTTTTTTTTTGCTTTTGGCTGCATACCTATATTGAGTGTCTATGAGAAAGGAAGTGTGAAATGGTGAATGAGAGTGAGATATAGAAAAGCATTCATAAGTGGGATGAGTCATGCTCTCAAATATTATCCTTTTTCTAACCTGACCTACCCAAACCTAAATTATTTCCAGCCCTGCTGCAGCTAAAGTGGTATTTTCACAACATACATCATCTGGCAAGAGAGAGAAGTGCAAATCCGTGAAATCCTCAAATGAAAAAAAAGTTTGACTCTTGTAACCAGGGATGGACTGAAACAATAATTCAGGTAGGAATTTGACATCCAAGGACACCCCCTGTTCACACATTCACCAGTATCTGTTGCATAACGATGTCCAGGGGTTAAGAGGGAAATCCTGTTACGAATGACTCTTGCAACCTCGGAAGTCACAGTGATCACTATTCATTGTGCAGCGAGCTGCCCAGTGAGGCAGAGGTCAAGCATTAGCCTACTTTGCTAGTATGCAGCTCATTGCCGCAGGCTGAAGTTTAAAATTAGGTCAAAATTGATAGTATTTTTTCCCCCATCCTCACCTGACCCAAGCAAACCTTCATAGCCTGTCCTGGTTAACCACGAAGCGCGGATGCATGGAAAATTTACATTTAATATCATTTTAATGAATAAAGGATTACTTGTGTGGTGTAGAAGATCGACCAAGTGATGAATTGGATTGAAAAATGCATTGATTTCTTGTCCAACCCCTTTTTGAATGTATAGTCCAAGTATTTCACTCAAACTTAATAAAAACTAAAATGCAAACCTTTACTTTCAAATGTTCCTATTTGAGAAACTCATTTTATGTTGTCTACTCTGCATACAGAATATATCAGTACTTCATTCAACACACTAGCATTCTACACAAGCCATTGGATGCAGTATATTGAGTAGAGGTATTTTATGCCTTCACATCGAAGGGAACTATTCTGGGTGTGCGTCATTCAACCACAGTGATGTGTTTAGTCGTTAGCGGGATCTAATGAGAATTTAAGATAAAGTTCTGTGGGCTGGAACTGATTGAATTTATGAGAACCGCACTCAAGCAAATGAATGAGCACTTACTTGCAAGATCACCTACTTCTTGCTGTCGTATTCATTAGGAACAAGGTACTAATGGTTTAGCTGAGACGGGGGATTCATCAGTGCAAATGTTGGTGACCTTGTGAGGAACTCTTAATTCACGAGACAGTCCTGAACAGACCTCATGCAGTTTACAGTTTATGGACCTCCATTTGATAAGAAGGGAGGTCAAATCATATATATAGTGAACGAAAGCCTTGGGCATAAAGATGGACAACGGGGAGGGGATTAGTTGGAGAAAATACATGAGAGGCACACACAGTAGTAGAGAGCATTTAGTAACGCACTATTTGGTAATGTGGTCACGATTGCCACAGAGCACACAGCCAGAACGAGGGCATTTCACATGTGTTACTGTATTGAACCAGTCTAGAAATCACTTGCAGTATTAAAACACAAAATTGCTCTCGGGATAAAACAGATTAGTCTTTTCCAGTTTGATACACAAGCTAAACTCATACATGCCACATTTTCATTGGTGTACGTGTGGGAGAGCACAATTCACAAAAGACTCTCACATAAAACATATTGCAGACTGATGCTATTCCTCCTACGCCGAGGCTTTGTATTGTTGTTAGCAGCTTATTGTATTTATGAATGAGAATTCCTGCATTATCTTCAGTTTACAATGAAACTACACAGAGGATGTAGCACATTGTAGGTGTGATATTGTCCTGAGATGCCAGATCCCACAGAACATTCGTAGAGTGCAAAAAAAACTCTCCTAACACCGCAGTGTTATTGCATCTGCAGCTAGCATTACATTTTATTTGGGATTTTTGCATAATTCACACACACATGTGTGCAGCACAAGTAGCTGCTGCATGGCACAGGATGAGAGGATATTTCCATTGGGGAATCGCTTTACGTTCCCCCTATTGACGATCCCCTAAAAGAGCGTGAACATGGAGATCTGTGTTTAAAAAAAACACAACTTGGAATTTACCATTTTTTATTTTTATTTAGTGAGATGTCAAGATGGCTCAGCTGAAATAATATTAATATATTTTAATTAAATTTCTCAATATAGACCACCCACCTTAATGACACTAAAACCACAACCACCAACCAAACAAGAGGAAATACATATGTATCTCTTTTTTCCCTTGATGTGTAAAGGAAAGATGTACTTCATATACTGTATGAAGTATACAGTATATGTATTCATACTCCTTGTAAGTGGTATTATTTGTGTATTGTGACAATATTGTCCACTTGTCAACAGTCATAAAGCCTGTATTGTTGTGTAACACAATGTTGCTGTAAAACCAGAATTTTTTGGTTTCTTTTTTGTTGGGGTTTGCACTCCTCAATTTGTATACATCCATATCTTTCCTTGCTCCTACATCCCAATCATTGTACCTTACATTTTCTCTTTCAGTTTTCCCTCCCTCTACTCTAACGCCTTTTCTCCTCCCTTTATTTTCCCTCCCTCTTCTCTAGCCCTCTCTCTCTCTCTCTCTCTCTCTCTCTCCCCCACCCTCCCTCTGTTCTCGTCAGCATCCTGCAAAATTCACCCCTTACCATCTCTCCGTCTGTCTGTGCATGCACAGGAGTCACTGTGCGCGTCTGTGCTCGGTTGAGTGTTGGTGTGAGTGACCATGTGAGTCTGCATGTGCTTCTTTGACAAGAACAGAGCTAGCAAAGGAGAGAGAGAACAAGAGGAGAGGACACGAGGAGGAGGGGGACTGTATATGGCCATGTGGAGGATGTTTTGGCATTGGGACTGTAGCTGACCTTCGGGAGTGCGTGTGTGACAGGGAGTGTGTCGGTGTGTGTGTGTGTGTGTAAATGAGATGGGATCCGCTCTGGGCAGAAGACAAGCAGCCGTGAGAAGGGGAAAAAAATCAAAAGAACCCAGGAAGGCCAGACTCAATAGTAAGGTACCCCAATTGCTCTCACCATCTTTTTTGAATTTAATTTAACCATGATCCTCTGTGTAAATGCACCTTTTTTCTTTGTCTCTCTCTTTTTCACACTTTTCTACCTCCAATTATTCACAAACACTCCCCCACCCATCCCTGTCTACCTGTCTCCTGCTCTCTCCCTCTCTCTGGCTTTCGTTCTGTTGTTATGCTCTGCTGCATGTTGGCTGTGTGAAGAGCTGGTGCAGTCTTGTCTGACACCCTGACAGAATGCTAATGTTTTTCTCTGCACTGGTTTAGTTACTAACTGTGGGCTTGGATTAGTGTGTGTGTGTGTGTGTGTGTGTCTGAGGATGTGTGGATGTTTGTGTCTTAACTCTGTCACTAGTGTGAGTGGTTTTGTTTTACTTTTGGATCTTGGACTTTTTTGTGTGTGGTCATGTCTTTGTTTTTCACACATTCCTGTATTCAAGTGTGTGTGGGTGCACACACATGTATGAATATGTGTTTATGCATGCACATAACAATGTGTGTGGAAGAATCTGTCAGTGGGTCTCTGTAGGACAGAACTTGCCCTTTGGTCTTTACTGTGTTATCACAATGTTCTGCTTGTCTCACATTGCTGTCATAACCTGTCATTGATGCTCTCTGATGGAGACAGCTTCTCTCTGTGTGTGTGTGTGTGTGTGTGTGTGTGTGTGTGTGTGTGTGTGTGTGTGTGTGTGCGTGTTTGTGTCAGGGAGATAAAAAGCTGCAAAGGGCTGAGAAGACAGCATACAATCATGGCCGGTGCACAGTGGGTAAACTTGTTAAGCTAAGTAACTGCCACATACAGTATTTTCTGTGAACTCCACTGACAGTTTCAGAGCTGTCAGTCTCAGTCACTAAGGACTCAGCAGCTGGCAGCTGTCAACCAGACGCCCTGCGGAAATGTGACCTGAGCTACTCTACAATATATTCCACACCGACTGCTCATAAGGTCAATTAATGATTTAGTTTGTATGGAAATTACAGTGTATATATAGAAAGTATATTTATAGTATATATGTGTCTTTGATTGTGGTTTATGATGACAAGCAGTCAACTGTAGTACAAACTAGTGCTCTGGCAGGTGTTTAGGTGTCTTGTGAACAGATTTTTCTCACCCCGATGGCACCATGTAAGACACAGTCGCAAAACTTAACAGATGTGTAGCTGAGATCAAAATCAAGGTGGAGTTCTATGTTCTATGGAGTTTGGTGTGAACTAGGAGCACTGAGTCTCTAATAATGTAATGAGTGAGTATGTCAAAACGTTTAGTGGCATTTTGGTAAAGAAAACAACTCCCATGATACCATGCTACTCGACGAAGTCCCCAGACTCTCTTTTGTGAGACCTTTCATTGAACCTAGCAGCAATTCATTATTTTGTGTTTAAATGTTCTCTCAAACTCTCCAGGTTGTAAATATTCTTGTGTGTGAGAGAGACGGTGATTAAACCAAAGAGAAAGAAGGAATTGATTCTGTTTTGTTCAGTATACTCTGAAACCAGGCCATGTACCAACTATAGCTCAAGGCTGTTCATAATACACCCCAGTAAGCTCTGTGTGGATGTTTGCTCGTAGTTAATGCGAAGTCAAATTCTTTTGGCTCTGTTTTGGTTTTTCAAGTTAAGTTTTATGTCAGTGCCGTAAAAAGTAAGGAGACATATGTTTCCATATCACCTCTTTTAAACCAGTTATATTGATATGTAAATATGAGGGTCACATTAGCAGATGGTGAAGCAGAAGTTGAAGGAAGGAGCTCACACATTTAGTCTAATTGCTCTTATCTTGGTTTGGTTGACCAGAACAATTTCCCAGTCTGGCCTCCACCAGTCAGTGTTTGACATGTACAGCAGAGAGGATGCAGTACATCCCCCACTGTGTGCATCGTGGCTCACACTGTGCAGTGTATACTTCACATACTGTATGTGGAAATAATATCTGCCCATTTGTTTCGGTATATGCATGATGGAGACTTTATAAACACGGCTACTTTTGATAAAAAGTGCTCATATTGTGCCTCTTGGATTCGTCCATTTAACTGAACTGGAACTGGACTTGCTGTTTGGGCTTGATGATTCTACGCCTCATTGCCCAAGTCCATTTCGTAATAAAACATTAAGGCAGGGTAAAGCTCTTCCTCCATACTGCATAGTGCAGCATCCCACTAGCATGAAACTCCATTATTCTAGGTCAGGCAGTATGAATAGATAACTGTAGAATAGGATGCCAGAGGCATAAAGTACAATAGAGTTCTAATAATCATCTGCATGAATAAATACACTACCCACATACCCCCTGTCTCAGCCTGGAGCAGGCTGGCTGCCCTCCACTGTTTCCGCTCCGTAGCCTGTGGGCCCGTTAGCAGCCAAAGCTCAAGTGTAGGGGAGGATGTTTTTTGCTATATTTTCAACGATATTTGACATATGCTCTCCTAGGCTGAGCTCCAGTTCACCTTCAATCTGTTTAGTTAGGTTTCATTCTCTGGCTCATCCCCCCTGCTGTCTGTCTGTCTGCTTGTTTTCTGGTATCCGTTTGTGTGTCTGTCGGAAAGCACATGACTGGACCTGATTCAGCTCTTTCTTTCTCTGGACTCTTTGATACTGATGACCGCATGCATTCCCCACATTCTCCCTCACTGCCCCCGCTAACAAACACAAAGACACACAAACATGTAGTAATGCAGCAATAATGCTCTGCTGTCATATTTCATTTATTTAGGCTGCACCTGGACTTACTATTTATAATTACTGTGCAAGTTTTCATCCGTCACTGTGGCTTCAATTGATTCCAGTGACATGGTAGAAAAATGTATGACAATATCCAGATAAAACCACTCGAACCTCTTTTGTAGCATCTGAAGTTCTCCACAACAGAAAATATGATGAAACACATCTCTTCGTCTTAGTTCACACACATTATCTACCTCACAAGCATGTATACCTGAAGGTTTATTCATGTCATGTCTGTTCATTGCAATCCAATGGAACGCTGATACCCATTTTAGAGGCAAACAAGTTCAGATACTGAGATATATGCATATGTAGTATATGAATTTTTTGCCTCATTTATCAGTATCTTGAACACACAGAGTTTGAAGTGATTCCCAAGATGTTGTGATCAAAACCTAATGACATTGGTCGGATTATAATTGTAAGTGCCGCCAATTCAAGCTACTACGACAACAGAAGTGGAATATCACTGCCAAAAACACTTAATTGTTAATAGTTTGCCCTTTTGTTGAGATATGCCTATGCATTCTTTTTATTGCATTAATGGATTGGCAAGTAAACAAGGGCTCAATTGTAGTGATAGAAGAGACAATGCTTGACAAAGCCATGAAGCCAGTTTAGCCAGGAGGGTGGGTGGCAAGGGTTGAGTGTGCAGCAGAATGTGTTTGGGGATCCACGTACAATAACCCTGTGCTCTGCATGTTTTTGAGTGTGTTGACGAGTGGGGGAAAAAGGCCATGGCTTTTCCCTGCTTTGTTCCAGACCTTTAGCCAACCCTCTCAGAGCCAGTTCACATCATCTCGCCTGCCCAAACTATAGAATACGAGATATTATACAAAGCTAAAATATATTATCCCCGTGCTGCTGAACAGGATTACTCAGGAGACACCATGCTTCTGCGTTCAGAGAGAGCGACCAGGAGCCGGGCCACAGAGGTTAGACCCAGCACACTACTGCTAAAATGACTCATGAGATCCAGAGTAATGGTTACTGGCACTTGCAAGATGATGTTTTCGGCTAGATACCCATTAAGGAAGCAGGTTTTTTCAGAGTGAGCTTTAGTTTGTTCTGCAATGTGTTTGTTTGCCAGCTTTGAATTTTGTGGACTTACTATTTAAAGTTATCATGTGTCATTTTATGTTGAAATGTAGTTAAAACATCCATTTTGACATGTACCGTATATGTAATACATGCGACCTCAACACCATGATTACTGCTTTGTGTGTGAACGATAAAAACAGTTAGTTAAGAGTGATTTGACATGTCTCTGTTAGAATAATTGCATCACAATAAGGGTGTCTCGCTTTAATTTCTAAACATTAAACATTTAAAAAGCTTAAATGTAGCGATACCCTACACAATAGGGTTACCAAACTGGTATGTGCATGCTGTGTCAGCGGATGGCAGGGGTCCAGGTAAAGGCTTGATTTTGGCAAGAATGCAAAGAGGCGCTTTTGTTTCTCTTTGTCTCTTTTTTTCTTGTCCTTTATCTGCTTTCCATTACACCTCAAAAAACACCAATAAAAAAAACAGGACCCCCTGCCCCCCCTTCTAAAACTAGACAAACAGATATCAATCTCCATTAAAGGACTCAGGACTGAAATATGTTCTGAATGTGTTTGCTGCACAATGAACTTTGCTACGCCTACTAACCCTGAAAGGGAGCAACAGGCATTATGATGATAAACACAGAGGTGTGAAATTTAATTGCATATTACACAGAAACATTTACAGTCAATGATGTGTTAGATGCTGTTGCTATAGTAACAGCACCCCATCACTGTCTTAGTGTGGGATATTTCCATGAATAACGTGTGTTTAGTGTGTTGAAATATGAATCATAAGCTGGTGTGAGTATGTTTGTGTAGATGTGATTGGCTCGTGTAAGTATGTGTGTGAATGAGTCCAATAAATTTCAGCCCTGAGCCTCCAGTGCTTTTTCATGTGGTGTTGGTCTCCCCCTAAGCTTAGAAGTGTATCGAATTACTCAGATTTATTCTGCAGCTGTACAGTAAAGGTTGAAGATTTCTCTCATAGAAAATCCTACTCCTTGAGATCAAGTCCACGCTCTCTGAGATTCAGTATATTTGTCTTTGTGTAGTGCAGAGCATTATACTTTAAGCCTGTTAGTATGGATATTGAAGATTACTGAATACTGTCGGCTGCAGCCAAACCAGACGGATGGTGGCAGAAATGCTTTCAGACACACACACACACACACACACACACACACACACACACACACACACACACACACAGATAAATTGCACAAAAATACACCAATCTGTGCTAATAGGCGTGAAGCTGTTCACAGCAGCTGTGTCTTTAAGGAGAGTTTAAATGCCCACATTAAAACAAAGGTTAATTAATATGTTCGGTAGCTTTACTAAATACATCAGCAAGATGTATTGTTCAGCTGTGTGTGTGTGTGTGTGTGTGTGTGTGTGTGTGTGTGTGTGTGTGTGTGTGTGTGTGTGTGTGTGTGCGTGTGTCTCTCTGTGGTTGACTTCTAAATGTTTAAGTTAGAAGAGATCCTTCAGTGGAAATCTATATTTATTTTTTAAAGGATAATTCCACCCAAATTGCTTAAATATTAAGTGCATGAATTTAGTTTATTTAGCCATTAGCTACTTGAAACCAAAATAAAAAAAATCTTTGCTTTCAGGAATATTTTCTATTGCAGCATGCTACATGAATTTCAGAGCTTTTAACACTCAAAAAGAGTTGAGTACAACAAAACCCAAAATTTTACGACATAGTGAAGTTATAGAAATGAAATAAACATGTTTCAAAATAAATAAATATTGTCAGCTTTACAAATATAGCATTTTATATGAATACTAAACATATAAACACATCTCAATTATAGGTTATATTGAATATTACGATTTACAGAAAGTGAACTACTGTTTACAATTATGGGAAAGTCAGTTTACCAACAGATTGGTTTCCTGGGTTCCTTGGACATTCTCTAGTTTGAAGAATCTCCCAGCAACTGTTGAGGTTACAACGATTAACCAAACGACCCTCAGTGCCTGAGTTGTGCAAACTAGAGAGATCAGAAATGTTACATTTAACTCCAGTAGTGTTTTTCTTCTTCTTTACTTTTAGTTTGTGAACAAAATGTTCATGAATTTAAGTTGTGCCCAGTAATGCAGCTTACTGCTGTAATCCCCCCCCCCACACACACACACAGTTACAGTTTGACATATTTCAAGTCAGATGTATTTATATAGCACATTAAAAACTACAGGATTTGAGCCAAAGTGCTCTACAATCATGGCAGAGGAAGGAATACTTATCATAGATTATCAACCCAGCAAGTCTAGAATGCTGATGCTTTGTGTAAACCCAGCAAGTCAATTCAGCCCATTTGACACAGTGCCATTATTTTTGGTATAATTAGATTGACTCACAGTGAGCGGGTCACTACAATGGTCAGCAGAAATAAAACTGGGAACTGACTTGTACCAAAAACATATGTACTGTAAGCTAATTTCAAATTATCTAAAATATCTGTTTGCCAGTGTGTGATACCTTTACTGGTATATTCAGAATACCAAGATGTTACTGTTCCCCGGTGCATGGCTGGTGTTTTTAGCAAATAAGGCATGGACTGAAAAGAACAAAGAATATGACTTGTTACAACTAAGTGAATTTGACCTAATGTAACATTTACACTAGCTGAGGATGAGATATTTACAGGTAACAGAGTGTACACAACTTTAATTAGATTAACGTTGAAAGAGAAACAAATTTTAAAAACAGAGTAAAAAGGACTAGACCTGTAAGATGAATATTGCTTTGCTCTCTCGTTTCTTATCCTTCTCTCTCTCTCTCTCTCTCTCTCTCTCTCTCTCTCTCTCTCTCTCTCTTCATGTCTTTGCCCTACTCTCCTCCATTCCTTCCCCTCACGTGTCTCCATTTTCTTGTGTTGCTGCCACACCACATCATTGTTTTGCATTTTTAATGGAAACTTGCTCTGCAATAAATCCATGAATTATAGAAAAAACTGACAAATACAACTAGCTAAGCCATTAGACTGTGTTTTTTTTCTCCTGCTGATGAGAATAGGTTTGAAAAGAGGAGCATCTTTCTTTCATCATGATTCAAAAAGGAAAATGCTGTATGACCCTGATAACTATAGTCTGTACGCTCACTGGTTTTGCCAAAGACCTTAAGTGCATCTTAGTATGCTCACATGATGCATTTTGCTTTTATTTTCTTCAGCCTGAGAGAGTATTCCGGATGCTTCTTTTTATTTCCACTTGGTGATTTCAAGTTAAGTCAAGTGAAATTCAGTTTACGTAGCCTGATATCACAAATGTGTCTCATGGGGCTTAACATGGGGCCTAACCCTAACCCTCGTATTTTTAAAACCGCTTGAGTCATTTCTCCTTTTGCTTTCTTATCTGAGACCATTTTCACATTCAAGTGAACTGTGAAAGTGTTCTGAGACTTTGCACCCCACTGTATTTTGACATTTTGACTTTTGATTAAACACTAAGGAAAATGTTACACAAATCCAACGAAACACTTAGGAAGACTAATGCTGGTGTTGAGTCGTACATTGATAAACAGAGGTGTTAATGTATTTACCACTGCTGTTAAAAGCTGTTGTGTGAGTGTGGGTATGAGAATGCACCCTGAGTATGCATGTATCTAATCTGGAATTGTGTCTCTTGGTTTGTGTGTCTAATTAAAATGCAGTGCCCCTGCAGCAGGGACAGCCTCTGTACAAAGCATCTGGGAGAAAGGGGTCAAGGCCTGCCCACTCATGCTACAGCCTTTATATAAGTGACTGCCAACAAAGCGTAGACAGAGAATCAGGAACACTCTGTGCCAGATGAGGGGTGTTTGTGTTTGATGACGTGACTACACACCAGGAGAGGCAGTTGTCTCTTTTAATTCGCAACTGATTTTTGTTGCCACAGTTGGTTTGCAAGTAAATGCATCTCTTCTCCATACGCCACTTTCTGAGGCCTTGTCGATACTCCTATAGAAACCAGTATATAGTCGTTATTGTTGTTGTTGTTTCTGACATATGTTCATTACACAACATAATGCATTTTGGTGACTTATGATGGGAGTGATATCATTGACTGTGACCATTTGCTTTTCTTAGTGATACACAATCTGTTATACTGCTGGCACTGACAGCAGAAATCTGTGTTGACAGTGTGAAGCATTGCTTCTGTGTCCGCTCGAGGCCTGTGCTCTTTCCCAACAGTTTGGGCTGTGCTCTTATCATTCTGGTGTCTGATGGTCCCGAGAGCATCTCCATGACCCACTGCACTGGCTCACTGTGTTTATCGCCCAAGCAGCTGAGACACTTTAGAGCATGTGTGTAATTTACGGGCCAACTCACATCAGGCCAGTACATGATCCTCCTGAATAAGCATTATGTTGGTGAGCGTTGTAATTACTTTTCAACCATGGCACAGCGTACTGTAGGCCAGCTGTGAGGGACCAGGGGCTACGTAGCCATGTGGTAATGAGTGTAAATATAGGGCAGTGAAAGTGTCTGACACACATTGGTACCGCTGTATGGATCACGCATGGATGCACATAAGCTATTGAACAGGACATTGCAAACATCCTTTCATGAGGCTTTGTAAAAGGAGGAGAAAGACCAAAAGAGGAAAGCTGTAGAAAACAGTGAGTAAAACAGACATGGAGGAAAGTATTGGAGGCAGGGGGAGTCGTGTTGTGTCTGTGATTTCTGCCCTCCTACCCAGACTTTTATCATGTAGTGGCAGATAATCCCCCTCCAGTGCTGGAGGAGAGGCTCCTCGGTGTACTCGACTAAAAGAAGGAGCCTTTATCTTCTGTGCCCTTGTAGCTGAAAAGGCTTGCGATGCTGCACACGGTGCTACTAGGTACTCGGGACAAATCCAGGCGTGCCATAAATTAAGAGAGATAAAGCTGAAGCCAGGAAGTCAAAACTCCTTACACGGAAAATATACTGTGCAACAAAGAAAATAAAAACATGAATATACTCCAAATATGGAAATATTCAAAGCCAGGTTTTAAACCACATGATTCAAAAAGCGGTATAGTGAACTCTGACAAGGTACACAACTGATGATGTATTCTTTACTTCCACTGGTGGTCACTAACATATGCTGGTTGGCATTTGATCATCCATCTAGTTCGGAGTACCTTCGAACAATCAATTCACCTCCTGCATTTGAATTCAGAATTTATATTTTGAGGCCATGTAGGATTGTTGCTATTTATTTTATTTTTGAAGATTTTAAAATGTCTGTCTGTAACAACTTTCTGTTTTTATTCTCGTGTCTCTGTTTCATTTCATCCTCCTGTAATTTATTAGAATGACCTTGTTCAGTTTGCACCTTCTTGTCCTATTTTTTAATTTTTTAATTGCCAATTTCTTTTTTTTTAATATGTGGGGGCATCCATTAAATATACACACGCAATTTCACAGCCATGTAAAACTGCATGAGTCAGAATCAGGTCTTTGAATGAATGAATGATCTGTTGTGAATGATCCTACTTTTGATCAAATCAATCGATAGTTAATTTCACTGACACCAAAGGGCCAAGTGACAGTGAGAGTACTTACAGGACAGGATAGAGGAAGATGACATAACGCTAAGAGCTCTCTTCATCCCACGGTGATAAGATGACAAGAGCCTTGCATTAGCAGTCCACTCTAATCACACTCTATGTGACTTCCACACATACACACACCTACGATATATATACATGATGCATCAGAATTTAACTGGGGGCGGGGTGGATGCAAACTGCACTGGTTCCTTTATAAAATTTAGTGGCAGAGTCTCCAAAAATGGCTTCAAACAGTCACAGTATCTTACCACACCAGACCAAAACGTTTATGGCTTTGAATAAAGTACGAGATTCAAGGGCAATTGATGTGAGACATGAGACTGAGACTTATGTGACTGACGAATATCAGCTGCTGAGTTTCCTGCTGTGTATGTAATCCGTATTGAATTGCTACTGAAAAGAGATAGGAACTGTCTCCTTCTCCATTAGACAAAATTTGTTAGGAATGACCAAGAGCACATCTCTCCTGCTAAAGGAAAACAGCCTGTGTCTGCCTCTCTCACTTCTCTGTAACGTCTGTAGATACCTTCTCTACATTATTGTATTCAAAAGGAGCTTCTCTTAAAGTGGCAACACAGTGTTCCACATCTGTCCTTGCGGATTTAATTGGGCCCCCGGTCCTCCATGGAAAAGGGCTGTGGTTGCAGTGATGTAGATAGGACAACTTACATGCATTTGTGTGTGCACTTGTGTATGTGATGGTGTTTTACCTTGGAATTCATGTTACTGCAGCTAATTAACATTTATGAAAACATGTACAGATGCATGAGTGTTGACCAGGGTGAATCTGGGACCAAGATATTAACAGCAGATCCTTTCAATCCTGTAAGTTGCAGTGTGAAAGCACCACAGATCAGATTTGTTCCATCCCATCCCCTGCCACCCTGGCACTGGTGTTTTGTGGCTTATCTCTCCTTCCGGATGCTGTCAATAGGTGCTCAACCCTTCTGACAGGGAGCTGCCCACTCTTGCCTTTTAAGAGATGTGCTGATCCAGTTGTCAAGCCGTAACGATCTGGCCTTTGTCAAAGTCGCTCAGGTCTTTACAGGTGTCCATTTCTCCTGTCCTCGACACACTGACTGCGAGAACTGATGCTTTACTTATCGTCTAATATATCCCAGACCCAGAAATGTACGGTTGTCATAAGATAATCAACATGATTGCCTTCGTCTGTAAGTGCCCATAATGGTATGGCTCATTAGTGTGTATGCTGGATCTTTAAGGCTGGCCACTAAAAACATTGATTTCTACTTCACAAAATTAGGGACATGTAATTCACATTCACTGACTTTCCCTCTGCAGTAATTGTGCTTGTGCTTGTGCTCTTATGCGGAAATAGTTACCGACAATATGGTTTCAGCAGAGCATCAACTCCCCTAACAATGAGTTCAATCACAGCGCCCCAACCGTTTTCCTAATAGTGTGATTGACTGTTGTTTCTGTGTTAGTGGGTTATTGCCTCCTACGGCTGTGCAGTCCGTGGTTTCAGACAAGCTGTCATGCTGTTACAAACGGGGACGATTGCCAGAGAAGCCTACATGGATACTACACGTTCATTAATCACCCTGTATAGTCTGTGTACTATTTCAAGTCCACAGTAAAACAGCTGTGTTGGTGTTTTTTAAAAGGTTGAGTGAAAAAGTATTTGTCAGTCATCCTCAAAGACCACTTTCCACTGCTGTAGATGAAGGTTGTATGGGACATGATTTTGTGAGATATCAGTTAATCATCCACTTCTCTGTCGATGTGAGGTGTTTTTTATAATATTTGACGTTTTGTTCTTGCTGACACTGTGGTTTTGAAGTGAGCAGAACTTTCTGCTGTTTGCATGATGTTACCCCAGATTTAGTTTTCTGCTTCACTCTATCTAACCTGTCATTATAAGATGAAAGAATGAAATGTAAACAGACAATTACTACTTTTTCTATGTACATTTTATTAAAATGTTTCCACTTTTACTTCTTAAAGTCTTTCATGAAGTGTGAAGTGGGTTTTTATCTGTCACTCGAAATCAGGATGGGCTGCTTGTACATGTTCAAACTGATAAATGGGACTGAAAATGCAATAGATAGACTTATCTACTGTTGAGCAGGTTGCTACTAAGAGTAATAGGTAATCATTGCAAAGATGGTTGCAAAAAACGATCCACAGTTATCTCTCTGTACCAGCTGAAGTTTTTGTTGAAGCTTGGGAACATGACAGGGAGTTTTTGATGAAGTTATGAAGAAAGAGAATTGCTGAATCTTAAGAAGCAGACATAAAAGAGGTGCGCATATTAAAATTTTGTAAAATTCTTCTTTTTATGTTTTCCAAAGGATAACATTTAGGGACTTTTCGAAAAGAGTTTGAGTTGAAATGTCTTTCACACAATGTCTTGTTTTTAAACTTAGATTCATTTTAAGTTCTGGAAATCAGTTCATTGCTGAGTTACTTAAGTTGATATTTTATAGAACAGCAGGTGAGATCAATGCAGCTGCATTTTAAATGAAGGAAAATGACTGTCTGGTCCTTTGACCAGTGTTAATTAGTAGATACATTTAGTAGTAGGATAGATTTTAGTATTTGTTACTTTTATAGCAAATTATTTGGTCAAATGATCTCCTCCTTACATGGATTAAAATCTTGGGCCAGAGTCATTTCTCAACTAGTGCTGTTTAAATAATCCACCTATTGTAATCAATCGTCTGGTTACATGATCATTTTGTGTCGTTTCATACACGACAAAATGAAACATGTTTTAACTGCTGTAGCCTACGACTGCAAACTACCGTATGTTTCAGTTCTCTACTAACTTATTCATTTGAGGTTTTTTGGACTGCAACCGAGTGGAACGAATGTCCCTGCCCGCCTTAAAACGCCTTCCTAACATAAGTTCACCGTTATTGTGTGAGTGTGTGTGTATGTAGGCTTTCTGTGCACACTCGCACACCATGGGATATCTTACTCTGCTCACACCACTCAGCAGCAAGTGCGTTACATGATGGGAGTGAAAAGCTCTCACACTGATTATTCTGACTTGCTGCAGGAGAGAGGCCCACAACGTATTTTATCTTATTTTATGTTTAAATCTGTTAACAGTGAATAGATCTGTTTAATTACTTTATATTATTGTACAAAAATTTAAATGTAACTGAGACTTTAATCTGTATGAGGAATGAAAAACTAAATTTAGTTTTAACAATGATATATTGATAAATTTGACCTGGATTGACACTGACAGGTGATTACACTGGTTGTTTGTGTTTATTTGTGTGTGTTTGAGCGAAAGGATGATGGCAAGAGGGAGAAAATATTTATTAACATCCCCAGAGCAGATAAATCATGACAAAGACTTTTTGTCAGCCCTCTGTTAAAGAGGCAATACAACACACAACAGATCCAACTGATCAGTGGAAAATCATCCCTGAGCGTCCACCAAGGTAATGTGCAGGATACAAAAACACATACGCACACACACACACACACACACACACATACTCGAACAACGCAACCTCAGTGCTCTTCCCACTCGTGTACATTGGCTGCCAGAGCTGTCTTTGTATCCCATCACCATAACAACTGCCTCACAGAGCATCTGGAAAAAAAGGAAAAAGCCAAAGTGGATTTCTCTCACTCAGTCTGACTTGGAGATGGTGAGAGTAGCGGTCGGCAGCTCCTCGCGGCATCTCAGTGTGGTGTGTCAGAGTGAACACGAAGCAGGCTTGTAGAGGCAAGCTGGGCTCCAGATGACTCGGTTTGACGAGAGCCGCTGTGTGATGTGAAATTTGGAAGGTATCGTAGAGTGTGACTTTTCAGAACGAGGGATATACGGTAGATGATGCCGCATATGGTGAGTGTCTAACGGCTGCTTGATTCTCTTCTCATTCCTGTCTGAGCCTTGTGCAAATTGTCAAGTTTGTAAATACAGTGTGTGTATGTGTATGTGTGTGTGTGTGTGGAAGCTTTTGCACATGTGGATGTTATGTAATGACTTGCACTCAGAAACCTTGAGCGCAATAATAAGTTCTGAAGCTCATTTGGGATTCTGCAGAAACTGTAATTAGGTCCTCAAGATGCATCTTAGGCTATCATGTTTTCATAATTTTTTTTTAATATGGTTTATATTACCAAAATCCGAACATACTGGAGCTAATTTGTGTAAATATTTGTCTAGTGTAATTTCAGCAGATGGTCATTTAATACATTGTGGTCTATGATATTATCTAACAGTCTAAGATAGATTGTTTACCTGATTCCTCTCATTCTTTAGACTAAAGTATAGTTCTATGTTCATCAGCACAGGGGGTGAATATTTTTTGTAGTGTTTGTGTGCATGCATTAGGATTTTGCTGGGTCAGATTTGCACATGTGTATCTTGTTTAATGAAAAATGATTTTAAACATTGATATTACCTCACTGCAGAATAGTATGAAATCAAATGTAACATGATGTCCTGCAGGGTTGTGTGTTCCACGTTGTTGTTCGTCACTTTGTATGTGTCAGATATTGCAACAGAGCTTTTGTAATTATTGTAAATGTAGCTGCATCTGTGTATTAGTTTGTCTTTTCATCATATGAAGACAGTTTGTATTTTGCAATTCTGGAAATTGAAAAAACAATTTTTTTCAGCTCAAGCAGTGGTCATAAGTGATTGGCTGTGCCCACTAAGGTCAGTCCAGCTGGGGTGAAAGCTCAACAAGTTAGAACTTTCCACACCAGCACTTTACTCAGTGCACTATAGACGTCCACACAAAGCTGTTGTGAGGCACCATGTGCATAGCAATGGGAAGGGATGCGCAAAAGCTGTTTTTCCTTCACTTTGCAGCACTTTGCCTTTTTTTTTTGGTTCATCCTATAATTGCTCATATATCTACTGCACATGGTCCATTTGCTTGGTATGATGGAACAAAAATAAAACCTAGCAACACAGAAGCAGAGAGCAGATGCTTACGCTTTCATCTCTGAACTGCTGCATTATTAAGCATCACCATCCACATGAGTCTGACATCACCCAATCACAGTTGTCTCTTCCTCTTGCTTCCCGATCTCCCCGTTCCCTTGTCTCCCTCTATTAGGCAAACTTGAAGAAGTTTATGGAGTATGTGCAGCAGAGAAACATTGAAAAGGTTTCAAGGTTCCTGGAGAAAGGCCTGGACCCAAACTTCCATGATCCAGACACAGGAGGTAAGGAACTCTGCTAAGAAATACTCCATCCATACACTATTTAATTTATTGCCCTTTTTGTCAACCGTGATTTATTTATCCTCTTGTGCTTTTTCTCTATCTCCCTCTTTCTCTCTCTCACACACACACACTTGCTCTGTCTCTTTCTCTGTCTTCACCACAAAATGACCATGTATGGATTTTCTGAAATAAGCCCTATGCAAGCTGGGTAAAGCTGGATTACTCTCTTTGCTAATCTCCTCATGTTTATGCAACTGTTTGTCCAGCCATAAAGGAGATTTCCCTGTTGGGTGACCTGTAGTCTAACAGAGGAGCTGTGAAGCGAGGGCAACATGAGAATAGGTTGGTTTAACACCTACAGGATGCGGCCACTTAGGCCCACCAGAGGCTGACAATCACGGCAGCCAAGGCAGTTATCTAACTGGAAAGCCATTGTAGATGTAAACCCACAGTTGTAATAACTGTACTGGGTAATTTTGGCATCACATATTGACAGCTTCAATTGTGAGAGAAGTCAATTTGTTAGAAGAATTCACATTAATGGCATGGAGTAAATATAGATTGCTTATATATCTTTGCATTTTACAGAATGTCCTTTAACACTGGCGGCACAGCTGGAGGGATGTGCAGATCTCATCAAGGTGCTGAAGAGTGGAGGGGCACATGTGGACTTCAGAACAAAAGATGGCATCACTGCTTTACACAAGGCTGTGCGCAGCAAGAACCATACAGCGCTTATAGTGAGTAAAACACACACACACACACAATCACAGCAGAAAGCTGAATCATCTCTTTTATTTCTTTTGCAAACCCAATTGCCTGCTTGCAAACTTCCCCTATGGAAAATTAGAATTTGCAGGCAGTCAATCTGTAGCAGAGGGTGCTTGAGCAATTACTAAATATGTGGGGCTTATTACTCCGTCTGTGAATGGGCTGGCATATTCACTGAATGGCCCTGAATGTGTCTGGTCTGAGGAGGCTTGTATCCCAAATGAAAGGCTTTACATGAGTCATGCTAATTGATTTCATGATGAGCAGGAACTGTTGAAATAGAAATTTGCTAGTTCCACACAGTTATTAGTACTTAACTAATTCAGTCGCGCTGGGCCGTGTAACACACAATAGCTTTTCTAATGTTTCTGTTTTTTTCCCCCTGACGCACCATTACCTAATGGTGTGTCTAACAGCAGCTACTGTATATAATCCATCCACACGTACCTGTGTCTTTGACCTTCACATTGCATGGTGGTGGTAGATGTAACATGATAGAACATGATGATGGATGGGACTGTGTGAAGACCTTCAAGCATCATTCCCCTGTAACCAACTTCTTTTCCCACCAGACGCTGTTGGACTTGGGCGCATCACCTGACTATAAAGACAGTAGGGGGTTGACTCCTCTGTACCACAGCTCGATGGTCGGAGGAGACCCCTACTGCTGTGAGCTGCTGCTGCATGATCACGCCCAGGTCGGCTGTGTGGATGAGAATGGCTGGCAGGAGATACACCAGGTATTACACACTGACACACACACACACACACACACACACGGATAAAACAGTGGTGGGTTGTGTGCAGAATATAAAAGCAGGTGCAGTGTAAGTGCTCTTGTCTGGTTTTCAGAGTTTTTTTGTTTTTGTGTTTTCAACAGTTTCTTTTTTGGTAGTCGAGCCCTCAGGGTTGGAAGGAAGTGTGGGAGGACTGTCGGACTTTTCTGTAGATCTCCTCTTTTAAGTCCATTTGTAACAAGACTTTTTAAAGGAAGAAATAAATGCATTTATTTGAAAAAAAAACATTTGTAAATGATTGTAGCAATTGAATAAGTTTATTCCATGGCAGTTTGCTTGGACTACCCACCCCTATATATACAGTACACATTTGTTAATTTGTAATACTCACTCAAAGATATGCATACACTAGCACAAACACTGATGGCTACTGAAATTTGATTAGCTATGCATGTCGAGATCTATGTCGACACAACGGAGTTTAGAGGCCTACAGAAATTTCTAAGGGTTCAGAGTTCGCTGATTCTCACAAAGTTTTCAATGTGCTGTAGCTGCAGCTCAATCTTAAGTGCCTTCCAGTCTAAGCGGTGTTGCGTCAAGTATACTGTGGCTGTAGGTTCTTGACTAAAGAAGCAAAACGCAATATGTTGTGTGCTTATTATATACACACAGCCTCAAGACACACCCTGCTCTGCAAACTAATGGAGGTTGGTGCCCACATGCTGCCTTTGTTTGTTTTTTGCTTATATCTCAGTAGTGACAGAAACACTCTCAAAATGTGAATGTTCTTATACGGAACAATGGAACCGTACAGACAACAAAGCTTTGGGTTTCAACTTTGTTGCTGACACTGAATATGAATTAGAACAGACGTTCCTTCTGGGTTTAAGAGCAGCATTTCACTGTAGTGAGAGTAAAAACACTTGAATGTATATTTCAATGCAAATGGTCTGTGGAAGAAAATGTACTATTTTTATTCAATTTATTTTACTGCCGTAGTTTTTCTTTGCCACAATAAATATAAATACCCATTTGAAGTAAGAAGCAAAACATTTCCTGCAATGACCTTTCATTACTCACATGTACCTCATCTTTCTGTCTGCTAGTCTGTCTTTAATTCTCTCACAGTTACTAATATTTACTATTTGTCCTGCAATAGTGGTTTTCTCGAGGTCGGGCTTTAATACTGTGAGGTAATTAATTATGAGCAAGAAAACAAACAAGCACAAACAGATTTGTTATTATGTGACAGAAACGAGCAGTTTAGGACAGTTCCTCTGTAAATGTAGCCTCTCTCTCTGTCTCTTCGTGTTATCCCAGACTGACATGATGATGACATCAGGGCTCAGTGGACACCATAGCATCTGTTATGGGACTTCTTTTGTTTTCCTTGTTGCTTGCTCTTTATGACTCTGACTGTATGTTTGGGGATGCTGTCATGCTGCTCATTTAAAGTGCCCAAAGCTCTTGGCCGTATTTTGTCCCAGCAGCTTTTACATTTCAGCCCTTGTGAGTACAATTCTCTGACTCAGACTGCTGCGTCGGCATCTATATGCAGGTCACTGTCCACTACCATCCTCTGCTGCACTTGACACTGTGCTGGACTAAAATATTTTGTCTAATATCTCAGGGACTGTCTCTCATATCACCCAAACACATTTCCCAGCATCTGACCTCTCTGAACCATTCCTGCTTTATTCTTTATAGCTCTGATGTCACATTGTTGCAAGTTGTTCTATCAATAATTTAAAATTGTTAAGAAATATTCTCAAAAACAAAGTGATCTTCTAATATGACAGCTGTCACTAAATAATTTAGTTTGCTGATTTGTGACAACAGGACCTTGAATGCATCATGGTGTAATTCTTCTTTTTGAGCTTGTTTGACATTTTTGTGAATGAAAGTTTCCCACACCTACAAGAGATGAGCCTTATTTGGCAATTCTAGTGGAATAGATTATGGGAATGAGAAAATCGAAGTGGCATTCATTAGTGTGAAACAAGTGGATTGTGCCAATTAAAGGATTATCAGGAGAAGGAGAGATATCATCTGCTGTAGACAGACCACGTGGAGGTTTGATTGGAATTAATTGATGCTGCAGACAAGAGATTGGCTGCAACGCATTATCTACCAATGGTGCTGTGACACCAGGGAACAAGCAGACATCACAATCCCATGCGCACCCTGAATGAGAGGCAGACAGAGAAGGGCCTGAGACTAAAGGAGACTGATAGGGACAGTGACAAATTTATCGTTTTTCTGACATTCCATTGTCCAATGATGCTGACCCCAACTTCCCCCCTCATTGGTCACAAAACTCTTTGGCCAGACAGGCCTTACTAAACAAGTCATATGATGCTTTTTTGTGGTTATATGTCATTTGGATTTTGTGTTAGGAGCTGATTGTGTTACACAATGTTGTGGGGGCCGAAGAGAGTCTTTAAGGCAGGTTAGTCTGAACAAAAACGTTTTAGTATAGCATCCAAGTCATTTACAGTGGGACAGAAGACCATGAGGGATAGCGTTTATTCATGTCATTTTTCAATGTGTGGATACAGCAAGAGGTTTGAATAGAAGGATTGATAGTTAAATGCTGAATCAGATCATGCTTGTTTAGAAATTCAACTGTTCAGCACATGAAATAGTCCCTCAGTCCGATTTCTCACAATTTCATTTCTTTTATCTCCTTCTCCTTATCGCCTGTTTTTTCTCCGCCTTTTCCAGCATTGGTATTCAAGCGGTATACTTTATATTGTGTACAATGGGTTACACTGTGTGGAAGGTCTGATAACCAGCAACAATCCCAACATCATTTGTGCACTGTCACACACTCTTAGCGAGGCAGAATTCAGGGAGGGAGGGAACAATTGTTGGGGAGAGTTAGTTAATTTCTTTGTCAATGACACAGAACAAAACCAGGGAGTAGGAGGGAGAACACAGAGAGGAGATAAAGATGAGATGAAAAGTTTATTGCTCCCAGTTATGTGAAGCAAAGCCGGAAAAAGGCATCAATCTTGCCAGAATAACTTGAACTCACAGATTTGCATTTTGCCTCAGGTACTGTAAGGGATGCAAACAAGGTTTTCCACTGCGTTTAGAGACTTTTAGCAGCATGAGAGAGGAGAATTACACCAAGAACGTAGCCCAAGGAGAAAAATACAAGAAAAAGGTTGGATTTTGTCTTTGTAACATTCAGGTGGTCTAAGTGTTACAGAAACGATTTTTTTTTGGGGGGCTGCCTTTTGTTTGTCAGCATATTCAATGTTTTCCACTGTTCCAACAAAAAAGTTTAGACAAAGGAAAGAGTTGGGTTCGGTGGCATCTTGTTCGTCTATAGAAAAAGATGGACATGTTCATGCTTATATGTCATCAATAAAACTGTAAAATATTCTATCCTGCATATCTATCTTCTTTTATCCTTTGTGGTTGCTCCCTCTTGACTCAGTATACAAGGATTAAATGGTTAACTGTTTGTGTGTGTGTCCTTCTAGGCATGCCGCTATGGCCATGTGCAACACCTGGAACATCTGCTGTTCTACGGAGCTGACATGAGTGCTCAGAATGCATCTGGAAACACTGCGCTGCACGTGTGTGCTCTCTACAATCAGGTAACATAAAAAATGTATTACAGCATGTGGGATCGGGGAGTGGAGCCGGGGCAGTTATCTGTGGGGTCGTTGTGCATTCAATTTAATATCAGTATTCGGTGCCAACACAGTTGGAAAGAGTCATATTTACTGTTCATAGCAGGAGGAGGTCAAGAGGATAAATGTCATGCTTTTACCTTCTCAGACATTGTCTTTGAAGTATTTGTGTGTGTGTGTGTGTGTGTGTGTGTGTGTGTGTGTGTGTGTGTGTGTGTGTGTGTGTGCAGATTGAAGCAGAGGTTTCATTTACCTGGTCATTTTTTTTGCACTGTTTTTGTTGCCAGTTGTGATAATGGACTGAAAGGGGAGATTATGGACAAGTGGGAGTGTGGCTGGATGAAAGCAGTAAACCGTTTGTTTGGTCATTTTTATGATTTGTATTTAGAAAGTGACTCATCGCTGCCAGACTGGGACGGTGTGCAATATATTATGGGATCATCGTTGACTTGCCCTCATAAGGATCAATTATCAGCTTCAAAGGAAAATATCTAGTGAAAAATTAGTTGTTGTTTTTTCTATTGGAAGGAAATTTGGTGTAACATGCAGGCACACATTGTTATTGCAAATGTTACTGTAACAGAATCAAGCTGTGCATTAGTTGGTGATTATTCACACATGTATGGTGCACTTGAGGATCTATGGCAGCAGAAGGGTTATATAAAAAAAATATAGTCCAGTTCTTGTGTATGACTGTTTTCAAAGGCAAGCGTAGGTCATTGATGTGTTTTTAATATTTTAAAATCAATAAATATTTAAATCCTAGAGGATAAATCAATAAAGCATAGATAATATATATATATATATCAGATAAGTTCATGTTCAATTTGATCTTGTTTTGAGACTTGTTGGCACTGCCAGCTGTATTTTTTCAGTTGCCTTTTTTTAAATCACCATAAACTAAAGTCCTCCTTGAGAAATCTTAAGTGACCTGCCAATATTTGCTGTCTCCATTTTTACCGCCTAATGCTGTTTGGGCTGGTGGTATTTGTATTGCACTCAATGCAATATACCAGAAAAGTGGTAGTAGCAGTTTATAATGAGATGACATGATTGTAGGGTCCTAAGAGGCAAGAAATGCATATAGTGTTTCCCTTAAAGTGAATTTATGCGATCTATACCACAAGGGCACTGGGACATGAGGGCAGTGAGAACCGCCTTACTCATGTCATATTTTTCACAATATGCAGCAAAGTCCTATCAGAGGCTCCTTACAGAGGAACTTATCACCAGGAGTTGTGTGAGAGGCTGTTTGCTGATACTTTGAGAAGTGATCAGTGCATGAACATTAAAAGTGTGATACAAACGAAGTGAAAAATGTTGACATGCATGCATGTGTGTGTGTGTGAGTTAATTTTATCTGCGTACTTTGGCTAATTCCATTCATGAGGAATGACCTGCTTCAACTGGACTGGAACACCAAAGTCTCAGGGGAGGGAGGGAGGCAGGAAGTTTGCGTGGTTAGGAAGCACAACATCAATACTTAATACAAGTCATTTGTAACACATCCACGTGACCAAAGTCATTACATGTTCCAGTTCACTGTGAAGGGATAGGGCCAGGAGTTGTGCGTCTGTGGAGCAGGAGGCGATACAATCATACAGTGTATGGATGAATTGTTTAATTTACAGTTAGAGCGTCTTGTAAGTCACACTCCGGTAATGGACCGTGCCCCAGCTCTTGGGTGCTAAAGACTGTTATCCTGCCAGTGGAAGCCAAACACCACGTTGAGTTGATTGATCCCAGAAACAGTTCGTCTTAGCAGGGCTCCAGCAAACTCCAAACAGGCCTGACTCGGCTGATTATGTGCAATCACAGAAAGACAGGGACTGGTAGAATTGACCAGGAAAGTGGTACCGATCAATAGATCCACACAGAAAAAAACAGTGTCACAAAGACGGACACATTATGGTGTGAGTGGCTGGATGACAAAATTACATAATCAGCAAAATAATAAGCCTGATCAGTGGTCTGAAAGTCCCATTCCTGAGATCTAGCTGCCAATTTACATAGTGGTCTTTTAGCTTGGCAGATGTGCCCAGCAGCAGTGAATGTCAGGGGCCTTTAACTGGTAGATCGATCCATGGGAAATGGTTGAACTAACGGTTGAGAAATAACACAATAATGAGTGTAATTAAAGAGAGTTGACACTCAAACTGTAGAAATCAGTAAGACCAATTAAACTCTATCGTGAGCTAATGAGATACGTCGCTGCTTTTCATGCACTTTAAACAGGGAGAATTCAGCTCTTAGGAAGGGTCGTTGGAACAGGGTAGTTAAGAGGGGGCCGCTGAGAAACGCTGATTACGTTTTTACACAACCGTGACAATTTTCTGAGAACCTCCTTAAATTCTCTGATTGGCAATGTTCAGTAAACTGCAACACCGTGGACAAAAGAACCCCTAGCAAGACCCCATGCCACGAGCTTTCTACCAAAGGCTTATTAAGTTAAGAGGATTGGTTGAAGACTGGATTGATCTGAGTGTCTGTGGAATATGTCTCTGTCGGTGGAGGTTTGCTCTTAAACTTTACCACTTAACTGTAATTTATGTGTATGTACAGTCTGTGCTTGTCCCTTGAATGATTCAATGTAAACACAAGCTGTACATCCAGTGGAGGATGTTTATTCTGCTACGTCAGTTCTAATGAGGGAAGGAATCCTCGCACATTAAACACCACTGAGAGGAACACCTGTCACACTCTTTTCACATGGCTGACCCACATCATTAGTGTAAAACACTTGACTTATATTTACTATGTATTCCTATTTGGCCGAAGTCATCAAATCTAGCAAGCAACGGAGGGACACCTGAAATGGTTTTCTGAATGAACTCCTATAGGAGGCCTTGGAGAGAGGGGTAAGACGGATGGCCCACACTGTAACTGGCCGCCATGTGTGTATGTGTGTGTATACTATGTGCAATGAGAAAGTCAAAAAACACCAAAAGACAATAGCTGCTGAGGAGCTAGAACCCCCGTTCATTTGAATATTTACGAAGGTAACACGTTTGCATTAACACATGACACCACTGTATTTGTTCTCTCACTGTATATATACTGTTGTGTAAATTAGTTTTTGTTCCATTTATATTTTTTACATGTTTTACATTTCCATACAATTACATTTAGAAGTGTTGCATGCTTATTTACTGTTACTTACTTGCCCTCTTGCTGCTGTAACATTGCAAATTTCCACGTTGTGGGAAGAATAAATAAAATAAAAACAATGAGGTTACCATTTGGCAACATTCATGTAAAGTTAGAGATTCAAGTGTGCTACCTGCTGGTATTTACAACCTTTTATTTTAACATATCTCCATGGTTAAATATGTGTGTAATTGTATTTTCTCAACCTAACAAGATCCATGTGAAACATAAGGCATCTTGCTAACCTTGCTTCTTTCATTCCTGTGAGCTAAATTAGCCGGAGAGACTGAGATTCATGCCAACGGCCATCCAATTGGACAAGGCTAAGGGGATATTATTTTCAGCTATTGTGCTTAACATGAATACACCTTTGTATTGTTCTCTATCCTTTTTCCTTGGAAAATGTTAACTTTAATTGACTGATTTGTCTTTGTAAAGCATGCAAAGTATTTTGTTTTAGTGTGTGTATATAGATAGATTGATAGCTAGAGAGAGGGATACAGCTGTACATTAAAACTGCATAATATATGGTTAATTAGCAATTAACTAAGCTAACAGCCATAGGTGTTTATATGTATATGGGTTTTTAGGTGTTTAAGAGCCTTAATGGAGGTACAGGCTTGAAGCAGCAGGAGTAATGATGCATTATTCATAGGACCTACTCTATTTACAAAAAGCCTCTTGTCTTCACTATCGACTGTATGTTTTTCATGGGCTGTGCAGGTTCATGTAGGTTTTCCGTGTCCCTGTCGACACCATGGTATTTATACACCTAGCTCAGTTCTGGGCAGTCAGACACAGCACCACACACTTTACCAGAAGTGTTAGCTTTATACAGTAACATGTAATATGTGTGGGGTTCATGAGTTATACCCAGCTTGATGAGTAAAGCCACATGCACGTTATACACTGAACCACATACTCAATCAATCTCTCCATGTGTGTCCCTGAATGAGTGACTCAGTGGTCACGGTAGTCACCAGAGTCATTGTTGTGATTGGGGAGCAAGGCTAGTCGTGTTAATTTTGCTCTCAGTGTTAAATTACATATCGACCGTCAGCCAGCCAGTACCAGGACACGTAACCATGTCTATCAATCTGTTATTGGGCTCTTTTTTGCCAGAGGCGCCTGTGCTCATTTACACACCAATATATATGGCAATGTTATGACAGTAAACACAAGAGAGAGGAATGTGCGGTTGTCAACTGATTGGTCTTCTTGTGATTTGTATCCCATATGAAACCAATTTCAACCTGTTTTTTTTTTTCATTTACCCACATGCTGCTTTTAGTTATAGATTAACCATTGATTTTCCGACAGAAGACCGTCCATATCTATGTCCTTCATTTGTTTTTCTTTCTCCCTCTTATTTGTGTTTCACGTAATTAAAAGATCTATCTCTATAGAACCTAACTCATAGAATTTTAAGTGAAGACATGTTTTAATCTTGGGATGAGGTTAGGTTTAGGTTTTCAGGGGTACAACAGTTTCACGACGTGTCATGGAATGAAAATTGATGGTTGTCATTTGCTTATAATTTGCTTATTATTGATATTGAAAAAATTCAACTGAACAGAGAATCTTGTGTGCATCTCCTCTCTTCCTTGACTGCCTATCAGTGCAACACAGATGCATACAGTGGAGAAAAGGGCAGATACGGCTGTGCAACATAATAATACATACGACATGACAATAGAAAAATGTCTGTCATGAGATTTTTGGCTCCAACAAAATGAGCAGCTCGTACTGAAAGGAGGGGCTGCTGCTGTCATGGGGTGGTCTAACTTTGCAAATTATGTCTTTAGACCCCGCAACAGACTCAAACAGCACTTCTTTGCAGATGTGAGCCACAAAAGAACAGTTGATTGCTCAAAACAAAAATGATTTTGCCCAGAAAACACCATATGGCAAAGAATCATGAAGATGGAAGGAGATAACGGCTGCTGTTACAATTTGCATCTGCAAACGCATGGATCCAATTTACATAGTTGAGAAAAGATGTGAGTAATGACTTTAGATATGTAGCGTCATCTGGATATGAAATTACTGGGATATGAGATTTTAGTTTTACAACCATAAAGAGAAAATGACTGATATCACTAATCTCGATCCACTGAAAAAGAAATGACAATCGGCAATGTAGGATTACTCTAAAATAAGTATTGTCCTTGAAGAAAGATATCCAGAAGCGCTATGAATATTTTTTCACATCCTAGTCCCCAGCTTCATCCGTGTTGTCCATCCGATAACCTCTGACTTACAAACTGATATATTCTGACACCAAATCCAATACAATGACTTTCAAACACATACATCTGTCTGTTGTCATTCAGGATAGCTGTACACGAGTTCTCCTGTTCCGAGGGGCCAATAAAGAGATGAAGAACTACAACAGCCAGACTGCCTTTCAGGTGTGTGCGGTATCCAACGACCACAGTGTGTTTCTGTGTATTATCATACCTGACATGTCGGAACTTAATGGATTGAATAACAAGGCCAAGGCCCTAATCTTGCTATTAGAATTTAAGCCACATAACAGCTCCCTCCATCTCTGCATTCCCACTGTTGCCAGTATCTGAACTCCAGACGCTCTGGTTGACAAAGTCTGTGAAATAAATTGACACTGACACACATTTCCTGTGCAGATCAAAGCTTGTTTGTTTGTACATTTGTTTGTATAGTCCACACAGTGCCCAGACATTTGCCACACAACACAGATGTTATGTACCTGATATAACAAAGTACTAAATGTATAAAACATTTATTAGGAGAGTGAGAGATGAAAATGTAATGTTTTTAAATTCACTTATTTCTACCTCCAGGTGGCTATCATCGCAGGAAACTTTGATCTGGCTGAAATCATAAAAGTCCACAAAGTATCGGACGTTGGTAAGTTTAAAGCAGTGGTAGTACTGAACATCAACACCCACTGTCACTGTTCCATTAGTTCAAATGTTAATGTGGTGTCAGGGAGACATCAGATAGATGAATGGTCAGGGGTAGACGGTGGAGAGTCTCTGTGATTACAGGTTGAACACTGAGGTGTGTGAAAATGAAGGAGATGGAAATGAAAGAAATGTGGAACCTAACATTTCAGGTGTTTAGTAGATCCCTGCTGTGGTTCTCTGTGACATGAACAAGAAAACTCTGCCATCTAGTGTTGATGGACTGTAATACCCTCCTTTTCATATGATAAAATAGATTTCAGATATTCATTTTATATTAAATTCTTACCCCTCCCTCATTATGCTGCATGCAGGTTAAATTACCCAGACAATGAGACGGTAATGTACGTGTGAACAAACAATTATTTTTGGTTTAAGTCTTTGTTTCATCATAACAATATTTAATTTGCAGATACAATAAGAATCCAGTATTTCTGTTATCAAGGATTTTAAATCGCTCCTCTTATTTTGGATTTTCATTCTTCAGTGGTCGATATTAAATTATGAGAATTGAAGTTTAATAATCTCATCTCTTAAGGGTTAGCTGCAGAACCATCAGCCCTGGATCCATTGTGTCACATGCATTTAGCTTTTCTCAGTGTAAAGTCATTAAAAAAGGAACTGCAGTCTACAGCCAGGTTTGTGTGAATTATTAGTGATCTTTAACGAGCTAATTCCAGTGACCTTGAGATGAGTAATTTCCCCATCACAGCATTCCGGTCATTACATCTGCTTCACATGATGTGGTGAGGCTGTTAAGAGGTGGTCAAGGCCTTCATATGTCTTTCCTCTCTCAGTACCTTTCAGGGAGACCCCCTCCTACACCAACCGTCGACGTGTGATTGCCGGCCCCCTGCCCTCGCCACGTTCTTTGCTCCGCTCTGCGAGTGACAACAATCTGAACGGGGACCACGATCACATCCACAGTCAGGCCCCCCGAGAAATTCGCGGCCGCCAGGGTCACTCCCCTGTCCCCTCACTGCGCAGTCTGCCAGCTTTCGGGCAGCAACACAGCAGCTTCGGAGAGGTAAGATGGAGCCATTGAATTTTTGCCAATATGTGAATATTTTAGCATGAATGAGTAGTAGTAGAGACTAGTGAAGGAGAAAATGAGAAGGATGATTTGACATAGTCTCTTTAATGTGGTTCCTTTGTATATTTTGTTGATATATTATATGTTACACAAAGACAATTGCAATATTATAAACATTCTTCTGCTGTATGTCAGAGCCGTCATGGCGAGATGCCTGACAGCAGTCTCCAGAGTACCGGCAGCTCTAGATCCTCCCATTCACGTTCGCCTTCACTACACCACATGCATGACGAGGACAAGCCGATTCCCAGAAGGTCCCACAGCCATGGCTACCCTCACGGACACGGCCCTCGTGGAAGACTCAGGTCTGTAAGGTTTAACCTCAGTTCAACTTCAGTGATTATCCATCTAAACTCTAAACTAACTTTTTAAGGAGATCTTTAGGAAGAAGCACATTTTTCTCCTCCAGCTCCCACTCAATGCCTCACACTTACCAGTCTTGGCAGCTATTCACTTTGAATAGACAATCTGAGTGTGGCCTTGTGATCACGCACCTACTTTGATATTTAAACCTAATTTCAGAAAAGCCCCATGTGGTGGTCTGAGTCACTTGTTAGTCACGAGGCAGCATTCTGCTTCGCATCCCATGGTGGAGATAAACATGAACTAAACATGAAAATGTGCGGTATGTTAATGGGATCTGGATTAGATGTATAGTGGTAGACTGAAACCTTGATCAGTAGGAGTTCTCTTACAATTTGTTGTAGCCATTGTGTGGCCCTTGCTCTTGTCAGGGTCTGTCTATGGCAGGTGTTTCTGACCGAGACAGTTGGTCTGCTAATGTAACAATCTGGGCTGAAATGCAGTATTTATCCTGCAATAAAGACAGAAGGTAAATAACATACTTAAAATCTGTGTGTGTTTGTACATGTCAATGTGTATATTTAGGCACATGCCCTCACAAGCTGTGTGTGTGTGTGTGTGTGTGTGTGTGTGTGTGTGTGTGTGTCTCAGTCAGTTTGTATAAAAGAGTTTGAGAGACGGTTGATACGCTTTTTGAAATTAAAGCTATGGGCAATGCCATTGGACGTGCCACTCAAAACAGCTTGTCACTCGGTTGATGCATAAATCCACAGATGTAGTTGTGCTGCTAGGTGCTGGGACAAACCTCCCTTGTACACTGAACCATTAGACAAACTGAACAGTGAACTCGGGCCCTGATCACATCTCAGACTGAAAGACTGAAGGAGTTTACTGACACTTGGGGCCCTGCCTTACACCTGGCACATAGTGGTGCCAAATCTGATGCTGTCGTAGACCAACACAGTTGTCATTTTCCAGTCCAAGACCCACATCGTTATATTTTGTTAATGAAACTGCGCCTATCTGTGCACCCATGGGTGGGTTTGTCTTCAAAAGATGTCTGTTTAGGTGCATTGTTGGCCCATTGCCATCTTCAGACAGCAGAGTTGTTGCTCCTTAGAACACTGGTCTAGTTTCAGGGTTGTTTTTAAGGGCACATTATCAAGACTGTAATGTACCTATATAGGCAGGTGTGCAACATGTGTACATGCATACATTACCCTTTTGAGCCCGATGCAGTGACTTTTTTTTCTGCCTTTAAATTAGCAAAAGCGTATTTGTAAGTGCATAGATCAATAAAATAGAGACCGTGGTTTGTTCCGACCTTTTATAATAATAACTTGTCAGAGATAGATCACTTACATACATAACACAGCTAATATGATTTGACAGTATGAGGATGCCATTGTTTGTGTGAAACGGTCTGATGTCTGACAGGGGAATTGCATTACAGACCCAACTCCAGCTGTACTCTCCTCTCCTCTAATACTCACTTTACTCCATCCATCAAAGCCCCTCTCTCTCTCTCTCTCTCTCTCCCTCCCTCCCTCCCTCTCTCTCTCTCTCTCCCTCTCTAACTCTCTCCCTCTCATCCTCTCTCTTGTACGCGCTCATATAAACACGTACAAACGGTGCCATTAATCTAAGCTTTTATGCCTCAGAGCAGTCAACATCCTTTATTACATCATGTAACGTGCACATGTCAGACCATAGAAACTTGAGCTCTGAGAAGATCAATCTAAAATTGAGTTACATGAAGTGAATTTGGTTCATTCATAAATGTACACTGCATTATTAAACCCCTTCCTCTCTTTCTATCATGTGTATCTTTAGAGTGAGTACTTCTTCTTCTGCTCCATCTTGCACTACATTGGCAGCAGCGTTCACTGAGAGAGATACCTGGCACTGTTTTGATTTTGATAATTCAAGTTTGAAGAAGGCGGAAAAAGAAAGAGCTGAAAAAGAAAATGGACTCTAGTAGGTTTGGTATGTCTGCTGTGTCCTGACCTAAATGGCCTTCTGTACACAGGGAGTTTAGACCTCGTTCCTCTGTGCACATTAGCCTTACACCAAGTACTAAGGTGAGGTGAATGTATAAAAAGCCTAAAACGAGCAGCTGGTCTCAATGGCCAGAACCTGCACCCAAGTGAGACTGATGCTGTCCTTGAACATTTTCTCTCTCTCACTTCTCCCGCCTGCTCTCTGATTCTCCCTCTGACCTTCTGTTTATGCCCATGGTAACTCTGGAGGCATCATGGGTACCAGGGGAGTGTGAAATTAGCTTGGCCAGTCAACAGCCCGCTCAGCAGCAGACTCCAGCATGTTCCTGTGGAATTCACCTTCCCTTGCACCTCGGTTGTGTGCCGTGCTGTCAGGGTTCAATAGCTTGGCCAGGAAAGTTTAGACAGAGACAATGGAGAGGATACAGATATGTCAGAGTAGCATCGTAACACTTAATCAAGGAAAAGCAATAAAACCAAGGCAGATTAAAGCAAATCTTGATAACAATTACTCAAACTGATTCAGTTTATCAGATAATATGACAACACTGAATGATAGTATGGCAGAATTTTATTTTGAATAACCCACATTCCCTCTGTCATAAGAAGCTAATTGGCTGTGTGGTTGCTACTAGTACAATCAATACAAAGTGATTTTCAGTATCAGTGTCTTGACAGCATCAGTTTGAGAAATTGTGATATTTTGATGTGCACCTCCGCACCTACCTGCTAACCGTAAAGGTGTGGGAGGGGATTTGTACACAAGACGCTACACCTTTCAAACATCTACTCTGTCTGAATCATGTGAGATTGTGGTGCTAGCTGGAGGACTCACTGAGCCAGAGAACTGTCATTGCCTGCCGCTGTGATGTATCACAACCCCTCATGTGATGTAAAAGCATTGTCCCGTTTTCTTCACCTTTTAATTCCCTCTTATTTGCTGTTCTCCTCACCTCTCCCTCATCTCATATTCTTCCCTCTTTCTTTGCGTTAGTCACACCAGTGGCTGTTGGTGTGTAGATTATCCATGGGGTGTAACACAGCCAAAGGGCTGAGGTACACAGAGAAAAAGGAGGACAGGAATAGAGGGAAAGAGGGGGAGAAGATGCAGAGTTGGGCTTTTTCTGCTTCACCTGGGGAGAATAAACATCACAACCAAAGGACACAGGAAAGTGGTATTATCGTAATTCTTACGAGAGGGTGAGGGTGATTTAAAACACTGATGTTGTCTGCTTGGGCCTTGACACACACAATAAATCAACAATAGAGCCATGTCACGCAGCACAGATTTACAGCTGATTGAAGCATTGCTCAAAGTCAGAATGCATCAAACAATGTGGATGTGCATGGTTTACAATATGGTGAAGGCCAGTCACTGCAGGACAGAACCATAACATGCTGATAACTCTGGCATCTTATCTAATCTTCCGGACCAGTTCATGGTAACAGTTTGGTAATCACGTTAGCTCTACTCTCCTTCTTTTCACACACATCCTTCAGCGCTTCCAGGGGGATTACAAGGTATTCCCAGGTCAGATTTGAAATGTAATCCTTACAGCATGTTCGGGGTTTACCCTGGGGGTCTCCTCCAGTTTGATCTGTCCATGAAGCGCCTTCTGCATATCTAAGCCCTTCACCTCGTCCCTGAGGGTTAGCCCAAGACGTTTTGGAAGGGAACTAACTTTGCCTCCTTGTATCCATGAACTCCTGCTTTCTGTCAGTTCGCAGAATGTATGACCATAGGTGAAGGTAGGCGCACTGATCAACTCAGGGGCCTCGCTTTCAGGCTCAGATCCCTTTTACCATGACAGTCAACCTCCTACATCACTGCATACCTCCTACACCTGTAAATCACTTTGTCTGTTTGACTTGCACCTTGTGAAATAAGTAGCTATTTTTAAATTTAGTCTTTAAATCAAAAACACTCAGTGTGCGTTTGAGTCATATTTCATCAATGTCCCCCTTTTTAGTGCTTGATTAGTTTCAGAGATTATCAAAGAGGGACATTCAAATGTTTCTCCTTTTTTTTTAACAACAAAAAATAGACATTACAGCAAAGTTTGTATTTTCAAAACTACATCTGTCACAGTTATTGTTTAATGATTCAAAAAGTTGAGTAGTCTAGTCACTGACTAAATTCACCCAATTGTGAGCAAGACCATAAGACACTTGAATTTCTTAATTTCAGGGGATTCATTATGTATAACAGATGGCTCAGAGCAAGGCCCTGTGTCCCCATATTCCCTCCACAAACCCACAACACACCCTGAAAACAATGCCAAAGCAAACAACTGTTGTCCATATGAGCTAAGTGGTTTATTTATCTCAGCCTCCTCCTCATTCTTTGATTGAGGTGGAGTTTCGAGTTATCTGTTGGTCAAACCAATTGACCCTTGTTCTAATTTTATAACTATATATCTATTTATTCTTCGTCCTCCTTCATAGCCATGAACACTAGCCTATTTTCATACAAGTGCAGCAAAGCAAAGGCAAGCTGACGATCATTAGGATGCAAAGTGTGATGCTGATTATGACTGGGTGTAATGGGCTCATCTCACCTCAGAGAGCTGGGCTATTTGAGGAAAAAGCTATTTACCTGAGACAGCAATGCAGTCATGTGAGGGGAGGCTACACTGAAGCCGCTTAGTTTGATAGCATCTGCGAAAATGGCATTTAATGTCATTTTCTGTTGCATCCTCAGAGCTATGTAGGGAGTTCATAGGTTTTGACATTCTAACTGAGGCAGCTTGACTCATTATTGAGCTGTTGAATGTTAACCTGTCTGGCTCATTGATCCTAATCAAGTATTTGAGAGCTGGAATGCTCAACTTATTGATTTAAAGACTTCTGATAAGGGACTTCTTATCGGTGATAATCTCAGGTTTGCTCCAATCTTGAAAACACAGGAAGACACAAGCATTTGCTCGTGATTGCTTTGTGTAACTCACAATTTGGGTTAAATGATAAATATTTCGTTAAATATTTATGTAAATTTTTGTTGATTAAAGTTAAAACCTAAAAGTTGTAACCCCCATTTACAGTATACCAGTTAATGTAATAATAATAATAATATTCCTTTATTTGAAAGATAAAATGTGTAGTGCACTGTTTTCACCGAGTTATTAAAATGTGTAAGATGAGAGAAGAAAGAAGTCAATTGGATCAATAATCCATGTTTTTTAAGTGTTCCAGGTTCATATTATTGACTTATCAGTTCATTTGTTGGCTATATCTTCTCTCCTGTTATTGACAGTTGCCATCGTTACAGAGGCAGGGCTGGTGTCCTAGGAAACGACACAGCTTTTGTAATAATCTGCCTTAGAACTTTGTGTGTACTTGTGTGTACTTGTGATGCATCCTACATCTGTATCGCGTACAAGCTACTTTTAATGAGGCACATTGAAAGAGGAGAGAAATCCATGCAGCGAAACAAAAGGAGCCAGAAATAAGAGCTTCTGTGTCGAATGCAGCATGATTATGGTTATGGAAATCGTGACTCACCATCATGATAACTGAATGTGAGCACCAAACATTAGATGACACAATCATGTGTTACTTATAGGAAAGAATACATACCATGCTGAAATAGGTCAGACGGCCCAATCTTATGTCAGCGACTAAGAGTGTGTGTCACACATTGAACCAAGAGGCTTCCTGATCAGCTGCCAACATCTCTACAGTCAAGGCATTAGTAGGGTCAGTTCAAGTCAAACTAGCTGGTGATGACTGCCCAGAATCAGGACCCCTCCACCCACCATCTCCTACAACACACCACCTCTGCTGACCTTGAACACCTTGGAACATACAAACACACTGTTTAACAAGTGCCTCTGCCATAACAAAACTACATTTATAATAAGTTATTTAATAAGAGTCGTGTCCTGATTAAATCTTTTTGGCACCTATACCAAACCATGTTAACCAATGTCAGTCCTCCTCTTAATTTGCATTGCTTATATGCTGATTCAACAGCCTGTATATTTTACACTAGCACATTAACACTGAAATAACAGAACTGTAGTTTAGGTAATTTCTTTACTATGTTTTTATTATTTATTATATCATTGTCCCATTAATGTAAAATTGTGTAAGCATAATTTGTTGCTTTGATTTGACTGAAAGTCAGTGACTTGATGTGAAACGCTGAGATGGATTTGTTGGAACTGCGGAAACACTCGTAGGTTGTACATATGCGGTACAGAGTGGTGGTGCTTTTCTCCTCAAACTATCTTTGACAAGTACTGTCAGTGGGTTGCAGAGACAACACCAGCCATGTTTGATTTAGGCCTGCCTTCAAGATAATTAGATACAGCCAATACAAGGAACAACCAGCCTTTGTTATCAAACCATCTACAGCTGTTCTCTACACTGCATTAATGCAAAGGGATTTTTCTCACTCACCTTACTGAACCCACCAACACCCGTAACATGCGATAGACCAAAACCGGGTGCACTTGAATCTTGGCAGAATGTTTTTATAATTGCGGATTTGCAAGGTAGTAAGACAGAACACTTCTCTGCATTCAGAAGGGCACAAGTCCATTTTCTTAAACAGGGGCGCGGGTAAATAACAACTGCATCAGTGTGAAATTAGCAACGACACATAATCATGCTTGCTTCCATTTGGCTTGATGGGGTATCAATCTGACGATTATCATCCAGGCTACAGGGAGCAACTGGAGTCAGCCTGTGTACACAACCTCTCAACCTCTAGATATATGAGGTGGCAAAGGTGTGCCGGTGGAGGGGGCTGATTTGATCATTGAAATAGATGACCTTTAAGAGAACACATTTTTTTTTTGTTGTGTGTGTCATTTTGACAAAGCCTCATCTCCCTACTCCTCCAGCTCTCCATCTCCTCTCTGTGTGCTGCTGATTTTCAGTGCCGGGGCTCCGACATTAACATGCGGCAGCCATCCCGGCCCCTCAGTCCCTGCGGTAATTGGAAAGCCGTCAGCAAGCCGTTGTTTCAATGGAGAGGGGGACAGAGAAAGAGAGTCTGGGTGAGATGGGGAGGGCAAGAAAAGCAATAGAGAGTTAGGAAGGGAAAGAGACAAACAAGGCTTGAAACAAGGGAACAGGCAGGACATAGGGATGGAAAGGGGGAAAGGGCACAGGAGACAGGAATCAGGTGAATGAAAGAATGAAGTGTCTGATATAACTTACAAGTGGAGGAATGGCACAAGACTGAAAAAGGTTAAAAGGTAGATAGACAGTTATTTAGTTCAATTTAGAGATTTCCTGAGATCTACATCTTTCTAGGAAATGTCACTGTGAATAATGTCAGTCTCATTTCACTGCATAATCAAGTCACTTGTTACAGTGAATGTGTATCACTTGTGTGTTTATATTGGTTTGTGTGTGTGTGTGTGTGTGTGTCTATATGCTTTAATTTCTACAAGCAGCAGAATAATACTGAATGCAACGTGGTGATGAATGAAGACTAGGCGGAGCTCTGCTGCTGTTGTATTAGAATTCACCACCAGAGAGTGAGAGAGAAAAAGAGAGAGAGACGGTGAAGATGCAATGCCAACAAAGGTTGAGAAGGAGAGGGATAAGAGGGGGAAATGGAAGCAAGAGAATGAAAGAGAGGAGGGGATTGAAGGCAAAGCAAAAGAGGGAGGGGCAACAATTAAACCAAATGGGTTGGAGCTTTTTGCCCCCCCACCCCCCCACCCCACTGCACACAAGCATGCAAATACACACACACACAAACACAGACTGAAGCGCGCATACACATACTCTCACAGCCCGCCTCAGGGAGCCATGGCGCATGCACACTCACAGGCAGTCAGGCAGGAGGAGATCAATTGTGCTCTGAGACGCGTATGTGTATGTCGGGGATGTGTTAGTGACATGCTGGTAGTGGTGTATGCCATGCTTGCTAGCGGAGGTGCAATCTTAGCATGAGTAGGGGGGGTGGCTGTCTGTGTATGTGCCTGTGCACACGGCTAGAATGCACATAGAGGGCTTGTGGTGTGTGAGTGTGAGCGAGCCGTCAAAGGGGAGGGGAGCCACGGAGCACAGCAGCAGTAACAGCAGCATTGCCAGAGTGTGTGTGAGCGAGTGTGCGTGTGTGAGGGGTGGAGGGGAGAGGAGAGGCAGACGCGGCGGGACTCCCGGGAGAAGGAGCAGGAGTCGGGGAGTAGATCCAGCCTCTCTCCTCCACAGCAGGAGAACCAGGACCCAAGGACGAGGCAAGATCTGTAGTCTTGCCTGGAGCAGCTGGAACTGGGGACACACGGGAGATCTCTGTCCCTCTCTGGAGGGGACTACTACTGGAACCCCAACTCGAGATGTGTCTGACTAAGGGGGGCTTCCAGACGGATCAGACCCATGCAGAGAAAGAAACTGTGCAGTCCCTCTTACCGTTAAATATTTCTGCTTCTCCCTTGGTTATGATGCTGGGCAGAGGGGAGAGATAGAAAAGAGAGAGGGTAACAGGGAGCAAGAAGGATTTTCTCTGTGCCATTAAGGAAGGAAGAGAAGGGAATAAGAAGGGGGGTTTGGGGGGATGGGAGGAGTGTACTCTCCTCTCAGGACTCTCCTACGGACCACCGACTGTTGACTGTTGATCGGCAGGCACAGGACTTGTTTATGATTCCCTCCCTGGCTACCATAACAACCAGGGGGAGCCACCAGGTTGCTGTCCCGCTGACGACCATGTCAGTGACCACGGGCCTCAGTTACCAGCTCCCTGGAATCACCACAGTAACATATGTGTTTGTTTACAGCCCCGGCTCAGTGCAGCGAGATCCGAGCCCCCCCCATCACACACCTCCAGCGCTGACAGGCCCCCGTGGGCCCAAACGGAAACTCTACAGTGCTGTCCCAGGACGTACCTTCATCGTGGTCAAGCCTTACACGCCACAGGGGGAGGGAGAAATCCAACTCAACCGTGGAGAGAGGGTCAAAGGTAAGATGTCTACTGTCATATTCCTCACGACAGATTGTATCCCCTTGCTTAACCTACTACTGTAACTACTACTTTTTCACACCACCGCCACTAATCTATATTTCATAGCATGACAGCAGCTCTCTGTCATCACCACTAGTGATGTTTCAGTTGTACTGTGACGTCCATGGCTACATGACTGCCAGAGTTGGGTCTGTTGCAGAATAAAATAAACAGACATTCCTGTGCTCATACTTCTCAGATACAAAGCACACCATTACTTCACTATGATTTTTCGCTGCAAAGCGGTTATGTAATCTTTAAAGTCATTTCAGTGTCATTTGAGTTGACATTGTGAATTACCATTTCATTCACTTTGTAAATATGCTGTTTTGTGCTCTACATAGAGGTGTCGTGGCTTCGCTTTCATATGTTTGTGTGTGTGCTTTTGTCTCCATCCATGCTTCACTCAAGACTATGACTCTAATGACGTAGAAGGTAAACTCCATAATATTCTTCTCACCCTGTATCTCTCCCTGTGAATCTCAGTGTGTCAACCCTGCACCTGCAGTGTAGCAGTCAGTTCTTGGCCCCGTTTGAATCCACTTGAGATGTGTTTACAATCTCAGTATAAATCTGTGATTACTTCAAGGAGAGGGCATGCAAATTCAAACAGGTCCCTGTTTGCTTTTCATCGTTGTTATGCATACCACTGTCCTTCTTCCTCTGTGAAAGTGCTTCTCCCTGAACATAGAACAACGTTTCTCTCTCCTCTGATCACCTGTCCACAGACTCCCACTTCCACATTGACCCCACACACCCCCTACATCCTGCCCCATCACATACATCAACGTGGATCAAACCCACATTAACTTTATAGAACAGTTCCCTCATGTCCTTAGAAAGGCTGGAGATGAGAGGGGGGGGCGCAGTCCTGCTGAGACCTCTCATGTTCATTTCAGATCTACAGAAGCACAGGAAGTACAGATAAAGGGTCAGTTTGGAGTGCCCATAACACACTAATGAACATACACACTCTCAGACTCTTTCTTCCTTTTATTTGTTTAGTAGCGAACAACATAAATTGTAGTGTAAACCAAGTGACAAGATTCCTTCTCTCTGCCTGGATACGTACTTAAGTATTCCCACCACTCGCTAGACGTTTACTGTGTCACAGCCTCTCTGTCCTCACACACCCTCACCAGCAGACCTGCTCCTTTTATGCTTTGATGCCTCCTGTACAGTATTTTCTGTTTTATGGAAACTCTGCTGTCATTTGACCAAGAATTATTAAAACAGGTGACTGTTTTAATATTAGACTAACCAATATTAGACCAAACAAATCAGACGCATGTTTTTGTTGAACAAATCTGAATGAGGTGGCATTGTCTGAAATTGCGATGTATGCTGTTGTGGACACATGTTATCAGAAATGTGATGACTCAACGGCATGCCTCCATCTACTGTATCTGATCTGCTGTCACTGGCTTTTCTGTTGGTGCAGCCAAATCCATACCCCTGCCACTAAGGTTTTGCAGTTCTTTCATGTTGGTCAGGCAGGAAACAAGCTTATGGTTGCATGACTGCCAGCACCAAGGCCTGGCCAAGTAAACCATCTGGCATTGTTATGCATTACTGACCATCAAACCATGACTCTGTTGCATTTACTATGCTTCTGTAGCCCTGGGATATGAAGTGAGAAGAACATTTCTGAAGTCGGCTGGGTTGTTGAACTGCTTAAAGGGCAGTTCATGTTCTATGGAAAGGATTTGTTTTGATAATCCAACTCTCTGTAGTGCATGTAGTTATATCAGGGAGTGACCACCCCCACTGGTACAGAGAGGCAAGGCTTGAGAGGCCACTTCCTGAAGGGATGGATGACCCTTGGTTTGATACATAATGCATTTGATCTAATCTGCATTCATAAATGGATGAGTTGCTAACAGTAATAGGGCTCATTTGCAATGGAGGACAAGAGGAGGTAAGGCAAATGAAAGAGGCGGTAAAAAAATATATTTCTTTATCTTTTCCTGGCTTATCCTCCTGATAAAGGTGACAAACAAATCAGAACCTCCATCACCTTCAGGGATGTCGACCGAGGTCAAGACTAGTTTGTGTGTGAATGCGTGTCAAGAAATCAGCAATGCTGTTTGTGCCCTCAGGCTAACTCTGATGTGTGAAATATGTTTATGATTCACTTTACCTTACACACACACTTGCCTGAAACATGAAGTCACTTTTCCCCTCATCTCTGTCTTTCTGTTGATGACCTCACACCCTTGTTAATCACCAGCAAAACCAGAGGAGCATCTGTATGATGAGATCAGACTGGGTAAATCCTACTTAAATAACTGTCTGTTTGTGTTTGTGGTTGTGGTTGTTTCTGTGTGTGAGAGAGATGTGTGTGGTAGCATCTATGCTTGCGTATGTAAGCATTAGCATAACTGTTTATTAGCCCTCCTGTTAGCAGATCCTGTTGAGGCGGGGAGTATTGTATGCCACACAGGGAAAGATGTGTCACACTGTGTAGTTTAATGAACACCATTGATTTTGGTCTAATGGGAGACATACTGTGTCTCTCAGCAGTAGAGCTGTAGCGAGTTCCTGGTCAAATGTGTGTGTGTAGCCAAGCCTTCTGTAAATATAAAATTATTAAAACATTTTTAAGAACAATTAAATTACCTCTTTTATCAGTTATGCATTAATTCATCTAATGCCCTATAGTTGACATCCTGTTCAATGAGGACGATGAAGATTACACGAATGACGTTAATGATGATGATGATGAAGAACATGAAGGTAAAATGAATACCTTCCTTTGTAGCTTTTGAAATAAGGATGGCAAAGTGGTTAAAACAGTAAATCATTAAGGAGACCTAATTATTTATTATTCTGCTACCACAAGAAAATGATGTAAATGTTGCAGTCTTGTGTTCCCTCTAGTGATCTCAACCAATGATTTTCACAATATTGAGCAGTGAGAGGAAATAAAAAGAGCACTTGAGACTGAGATAATGTGTTAGTAAGGCTTTAATGCTTCTGCTTTGTCATCCTTCATATTCACTTTGAATAGCATTGATAGATGTACATAGCTTCTAACCCCAGTGTACTTTACCCAGTACCCAGTAGATGGATCTTAAATGGTTGTTTTGGTTTCAGCGACTAAATAAATGTCCCAAGAGTCTTGTGTTTTATCCATTATGAAGTATTGCTTTGAAAAACTCCTAGTCTTCACTCGTTGTGATTGTCAGTCTATTGCTCTGCTGTCTGAGATCAATGGGCCTCATGCACCAACTGTTGTTAAGAAGAAATTTCTTCTTAAAACCCAGGTACAGTTTTTTCGAAGATTCTGACATTCACCAATGTTTTCTTATCTGGGATATGTTCTTATGTAAGAACAGAATCTACGCACACTGTTAATTCTGATCTGAGACGTGAGCTGGCTCAGGAGATGCAACCGCACAGCACCCAGGTCTGTGGATGCAGTGCTCCCTGTGTCAAACAAGTGGACCTGAACCCGTATATTATTCAAATTATTTTGTCTGAAGATGGCCCAGCATGTCCAGTCCCGGTGGTTTCCGTCAGGCTCAGGTCGAGTATCCACAGATGCTCAGCTGAGGATTTACCTGCAGTGCTGACTTTCCAATGATGTGCTGCTCCCGCTCAGAAAACTCTGCACTTTCCCTTCCCCTCTCTCTTCTGTGTTCGACGAGATTTACTTTGACTTCGAATCTTAGATCAAACTTTTTATTTTACTTCAATTATGCAACTTTCTCCCGATACAGCTTTTCACTAAACATGCAGCTGCATTCCATATATATCGCTTATGTGGTATTTTATGTTCACTACTAAACTAAGAAATAATAACTCTTTTTAAAGTTTGATTCCGGTGCGGCGCCGTCTTTAGATTGTTCTATCATTCCTGGCTTCTTAAATGCTTTTTTTCAGTTTCTTTAATTTCTGTGTGCCCACGGCAGTTCAGTCTCATGCCCTTATATGGGCATTGGCAGAGCCTTTACCTGGGCTAATTAGGAAATACTGACACATGCTTTCAACTTACAAACACACAGTGTTCATCAATATAAGAAGACAAATGCAAACAAATCTGTACTTTTTCTTAGAAAAATTCTTAAGAACAAGTTAAGGAAAATTCTTAAAAGATATTGAATATTGAATAGTGAATAAGGCCCAATGCCTCCAGACAGCCTTCGTCTAGACAAACAGCCCTGCTGTTCGCTATTTAGCAGCGTCATCCACGTCCAGCTCTTTAAGCACAGTTTCAGGTATGTTTTTCCCTTCTCGCTCATCCACTCACTCGCTGCCACTGGACCACAAAACTGTTATGCATTTGGTATCGTGGGGCATGTGTGTACTCGTTTTTGTTCCCTCTTTAGGACGTTTTCTCGTATAAATGCTGATCTTGTCACGACCAATAGACCTAACGGGAACCTAACCTCAGTCCTAATGAGGCAAAAACCTCAGTTCTGAGGTCCTGGGTTAGGTTAAGGTTTGGTTTAGGCTGTTCCCTATGAGTGAAAGACAATGCAATGTCCTAACAAGGATAGCTGGATGAACTGTGTGTGAGAGATGATCGCTTTGGTACACTCCATTAACAGGTCCACGGGGCCCACCCCCTTGCATCCCACTTCTACAGTCACCCCTGTGTTCTGCTCTTTCTCTTCATTGATGTAATCTGATCTCATCATCTGGATGGACATCTTTTAAAAGGCCATTTATTGTCACCATGGTAACAAACAAGGACACACACCACTGTAACCTAACACATTTAGAGCCGCACACAGACAACAACACATTCGCAGATATAGCCACAACACACAAAGGAACATAAACGTGTCCAAAGAAACAGATGTGTGTCGACATGCTGCCCCCTCTCAAGGAGCTTTAACTGCATATTCAGGATATTCTTCTCTACAACAAGGTGACACATTTAAGAACATGCCTCCATAACAGTGTATTATTGCACACACACACACACACACACACATCCACCTTCTCCAAACGCCATTATAAATCTTGCAGACAGCCATGAAAATGAAACCAGCGCAAGTAACGTTGAGATTAGACATTCACAAACATGATTAATGGGGTTTGGCCGAACCCAGTGTGTGCAGAATATTAACGCTGCTATGGGCACTGGAGGATACCTGGACCAGCTATACTGACACAAACACACGTACATATACTGGGTTTTAATAGATTACTCCAGGTCTATCTTTACACAGACCTAGAAAGCAGCTTTTACTGCTGTTATGATCTCTGGGAACACACACAGTATAGCTCAGCCATTTACTGATATTGGTATACTAAATGTCTGAATGTATGCTTCTCTTCCTGTGCACATTGTCTCTCTCACAACAGCTACATATGTTCATTGATGTGTACGTGTGTTTTTGAACAAGGCCAAGCGCCAGTAGATTGTACAAATGAAACGGAGCACAATACATAATATTTTTCACTACACGGCTTGCTATTGTTAAGACAGAAAATGCTTATGCATCTGTTTTGTTACCAAGCAACAGGTGCAAAGTGCAACTCAGCTCTGACTAGTTTGAAGACTGAAATATAAAATAATTAAACTGGGCCTTTAGTGAGCATCAAAACATCCATTTGGTTATCGGTGACAATATTTCTTTCCCTGCATATTTTTGTCCATGTTTATCAGAAAATTCCCTTCATTTTCTCTTTATGTTTTGCATGCAGATCCGCTTGGAAGGGAGCCTGTGTGCTAAGTGTTGAATTTAGACTAAATATCACTGTTAACTTCCCACAGTGAGCTTAGGAAGAATTAATTAGACGTCCTGTCTGTCTGGTAGGAGCATGAAGTGTTCCATGTGTGTGCGTATAAATGTGTCTTTCTCAGTATGTGCAAGTTAGAGCTGCTCTCTTATTATTTTGTGTATGTGGTGCCTGCTCGTGTGCAAATTTGTGTATGTTGATGTCTGCCTGTGTGCTTTCTTTGTGTGTGTTTGTCTTTGTGCAGCACATTGTAAGTAATTGCCTCCTACAAGTTAGATAAACAGCATCCGTCAAGTATTCAACAACCAGCTGTCCTAATATCCAAGTCACATATGGAAGAACTGTCTTTCTCTCTCTATCTCTCTATCTCTCTATCTCTCTTTCTCTTCTTCTCTCTTTCTCTCCTTCTCTCTCTGTCTGTCTTTCTTTAGATTATGTACACATACACACAGACAATATATGTTTTCATGAGGCAACAGATTTGTTACTTTTTGATAATTTATGCAGTCATTTCGATGCATCTTCCAATCCTTTACTTACACTCAATTGAGACATTTATGTCAGTGGATTTTAAGCATTTAATTTGACTGCAGTATGATAGCAGTTAAAAGCAAAGCTATCACATGTTTGTGCTAATTTCTATGTACTGTAGTGTTTCTAAAACGAACCCCTGCTGATCTTTCGATGTGTGCTCTTTTGCATGTGGAAGCCAGAGCGCCACTGTGTACAAAACCGCAGCAGTAGTGGCTCATCAAACTAATAGTAACTGTGACAATGGTCAGATCCATTCATAAGTACAGTATTCTGTCAGATTATCATTTCTTCTGCTGCCAGAAAATGTGAAAAGAAATGTTTGCTGTTATCGGTAGGTTAGAAACTAAATGTTTTAAAAATAGATGTGAAAAATGCAACCACAGGAGAAGTGAATGGAAAATGCATTACACTTCAAAAGCACTGTGTTCCCATGCACATCAGCCCACAGTTGAAAAGCCAGAGAGACCGCAATGATATTCAGCATTGTGTGTGTGTGTGTGTGTGTGTGAGAGTGAGACTGTGTGTGACTGTGTGTGTGTGTGTGAGAGTGAGACTGTGTGTGACTGTGTGTGTGTGTGTGTGTCCCATGATACCCAGGGGAAATTGTTATCACAGTATAGAACCTGAGGCAAGTCAGTTATTGGCAGATTTCACTCATTGGTCATTCATAATGTGCCAAGCTCTGTGTGTGTGTGTGTTTACACAAATGTCTTTCTATGGTTGTGTGGACAAATTTGTGTTTGACATCATAGCTGTGAGGACTTTCACAACTTCAAAGGTTTGTTTGATGTGCATGATCTTTTCCAACAGCCAACATGATTGTGTGGACCACCCTATGTGCTGAACTCTCCCACTCTGTAGAAACAGCTGTTTGTTCCTTGTGGAATGTTTTCACTCTCTGTCTCGTAGCCTGTCCATTCACTTCGAAATTAGTGCCAAAACTTTCCAAACCATCAATAATGAAAAGCAAGTAGGCTGAGAAAACCGACATGTTCTGTCTATCTGTGTGACTCACCAGATGTAGACTGTGGGTGTAATCCTGCCATCGGGTGCCACTTTTAGGCGACATTCTGTTTTCCTGCTTTCGGTTGGTTAAAAGCCTCTTTGCTCCAGGAAACAATGAGCTAGCAACCTCCGTGCTAGCTACCGACATGCTGAAAATTGCAACATTTGAGGAATAGTTGAGCAATTACACGGTCAACATTCATTTTGTACGGCTTTTTGTGCCATTTTCTTAGACGAAATTAGGTGTTTTAATGACAGTGCATGACTCTCTACATGCAAATGTTCCACCAACCCAAGTTCCCCCTGACTCTGTTCTGCAGGAGTACTGTCCATGAAATCCCAGGATTGCGATTGGTGAAACAAGCCTCCTTTTCCTGTAGCAGAATTAGAATGCACAACCTTCTGCAGCACAGATGAGGTCAACATGTGTGACAATACGATGTTCAGTTTACATATTTACAGTTAAGAACGTATTACCCAAGCCTTTTGATTATCCACTGCTCTTTATTTGTCATATTAGTATATTTTCCCTTCTGTTAACTAATGTGTAGAATTATCTGTACAAGATCTCCAGTAAGTTTGAGATGTCAGATAGATTTAATTTTTTTGTTTGATTTCTTTACATTTTTACTGCACATGTGATAGTTTTACTCAGTTCAAAGGAATAATCTTCATATTTATTGAGCCAGGAAGGAATGCAGAGTGGTGAAGATGACAAAGTTCAGCCTTTAAGGACGGAGAAAATCACGAGACATGACAGGCCTTATTAAGAGATTTACTGCCACAGTCTTATCCACTGTCTTTCAAACAATTGAATTGTAGATTGAGTTGGTGGTTTCTTCAGCTCAGCTTGTATCTCTAACAAATTACTTCAAGGGTGTGAGGGGCTTGGGCGTTATGTCAATGATTGTCCTTACAAGTATAGAAACACCTGTGTGTGTGTGTAAGGCTATTATTGATATTAGACAGGGTCACGAGCCTAAGGCAAGGACATTGATGTCACAGCTAACCTTGTAGCTGTCCAATCAGAGTAGCAGCGGGATGTAAAGTCCCGCCCACACACTTAGCCCACCCCTGCTGAACATGCCACCTGTCCTCCTATTACACTCTGTTTTTTTCATTGTGCATTCCAAACATGGATGTGCCATGCAGGATTATCTAAAATTAAAACCTATGCTCGACTAACATACATCTAATTTAATGAGATGTAGCCTCACACAAAATGCTAATTACAAACACAGCAGAAACAGCAGTTGCAGAGTTAATCAGTTTATGAATAAACATGAACAGGAACACTGCTTCACAAACAGGAGCCGTTGACTGACGCAGATACATATTCAACAGTAACACTGACGTGCTTTGGACTTACAATCACTCTATCATGTACAATGTGACACACACTGTTTGAAGGTGAGGACAGCTGAACGGACTGAATGACGCCAGATGGTTGTTAGCAACAGGCATTTTCTGTCCTGCACAGTGACAACCTACTTTGCAGTCGGGGGTGCATGTGTAAAGGTCATGTCCTTAGTCGTTGGTGTCAGGAAGAGTAGCCTTTAACAAGTTTGGAAAAAGCTTGAGTCTCGACCTCGTCCACATACAGGCAGAATCTTGTTTGAAATTAAAAACAATAAAACAAGAATGGACTGTGCCTTAGTCGCGTTGTTATTAATGTCCTCGAATTCAATGACTACTCACACAGCCAGCTCTCCAGTGCAGTATATGTGCAGTTTCAGTCAGCAGCAGGTATTTGTAATAATATAGAATAAAGTCTTGTGTGAATCTGAGTTGGTCAGCTGCTAAAAACCTGTTAATTTATTACAGTATAAACACAATCATTTATGTGTCACTCTGATGAGTAAATATAACGATTGCTTGATTAATGAGTCGACGAAAACTTTCACTAATCTATTTACAATCAAAGGACAATCAATGGTTGGTCTACAGCTAATCAATCACCTGTATCTGATGAACGACTCCAATATTTGTTCTTGTTCTTTGCGAGTCCGTGTACCAGGTAATAGTATAACTTATCTTATATCATATCAGTGTATGATGACGCACATGTGTGTTCATGCACATTTTACATTATATTTAATACAGTTTGCCTCTATTTTTATGCATTATCTGGGATTTTGCCCTGGAGTAAGAAAATAAACTGGAGCCAAGACAGAGTTGAACTATTGGGTTGCCTGTTTTATTTTTGTCTCCACTTAAGGATTGATACAGAAGAATAAATAGAAGAGAGATGCAATGAAATGAAAGGAGAATGTCATGTAGCTCCCCTGGAGCCCAGAGAGAAGAGAAGAGGGATCCCTCTGAGTCAGCCTTGGAGTTTTCCTCCTCCTCCTCCTCCTCCTCCTCCCCCCTCCCACTATAATTTACATCACTCCCACCCTCCTTGCTTTATCTTTTTTCTGTAGCCCTCTTCCTCTCCTCCCTCTTCTGACTCGACTGTCATTCACAAAAAAGCAGTTGATATTTTTTCTTAAAATTAAATTTTCTCTCTCTCTCTCTCTCTCTCTCTCTCTCTCTCTCTCTCTCTCTCTCTCTCTCTCTCTCTCTCTCTCTCGAATACTGATGAGCCAGAGACTGTCCTCTTACAGGCAAAAGAAGTCCTGTAATGGACGAATACACATCAAACCACAGCATATATTTGACTCAGAGCAGTGTGACTGTCCCTCTTCTGTCTTATTTATTGGCTCTCTACTTCATTCACTCTTCCTATATACTCTGGGGTCCACTCACCCTTTTTCCACATCACCTTCTGAATTATCAACCACCTCTGCTTCTATTCCATGTCCACCTCCATCTTTTTCATCAAAGTGCCCATATTTTGTCCATTTGCATGTTCGTAATTTTAATGTCAGAGTCTGATACCATATATTCCTTCAGAACCGTTTTATCATATGTCTGAAAAACACTGTTTTGACTTCTTGGCCTGCCTCCAGAAAAGTGTCCTCCAATGTCCGAAATTCATCTCCAATTATCAGGGAACTACAGAGTTGAGGATACCACGGCCGTTGCCATGGACCATCTTGGACTCGAGGTTGCCCCTTGTCACCAATTCTATTGTATTTCCATGGGCAGGATTTCAAGACACTGCTAGGTGGACGAGAGTGCCCGGTTTGGTCCCCAGACAATTGTGTCCCTGCTTTTTGCAGATCTGGTTATATTGGCTTCAGCAGGCAGCAAGAGGGGAATGCAGTACGGATGAGAGTCAGAGCCCCCAAGGTTGAAGCTGTGGTTTTTTGCTGTAAAAATGTGGATTGCAATCTCTGGGTTGGGATTGCTGCGTTAAGTAGTTTAAGTGTCTCGGGGTGTTTTCTATAAGTGAGGGGACAATCATGCGAGAGATGGCTGGAGATTTATGCAGCATCAGCAGTAATGCAGGCTCTGTACCAGACTGTTTTGGTAAAGAGGAAGCTGAGCCAGAAGGCAAAGTTTTCAATTTACCAGTAGATCCACGCTCTGGCCCTCAGTTGGTCATGAGCTTTGAGTAGTGACAGAAGGAATGAGAATGTGGATAGATGCCAGTGAAATGAGCCATTTCTGTTGGGTGGATGGGCTCAGCCATGCATTTATTCTTTGATTCATATATTATAACTAATCATGAACACCACTGCTGCAGAGCTGTAGTCATCCCCCTTTCTCTTCCTTGTGTGGATGTCGGGGGGGCGAGCATGTTGTGTCCCTCTTGTTTCATAAAGATACAGCTCACTCGCTCTGTCTACGACACTGAATTGAACCAAGGTTTAATAAAGAGTGCACAGATCCAAATCTAATAAAAGCTCTACTTTGGTTATTGGAATCCTCTCCACACTCTTCAAACACTTTGTTGCATGCTAATGCACATACACTCACATAGCTATATAGGCGGAGTAATATATTGTCTTTATTCAGAAAAGCCCAGAGTAAAGACCATCTTTCACATTATATTCCACTTTATGTACATGGCATGCAAAAAGACACGTGATTTATTTAGAGGAAAACATGATAAAGTTTAACAGAGAATAGTGAAATCCCCCCAATGGAGCTGACCCAGAGCTCAGGACCACAAGTGGGCTCACACTGAGGTATTCATATTTACATGATCATTTAGAATCAGAAATAACCTGAATATTTATCTTTATTATGTTTAACTCCAGGCCTAATATACGCTAGCATCTCTACACTATAGTGTTTAATTACTCATTGCACTAAAGAAACCGAGAAGCAGAGCACTGGGCATTGAGTGAACAGCAGGGAGCAGCAGCAGAATGGGGAATGTGTGTAGCTGAGGAACAGATACAGTTGGATATGAAACTGCCCAAATTTATGTATGCCTGAAGACCACAGTTAAGTGGAGATGTAGAAAATGAAAAGGCGAGTGACATATTTTTTGGGAAATCCATTAAGAATTCACCGCAGCACCTAGAGAGAAAAGGGGAACATCTGAACATAATTTTACCATGAAGCAGCACACTTGCTTCAGCAGTTGAGAATTAATAGGACGAACTAAGTAGTCACCTCCATTACATGATTTACTAATAGTGCCATCAGAAGTGCACAGTGTTCCTGTGTTCTTTACAGCAAATCCACTGAGCAAAAGTCCTACCATGGCATTTTATGGAAATCAAGCTGTATTTTGGTTTGGCAAGTCCTCCGTGGCTTCTCTGTTTGAATCAGTGTGAGTGCATCAGTGGCAGAACGCCATCAGCCTCTCTCAGCACAGCTGCATCTTTTATTTTCTGTTTCTGCAGAGAACAGGAGTGTGACGCACTGTTACCTGTGAAAAAATAAACTCAGGAACACCAAGCTAAAGATGATGAAGTATTCAGTTTTCAGTTGTTGATGAAACTGTTTAAAAGAGTTGTTAAGTCAACTGTGTGATCATTTTGGAGGATTTTGTCTGTGTTGCTGCTGAACTGCAATGTCTTATTTTGACACCTGCATTTATTAGATCCACCTTAATCAAATCCATAATGTTAGGCTAAACAATACACTACTGTGTCAATTGCAAAACTGACTCCTCCTTATTATAGTTTCACCAAAAGTAAACATTCTTCATGAAGGTATATAACTTCTGTATTTGACTGCATTAGGCTGGTGTACCTAATAAAATGAAACTGAGCGTGTGTGTGTGTGTGTGTGTGTGTGTGTGTGTGTGTGTGTGTGTGTGTGTGTGTGTGTGTGTGTGTGTGTGTGTGTGTGTGTGTGTGTGTGTGTGAGAGCTGTCACTCATTCATTCATGGAAGTTACCCTCATCCTGTTTGAGTGAGAAACAAAGACGGTGGGAGGAGGAAGAAGAAAATGAATGACTCAGCTCAAAGCAGAGAGAAGCAAAGTAAGAATTAAAATGAGCTGAATCGGCCGTCTCACTCACACACACACTCACGCTCTTGAGCACAGATGCATTGAAGCTTGCAGGCAGGGTGTGTGAAGGGTATAAATAGTTCTGCATCCTCACTGATGCTATTTTTAAACCAGGAGTCGTGACTGACTTAACCAAGGGCAAAACTCAGGAGTACCGTGCACCTGCATGCACACACACACACACACACACACACACACACACACACTCTGAGAGGGGGAGAAAGAGAACAATACTGTACCAGACTTTTCACCAGACAGCAGACTTCTTGGACAGTCATGAATAACTAGGCACTTGTCAAAGCCCAGTTCTCTTCCTGTGTCAGCTTGTGTCTCTTCAGTTGGCTCTCGTCTCTTTTTCATTGCTGAATGCAAGACGCTTTCCGTCACACTCTCTCCCTTTGTTCCATGTTCTATGTCTCTCTTTTATGCTTTTCTCCTCTCTGGTTACAGTTTCATGCTTTTTTTGTATGTTATTTCTATGTAGCCTGAGAATTTCCCTTTAATGGCCCAGTGGGATGATGTGCAGTCTACTGTGGGAACGTGCTGTGAATTCCTGTGAGGTCTTACAACAGAGTAGGTTAGACAGAGTCAGAGAAGATACAGGGTGTTGATCTACAGTAGACTGGAGCAGTTCGGGTTTAATTGTTAATGATAAAAATCTGTTTACATGTTGGTGGATGTCAGTGTGCGTAAAATACAGAAACTGTCAACAATTACTGAAGGAGATGCCAATTTCTCAAGTATGCTCCTGCTTTCATACAAATGATAAACTGGCTGTTGCATGCATAAACAAACATGCAATGGTGTGTTTGTGCATGCAGGTGTGTGTTTGGATAAACACATGTCAACGTATGGTGTGTCTTTTGTTTGCCTGTGGAGGTGATTATGAATCAGTGTGGTAGGTCTCTGCTTAGTGACTCAGTCGAAATAGGCCTGATTGTGCAGCAGAAAGAAAATCTGGTGTCCAGCTGAGGTGTTGATTGCTTTATGTGGTGAACTGCTGTTTAGTCAAGCCCCAATAGAACTCTGTAGAGAGAACAGAGAGGGGAGAAATTAGGTTTATTGTTTTGCATTGAAGCAACTCTTCTTAAAAAATGTTTTATCTGCATGATATGCATGAAATTGACTCCTGCCTACTGCAGATTACTATATATTTATTTACAGAAAGCTGTAAATATCTGTCCATGGAGGCATCCATTGAAGATATAACTGCATTCTTCATTTTGACCTCGTTTTTTGAGCTCCTCTCCTATTTTCCAAAACTTTATTGGCCAAACTCAATTATTGAGCTGCTTCTCCTTTGTGAGGCATCTGATGTAAGGTGGTAGCTGGTTTTAGCCAAAACAACTTGCTCAAACAAATCCTCATATTTGCCATTTGGCCTATTTCTTGCTGACACTTTAGAACAATTTTACTTTGTCGGGTGTTCGCAGCTCTGCAGCAGGTAATTTCCTCATAAATTCTCCTTCTCAATGAGATTTCACATTCACAACCATGAGGATTCTAGTTCCTCTTGAGACATTACTGTTGCCATAAACTTTTCAATAACTTCTCAGACCTTTTTCCACTACAATCTATTACTGTAGCTGTCCACATGGCAGTGGTCCCAAAGTGGTCTGCTTGGAAAAAAACATCATAATGGCGCACATGTAAATCCTCCTAAGTGCACAGACATGCACTGTTTGAGTTCCTTCCTGCCACTTGGCTCCTGTGAGCCCACATCTGATTCATCACAGGGACAGTTGTCATGCCAACACAGTGCTGGCAAGCACCAAAACAGAGTAGCAGTGTAAGGTATATAGACTACTCGTGCAGCAGGGGACTCACGGACATACTGCATGTGCATGCGTTTTTGCTGTGTAGACTATAATGGAGTGTGTGTGGCTGTTGTGTAGTTCGTGCCAGATATAAAGTAGAGCCAATAACTGTGAGAATCGTAGTATTTGACCTTCACAAACAGATGTATTTTAAATATATGGTATAACTTAATACTGTAATTTAGCCAAAATTTCAACCTTAGCTATTTTGATTGAGAACTTCTTAAGAGTGTTGCAGGAAGATTTGTTTACAACGTTAATTTTTCTTTCTGTTTATGCAGCCTGTGCTCTCAATTGCTGACGGCATAGTGAAGATTATTAAACATGTTTTAAAATGCTCCTGTGTGAGCTTGTTCATGTGTGTGAGAAAGAGAGAGAGAGTTTCAACTTTACTGAACTTTACTGAGAAGCAATCCGTTACCTTTGTCAAGGAGGTTATGTTTTCATCTCAGTTCTTTGTTTGTTTGCACGAACAGGCAAAAACCTTTGGATGGATAACCATGAAATTTAGGGGAAAGATGTAGTACGGGTCAGAAAAAAAAGTTTGGTTCTGATCCAGATCCGGGAGTGGATCAATGAATTTCTTCTCACTTCCTGTTCAATGGCAAGATTTTCCACATTTCTCAATTTAATTCATGGAGCTTGATGAAAAACTCCAGTATGTTTAGGAGAATGATATCTATGTGTGTTTCTGTGATTTGGTGCTAATTTCTCTGGATCTGGTACATTTGAATGTGGTTCATAGGGGGGCTGTTGGGTCTTTGTGGAGATATGAACTCAACTAGAGAGGATATTTGTATGAACATATGTACGTGTATGTGGAATAACCTCCATGATGAACAGATGTATGTATACTGTATATGGTAGATTGTAAAATAGGGGTTGTTTGCTGTCATTTTTAGATACTCAATGGTCAATTCTGTCCATTTTGTTGGATAATAGTGTCAGGGACCAGAAATTGATTAGACAGTGAGGGACGAGATCGAGCCTAGAAGCTCAATCAGAGGTCTCACCTTTTCTTTCATTTCTGTCAGTTGGGAAACAGAACACAGCCACTGACAGAGACAAAGAAGGGGGTGGATACAATTACAGAGAAATCATTCCAAAAAAACAGAGACGGAAAAGTTGTGTATAGTAAAAAAGACAATAGTAAAAAATAATGGGGGAAAAAGAAATTGAGGGCGTGTGTTCTCAGGAGACAGGCAGGGTAAAGTTGAGTTAAGCTGAGATCAGAGAGGGATCAGTTCACGTATCCTCTGTGTGCTGAGTGTCATGTTTTTTTTACTGCAGCGAGTCAATAAACAGTCGTACTCGCCTCTCAAACACCACCTCTCTCTAAGCTAGTGGACTATATGTTCAGCCTGGCTGAGCTTTCGAGTTGTTAGCTCGGTTTGCAAGTAAATATTGTGATTTTAACAACATGGGGCCAGCTAACTTTGATATTTAGAGGTCACAGTCAGTCGTTCTTTAGCAGTAAAGTGGGGCAACAATTTGGAAGGATGACTTATTTACTTGGGAAAGTCACCAAACATCAGTTTAAGACCCCACGCTCATAAACATATGTTTATGAGCGTGGGGTCTTACCATGTACCGAGTACTTTTTTTGTAATCCTGCTAACAACAAACAAACACAGTTGAAAACATAATCTCCAAGGTAGAGGTAAAGAAACACGCTCTGCTGCTGTGGCCTATTTCTTTGAGTGTCTCTGAACAGGAGGATTGATGGACTTAACTTTTAGGTGAAGTAGAATATGGGGCAAAGAGCAGTAAGTCCTGGATAAAACAATGTGTTCTACAGCAAGGAACCATGTGAATGGATGGTATTGTGTCACAAGATGAAGTCCAGTCACATCACTGTGACATTTCCCCATCCCAGAGTAGAATGTAGTTTGGTGGAAGTAGACAACATCATTTAGCAGGATGTCTGCTGGCTGCAACATCATACTGCCGTATCCTAGCAACCGGTTTAGAAGAGGGGCTCGCTCAAGCAAGGCTTCAGTTCCAGCTGGTGATATCTGAGGAGTGTGTGTTTTTGTGTTGGTATAATAGTGTGAGCACGCTGGCTCAGTCCAGCAGGGAAGATCAATATCAACTCTACATTCATCTCTTATAAACTTAGAGGAAATGTCTCTTCCCTTCAGCCCTTTTCTACCTCTTTTTTATCCTTCATACAGCCAACAGCTGTGGGGGGGGAAGGCATTATGTGTTTGGTTCGTACATCCTTTCATCCACACCTCAAAGGAATTTCTTCTCATGACTCAGAGTTACAGATTTTGGTGGTCGTCATGTTAGTGATTTGTTTCATTTTGCCAAAAAAACACTTAATACTGCAGCTTTTATTGAATTTCTCTGCACTACATATATTATATGTCTGGACAAACATGGACCGTTTGGTGGAAGCAATACTTCTACTTTCTGTTTTTCATAATTTCCCTTCTCCCATTACTACATTCTCTTGACTTTATATCTCTGTCTTCAAATTATTAAATGAAAGAATTTAACCTTATTCCTCAAGTGCTTCAGAAAGGTAAATTAGTTCCAGACCAATACTAGTTTCACCTGCCTTGTATCAGTGAACTTTGTGTTTCTGTATTTATAAAACTGAATCTTTCACTCTCCCTCACTCTTGTCACCTTCCCGCTCCCTGACTGCGCATTCTTCTTTTATTTATGAACCTGGATCATAAAAACCTTAACACCTCCCTCTGCTACTTTAATGGCCCTTTGTCCTTTTTTGTCTTTTCTCCAAGACTCTTTTGGATGCACAAGGTTGATCCAGAGGTTCACCTTGAAAGCAGCTAGGTTTATTTTATGACAACATTTGAGTGAATTAACTCCCTCCCATTCTTTTCCTCTGCCTGCCAGTGCTGAGTATCGGAGAAGGAGGTTTCTGGGAGGGCACGGTCAAAGGAAGGACAGGCTGGTTTCCAGCAGACTGTGTGGAAGAAGTTCAGATGAGGCAGTTTGACCCTCGGCTGGGTAAGTAGCGTGTTTGCATAGCTCTGTCCATGGTGCTGAAAAGCAAAGTTCTTAGTCCCATAGCTCTCCCCATTGTATCACATCTGCTCTTTGAATTTCTTATTAAATGAGCGAGAAACGTTAAAATATTTAAACATTCATGTTTTTGTCTCGGATGATGTAATGATAATTTCACTGTAAATACCTTAAAACCATTCCTTAAATAAGGAATCCTTTTCTGTAAATTAATTGAGAAACATGAACTTTTTATCCTTATTCTGCTCTATTTAGCTGATCATTCTTACTTGCTCAGTGAAATAGCTCCCCCCCCCCGCAGCTACCACCTGCTGCCATCAAAATTTAAATATTGATTTGAATTTTTAAGGACAGATTAAATGATATCGAACAACATTATGCAAAGTGGGAATGACAAGAACCGCATTTTAATATTGTGACTGATCAGTGTGTTCCTGTTTTAACAAGAAAGTAGTAAATGAATAGATTGCCTTAACACTGCCTAACACTGAGCCCTCTCAAATACTCACATGTGACAGTCAGAATTTACTGACAGTCCTTCGAGAATGGAGACTAGACTTTCCTTCTTCATTAGTTGACATTTGACTTGTTATGTTGACAACCAGCTGTTTCTAAATGGGACACTTAATTAGTGCCTAATCATATGCAGGCGCACTGGAAAGGTCGAACAGTTTAGCTTTTGCTAAAAATATGTCCACAGGTTCAGCATCAAGGGACCTATTTAGCAAATGTATTAGCGAACTGCTAGTAAAATGTCATATTAACATTTCATTATACGCTTTCACCTACCTTGCTTATATTTTCTTAAGAAAATCTTAAAACTTATACTTAAGACACAGTACAAGTTAGTGTAGAAAATGTCACAGTTAAATAGTTATGTTTACCTATTATCAATATGTGATATGATGTTTTCCAGGATTATTTACATTTCATTTACTCATGAAGTTCAACATCAGGTTGTTTTCTAACTCTGTAAAGAGCCACCTGAGAATGAGCCTGAACTTGAATTTCAGATGTTTAATGAGAAGAAAGCAACCATGTAGTAGTTTGCATACTTTAGAAAAAGGGAGCTTCTTGTCCTTTGCCCAATAATTCACATTATTAGTATTGACCGAAATGCAACATAGCTTATTAAACATGATTATTTTCCAAATGAGAAATCAATATGTAATTTCAGTTGTAGATTAGTTGATGTATTTAGATGTTTTTCCTTTTTTAAACCTTGAGACAAAAAGGAAGAAATCACAACATTAATTGCTGCTGTTGAAATCGTAAGCTGATGTCATCTATCATTGGGTCGTTAAACACTACTTCACAACAGATCACATGTAGTCCTGCAACCAAGCATCTAGTAAGCAAACAAACTAATAAAACATAAACAAATAAAACAGTATAAACGCTGTAGTTCTGTTTAAAGATATCAAACATTTTAAGGAGCTATTTTTGGTGGGTTATCTTCCATATTACACACTTAATGTTTGCTGACCATGATGAATCTTCCATCCATGCTGCTGCGACAGCTTTGAATGAAACCCTGTGTAAACCAGTGGGAGTACATCAGATTAATGTGACCACATCCCCGTTCAGACTGTTGTTTAATTAGCAGATGGCACATTTCTTCGCTGTGGTCTCAGTTCACCAACATGTGCAGCACTCACACTGGATTTAAATTCAGTGCAGCATCAAAAACAGCCATAATGAAAAACATCTGGTCATTGTGTGAAAAAGTTTACTGAGATGGGAAATGTTCCAGCGAGCACATTCAATATATCAGACATAGGACAAGGATAAGTTTGTCATAAATATCTCTCTGGTCCTTGTGTTTGTTTCTCATGCATCTCCTGAGAACTATTTCTGGAGAAATTGGGGCATTTTCCCTTTTTAAAGGGTTGTTGAGGGATTGAGGTTACCTCAGAGTAGGTGTGAAGAGATGAGAAAGGCCAGAATCTCTAAATACCCCATTTAAATGCATTGTGGGAAAAAGATAGGGGAAGGTGGGAAAGAAAGGGCCAGATAGTGAGGGAGACGGATGGTGGAGCATACTCTAAAGGACAGCAAAGTGGAGACGGCGGAGCGTGTCTTCCAGAGAGGTAGAGAGAAATAGAGCGAGTGGAGTGAGATGGGCCTGATATTGGCTGCACTCACTCATAAATCCTGAAAAACTCAGAACCTCATATGTGTTTCTCCAGAATAAAAAAACCTTGTGTGTTTCCTCTGCTACTGCATCTCCAACACAACGTGGTGTTGTTCCACTTTGATATTAAACTAGGATGTTGTAAGCAACATACATTTATTCTCACTTGGATTAAAGAGGCTCTTAGTTCACCACCGTTTTAATGACATATGGCAAAGAATGGCAGAAATTTCAATATAGCTCTTTTTTCAGTAAGCCATCTTTTCTTTTACTGGTCCAATCAAATCAGAGGAATTTGACTTTAATATAGAAATAGTCCACCCCCAAACCGTTCTAATCAGAAATACATTACAAATTGAAAACTTCATGAACATATTATCGACAGTACTATTACTTTTTGGTGAAAGGTGATTTGATTATAACTCTGTGCAATCATAGAAATTAAAAGTACATGATACAGCACAATATGATGGAAATGTAATTTAATAACATACTAATTTCTGAATCTACTGAGGCATTTTAAAGCTAATCCCATGCTTATCTATAGATTCATCAGCAGTGATACAAAGGCAAAATAACACAAGACGACACAACAGACACTCTTGACACACACTGAAACACACACAGTTGTTTATCTAAAGGCAACCACTGAGGCATCACTGACAGTTAGGGCAATATGTCTCAGCCTAGTGAAGCAGGAAAGACAGCCCTGTCAACAATTAAGTAACCCAAATACTACTGCTCTCTCTCTCTCTCTCTCTCTCTCTCTCTCTCTCTCTCTCTCTCTCTCTCTCTCTCTCTCTCTCTCCCTCTCTCTCTCTCTCCCTCTCCAGATCTCTCCCCCCTCTGCCACTGTACACCGCCCATAAGTCATGATTCTGAAAGTGCTATTTCTCTTTATCTCAGTCTGCCTTCATCTCGTTCCTCTCCTCCCTGCCAGGTTTGAAAGAGCAATGATAGAAAAGACAAACATATTAGGTGATGGAAAAAGCAGTTTCGGTGTTGGGGCAGCAAGTGGGGATAGGAGAGGGCGGCTAGCGAGCAACAGAGGACAAGAGAGTGAAAGAGAAAGGAAGCAGGTGACCATGTGAACGAGGCATGCTTTAAATCGTCACTGACTCTCTCGGCTGTTATCTGTCACTACGCTTCTCTCTCTCTCTCTCTCTCTCTCTCTCTCTCTCTCTCTCTCTCTCTCTCTCTCTCGGCACGGCCGGAGCTACCTGCAGCCAGCAGTTCATCTTCCGCTGCTGCTCCAGGGGACAGAGGGAGGGAGGAAAGACAGATGCAAAGTGTAGCTGTCACAGGGAGGAGAAATGGGGCAAAAACGGGGCACGAGCGACTGATGGAGAAAATGAGGGCAAAAAGCAAAGGCCATTGATTGAATTCATTAAGAGCACAATGAGTGATGCAGTGGTGTAACACTGCTGTGGGCAAATGGCTGATATGTGCTGCTGTTGGGGAGGTGTAGAGTTTTTATAAATCATTGTACTGTTTAAAAAAAAAAAACAATATCACTGTGCCCCTCATACTACAGAGAGTCCATTATGATTCTAAAAAGCTGTTTAAAAAGGAATATACCTGAACATCTGTACCCACCCTGCGAACATCTCACTGCCTCTCTCACAAACACACTGCACACATGCTGCTGCCCTGTATGTGGGGGCTAATGGAAGATGTTTACTCATGGCAATGGAGGGGATAATGATGTGACTATTAACTGCTCTTCTCTTTCTAATGATGCTACCATATTGCCAGCGGCCACTCATTTTCAGCAGTAGGTCTGTTAGTCTACATTCTGCTGGGATCATACAGCCCCCCCCCCCCCATCGTAAGACCCCACCCCCTCATGCTGTTAGCCTCCTGAAAATTCTACCCACTGTTAAAACAAAAGATTTTTACCAGCCCTAGATTCCATTATATCAGCCTTCCTTTTTTACTTTGAGTGCCCTGCAGCCTCAGATGTCCTTATAGGACCTTCCCACACACACACACACACACACACACACACACACACACACACACACACACACACACACACACACAGCATAATAATGTGTAATTTTTCTCTGTGATGGGATGAGCAATGCTTGATTTCTCAACGGTTTGATATCTTAACAAGCGTGCAAACTTTTATTTCTTTTCTCTTTGTGCTCGTTCACCCGCTTCCCTCACACCGCGGCACAGTTGAATGACTCACAGCCGCATGAATCAGCCCAGTCAGATCCAGCCTGAGCTATTTTTAGCCTGCCCATTAAGAAGTTTTGGAGTGTGTCTGCACTCCTCTAGAATGCTCAAACATCAGTGTTGCTGCGGCAGCTGAGACTGACATGGGCAGAGCAAAGTCGGAGGGTTGCGGTGGAGGAGAGTGGCAAGGAGGGATAGGAAGATGGTGTAATGGATTTGTCAGGGATCATATAGGAAGTCATCTGGACAAAACTGTGAAGCCTAATGAGCGTAGTTTCTGTGTGGGCTTCTTTGTAGTTTGGTTCTTCCCCACTCATGTCCGAGGTGCAAGGTCAGTAGTTTTGCTGCTACAATGATGGATCTCAGTCATTATCTGAGCCTGTTAAATTGTATTTCTATTTTTTGGCACTTTCTCAATAAATTGCACAATATTTCTTTTGAACATCTTCGAACATTGTCCCCTTTAGAGGGATACTGAGAGCTGTATTTTGTAGTTTGTACAATTTAAGCCTAATGTACGCTATGCTATTAAAACATCAGTCAGAGATATTCTTGACATGGGCAGACCAAGAATTACCATAACTATGTTGTGATAGCCACAATCTATGCGGCTTTGTAATCAGAAAGCCATTCTGTTTCAAGTGAACACATGCAACAACAGAGGACATTAATACAAAGGCTTGATTCAATGTTAACTTAATAATCAATGAGTCATATCACTCAGGGAGAAGAGTGCTCTTGGGGAATTTGGTCAAAGGAACAGATAAAAGAAGATATTCTCAGAGGCAGCCATGTGGATGCTAGAAATAGAAGTGTAATAGTCAAATAATACATATTGTATATACTGCAAGTTAATATTTAATTTGTGTCTTGGTAGGTGGTACATTTTTATCTAGTTATCGTTGTTAGTTAACATCTTTTTCAGTTTGTCATTTTATCAGCCTTTCCAGTACAGGTCCAGTCTTCACCCTTCTCTTATCACACCTTTTCTCTTTGTTTACTCTGGAGGAGACTGGAAATCTTTTTTATTTCTCCCCTCTTATTCTTTATATTCTTAGAAAGCATGCAGGCTTGAGGCTTAAGGGTGGCTTAACTCAGTGGCACCTCAACAGGAGCTGTGAAATGAGAATACATTTAATGCATTGCGTTGAATGTACAGGCTTAAACTCATTGTGATTTTTCAATATTATGTATTTTCATTATATTTGACCTACCCTACTTAATTGATGTATGCTATTTAGTTCAGAAAACTAGAAAGTTAAAGACTGATTCTGTGATGTGGTGAAATGAAAAATCCTGAGCCGCTCATTTCATAGAAATCTCAGATATGGTTTTGATTCTCCAGCGTGTCCTCATTCCTCATCAAGCCTGCTTGGGCTCCAACCGTCACCTTATCTCTTTATTGTAGCATTTTATGTCCTGTTGTTCAGATTTATTCAGTCCGTACTTTTACACTTCTCAAAGATTAAACTGAGCAAACTCGTAAAAATAAAGGAAACAGAAATGCATTTACCTTTTAGTAAGAAACTACTCTCAGTTAAGTTCTCTCATGGTGCCATAAATTTGTACGTACGGGCCAAGACTGCAAATCACATTGATAGTGTGTTTAGTCAGTTACTCTCCAGTGGCGACTTGTAAAATGCCGAGTGAGTATGCAAATGCTGACACCATAGAGCAGTGTCTGTGTATGGGCATGCAAATTGACTTTCTCTGGCCTTTTTTTACATGCACATGTTTATGCACATGCACACACTTCGGCTATTGTCTATACTCCGTGTGGAGTCAGCAGTTAAATTAGCATAGCCAACTAATCCATCTCATGAGAAAGAGATAGTGAGTACGGCTTACGGGTTGAAAGACATGTCTCTGGTATTAAGGTTTAGCAGAGGGCCAGTTCAAGAGGAGGTCTGCTGTTTAACCCTGTAAAAAACATCACAGTAAGTGTCCTACAGTGACACATCTCAAGGTGTTAGTGTGTGTGTGTGTGTGTGTGTGTGTGTGTGTGTACTTGTCGTTTGTTTGTTCGCAGCAGAGTGATGACCACTATCTGATACTTTTCATCAGGAGTCAGTGGAGTGTGTTGAGCCATCTCCCTCTCTCTCTCTCTCTCTCTCTCTCTCTCTCTCTCTCTCTCTCTCTCTCTCTCTCTCTGTCTCTCTCTCGCCCTCTCTCTCGCCCTCTCTCCCTCTCTGGAGGACAGAGCCATATCAAATCATAATAGATGGCGATGATATTTGAACAATGAATCAAAGCTGTATCAGGTCTCACAGAGGAGCAGAGACATATCACTTCTGACAGGTGCCGCATTGGATGACAGCAGGTCACATGCATTCTCTCACACACACACACACACACACACACACACACACACACACACACACACACACACTACACACACGTACACACACGTACACGTACACAAAAACAAGCACATACACACATGGGCAGGTTTTCTACATTTGTCTCAAAGTGAAGTCTATTTCACAGCATCGTGGCTGCTCTTGCACACGATACTTACCTGCAGCAGTCGTTCTTTCCAGTATTCTGTCAACACAGTTGGTCAAATCATTTTGTTTACAGTTTGACCGGCCTGACTGAAAACTATAACTGCTGTGGGATGTCACATCACAACATGTCATAACACACAGAGCAACTTACTCAGCAGAGACTGAGCATGATTTATCACCAACATTTACAACTGTTTCACTCGACTTCTCTCCATCTTCTTACCAGCATCACTTTCCCACTTTCCCCAGCAGTTCAGAAAACTTTTGTTTTGAGTTCAGAGATTGTAACTGACAATTTTGTTCTTTTGTCTTCGAGAATAGCAAACATGATTTTCCCAGGCACATCAGTTAGAAGCACTTTTCTGTCCGAAACCTAACCAACTGTCAGAGAGAGACGTTCCTGTCGGAACCTCCGCCAAGCCTGACATTTTCAAGTAGATAGCCTCGCCAACGTAACGTAACCGAACCCCAGCCCGGATATCATTTCAACGTTTTTGTCAGAACCTCGCCTGACCTGTCTGGAGCCATCAGGCTCAGGTCGGATATCAACAAGCTAATCAGTAAGATGAGAAGAACCTCAGGATGTTGTCCCTTTACAGTTAATGATCTGCCAATTGACCACCACAATATTTTTAAACATAAAGTAATATACTGTCAAACAGCTGAGCTGACACTGACAGTCGCCGGTAAAGGAACACATACGGCTACTGAATTAATCAGTGACATTGATAGTTCAGTACATTCAATTCAGCTACTGATACTGATACATTTGTTCCTGTGCTGAACACTTATACTCTCCTGCTCTCTTTCCTTTCCTTGAATATGTATTTGTTTGTCTTAGTGCAACTCAGCTTGTCTTGACCTTGACTCAAAGGCATGTCATGATAAACCATCCCAGTATTTGAAGAGCTTGTAGAGCAGTTTCTTCTTGTTGTCTGAATTTGACTGAATTATTCAAGGTTTCTTCCACTTTGACAGAGCAGAAGTATTTATAGGCGTTGGTCTCTGCCTCTGACACTTACACCTAAACAACAAGCTTTCTGAAGGCTCTTCAACAAACCAACCAATTCTGAGGGAGAGGAGGAGAAAGAAAGGAAGCAGAGATGTGAAATATATATACGCTGGAAGTTGAAATGGAATAGGACAGTTTTCTATGGTACTCATCCAGGAAGTCTAAAACTAGGAGTCTGCAAAGCTGCTGAAAATGGACATTTTGCGTTTAGTGCTTTTAGTTATCTCTAGGTGAGGATGAGAGAGAGACCAGGCCCAGCTCCAGGAGACGGACAAGTGTCATGGTTGAGGTATAACTTCCTGGTGGAAGTCTTAGGACGGGAGTTGTAAAGTAAAAAATATGGACTGTTGTCCAGTCATGGTGTCAGATATGCCGGTGCTGTGTAGCAGGATAGACGGAGTTGTAACAGTCGTGAAGGCAGAACGACCGATCTACACGTGTCATGAGCTGTATTGGGGTAAGTTGTTCTCTGCACACAATTCTTTGCACTATTCTTATAGTCAGCACACTGAGCAGACAGCTCACTTATAGTCACACTGCATGTAACGTGGTGTCTTGTGGGATAAAATACAAAATACTGCCTTTTGTAAATGTGTGAAACTTGCAATATGACTCAGCATAAGGGGAAATGTAGTAAAAGACAGAAGCATAGTATCTGTCTGCAAGCGTACAATCGTTTCTATTTTTAAAAGACGAGGCTGTGCAATACTACAAACTCAAGTGACTGTGACTGAAAATACACACATTAGCCTTGGGGAACGTATCTGACTGTTTGTCAAATATAGATTTTACGATTAAGAACTTATCAGAGGGCATCATTTGTCGACTTTCCCCTTCATTTCCCTCCTCTTCATCTCCCTGCTACGAATGCAAAGCTGTTTTGTTTCATATTTGAACATTTATATGTTTGTAATGAAGGATTCTTACTCATGTGTCCATTTTAATAAAGATATGTCATGATAATCAAGTAAATCTCATTCCTCAAGTGACCTTCTGTTGGCATTTAATGAAATAAGAGTTGGTAGATGTGCGATTTTAACTCATAACTCTCACACTCGATAGCTCTGATGAACTCTTTTCCTTCAGTGCAGCATTATTAGATCTAATCTCATATTCTATTTAATTAAAAGCCCGCTTCCCAAGAGGCCAGTGCTCGCAGTGGCATTGTCTTATTCTGTACTCTTAACAAAGCATCTTGTTAGATTGTGACTGCTCAGACTCAAAGGTTGAGTTTAAAATCTCTGCCCTCACTCTCTCTCTCTCTCTTTCTCCTCCTTTCTTGGCTTCTGCAGTGTCAGACACTTAGTCTTGCTATGTGAAAGGTGCAATAGAGGAAACTTAAATCAGCTTACATTTACCCAGCATGCAATCTCTTGGGATTGTGTAAATATTGTTGTTTGGGATCTTAAGACAGCAGCTCACTTCATGTCCTGGTTTTATTGTGCTCGCGATTGTTCCCTAAACTTAGTCATGCATTTGAGTCATTGTTTATTTGGCTACACTCAGGGTTAGTAACAGCACAACAGAAGAGCAAATGATGTATCTGTGTTCACAGCAGCCAAATATACATGCATCGTTTTAATAAAGAGATCAGTCAAAATGATTGCAACCACAATCTGATTTCATGCTTCGTATGGCACAAAAACAGTTTTCCAGATCAACAGCGGGTCACAGTAAAACCTGTGCCCTTGTTGAGGAGTTTGGCATTTGCAGCCTGTTGTCCGCAGCTCTTCATCTAACATTTCCCTGTGGCTGATTCTTCTTGTTCTATCGTTTGCTGCAATATTTTGAATTGATGTACTTCTGTGCAGTAATCCATGGCAACGAATACGTATACACTGTATAATACACTTTTGCAAGTTGGATTGTGCTCGAAATGAATTTTTTTGTTCTCCATTTTCCAAATGACCACACTCAAAGGGAGGGTGACAAACCTGCTGTCATAAGCCCCTTTAACACAGACCATTCAGACACAGACTGGGAGAGCATGCACTCTGAAATCACACATTGGGGTGTCATTATGCCATCTTACATGGTTTAGTGTAAACAAGCAAACACTGCATATTAAGGGGTCTTCTTAATGACAAAGTGGTATATCCTGTTAAAAGGGCAGTAGAGAGGGGGGAGTGGTGGCAATCCATTAAATATTAGCATAATATGCATGTTTTCAGACTCACTGGAAGAAACTTATCAGAACTATTTTGCTGGATACAGACTTTTAAACTCTATTGTCATCTACAACCTTCACCCCATGGAGTTGGTTTTGTTGCAGCTTAATTTGTTCTCCCTGTATTCCCAGTATAACATGCTTTGTTTTTTCCTTCTCATCTTTCTATGTTTGGGAACTCCCTACTTCCCAGTTAATTAGGTTCCCCTACATTTGCTTTATCATGTCCATCTATGCAGAAAAATGGCTTGATTTGAAGATTAAGTCGTGCATCCCACTCACATCAAAGATATGTGCTCACGCAGTTTCAGTTTTTTCAGCTTTTAGGCCTTTGCACATCAATGGCGACGCAAATCAATCGGAATCGCATAGAATAGCGAAAAATTTAGAGTAGAATTTTGACACAGTTTAGTGAATAAAAAAGGACTGAGAAGAATTGCGCCTCCGGAAAAGAAAGATGGAATCTACATCAAGCGATGATGATCTGGTCCTTTTACTAAAGGACAAGAAGAAAATGACTAAATATCTCGGTACACCCAATGTTAATGAAGAGAGGAGAACTACTTGGTTCAGGAGCTTTAACTGTGCATCAGCTGCTTCAGGGATGTATTTCAGGATATCCGTTGGACCGTTTGAAGAACTGCTGCAACAGCTGGCACCAAGATAAGAGTTTCCTTACTATCACAACTGAATTGAGTCGTCTGCAATCATATCCTTTAAAAGACAAAAAGAAAAAACTGGGTGGATAAAGACAAATATATGTAATATATTGACAAATAAACTTTATATCACACTGGATAGAGGATGAAGTTGTTCTTCTACTACCACTGATTTGAGATGTGGCCTTGTCAAAAACATGCTTCGTGATTGGTCACATTTGTACATGTAAGAAGCAAATACTTGGCAAAATCGACCTTGATCTGAAAAAATACGAGCCACAATATGTCTCGATGAAATTGTGAAATGTGAAATCTTGCATTGACTGAATACTGGTTTGAATTGTTGCAGAGGCCTTTGATGTTGAATATTATCCAAACCACTGCATAGTTTATTTGAATTCACAATACACCTGCTTATAGTCTTTTTTTCTATCTTTTGGATTGATTGTTGTTCTCCTTTAGTGACCTCTGTCAGTGAAAAAACTCAACAACTATTTTGTAGAGAATAGAAAATCTGAGATAGACAAAGGACTATGAGGAGAGAATAGAAAATGAAGACATTGCTCTGTCCTCTGTGCTGCGTGAAAGTGGGTTAGCTCTGTATCCACCTGTATGGTCCAATGACTCCCTGTTGGATCTAGGAAATGACAGGTGCATTGTGTGACAGCACAAAGGAGAAAGAAAGAGAACGATTCTGTCTTTCTTTAGGTACTTTTTTCTTCCACAAGCCAGCATTGTTCAGATTAATTTAAAAAAGTTCTTTAGTATTCAAGGTATAAGGAGCCCGCAGATATTTCTACTCCCCCTGTTAGGCTTCTGTTGACCTGGTTAAAATGGTTAAAATGCACAACACGAATGTAATTAGACAGAGAAAGGAGACAAGGAAAGGAGGGATGAGTGGGGGCTTGGAAGGAAAGAATAAAAAAAGTCAATGAGGCACACTTGATAAGTGTGTGTGTTCGCGTGATTCTGTGTACATGTTTGTCTGCAGCTCTTATCAGTGGTAAAACAGCACAGGTTAATTCTATTTATCAGGGTCCAGAGATTGTGTGTGTGTGTGTGTGTTTGTGTTGTGTTGTGATGTGTGTGTGATGTTACACTTGCGTCCTTCAGACAAGGGTAGTGAGGGTGGAACAATCTGTCAATGTGAGCTAAAACACAGATGTTTACAGCAGAAGTCTGAGACGTTGCATGTTTAGCAGAGTAGCAGAAAGAGCGGCAACGTTACAGCGTGAGATGTAGCTTGATGTGGTAAAAATGACAGCTGTGTTCGCAGCTATCGCCAGAGAGACTAAGATTAACAGCTTATTCTCACATGTTTATGGATGAGTTATCACTTGAAACACATAGAGACACTCAGTAGAGCACGTTCCCCCACCAAGGCCCAACAGTCCCCTTAAATTCAATCAAGATGCACCAAATTTCCCACACTCATAGAAGTCCGTTTCCAGCACCTGATTTTCTCTTGAAGAGAGTGAAAATATAAAAAAATGCCCCCTTACATACTGTAGCTTACATTAGCATTAACAGCTGTTTACCAATCTAACAGAAACATTGCAAGTTCCCTTTCTTCACAAGAGCTGTCTCCAGCTGTGGAAAACAATTGCAATGTTTCTGTCACTATTTGGTTTCCAACTGAAGTTTGCATGCTAACGAGCCAACCCGCCCATCTCGTTACTTCCCGATAGCAAGTCACTACAGCATCCAGTCTTCCCTGAGGAAACGGTGCTGCTCCGACAGCATATTAGAAACTCTTGTCTCGTAAATGCATGCGATGGCTGAACTTGGCAAGCGACCGTCACCACCACCCGCTCACAGCAAGAAAACGAAAACAAGAAAAATGTTCTACAGCAGAGATAGCTGACATATTACACCTTAAATGATCTGATGTACATAACTTAAACTGCCTTTATTTACAGTGGGTTATGCTTTGTCATGTGTGTGTGTGTGTGTGTGTGTGTGTGGGGGGGGGGGGGTGGGATTGAGGTTATCTGTACTATCTGAGCTCTGCCTTTAGATGCTCCTGGGCTGGACAAAATAGGTGACAGTTGTGATGAATGAGCTGCATTTCATGCTATTAGATTGCATCTGGTGTCACACATCGTGCACACACATACACACACACATACTGTACGTTCACAAAACTGACACACAACAGTTTACTCACAATCTCCCAGAATTATCCAACATTTGACTGATTCTGTCCTTTTTTGAGGTGAGGACATTTTGATGCTGCATGAGGATGAAGGTGTGTGAGAAAGCTGAGTGATGGCTGTAAAAGACAGACTCTGAATATGCAGGAAGAGATAGTCACTCATCTACAACTGTCACAGCAAATAACACCTTTTATTCCATCTTCCCTTTGGCAACTAGTCAGACAAAATGCCACATCCTTCCTCCCACGACCAGATGCAGAGTAACCTTCTATAACCCAGAATGAACACCAGCCAGCTCTTAACTCTCTTTTCCCAGTTAATAACACACCTCAGTCCTTTGACACACTTTTGATTCATCTAAAATTGTATATGTTTTTTTATCTTTTTGAAAGGTGTGGCAGTCATTTCCATGAGTTCACTTTCCATCAATACGCCTTTCTACTTCTATTTGCCCATTTCTGGTCTGTGTGCAGCTGTTTTAGTCGTCCAGGTTGTAAAACGTCAGAGCACATTAAAACAATTCACTGGACTTCTTTTGGCATCAGTGAAAGCCGGAGAATCCCTGCCTCATTAGAAGAAGGGGACAGTGACACCTCTTACTGCATCTGCTGATTACAGTGTTGGCATAACATCATTATCTTGGCAGTTTGCCAACACACCTACAAACCCAGTCGTGTTTGCCAAAAGGAAAAAGCCCTCTGCACAGGTGTTCCCAACTACATTAATCTCCACCGGGATTAATGTTGAGGATTCCTCGCCTGACCCAAAAGAAAATATGATAAACAGCAAACCCAAAAACAGATGAAAATGAGACTGCAGGTGAAAGAGGAAGAACCCAGTCTCTCCAGTCCCAGAGGTCAAAGTTAAACGTGAACTTTGTATTTTGGAGCAGATCGCTAATTTCCTTCTGTTGTGTCACCAAGTGACATTGGGCGCAGTCGTCAGAGCTTCAAGTTTTCCGCAGCTGACAGTCTGTCAGTCACACACTGTCAGTGCACAGGCTAAGGTGGATCTGAGGAGGCCCGCCACTTCAAGTGTGCTCACTTACTTTGATCTCTTTTCCTTTTCACTCTTTACGTGTCTTTTTATCCCCACATATACAGGACATCTCAAACTTTTCAGCAGTATCATAAATACTGTTGTTGCTTTGAGTTACGTCTCTGTTGAACCTCTTTATCATCATCAGTATTAGTACTCATGATAATAATGTATATCATGTAAATTATAACAATGGAATACATTTTATTTGGAGGTGGAGGTGTGATGGCCTCAGATAGAAGAGAGGAACGGGGAAAAAAATATATGCAACCTCTCTTGTGAGACGCACTTTATGTCCTGTGTTGTCTCACATATGTCTTGATTTGTTTCACTAAGAACTTTTTAAAGCAGTGTCCGTGTGACCTGAAAGGGTTTTGGGCTGTGTAGTCATCAGACTGTTGTTTAGTGGAGGAGCAACGTGTATTACTGTGATGGCGAGAGGGCATCAATCTCTATCTGCACTCCCTGAGGATAAATCCACCCACATGCTGACAGGAAGCCGTGCACATGCACACACATACACACACTATTAATTGTGCTCAACATGATGTCTAGTCTAGTACGCTTCCCACTTCAAAAGAAACATTTTAAAGAAAAATCATTTTGCAATTCATGAACTGTTTCAAAATATAACAAATACCATGGAACAATTATACTCTGGTAGGTTATGACAAATGAAGCATGTTAATGATGATTTCTTCTCTGTGGTAACTGAATTCTTCTCTGTGATAAGTGAATTCGATTTCTGACGACAGTTTAATACTAACGGGGGGGGGTAGGAACACCAGTCACACTTCTGACATTTTTGTGGACTGAAAAGAAGAAAACGTGGAAGTAATTCAGAAAAATAAACTGTGTTCTTTCTTAATAACATTTAAAATAGTGCCATTTGAGAAGTTGCTTATTTCCTCTAGCACTGCAAGAACCCCATACACCGGGAAATGGGGTTGACCTTCCTTCCAAGACACTGCACTAGCAATTTAAACCTTGGTTGGCGTGTGGTTAATTGCAAGAGAGCCTCTGATATGAAATCATGAGCAATAATTCTGTCAAAAGTTGATGGCATTACGACTCACCATTCTGTGAGTGCAAGACACTTATGGAAATCAAAAACGGTGGTTTTTAGTTTCACAGCTTATACATCTTTTCTCTTGAATGTTGAATTCCTCAAAATAATATCAAAATTCATGTTTATTTGCAAACATAAATAAATATAAATAAACTACAAATGATATATAACTTAAATACACACTTACTGGGTGTGAAGGCATTTAGTCATTTTTAACCTGTAAAGATGTTTTTTATGTCTGATGTGAGCATGTAATATAACATGAAGGTGTGATGCAGAGCACCTGCAGGTACTGGATGGTCTGATTAAATTAAAATGCTTTTCATTTGTTTTGCAGAGACTCGGGAAGACCGCACTAAGAGACTGTTCAGACACTACACTGTGGGATCCTACGACAACTTCACCTCATACAGGTACAGCCTCTTTCTCTGAGACATTGTGCCACTGCAGTGTGCAGGCCATGTGGATTAGTGCATACTGTACTGCACAAACAATGTAGGTCACATTACGTTACCTTAAGAGGGGTGATGAAGTGAATGTAAAAAGCAGTTTGAGTGCTTTGGAGCTGCTGCCATCTAAAGACATCATGCAGCCACTGCACCCAATTCGAACAGTAAAACAGAAGTTATTATTATATTATATATTATTATAGTTCAACGCTATGTTTTGTCTGTACGTGTCGGTATTTGTGCACTGTGCACGCACAGGCATTATACTGTATGCTCCGCATGTATGTATTGGAACATGCACGGTTTTGTGCCTTTTATATCTTTATTTTTCTGCCAGGATTCTCATTGAATTCTTTCCCTGTCTCAAACTGAAATTTATTGTGAGTGCTCCCGCTCCTTTAAATCGGATTTGTTAGCTGAGAGTGGAAAAGCAAGTGACGTGAGGTTTTTTTATAATGCAAATTTTCGCTTTAATGACAAGGTATGTCAGACAAGAGTGACAGAGCTACTCTGAGCGAGCATTGTTTCCATCCACTTTCTCAGCTTAAATGTCACTTCATTCACCAGAGCTCTGGGTTTAGTACAGGCTGATATACAGGTGATTTCCATAGGTAAGTATGTTATGTTCAGACCTGAAAATTGTTGCCTTCCAGAAGTGCAACAGCATAAATGCCACCGCATTTAATCATAGCAGGATAGAGCTCTGGAATTTTAAGGGCCAGATGTAACATGAATGTCTGAGTAAATATAATTTGCACATGCCAGCATGAAACCCAGATACTGTAGGACAGTGATTGAGTTACATTCTACAATTTCCGAGATGGTATCTGAACTGCAGTCTCAGAAATATCATAATCACAAATGTCAAAGGACACATTTATTTTCAGGGGAAATTCTTACATCATAGATTCTCTTTATTGAGTTATGTAGGTGGATAGAGATTCTGAACAAGGACAGTGAGCGCGTTGCATTAATCTGGCATTAGAGCAGAGATGAAAGTCTAGTGGATAAAAGGGGTTTGGACAGAAACAAACCATCTTACTGATGCTCAACCAACACAGTTTCTCTGTGCATAACAATTTGTGCAGAAGTGGATAGATAGCTTTTTATGAAAACACACCTTTGACCTCCCTCCTGCAGAAAGGTTTGTTACGGGATCTCCTGGCTCCAGCAGCAGGAGCTTTGTGTTCCCTTGGTAAGTCTGAGAGAGTGGTGTGTAACTGAGCTAATGGAGACTGCAGCCACCCACTGAGTTGCAACATGAACACTTGCCCTCCACACCTGCCTTTTGCCGTAACAAGGAATGACTTCTAATGGACAAAATACTACAAAACTCTTGCGATGGTGTTCCGGCTGTTAACTGAAAGCAGTCTTCTCAGTCCAAGTGTGTTGTGAAGACACACGTAACATAACAGCCACACCATTTTTAAGTTAATGAAGACTGGATTATGGTCATCTACACATGAAGGTTGAGATGTTCAGGTCACCCGAATGATATTATATTTTACATTGAAAATGAAAATGGTCTTTAGCCTTTTTTCACATCCATTTTACTGTAACCCTTTCCTCAATTTACCTCTTCATGTATCATGAATATAGATGAAATGTACAAGCATAGATTGTGTATAAAGATGAATGACACTATCTAGAAATGAAATATACAAATGCTGCCATCTTGCACATTTAGAGCGACTGTCTGCGCGGTAGCCATCAGGGGATGGTGCAGAAGTATCGAGGTCTCGTGGTACATGTGCTCAACCAATTACCAATCAGTCTTAGCTATCAATCATGACATTTACCCAATTTTCATAGCATCAAAGTGAGTAAAACCAAATTTACCCAAAGAAGCAACACTTGAACATACATCGATAAGAACTACCTAACAAATGATTTGACTTGCGTACAGTGACATTTAACTTATTTTTTACTTGTCACATTTTCGTGTACTTGAACCTTTTTAATGTGGTACATGTCCCATCCACTAACATAAAGGAGGTGGTGTTCGTGACCTGTTTTGCAGCCAGCCACCAGGTGGCGATCAATATGCTTTGGCTTTACTTTTAGGGAGCCGTCCGTCTTTTATATACAGCATTCTTCTCCTCACACAACCAGCCATCATGCTATGTTGAATGCTTTACTAACTCTGCTTTGGTTTTGGCTCCCAGACTACATCAAATAACAGCTTTCACCTCTCAACACTCAAAATCAGACAGTGATGAACTGCTCACCTTCTTTTGCCTCTGATTCCCTCCATCATTAGTCAGGGAATAATATTGCACAGAAGCCATCTCTGTCAGTTTCTTTAGCAGGAGCCCTTAACACCCTCCTCAGCTGCGTCTCATCTGAAGGATCAGTTGGAGGATTGATTCACTCTTCTTCAATCACGAGGGCTCCCTCTTTCGCCTGCTCGCTTTCTCTCACTCTTGTTTCCTGTCTCTATACCTCTCTCTGACTCTTTCTCACAATAACCTCTGGGAATCCTGAGCTGTGGTGTCTTGGCTTGGCTTTCAACTTGATTGGTTAACAGGAAAGGTGTGTGTGTGTGTGTGTGTGTTTGTGTGCCTCTAACTTGTCAACCCCCGCAGACTGACCCTCTTTACTCTTCTGCTCTTCCTCTCGCCCCTCACTCTCAGCTTGTGTGTGTGTGTTTGTGGGGATGGTGTTGGATTCATACCTGCTCTCCCTCTTTTCTCTCCTTCACAGTGACTATATCATAGAGGAGAAGAATGCTGTTTTGCAGAAAAAAGAAAATGAAGGATTTGGCTTTGTCTTGCGAGGAGCCAAAGGTGAGCTATACACACACATGCACAAACACACACCCCGAAACACTCACATTCACTATATCTACCTATATCTTCAACATTTGTCTGAGTTTTGAACTAAGAAATAGTTTATTGATCTGACTCACCGACTGTGAGTCTCTTGATTGCTACTGTGTGAGTCAACAACACGACCAGCTTTGGTCAACACTCTGCTTGTATACTTAGATGCACTCAGGCTTCTCTCTCTCTCTTTCTGTGTGTGTGCGCTGTGTTTGTGTGTGTGGCGTCATCCTTGGCTGAGCTGTCAGCTAGCTGTCCCATCTGTTCCCCGCACATGGCGTTGAGCTTTAGTAGACACTCTCCTCCTTACTCTCCTCTCTCATTTCACCGTTCCTTTGTCTATGTTGTTTTTATTCCTCTCTGCTCTCCTCCACCTCCTTCATGTCCTTCCTTTCCATTATCCTCTCAAAATATTTTTTTACACAATCACTTTCTTACGTTCAGCATTTGTTTTTAGCAAAATCATCTCTCTACTCATCTCCATCGCCGCAAATTAATTTTACTCATGCACGTGCCAGCTCTCCTGCTCGGGATGGTTACCATGGCAACCCCTTCTCGGGCACCTTGCTGGGAGTCTGTTACTGCTCCATCACTCACTGCCATGGATCCTGGCTCACACTGTTCCCTTTTACTCACTCTGTCTTTTACTCCCCACTAACCTTAAACACACACACACACATACACACACACACACACACTGCAGTGGTCCATTGAGCTCTCTCATGTGTCAGTGAGAGTTTGTAGTAGCGCGTACATGAAGTGTGATTGTGCACTGTTTGCGTGCATGTGTGTATTTTGTTAAAACATGCATGAAGCTGTGGACATGTGCGCATGTTTTTCTGTGACCCTGCTTAAATCAATGATTGTTGATGAATGACAGGCCACATTTGCACCCCTACTACTAATGTTCCCGTTTAATACACTCTAACATCTTTATTATTTATTTATATATTTATTATTGAACTAAACACAACATATTAATCAATACATTATTATTTGGTAAAGATGAAAGGAAACTTTTGAGGAATAAATCATTGCCTAGGAAATAAAACTGAACATACTTATTATTATTATTATTATATCAAATATTCTCGGCAGCATGCAATTCGTTTTCTGTTTGTGATCGTTTGGTGGTCAAACAAAAATGACTCAGTTGGAAGCAATAGATTTTAATTAACTGTCCCGGGTTGGGTTTTCTCTGTGTGTTTATTCTCAGCTGAGACGCCCATTGAAGAGTTCACTCCGACCCCAGCATTCCCTGCCCTGCAGTACCTGGAGTCTGTGGATGTGGAGGGAGTGGCCTGGAGGGCTGGTCTGAGGACAGGAGACTTCCTCATTGAGGTAAGTAAGGACAGCTCTTCACTTGCTTTTTAATCTCATGGATGAACTCACTGGTAATGTTGATGAATGCAGAGGGGAAACTAACAAGTGCAGGAAGCTGCAGTCCTGTAGTGCTGCTGAAGTTGTGATGAGTTATCCCTCCTGTGTCTCTGCAAAGAGGCACGGGATGTTTAATCGTGTGAAGCATCTCACCCTGACTGTCTAGACTTTGGTAACTATGGTGCTTTAATGTCAGCAGCTCTCCGGGAAACAGGGTTAGACTTGTGTCATCGTGTCTCATTCTGTGTGTTTTCTCTCAGGTAAATGGGGTGAATGTAGTGAAGGTGGGCCACAAGCAGGTGGTGTCCTTGATCCGGCAAGGGGGCAACAGGCTGCTGATGAAGGTGGTGTCTGTCACACGTAAACCCGAGTCTGAGGAAGTCATTCGTAAGAAAGGTAAAGACCATTGGGATGAACAAGCTCCTCTGTATCCTCCCTTTAGCAAAGGTCAATGCTAAATTCATATTCTCCCATGTATATGTGGCTTTAAAATTTAACACATGTAATATTTTATATTTTTCATCTATTGGTTTTCCATCTCAAAAACACGCCCCCATATTGTGGAATGTGACAAGCTGCTTCATGTGATAGTCATCTGTTCTTTTTTTGAGGACTGACTCATCCATTATCAAACTCATTCATTAGTATGAACTATAATTAAAATCGAAAATGTTCTCGTAATTACACACTGACTTAATTAAAGTTTGTTGATTGTAGCACTTCTCAGGATGTCTCAGATATGTGTTAATAGATTTTTTTATTGTTTAAATGGAGACAAGTTATTCATGTATAAAATATGTATGTTTCAATTTTCAAGGTGATTTCTGTCATGTTCATCTCTGCTGTAAATTCATGTGGTTTCCATGTCAACCACGTCTCACCATTACTCAGCTCCCACACAGTCCTGCCACTGACCTCAGGACTGTGTGTGTGTGTGTGTGTGTGTGTGTGTGTGTGTGTGTGTGTGTGTGTGTGTGTGTGTGTGTGTGTGTGTGTGTGTGTGTGTGTGTGTGTGTGTGTGTGTGTGCGAGATTACTGTGATACAAAGACTGATAAATGGGTTTGACCTAGTTTCAGAGGAACAGTACTGTATCAACTCAATCTTTAGGCCCTTATGGTATCTCTTAATCTCTCTTTCTCCATCTTTGGCGATGTCTTCTCCACCTGACTCTCTGTCCCTCACCTCCGTTGTCTTATAATTGTTTTATTATTTCTTGACATGACTGATGCCAGAACATACACAAAAAAACTTAACTGAGGATCCACTTACCGGCTTTCTTTTTTAGCCTTGACCTGCAGCTCACATTCACCGTTGCTCAGTTGTCAGTTGAGGTAAAGTAAAAAGTTTAACATTTTTATTTAACACTTGACAGAGAGTCAGAAGAAACAATGAATATGTTCATTTCTGTTCAGCCAACAGCTGGTTAGCTTAGCACAGAGACGTCAAACAGGGAAACAGCTAGCATGGCTCATCTCTGAAGGTAGACTAATTAAAGATGTTATATATGTGTTTTTTTAAAACAGAATGTAAAAATGACAACACATTGTTTATGGTGGTTATGTGCCAGACATTTCTTGGCTCTGACTAGTTGCCAGGCAACCATTAGACTCCAAGTCTCTAGTTGCTAGTTCCTACACAGAAATAGTTTTCCACATAAGCTCAGAAATCTAAACATGTTCAAAAATCCAGTGAGCAGTAGTTCTGCGTACAGAAAGGTCGGGTTGAGGAGAGAGATCCGAGGAGAACAGTCAGACTGCCAGGAGCTGACAGAGAAGCTAAAGTAACTCTGTTAACCACCTTTTACAACTGTGTTGAGCTGGAAAGCGTCTCAGAGACATGTCGAACTGAAAACTGGAGAAATGTAGCCTAGTCGAATGAATCTGGATTTCTGCGGAGGCACACAGATGGTCGGGACAGAAATTGGCGTCAACAGCATGAATCTATGGACCCACCCTGCGTTGTGTCAACAGTCCAGGCTGGTGGTGGTGGTGGTGTAATGATGTGGACGAAAGTTTTTGTTTTCTTAGTTTGTATTGTGCATTGTTCCTGGCTATGTGTATCCATTTATTGATACACTGATGCAAAATGTTCTTATCTTGTAATGGCTACTTCCAACATGATAATGCAGAATGTCATAGAGCAAAGTCACCTCGAGCTGGTTTATGAACATTACAACGAGTTCAGTGTACTTCAGATCACACATCTGTAGAATTGATGCAATGCAATCTCAAGAAAATACATACCATGAAGAGTTGAGGCTGTTTTTAGAGCAAAGGGAGGAACCAATATTAATATGGTGTTCCGAATAAAGCGCTAAGTGCATACCCATAGTGTAGATCTAATCACATAATTGTTTTCAGTATATACAGGTGGTTGTGCAGTGTAACACCATTGTGGTACATTCTTTTAAATTATATGAAAATATGTTTGTATAATTGCATTTATTTCACGTGGTTTAGCTCTAACTAGTCGTCTATGTCAGTTCCGTCTTATTGTCTTTCAAAGTTATTGTCTTTTTGCCTCCATTGAAGCCTGTTTTCTACTTGTGTCTAAGCTGCTGAGTCCTCAGACATTTGATCTGAGGTAGAATGACTGAGGCTGATTGAAAAGACAGTGGTAATAAGATCCTCTCTTGTGACGGGGAGATTCAAGTGCTGACACACACACAGTGCAAACAGCTGGAGACAAGATGGAGTGTGTTTAGTGTTTCAGAGCTGAGGGAGAAAGAGATTCTCCACTCGTGTCTCAAACTTGCTAAGCTGTGTTAAACACCCTCTCCCCCTGCACCGCTCCTCCAGTGGGACACACTCTGCATATTGTGCCGCACTTTCGCACAAATGCCCAGACGCATGCTCACGCACTCTCACACACACAAGCAAACACACTCTCTGCACCATGTGAGCCCTCACTACTGCCACCGTTGCCATGGTGACTACACTGCATGTTTGAATTAAGCATTACATTACAGCAAAAGCATCTCTCTCTCTCTCCCTCTCTCCCTCTCTCCCTCTCCCTCTCTCTCTCTCTCTCTCTCTCTCTCTCTCTCTCTCTCCCTCTCTCTCTCTCCCTCTCTCTCTCTCTCTCCCTCCCTCTCTCCTTCTCCATCCTCCTCCTCCATCTCCTCTACTCCCTGCTACTGTACCAGACTGTGCAGATTGGTGATGAATTGAAGATGTTTGATTTGGACTGTACCCGGGATGGCGTATGTACACTAGATTTGCAGCTGCTGACAACAGCAGGATAGTGGGGCTCTAGCAAGGCGCTAGGGCATCTGTGGGATTTAGAGATCTATCGCTCCACATTGGTGCATTGAGTGTTAGCTGGTCGAGCCTGGATAGAGCGAGCTGATCTAGTTTTTGTGTTGTCGGGTATTGATAAGAAAGTTAGGTTTGTTAAAGCATGCACAGACTGCTGTTGTATGTGGCTTTATGATCACGTTCACCTGCATGGCATTACATTTGTACTGCACACTGAACATGCTTAAGTACTTGACTGCATTATTTTTTAATTTGGTTGATTACAGTGTTTACTGTGACTTAATTAAAACCTGTAACTGTAGTTTACACTTGCAACAAACATTTGGTGCTTTACTGCTGTGAGTGGGCTGAAATCAGCCCAGTTGCTTTGTGTGTATCGTAGGATTGGGAGGCTCCCATGAGCTTTGGGGTATAAAGTCTGCAGCAAATCATTTTCTTTAGCTGTTGAATCTATAGTCATCTCTTCGTCTGTCAGCCCACCTCATTATGACCTCCCTCAGGGAGTTTTCTCTGTGTATCTGCATGTGGTCCTACATGTGGGAGGATATGCGTGTGTGTGTATAAGCCAGTGTGTGAGTGTTTCTGTCTGATGCACACCTGCTAAATTCCAGACAGGCAGCATATTAAAAGTAAGATGGACGACTTTTTCCCTTTCCTTGCCTCACTCATTTTTTGCACTCTGCCTACTGCAGTGGACAAATTCAGCTCTGTGTGTGATTGGAAGATTCAGAAAGCCAGGGATGTTACAGAGAGGACTGAGCTGTACATTTACTGCCTCTGGGCTCCTCAGCAGAGAGGAATTCTTGCAGCACAAAGACTAAAAAACTGAAATACTTGGAGAGACAGACTGACAATTTAAAGGCACTGGACCAACAGAGAACAGAACATGAAGAAGTTGAGCTCCAATCGTAGCCTGAACAAGGTCTTGACTAAGTGCGAAGCGTCCAGTTCATCTGAGTTCGATCAGATCAAAGCAGCCAAGACGGGTTGGGCCGGTCGTCTGGGGGACGCCAAGAGAGCACTGAGCCGCAAAGCCAAAGGATTTTCATCCCCCTCAACTTCATCCTCAACACCATGCCTTTTCTCCGCAGCTCCCCCACCACCCAAGAGAGCTCCTAGCACCACCCTGACACTGCGCTCCAAGTCCATGACTGCTGAGCTTGAGGAACTGGGTGAGTGCCAGAGAGCTGGCATCCAAACTCTGCACTCTCCTCCTCCTTTTCTGTCACAGTTCTGCTTTCCCTTTGTAATTAGCTTGGTGTGTCTCCTAACTTTTAGCATAGTCACTTCTGTTGGCTTGTTCTTGTCATTTTCCCTCCTCTGCTGACACTATCTTTTTCCCACCAAGCTTCTGCTCGGAGGAGAAGAGGAGGTGAGTCTGAGGCAAGAAATTGTCACCCCTCTGAACCGTCATAATAATTCATCACTGCTGTTTCAATTTAAGCAGTGTTAGTCAGAACAGAAGAGCAGAACACTTGAAACATGTGGCCTCTTTTCCCACTTTCTATCTTTTTTTCTCTTTGCCTTTTTCATCTCGTAGCACTCTCCTAGTGGTCATCAAGGACACACATTGAGATGAATGATATGTGGTGCAATACCACAGAGCATGACATCACATTGTAGTGTATAGCTAGATTTTGTAGGCGCCTTTTTAATCACAGTCCACTTTAATTCTTTGTGTTACCCTGTCAGAAATGACAGCACAATGCTTCTCTGGGCTTAATGTGTTGGTATTTAGTTCTGGCTTATTTCCTCCTCAATAGAGAGACTAGACGAGATGTTGGCATCCCAAGAGTCTATGTTACGTTCTCAGCCCTCGGAGGCAGATTACAGAGCAGCCACTGTCAAACAACGGCCTACCAGCAGGAGAATAACACCAGCAGAGATCAGTGTGAGTGCACCTACACACAGCACACTGGCAGACTACATATGCCATTATGCTAATATACAAACACATGACCTCAAAAGACCTGAGCCACATCACATGCAACACTGCACACATGTCTGCATGCACTACTGAGTATTCTAAACAGTTTTTGAAGCTTTTTTAAATCATTAAAATGACTTTAATGACATGGCAAATTATATTTTGTGCCGCAGTCACTGTTTGAGAGACAGGGGATGACTCTACATGGAGGTCTTCACCCAGGCATGGAGAGAGGTCACATACCACTACCAAAGGGGATGTCCAGGACCAAGTCTTTTGGTAAAACTATCACCCATCCTGTACATATTCAAATAAGGTGAATGATAGTGTATCTTATGTACAGTATGCTCATAGGTAATACTTTCACATATAGAGAATATTAGATAAATTGCATCACTACACCCACAATGAAAAACATGTAGACAGCAGCACAACAGAGGTTGAAGCTGTACTCCAATCAATCACCTTTAAAGTACCTATTGATATATAATAATTTCCCCTTGACAGATGAGCAAATGTTGACAGTTGACGTAGTTACAAATATATGCTTACACTGCATTACATTTTCAGGATGTGCAAATCTCCATATTGAATATTCACAGGAACAGATTTTCAAGCACAGTCTTCTTTCAAAGTAGATACACACATTCATTATTAATACTCTGTGTATTATTAAACATTTCCTGTTTTCAAGTACCCATTAAATGAATGTTCAACTAATTGTTAAATAAGACTAAATTAAGAATTACATTCTAAATAAGTTAAATAATACAAAATTAAGAGTTACATGTTTATTACATAGTATTGTATAGCTTGGTTTGAGACACATAATATAATTAACTGTGAGAATTAACAGATTAACAAATGGATGCATTCCAGTGTATTTTACATGAAGCTGTGGGCTTGTGTGAAATGGTACTTTTTCATGAGCTTACACTCCATCACCAGATGATCTTTGCTTTAAATCCCCTTCATCAGGTGCCACTGAGGAGGATCGACTGTCTGCCCTGGCAGGCGAGCACCGATTTCCCCGTAGTTCCTCTATGACAGACAGCCTCCGAGACCACTCGCAGCCCCATCCCATCCCGCCACCTCCACAGACAGCACCTCCCCCTCCTCCTTACTACCTAGACACTGGTCCTCCCCCAGCCTTTTGCCCCCCTCCTCCCCCATCTAGGACTCAAAGTCAGGGCCATGAGCCTGGAGGACGCTCCAGCTTCAAGCCCTCCTCCTTGGACCTGCCTTACGAGGCCGCTCAGCGGCAGGCCACACACTTAGAGAGACAGAAAAAAGCCCGTTCCATGATCATCCTCCAGGACTCTTCCCATCTGCCCGTAGAACCAACAGAAATCCCCCGACCCTCTGCTGCTACTCCACCTGAGCGAATCAAAAGGAAGGGTCGGGTTATTGACAACCCTTATGCTAATGTGGGTCAATTTAGTATTGGACTGTACACACCTACCAAGCCCCAGAGGAAGAAAAGTCCCCTGGTAAAACAACTACAGGTATGTTGCATGTTTGGTATGATTTCTGATTTAAAGGTCAAGTGTGTAAGAGTTCGGTGAACAGGATCTATTGGCAGGAATTGAATACAAGATAATGAGTGTGTAATCACCTAAATTGTAAGAATTGTTGTTTTCTTTACCCCAAAATTTGCCCTTTACAATAACATCGGGAGCTGGTCCTCTCTGCGGCCCTCTCTTTCATGCTAGGAAGGGGAGGGTGAGGTGAGGGGTATTCAGCTGCAATATGCAGCTTCACCACTAGATCTCACTAAATCCTATACACTGAACCTTTAATCTTGAGCACTAAGGATCTTTTGACCTTTACATGTCTGGTTAATTGTTTTGACTGCAGGTGGAAGATGCACAAGAAAAAGCTAGTTTGGCCTTAGCTGCTGCCCACTCCCGAGACAGCTCACCCTCAGGACGACACCAACATACCCATGGGCACACACACACCAGCCGTGCAGACTACTACCAGCAGCAGCTGATGGCAGAGCGAGAACGTATGCGTGCCCAGGGAGAGATGATGTTTCAGGGTAAGGGCCCCTTTGCGGCAGCAATTGCTGGAGCAGTAAAAGATCGTGAGCGCCGCCTAGAAGAACGGAGGAAATCCACAGTCTTCCTTTCTGTTGGTACCATGGAGGGGGCATCTTCCACCAGCTGCGATGCCCCCTCTCTGACTCAGTCTCACTCCATCGATGAGCGATTGCTCACCAGAGAGCTGGGTCACCTGCCTCCCCCTGCCTTGGCCCTGAGCCCCTCACCTAGTGGGACCACTTTCATTCATCCGCTCACAGGAAAACCCCTGGACCCAAACTCACCACTGGCTCTTGCGCTGGCCGCAAGGGAGAGGGCACTGACCTCCCAGAGCCAGTCCCCAACTAGCAGCCCAGAGCCAAGGACTAAACAGGAGCGGGTAGGCCAGGGCATAATATTCATTGACACTCAGACCAAAGAGTCTCCACATGAAGGGGCACCTACATCTCCCCCTTTCTCTCCCAAAAGCACCAAGGCAGCAGGGTATGGAGTTGGATCCAACCCAGCATCAATTTTAGTTCACCAGCCCACTAAACAGTGGGCCCCATCACAGTCACCTGTATCGTTCCGGCAGGAGATGGAGGCCAGAGTAGAGGAGAGAAAGGAGGAGAAGAGACTAGAGGATAAAAAAAGTATGTTGATCAGTATCATGGATACATCGCAGCAGAAGACAGCAGGACTGATTATGGTTCATGCCACCAGTAATGGCCAGGCTGTTGGGGTAGGCTCAGAACTAGAAAAGACCCCTGCCCCAGCCTCAATTGAGCCCAGCAAATCTCCAAGTCCACGGGCTAAATCTCCCAGTCCCACAGCCTCCCAGCCCAAGGTCCTGCCTCAAACTCAGCGTCCTGCAAGTCCTGCCCAAGAGAAGAGTCTGGTTCAGGGAAGCTCCGAGGAGGATGTGGATCCGTACACAGTTACCCTGCCTCCGGTAATTTTGTCCTCAAGTGATGAGGAAACAAGAGAGGAGCTACGGAAGATTGGAGTCGTTCCACCACCAGATGAGTTTGCCAATGGGCTACTGGCGCGGGCAAAGGAGACTCCAGTGTCCCCAGCTAAACCTGCCACCCCTCCCACAGCCCCTGCAATACCAACATCCCAAACTCCCTCTACACCAACAACCCCAACTGTGACCCCCACCCAGCCTCAGGCTCCCCAGCCCCCACCACCACCCAGTGCAGCAGCTGTCTCAGGGAAGACCTCTGACCCTCGGGAGCCCCCACCGGTGGGCGAGTCTGGCTCTGCAGCCGACTCAGGCGTGGAGGAGGCGGACACACGCAGCTCAAGTGACAGAGAGCGAGACCACCATCTCGAGACCACCAGCACCGTCTCCACAGTTTCCAGCATGTCCACGTTGTCCTCAGAAAGCGGCGAGCCTGCCGACACTCACACCACGCACACCTCCTATGCCGAAGGACAGACTTTTGTGCTCGACAAGCCGCCAGTGCCTCCTAAACCTCGACTCAAGTCCCAGATAGGTGGCAGTAAAGGCCCTGTCACCTTCAGGGACCCTCTGCTGAAGCAGAGCTCTGACAGCGAGCTGCTGTCACAGCAACAGGCTGCTGCCTTGGCTGCTGCTGCGGCGGGAGGAGCTGGGCTCCCCTCAGGTGGTTCAGCCTCAGTGACTGGACTAGCTCCCACCAAGCCGCGCTACCTCTTCCAGCGGAGGTCCAAGCTATGGGGGGACCCAGTGGAGCCCCGTGGGCCAGGAGTGGGGCTAGGTATTGGGAGTTTGGGCAATCTTGGTGGGCTCGGACTGGGACTGGGTGCAGATGAGGGAGCAAAACCATCTGTTATAGGGGAGCTCAGTTCACGACTCCAGCAGCTAAATAAAGACACTAGGTCACTAGGAGAGGAACCACTGGGTGCATCACTTGACCCAGGGAGGAAGTCACCTGTGACAGGTGCCAGGTAAGAACAAATCAAGTAAAATCCTCTGCAAAACTGTGTTTAACACTGAGTGACAGAACAAATGGTTGCGTCGACTGAAATTAATACATTACAATCAAAAAAAGCAGTTCAAGTGCCAAACCTCAGAGACAATGTTTTTTAATTCATTTAAATTTGAATACTTGTCAGACACTGAGTTAATTTTTTCATTACCTAATGCAATACAGGTTTATTTGATGAAAGATTGCAAACACAGAGGCTTTCAATAATTGTTAAAAAACAAACAATACAGAATATAAAGTATTTTTTGTCAGAAATTGTGTATAATTTCTCTGGAAAGGAAGATACCAAGAGGCCAAGTTAAAGCCATTGGCTTAAAGATTTATTTCTGTGCATGATGCCATTTTAGTGACATTTAAAATATGTGAATAATTATTGTGGGTCCATACTGTGATTATCAGTGATAATTAGAGGGCACCACAGGGCTTTGCAGACAAAAATCAATTCTCTACCTTTTTGTTGACCATATTGTTGCAACATGAGTGATATAAAACACATGAAGCAAAGACTAACTTGTTGACGCAGTGACACCAGGGTTATCTGAAGTGTTTTTTTTATGTCTGTTAACCTTACCTGAAAATACAATCAAGTTGTTTATATTTCTGCAGATGTGAGGACACCGAAGAGAGTAAACCTTATGGTTATAGAAAATAGGGTAAACCAAAACCTCTTAAAATACATTTTTGTCCTAACCAGCCAACTAATCCCGTTGAAAGAGAGCAACCCCTTTATAAGTTTTGTTTGATTGATTTTCTTATAAATATTATTTGTTACCTTGTTTGCACCACGAGAGTCTGTCAGAATCTTTCAAAAGTAAAATTAGGGAGGAAGAAAAGGTTGTAGTGCCAGTATGACTATTTTACTGATACGGTATACAGTAGTACTACAGTTGATGGCTCTGGTCCCAGATCTCATCTTCTTCTTGTTTCCATAGATACAGGTTGACCTCCTGTTAAATGACCTGTGTTATTAAGTACATACAGTAGATAGTAGTAGTCAGAAAGTTTGTGTGGGTGTGTAGTAGATAATCTGTTGGTGCAAACAAGGTAACAGGGTTTGAAGTCATGCACTTCCTTAAAGCTTCTCCTCATCTCACACACACTCTCACTGTTGGATTTTAACCTTTGACCCTGCTTGTAGCTTCCCTTACAGTTTTCCCTTGACCTTTTCCTAGAGTCCTTGTTCAAATAACACATAATACATCCTTATATCCACAGCTCTTTGTAGCCGTCACTGATACAGAAACTGTACTTTCCTTTTTTTATCACTCTCCCCACATCCCACAGTGATGTCAGTGATAAGCTCAAAGATTTAAGGATGTATTTTCACAAGTATTTGAACACGACTGAACTATAATGGTGTGTCATGTTAAAACCATCCCCGCACAATCTTGGCTATGTTAATGACAAGACGACCAGACAATGTCCCGACCTTGTCAGTAGTGCTGAGGTGCCACAGGGAGTAACTGTCAAATAAATGGAGTCTTCCGTTTTGATCTACTCTTTAGGATTTTTCTCAGGTGAACAATAACCTGCCTCAGCCCGGTTGTGTTTTTATGGAATTGGAAGGTTGGTGGGGAGTAATAAACTGATGCTTGAGAATAAATATTTTTTGGGTTGTCTGTTGGAGTTTAATCACCCATGAAATTGACATAAACTGATGTTAGTGTTAATGTTCTTTTTAGGAGAGATGTTGTGATTCATCTGTCTCAGTTTTAGCATGTAGCCATAAAAGAGCTCAGGAGTTTGTAAGTACTGTTCAGCTGCAGTTCAGGTTGATTTTTGTTGCTTTGTACTCATCTCTGAATAATGTGTGGGAACTTTTGCGTTCACTTGACCTCACTGCTGATTAAGATGAAGCTCAAAGAGACAGATAGACAAGCTAAGATTGAGAAGATTGTAGGTGGAGCTTTTGTCTGGAACTTCACAGACCTGAAACCGAATTGTTCACGTTTTTGTTTCCATCCAGCTGACCACAAAATTACTTACATAGTTGTGTCAGAAATATAATTTTCTAGGACTGATTAAAAGAGAGCAACTAATTATTGGCCTTTCCTGCACTCGTCCATATTTATAATTATCACTGTTGACCTCCACATGAGAAGACAGATGCAACTTCTTGATGCTATTTAACATCGGATTGGCAATATTTACCGTCAGTGCCTCTGTAAATGCATCAGTGTTATTTATTCAAAGCACTGGTTCTTTAAAAACAAGAGCAAACAAATGAGCTTTAACTTTTCATTGTTAATGACTTATAAACATCTTTTACATTCCCAATGCATTGCTTCGGTGACCACAAATTAAACATGTACTGTAGCCATTATGTGACTCACTCATTGATTTGTACCACAACACCATCATGACCCCTGGATGGAGAAAGCGACCATGATATTAAATACAACATATCATGTAACACAGTTCTGACTGGACTCTTTCCAGAGATGGTGCAATCAAAATCATCTTCATTCTGACAGTTGATTGCCCTCGGCTGTGACTAAGATGAACATGCACACCATTATTTCTCTCACTCTCTCTCTATCTCCTCACCTCCACTTCATCCCAGCACTCCTAATTGTAATGTTCTTCCATCACCTACTCCACGCACGTCGTACCCCATTTAAACCCCTTCAGAAACATCATATGCTGCTGTATTGTGTCTCTCTTGTATCCACCTTGTTCACATGCTGTGTGTCATAGCTTTGGGTGGTTTAGAAACCTGTGGTTTTTGTTTTATTTCAGTTTTGCTCTTTGGTTTTCTGTTCTTCTCTGTTTATGTAATTTGCATAACTTTGTTTTTCGGTGATTGTGTTGAGGATGGCCATGGTTCCCTGACTGTTTATAATTTGATACTGTAGGCTACTTAAATCACGCTAAAACAAAACAGAATATGTTGTATTACTTTATGAGCCAATACGTATAGACACATACATATAAGGCAGCATATACAAAAGTAAATTATGAATTAGTTTGCAGTTCTTTAAGCCCACGTCATTTCAAAATATATTTCAAAAGCAACCACAAACGTCAAGGGACATGTGCCCTCCTTTTATTTTTGTTTGTGTGTTTGTTTTCTTTGTGCAGTGTTTGATATGTGAATAGTTTGCGCATTTCTCTCTCATGTAGCCCAGTGGTCAAACCTGCCAGTGCGAGGCCTACTCTGCTGTCTTTGTCATGCTGCAGCAACACCAGCACACACACACATGTAAATATACACTGTATGAGCATACATGTTCTCACTGCCACACTCACACAGTCCCGCCTGTGCACATACACGAGACTTGTCACAGACAGCAGAGTCGGTTGAAGTCTGGTTGGAAGGCTGCGTCTCATGGAGTGATGCTAACATTCTCTCCCATTGCTCTCTCTCTGCTCACCTTGCATGCTCCGCCCTGCTGCTCTGATCTGATTGGTCTAGAACTGACTGTGCGCCCAGGAGGGCAGGACGACTGTGTAAGTGCGCATGGAGCTCATCTCATATCCGTCCGCTCCCTTGTAGTTTGATTATTTTTTTCCAGCCTGTGCTCTGCCTACCTTTGTTCCATTACACTCTTTAGTTCAAAGCTCACCCCTGTCAAAAGTTTCAAACACAGTGGAGGGAAATCCTGCGCCAACACCTGAACATGAGACACTTACTAACATGCATGAATAAAACGGACACCATTGCACCAATTCTTTAGGCCTCCCCATTATGTGTCTCCCTGCCTGCATCAAGCTCATCGCAACTTTTATGTTAGCCTAAACCTCTAATGCATCACGCTTCTCCTTTCTGACCATCCTTTCCTCCATAGTATGTAGCAGTAGTATACAGTATCCATAGTACTCTTTCACTTCTATTGTTTTTCAAAAGAGGGTTAGAAACTATAGATAAACCAGCATTTGTTGAGTCAGAGAGCAGAGTGGCTGTTGCTGCAGTATCAGTTCATATTAGTTCAGCCCTTCCTCTACATGCTGCAGGCGCTAATGAGATTTGTCAATGAGATTCTCTAAATGTAGACCCATGTATTGAAGTGAGTGTCAGCTGCTCGTCCAAGGTAAATAAGCAATTATGTAATTGAATTAAGCTTTGGAAAAGATTCTTCTCCGTGTGCCTCCACGTGTCCTTTAGCAGCAGCAGTTGAGTGTGTACTGTATATGTGTGTGTATGTGTTACTGTATTTGTATCACATTAAATATGAATTTAGAGTAATTAATAGAAATCACGTCAGGCGGGCTACAGTGTTCCATAAGAGGCAGTAGGTTCCATTCAATTTATTACAGGACTGAGGATCGTGAAATACAATTTCATTCTCAAATGTTATCATTTATTTTTTGTACAGTTCATGTGTAACTTGAAATCATGATGTGAGTCCAAAGTGATTTTCCATGACTAAGGAGTAAAAAGATTTGTATCCCGAGCTGGAAATATTCTCATAATGTTATTACCAGTGAATGTATCTTCCTGCTTTGATGTTGCTTTGATGTGAAACTACCTTGGTCTTTCTAACAGTCAGTAACCTTAAGCCTACAATAACTGATACGCACCGTCGTAGCTAAAGCTCTATCTTCTTTTCTTCTACCCTATTTTCATTTTCATCACTTTCATCGCCGTGGTTTTCCTGAATCCCTCTCTCTGTCTCTGTCTCCCGCCAGACTTTTCAGCAGCCTAGGCGAGCTCCACACCATTTCTCAAAGAAGTTACGGCACCACATTCACCATCCGCCCTGGTAGCCGTTACCCCGTCAGCCGACGCACCCTCAGCCCAGGTTCAGGCTCGCCTGATCGGGGCGACCCTCTTGGAAGATTTTCAGGCTACGGCCTGCCCCCCTCACCAACAACACCACCGCAAACCATCCTCAAATCCTCCAGCCTCAGCCTGCCCCAGGAGCCTAAAGAGGTCCGCTTTGTCATGAGGAGCTCCAGCGCCCGTTCCCGCTCTCGCTCCCCTTCGCCGTCACCCTCCCATTCACCAGGGCTGGGGTCACCACTTTTAGCCCTGCGGCCCTTCCACCAAAAACCCCTCCACCTCTGGAACAAGTACGACGTCGGAGACTGGCTGGATAGCATCAACCTGGGTGAGCACAGAGCAGGGTTTCAGGAACACGAGATCGAAGGCTCTCATCTTCCAGCTCTGACCAAGGACGACTTTGCAGAACTGGGAGTGACACGAGTTGGACATCGCATGAACATTGAACGAGCACTAAAACTGCTGCTGGAGAGCTGACCCCTGCCTGGGGACAGAGCAACAGTTGGAGAGGAAGATTTGGATTGAAGATACAGAGCTAATGATAAGACAGAAAAGAGAACAGATAATTACCGCTCCTCTTTTACTCTGGCTGCTTTTATTTTCTGCATCACTAATGTTTACTTGTGGTCCTTAGTGACCCTTTTCCTTCCCATCCTGCATAAATACCCTGCACCTGGCACTGCACTGAAGACGAGGAGTCCACGCTCTACTCGGCCCTTTGTATCTGCCCACCTCCTCGCCCACAGCCAATCAGATCAGACTTCAAAATGGGCTCTGGTGTTTCTTTGCCGAGGAGAATTACATGAGCTCCAATTTAACATTTGATTTGTGAAAGCTTCAGTTGGTCCCTGACTAACACCCACACTTTCTCTGTCCCTGTTCCCTCCTCTCCTTCTCTACCTCTATCCCGCCATCCACCAGGCCTCTGAAAGCCTTCGCAGTTTGAGTAAAGGAGGAGGAGGAAGAGATTTTGTTCCAAACACAGAGCTCAGTTGCCTTTCAAATAATTTCTACAGAGATCAACAGTGATGAACACGGGACTAAGGAACGTAGTGTTGACACAGCTCTGACGAGGTGTGTTGTCTCTATAACCTGCTGTTGTTTTTAAACCGAAGACTTTCGAGCCCAGAGGTGGAGCTCCACCAAGTAAACCACGGGAGAAAACCCCTCCGCCTTGGTACCCAGACTGTGCTATCTATTATATTTGGAGAATGTTTAACCAACACTCGTGGCTTTTTTCATAATCAATTTTTTGGTTTTTCCAAAGGGAATATTATATATAGGTATTATATAATATGATATATATGTATCTAAATATAGCTTTCAGAAGAAAAGACAATGTTGCAAAGAGGAAATGTAATAAATTAATCTTCGCCTGTTTTTGGTTTTTAGTATAGAGGGCAAAGAGAAATCTTTAAATTTATTCCACCAATAGTTTACTCATTTCTACCAATTATATACATATATATAAATATATATATTTGAAAGAAAAAAGTATATAGATATGGAAATGAATTTTTTGTCATAGGTATACAATTTTCCTTATGGTCACCCTATCTTGAACCGTAGCATGACGAGTTGCATCATGGTCTTGAACAGAGAGTTTGTCGTTTGTTTTTATTTTTCTTACAGTCTTCCTTCATACTAAAGGGCATCCCGTAATGTGAGGCTGAGGCCGCAGGTGACACCCATCCCCACCGCCTCTTCTGCTACAGAGCTCACCAGCGTCTCGGATTTATCTAACTCTTCATCTTATGCCTGTTAATCACCCAGGGATGGAAGTTTGGGGCACTAGCATGGAGAGGATGTTGGCTGTTTTATCATCATTTCAAATTCTTACCTGTAAGGACATTTTAACACCACAGCATTCTGAAAAACGTTAGACGGCTAGTAAAGAAATTTCCATCCCTGCAACCCCTGAGGATGCTTCTCAGACTGAGCTGCACAAGGTCTGAAAGCAGGTCAGGAAGAGGGAACATTGGGGTTTTTCTCATCATCTGCAGAGAGGAAATGACCGTGGACATACTGCACGGCAGAAATCTTTTTAAGATTTCATTTTCCTGTGAACCTGACCAAATTTATTATTTTCCTTTCAAATCGAACCAACAAAAACTTGCCACACAAGGGCTTAAATGACCTGGACGTACAGAATCTGAAAAGAGACGACTGGAAATGTGTCTGTAGCTCATCAGGCCCTGGGGATGGGAACAATTCTGTAAGGTCTTAAAGAAAATTCAGTATTTTTTACAACCTGGCAGTGTCTTGCTACATCGCTGCTTCTCTGTATCTCTGCAATTTACTTAGTGAGTAAAATATTATCATTAACAGCAGCAGCCAGAACTTTTAACATAAGACCCAGGTTGTAAATGTAAAAAAAAAAAAAAGGAACAGAAACTGAATTTTCCTTTAACAATATAAAATCTATAATTGTACTCATGAGTAGCTTCTGCTGGCAGTGAGAAACAGTGAGTTTTATTCACGACAACAACAACAAAGCATTTTTTCCATTTTTCTCTATTACCACAAAACAACCTCCATGCATCAGCAGGACAACACGGCACTTCTACTTGGCGATGAGTTGTGTACATTTCTCTTTTCTCTTCTTTTGAACAGTTTGTAAAAGCAGGTGGTGAATATAACGTGGTCTCTGGGTTGTAGGAATAGCACTCACTGCCTCACTGTGACCTCACTGATTATTTTAATTTTCTGACTCCAGTGTTTCGTCCTCAAACTCATTTGGACTTTTTTTTTTTTTTTTTTGTTAAGGGTTCTTTGATTATTCTTTTTTTGTGTGTGTTGATTTGTTACCCTCAGACACTGGGGGTAGATTTTGTAGCGTGTGAAACATGATACTTAAATTTCTTCACTCATTTGAATTTTAGAGTGACAGAAAAAGAAAACACTGATATCCTGTCCATTCTAAACATACTTACACTTGTAAAAATGAACAAACTACAAATGTTTCTTCTTTTTTTTTTTTTTTTAAAGATCACAAGCAATGTATATATGATAGATTTCATATAAATTTTTGAAAAACAAAAAGTATATAGATCTATATATGAATGTTTGGCATATATGCATAGTTAACCACCTGTGGAAAAGGTGAGCAGATTTTATTCTTTCTATGAACTCTTGAACTTTTGAACTCTGAACTATGAACTAGGGGATGATTTGCACAAAACAAGGTGACAAGGTGCTAACATTAAAAAGCCACCCCATCGTTCAAGCGCATGCGTGCATCTGGATTCCCTGAATCTGTGTGTGTGTGTGCGGTCGCTCCTCCTCAGCGTGTTTACAGCTGTGTGTATGTGTGCAGATGCATGTTTCCATTTTGTGTGTGTGTGTGTGAGAGAGTGTCGATGAGGATACACATATGACAGTGAGAGAGTGCGTGGTTGATTACTAGGGTTTACATCACTGAAGTTAGTCCACTATAGCCTTACTGTGATACGATCAGAGATTCCCGGCAGTGGCTGTGTCACACAAACACACACACAGACAATAGGTACACACATATACATAACAATGCACACACTCACCAACATTATTGTTTTCTTGTTTCGTTCTGAGCGGCATCTTCCTGCCCCAGAGGAAGGGAGAGGCAGAAAGAGAGGGAGCGCGATCGCCCCGGGGGATACTGAATGAAACCATTGTTAACATTTTCTACTGTAACTCACCTTGTAAGTGTGTAGCTGAAGCCTGCGCACAGTCACTGTTTTGTACGCCCATTCCCAGATGGCATTTGCGCTCCTTACCCTCCACTCTGGCTGGCAGCACTCCTTTTTCCTTTTTCAGACATTGGGTTTCTGAGTTTTTTGGCGATATGCTACATGAGGTGATCCAGTGAGGAGGAAACGACACAAAGAAAAAAAAATGTGCCAAAAAATAAACTTTTAACTGTATATTTGTCTTTGCTTTAGGACTATCTTAGTTACAGCATTCTTGAGCTGTTAGACTCAATAATATGGTGCCATCTCCTGGAAATCTTGAGAACTACAGACATTTGTGAGATCCTTCAGTATTTCCTACAGGTGGAAATACAGTCATTGTTATTCTTTTGTGAAGATGCAGGATATATATGTATATGATGTATTTATATATACACATGTATCCTGTGTGTATCTTACCTGTGAGCTTTGCATCAACATGGTTTCTATTTAACATTTGAGACGAAGTATCACAACTGCTTGATTTTACTGTGATGATGGTTATTATCCGGCTTGGCTTACTGTTCCCCTATAAATACAAACAACAGATGACGTGTGCAGTCTGGACTCACACAGGCTGATGTGCTGAGGAGCAACAATGCTGTAGTGAATACCTGGTTGGGTTGTTGTGTAAGTTTACCAAATTCACCGATGCAAAATGAGCAGCGTGTAACAGACTTACACATCATTAGGTCAAATAAGGTCAGCGAGGGGGTTTATCTTTGTCTTATTTTCTAATCAACAAAGCACAATCTACATAGTGTAGGGGGAGCAGTTTTTAAAAACCCACTGGGCTCCGGTCTCTCACCGGAACCAGTGATCTTATCATGAAAGGGGTTTTTTCTTTCATTGTTGGTTTTCTCCTTGTTTGCACTGTGAAGTTTAGAATGGTGGACGTATCGCTGCAACACCTCAGCCTTGTCTCACAGGGGTCACGTCCCCTTCTCGGCATCTGATGAGCAGGAAAATCATCAAACTATTCTCCAAGCGAGTGACGCATACAGCATTACTGATACGATTTTAATACGCAAAAAAACCCAAGTTGAACCACGAGCACGCAAGAAGCTACCTAGTAATACTCCGAGAAAGGGTGACAGTGAAGTCTGAGGCAAGATCTGAGATGTTGCCCAGGATATCTCCACCACAGAGATATATGTTTGTTATATTATGTAATAAATTTATAATTAAAACATGACCTGCGTCAAATTCTTGTCCCTGATAATTTAGTGTTTCAGTGTTCAAACTATGTTCCAGTGTGATTTATTGTAAATTTCACACAATACAGTCAAATACAAACAGAAACTATACATCCAGGGTTTCTGCGTACATCGTAAACATGTAGAAATAACATGTGTTTCACCCTTCACACAGATTCTTCTGCCAGAAAACAGGTTTAAAACATCGTCATAGCAACGTTACTGTTAATATGGATGAATGTGCAAACACCTCAAACTCATCACAAAGGACTCAACATTACACAAGGCTGCGACCTTTGTAAGAGTACGATTCAGTTGATGTCCACTCGTACACATTCTATCTGTAAAGATGGACGACGTGTGTTCACTCCCCCGTCAGCCGTAATGTCGTCCATCTTTATAAGACAGTTGCTTCTACAACGTGCTCTTGGAAATAGAACCGTGATCAAAACATTTGAAAAACAGACTTTACATAATAGAATGAAAGCAACAGACGCAGCCAACAGACACAACTGCCTGCTGACACTGCTCACAACACCACAGACAAACACGGAGAACAGCAGCAAATTCATAATCACACGTTCTCTTTGCTCTGTGCAAGTTGGTTTTTCAATGCTTCACATTCACATTACACGACACAAAGGAATTGGTTTTCACGCTGAAACAAACATTAAGCTTCACTAAGGGATTTTCTCCTGTTACAAAAGTAGATATTGTTTAAAAGTGACTATGTTAAAAATGGAGGCTAAAGGAACCTGCTCAACAAATCCTGATCATTCCACCAGGTGTATTTCCTGTCAGTGGACAGATGGAGGACAGTGACTTCAAACCCGAGGTCAGCCACGCTCCAGTAGTAGCAACAATTCAATAGTGATTAAAGCAGACCACCAAAATGACATCAAGAGCGTCACAGAGAATCAGAGATCTCAGACATTTTCACTAAAATCATGGTCTATTTGCAGCATCGACTCCAGAGGAGGAGAAATAATCCATGAGATGACGAGAGGAATTGTAAATGGAAAAAAAAAATCTGTCAGACCAACTCAGGACTCTCGGCTTTTAATCCATCTTCATCGGCTTCTGAATTCTCTTCCTTCTTCTCCAGGTCGAAGTTCTGTCGGATGAGGGAGAGAAACCGACATAAATACACGGTTTTGGTACAATTATTCTTCAAACATCATTCAGTTAAAAGTACAGCAGCTGAAGTTGAGCACATGCCTGCTCAGGCTGTTTGAGTATTCAGAGAGACGTGTACCTCTAACTCTTGCATCACTTCATCCATGAAGTCGCTGGGGTTCTGCTTGTACTCCACCGCTCTCTTGATCGTCTCTCTGAACATCTGTTGTGACAGAAAACGATCAGGCAGCTAAGTCTCCAACTTTGATGAGCTCACACTGAATTACAGGTTGAACTCACTTGACCCTGAGTTATAAAAGGAGAGTTGTGTGTGGTAGTAAAATGAACCACCGGGAAACTACTGATGAGCCTGAACTCCTGGATCACTACCATTAATACTGCGGGAGAATAAAGTTCAAACCTTAACTACGTTGGTCCCGTCGGCCGCGGACACAAAGTAGAACGGGAGTCCCTGCTTCTTCCCGAAGCTGAAGCTTCTCTGTGTCACCTTCAAATCCGCTGCACACAAGAAAAAACACACGTCTTTACATCTGTTATTCTAGAGTCAACTTTGCTCAAATATTTGAGCAAATATGAATAATGAACACAAATCAAAACATAACATGTTGAAATCCCCCAAGGAGGTTCGTTTGTTTTGTCAGCAGGATTACGCAAAAACTACTGAACGGATTTCCACAGAACTTGGTGGAAGGATCGGCCCAGAAAGGATTTTCCACTTTCTTTAACGTCACAAGATAGAGTGATTATTTAAAGTCTTCCCAAGGAATGGCATCTTGGTGGAATAAATCAGGCATATTTAGGGGACTAAATTAGGCGTGTGTACTTTACTGCAGCTGGATTGATTTTAAGGGGACTGCTGGGCCTTGGTGGACGTATATACGCTCCACAACCGGACCCACCGTCGATTTTGTTGGCGACCACACAGCAGGGTATCTCCGGTCTGTACTCTCTCAGCTCCTTGTACCAGTTGGTTAAGTTCTTGTATGTGATCTTCCGTTGAACGTCAAAAACCTTGAACAGAAAGTAGAATACAGAAGAGTTCAGCCCCAGTTCAGCTCAGGTCGACTGGTGCCAGCAGCCGTCTGACCAGCCCTCGTTGACCGTGTCCCTGTGAGACAGTCCCCACCTTCATCTGAAATCCCATTATGTGACTATACCGAGTAACATTTGTGAGGTAAATGCTTCGAGGCCAAGCAAGCGCACAAACAACAGAATGTGCACTTACATGTATATTTTAAAGACAGCCATCCCTTGTATTCCTAACGCCTCTGATTACTAGAATTGTCTGTTCTCTGTTTACTTTCCTGTCAGTCCCTTGAGTGAGAATTGAGAAGCACGTGCCGTGAAGCCAGCAGTGAGTCTTACCATGATGCATGCGTGCGCTTTGTGGTAGTAAGAGGGATGCATGCTCTGGAACCTCTCCTGACCAGCTGTGTCCCAGAAATCTGTGGATCAAAAACAAAAGTCAAAGACGTCTGTCCCTGCAGAAGCAGCTCAGAGTCTGACCCATGCTCCTACTGCTGCGGATTTAAGATAAGTGTCATTTGGCAGATAGGATTTTCTTCTGTCACCGGTAGTAGATGCACAATATCATACATACCCACGGCTACTGTCTTGTTTCCTACAGTGGCTGTGTGTTTGTAGAGAGTCAGAGCGTAGGTTGACAGCTGCTGGGGACGACTGTGCAAAGAGTTAAGGATCTTGATCTCTCTTGTTGGAGACATGCTTGATCTTTAACACCCAGTGATGTGCAGACATTTGACTGTAACAGCTTTGACACACTATGATACAACGTGATCATGAAAATAACTGATACAAACATTGATAAAGCTTATAAAGTCTTGTCGAGACAGATTTTATATATATATATAGCCCGTTCTAAACAACAGGAAGGGCTTTACTTTGACTTTACTTTCTCAGGAGATTGATCGGGCAAACAGAGCCTGTTTGCAAGTAGAGTTGTCTCAGCTTTAAGGTTGACATGGTTTTGTTTAATTTCCCAAACATGGGAAAGGAAGGCAACACGGGCCTGGGTGACAGAGATAAACAGTGTTAGAGAGAACGTGTGTAGAGAAGAGAAACACGATGAGTTGAAAGGACAAATGAAGGATACTATTCATCCAAGAGAAACCTCTCCATCAGCCTAGAGGGAGACACAAACAATGAAGTCACACAGGAAACAGATCGTCTCTCTAAAGGTAAAGGTCAAATCAAAGCTCACCGACACTTACTTGGATTTCCCCACAGCGCTGTCCCCCAGACAGATGATCTTCACCTGCTCGTCCGCATCGTATTTCTTCTGGTCCAGTTCCGGGACACTGTCCGCGTCCCCGGCCATGTTCCTCCTTCACCACAGCTTCCACTGTAACCACTCGGATCAAAGAGGAGCGTCTCTATCGGTCCTGGTTCCCTGAGCCGCGTCCTCCGCGACGGGGCGCGTTAGCTGGCTTGTCCCCGGTTAGCTGAGCTGAGCGTCGGTTTGAAATCGGTCATTTCACCGGTTCGTGGGTTGTTACATCGACAAAAAGTGACTCCAGCAGAAGGCGAGGACATTCCAGAGAAGGCCTCTGGTCACATTTGGTCTTTTTTTTTTCAAAGTGTCTCTTCGGCGATGGACTGTTTCCGCCACCGAGCCGCTGGAGGAGGCTAACAGTTAGCTAAGCACCGCTAACTGGAATCTCCCGTTAACACAGAGACATGATGTGAAATATGTGTTTTTTATAAGTGCGACTCTTTTATAACACGAGCGCAGCTTGCACCGCGTCCTCCACTCGGCTGTGAATCCAGAAATCCAAAGTTTGTAGATGAAGCATCGAGTCTCCGACGGGTTTCGTTCCTACGCAACGGGGACGCCTGAAGGACCACTTCACTGCGTGCGCTGCTGTCCTCACAAGTGCCTGTCCACAATCACACGTTCAGAAGTTTAAATGGAGTTAAACACTTTTATTATTTTTACATATAAAACAACTCCTCATATTTCAGGTTCACAAATCACCAGAAGAAATCTTTGCTCTGCTGTGTTTAAACTCAGATGGAGCCTGTTACATAATAAGATGACATCAAAGTCAAAACCATGCATTTACAATGAACTGTTTTTAGTTTCACTGAATGACAGTGAGGCGTGGGGGTTCTGCAGAAGGGATGGAACCCCCCTCTGTGCTATACAATCATACTATACTATGTATTATCTCTGCTTATGTTACCACACTATTATCTCTGTGTGACCTGACATGATGTCCGTTGGTGACCTGCATCATGGCCGATTCATCATGACTTTTATCTACTAGATTCATGAGGTACCAGTCTCTGAGGGATCCAGACATCGAAGCCACTGGGAGTTACTGTGCTGTCTCCTCCAATCTTATCTTCTGGGGTTTACTTTTTTCACATACACACTTTCTCTTTACACACACACACACACACACATATTTGCTTCTTAGATTAGATTGGATAGAATTTTATTTATCCACACATCGGGGAAATTCACTTGTTACAGCAGCAGGCAGGTCAAAAAGAGTTAGACAAGAGAATAACGCACATGCATCAGCTCTTTCTATATAAAAGAGCACCCCCGAAAAAGGTTTCTTTGTCTTACCCATCTTCATTGTCCGCATGCTGTAAGATCAGTTTGACCTTCTTTGACAAAAGAATAAACGTGCACTTTAAAGACCATTATGGTAAGTTCTCTTTATTTCATAAGTCTCGCAAAGTCAAATTTCCTCCACAATATCTACTGAGAATGTGAATTATAGTAAGAAGAAAAAGCTGGATTAACAAAATAAGGCGGTTTCATAAGAATCGTGTTGAATTAATACAAATGTAATGACACTCAAAACACAGACATCATCATAAGTCTGATAAAGTGGCAATTACCAACAAAACAAGCTCTTAATCTGTGATGATAAAATATGATCGAAGGAATCCAGGGTCACTTTCTTCTTGGGCTTTATTTGACGATGTTGTGTGATTTCTTTTCAATCAGAATAAGAGATCACGTGTCGTCATTCAGGCACATCGATAATGAGGGGTGAGATGAATTCTGAGTGACGAATCCCGAAGGAGAAGCTCGGAGCTTTAGCCTTTGTCATGGTCACCTAGAAAGACAACATTTAGTAAGTGAACGACATCCAAACCTCCTTGATGATTAAATTTAAATATAATGGGGTTTCTTACCCGCTCAGGACAGTGGGAACCAGGCCCTGGTTTCTGTGTGGTTTCACCAGGAGCAAAGTTGCGGCCCTGTCATGCTGAACCGTGGCGGTTTGTGACTGTATGTACAGGGGTCCACCACTTTGTAGGCAGCAGGGCCAGGAGTCTGGAGGTGAAATGAAAGCATAGAGAACAAGAGTAAATTTCTAGATAAAAACATTTTTTTTTTTTAAGATTTCATGATTGTGCACATGTACCTTTTTCAGGTCCTCGTCGAAGTTTCCAGTTTTGCTGCGTCCACGGATTGTGTGGGCGGGAGCTGTAGCTGTGACCACAGTTCTGGCCCCCAGCACAGAGGGCAGTGTGTACGAGGCTGGACCTGCAGAACGGGGGCCATTGCTAAACTTTATATTCTTTCTACCATGAAAGTTCTGAAAAACTAAAGTTGACAAAAAAGATCCAATATGTTACCTGGTGTTTTGTTGATGCGGAACTCTTTGCTTTTCCCAAACAGAGAATAAGCAGGAGCAGAGAGAAAGGTCATCTTTCCTGAAAGCTCAGGGGAGTACTGGCCTGAAGAAGCACCAAGGGAAGTTTATATTTGTAAGTAAAAAGTATCTGATGACAGACTCAAATGACAACAGTCTGCATCATCACAGAACTGGAATATTGTTCACATGTATCGGAGATCAACAATGTTTCATTTCCACCTGCTTCTACAAAGTGTGTTTTTATGTCTAATTGGTTTTGCTGACCTGGTCCAGGGCCCTGGAACAATCCCTGCTCCTTTAAGCGGCTGTGCAGTGAAAACGCAGGAGCGCCGCCTGTCCCTCTTCTGGTGATGTTAGTGTGGATGAGGTACTTTGGTCCAGGGGAGCAGCTCGACAAATCCTGGTCATGACGCATCCCAAAGCTGAACATTGGTGCTTTGAATTTAGTAGGGTCATGTTTAGAAACACCTTTATGGGAGGAAACAAGAACGTACAATGTCAGTGTGTGTGTTCGAGGTGAAAAGGGCTTGATGGAAGTTTTGACTCTACCTGTGAGTCCAGGCAGCGCATACTTCGGCCCTGGGCTACTATAGAGGGCAGCTATGGGCCCTCTTGGTTTGTGGGGCCTCCATGTTCCAACCCAAAGTTCAGGATGTGTCATTTCCTTTAAGAGATTGTGAATGAAAGCACATTTGTAGTTTTTGCTTTTATGTCATAAAAGAAAAGGAGTAATAAAATAAGCTGTCACTCATACACTCAGCGTTGCTGTAGGGGGAAATAAGTTATTTTAAAAAGTGACAAAATGCCATCTAGGGCTTTGTTGAGGTAGGAAAAAATCAAATTCCAGGTATGTAAGTGGATGGTTCAAATATTATTAAGTACATTGTGAAAAAGTGTTACAGTCACTTACAGATCTGTCCACCACAAAGCGTGTCTCATAGACTTAACTCAAGTTGTCATAAAACTAACAAAACAATCTCATTGAACCTTAACAGTAAGATACAGAATAAAACTAGAGCTGTGAGCAGAACTGTGCGGGCCCGAGCACTTCGATCTCGGGACCTAATGTGGCCGTGGGGGAGGGCAAACAGGGACCGGGTGAAACGGCTCCTGCGTTGCGAACAGTTTTGTGCATCGCAGGAAGGATAAACATGTAGCTTCCTGGACCACCCAGTGTTGTGTGACGGACCCAACTAATCAAGCATTACAGGTCCACACCATCAAGTGTAGACCACACAGTGAAAATTGAATGTAAATCGAATTAAAGTTGTAAAACAACTTACCTTCATTTTGCAGTAGGTGGTCGTATTTCTATCACTACATACAGGCTAATAGACAGGTCAAAAACCCCTCTCGTTTCCCTTCAGATCTTTTCTTTCACCTTTGCAACAGTCTAAGACATCAAAGGAATATATGACCACTGATACTGACATTAAAGCAAACTGACAAAAAGGAATTAATGAATCCTCTGGAGTTTTATATAAAGCCTGTTTCTAGTTAAATCAGTCACAAACAAGTGTTATTCTTTCATTTTTAACCCTTTGATACACAACATGGGTCAAAAGTGGCCCAGTTTTTATTTTCTATATCTTTTCAGTGAATGAATTTATCCATTCAGTATTTCAGGTATTCCCCCATTAATCCTTGAATTCTTCCTTTGTTACTTTTTGAACAAAAATCATTTTTGTATCTTTACCCTTTAATGCACATGGGTCGAAAATGACCCGTATTCATTTCCTGTGTTTCTTTGCTTTATGTTTGAAATAAATGTATTTTATCATTTAATATTCTAAGTACTCATTAAATATCTTGATTTTGATTACCACAAATAACTTTTAACACATGAGTCAAAACTGACCCATAAAGTATGTATTCACTCCCGAACACCTGCAAGTCAGTTTTATATTACAATCCATTGCTAGTGAGAAAGTGAAAAATGTACAATACTAACTAGCTGTTAGCTAGCTAGCTTCTATTCTGGCTAGCTAACCATAGCTAGATCAACAGAACAAAACTCGAAATATAACAGTATATACTTAATAGACTGATAGATGTGCATTTGAAAATATGATTTGGATTTTCTTTATCCAGAGTGTTAGTATGGCTGGTCGCAATCATTTCAGACTCACAGTTGATATGATCATAATGATGCTGTTTGAAGAACAGGATGAGGAAGATGAGGAGGCAGTTCTTGGTCTTGATTCTGAGTCTGCAATCACTGATGCTGAGGACCCAGACTATGTTCTACAGGATCAAGCTGGAGTTGTGGGTTGGTCTTGGAATCCAGTTCTCCTAAATCAGAGAAGGAAGAATAAGCTACAAAAGAATATAGCAAAGAAACACCCAGCCATGCATGAGATAACACAGGAAATGAATACGGGTCATTTTTGACTTTTAGGTTATTTAATAAAACATCTAAATCATCATCTATCGGTGTATTCTACATATTTCAATTTTCAGGTAAAGTGAATATAGTAAACAAATGTACCTTGTCACAAATACAAGATGTCTGCAGAGGACATTCAAGCTTATGAACTCTTAGTGACTGCTTTCATTGAGACTTCATGGTTAAATAAACTTAAATGAATAATAAAATAATATCAGATACAATAGATGAATGAATATATAAATATGTTTACCTTGTAAAACTCCTGATCGTACTGCCGGTGGCCCTCTATTTCAGCATTTCCTCTAAACCCAAACTCAGATTGTTTACTGGTTGTCAACTTCACCCTGACAATGTTTCCATGGAGATGGCTCTTTGACAGGCATGCTTAATACGTGCGCGCGTGTGTGCGTGTGTGTGTGTGTGTGTGTGTGTGTGTGTGTGTGTGTGTTTAAACAGTGGAGGAATTCTCAGCATGTGAATACAGTGAACGAATGGTGTAAATGATTAATTATGTAAAAAAGGCTGTAACAGGGGTCACACTTAACTAAAGTACAGGAGTTTACACACAAGTGAAAGTAGACATGAAACAAAGATTAGATCAAATCAGAAAGATTCATTCAATCTGTGACATAATTTTAAAATTATATGAATGTGAAGGCAAATTCATCAAAATCTAACATCTGCTAGAAATATTTGTTCATCTTTTGCTCCCTTTTTGCTGATTGACACTGACATGAATTTATTGGGTTTTATTGGAGTTCTGTGAAAGTATGAGTGAAAACAAACACAACAACAGAGTTGTTCTTTGTATTATTTTTTATTTTATCTAAAAATATAGAGGCAGTAGAAACAGCTGGTTTTGAACTCACATGAATTGTTCACTTGTTCTATTTAATAAATATAAATAAATGATTGTGTTGTAACAGTAAGAAGTGAAGGAGAAAATCCTTCTTTTCACTGCAGATGTTTTAATATAATGTAAGTTAATAACATTGATGCAGGCTCGTGACATGTGACAGTGAGTCCACATCCTGAAAGTGAACAAATGGAGTTCACCTTTACACCTGCAAGTCAAAATGTAAAAAATTAAATAAATTAAAAAAATTACACCTCATGATTTTGTTCACAATCGGGTTTCCAGAATGAAATACTGGATAATTTCAAATTAAAAACCACTCAGGTTGTTGCCATCGTTCTTCAGCGTGGAGCACTGGTGCTGCGGGTCCTCGTCAGGTAGTCTGTAGTTGTGGAAAGTTTCTCGCAAACTTGCCTTTAAAACCTTCAACAAAGTTGCAAGGTTTCCAATTTCCTCTTGGGGGCGCTAAAAACAAACAAACAAATACCTAATTTAACATATACCAGTCTTTCAGGAGCAGAAGCGTGTGTGAGGCTTTAACGCACCATCATTCCACATGTGTCTCACCTTTGTAAGCGCTCGGATGAGCCGCAGCAGCACCTCCTCCTCTCTGTGAGGACACAGGCTGGTCACTGTGCTCACACAGCTCAGCAGGCAGTAGATGGTGTGTCTCTGTGGCTGAAATAACAAATAACTCCTCAACTCTTTCTTAAGGTTTCATCATTCTGGGACTGGTGCACCCGTGTCCTTACCTTCTTGAGCACACTGAGAGACTTTCTGTTTTTTGCTCCGATACACAACCTGTGCACATCCTCTGCACTTAGAACCGGCTCCTGGATTAGGATTGAGAAACAGAGAGAGATTTGGACCCTGGACACTTTGGTGTAACCGGCATCACGGCCTCTTGTTCAGTGTCACTGACCCTTAATCTTTCCAGCCAGGTCCACAACAGGCAACTGAGCACGTGAGGGTCTGACTCAGTGACCAGCAGAGCCCATCCACAGTCACTACTGTTCAGCTCCTCCTGTTGAAAAGTGACAGTATTATTGAGGCATCAGAGGACAAACTTAAAATGATATGTAAAACAGCTTCTCACCAGTGTTTTATCTTGTTTTACCTGCAGCAGAGCCGATCTTTGCAGTATGGTTTCCCCTGGAGTACCTTGGTCTGCCAGTGCCTGAGCAACAGCCCGGGCCACTGAGGTTGGGCCTGGATTATGTGGATTTCTACACAGCTTTTACAAGACAAAAATCTGAATTTTTTAACGTGTTCACATTCTCAGTTTTATTCTAAAGCAGGAATCATAATTACCTCAATGTTGGAGCTGTATTTGGGAAAAGTTATCTTAGTTGTGCACAACCTGTTAGTGCAGTTGTTGCTGGTTTTCATGCTGGACATTGGGATGTTGTGAGACTCCCGTTTGGAGATCTGGTGACCTGGTGAAAGTTTGGCAGCTACCGGACTGAACGACTTCAGATCAGGCCGCACCAGATCCTGCACACACCAGTGCTTCTCATTTCCAAGAGCTGCGGTGCAGTATGGACTCAGCTCCAGATCCTTCAGGGCAGAATGTAAGAGAGTGAGAAAAGCCTCGATGATGCTGTATGGATTATTCATTTATTTAAATACTGCTGGATGCACAATGTGAAATCTGACCTCATTTAATGTGATCTTGCTGAGGTCAGAGTCACTGTAGCTGCGTTTGTCCAGTAGGACGTCTCTCTTCCTCTCCAAGAATCCCAGCGGCTCATCCCAGGAAGACACCGACCCCGAGCCCTCCCACGAGCCTTTCTGACCCTCCCTCAGCAAGGGCAAGTACTGTTTGGCCACCAGGGTCTCCCTCACAGTCCTGTTCAGGGTCCTCAGTGCTGACCTCTTCTCCAGCTCAGCTTGCACCTCTGGAGGAGCAGGGAGACCCAGGGCCAGGCAGGAGATGCGCACACACAGGAGGTACACCACCTGATGAGATGGTCCAGTGGCAGTCAGAGAGGCAAATGAGTTCTGCGGTGTAGTCACGTATTGGTCATGGCACAGGATTAGTGTCGCATAATGACCAAGTCCTCACCTTTGGTGTTTGTCTGAGGGTGCGTCCCTCCTGGCCGTGCAGCAGCAGTGACTGTCGGTTCAGGTAATGCTGCAGGGTGAAGGGGGCTCCGTGCCGCAGGCTGAGGTCTGGATACTGGACCAGCTGAGTGCCAAGCAGGCGAGCAAAGTCAAACACCTGGCTGATCTGTGCCCGGGTCTGGATAGAGCGAGGCCGTTTGATCCGCACGTAGTGGACAGCCTCGCTTGGGCTGATACGCAGGGTGTAGATCAAGTAACAGGCTATCAGCACACCTGAGCAGTGAGAGCACATGGATGAAACAGTGAATGCACAGGACATGACAGAGACATGTGCACACGCTGACTGATGCATGTTGATTCCTACCTGTCCTGCCCAAGCCTGCATGGCAGTGCACGGCCACTCTTCCCTCCCTCACTGCAAACTGCCAAAACCTTCACCCCATCAATTATCCCAACGAGGGAGGACACACCGAAGTCCGGCATTGCGAAGTTGTAAAAGTAAACTGCAAAACACAGGAGTGCATTAAGGAACATAATGTAGAATGATTAACTGTATTTGTAGAGGCACAGCACACAGTATAGTGTAAGTTATGAGTTAGTGTCCCACAGATACAAACCACTACTCAGCTGTCTCCTATAATATCTGTTATAATAAATCTTAACTGTGTCTATTAATTCACACCTCCCACTATGTGATTGGCAGTCAGTGCAGTTCTAATCATCTTAACCTGGAATCGTCTCATCAGGATAATGTATAAAAGAGTGAGTATTTCTCACTGTCATTGTCCATGAAGATCTGTGGGGAGTACGTGAAACCACTTTCAGGGTCGAGGGGGGGTCCACAGTGAGCGTGCTCTCCTGGGAACTGCATGTTGACAATTGACCGGATGTTCAACCTGGGAAAAAGTCAAAAGTATGAACACAACATGAGACACTACTTATGAGTCACGCATATCCAGACACTGCACAGACACATACACATTTGCAGGAACAAATCAAAAAAAGTGATTACCTTTGAAACTGCTCTATGATGTTGTACTTGTCAATTAGATGTTTGGATGGTCGTGCCATGGCAATTATATCATCCGTCACCCTGGCATGAAAATGAAGTTCACGATCAGTAAATGACCACTTACTGTTTTTGCTACATCCTATAAGCAAATAACATCCATGAGGGTGCAGTCAAACATTCTCACCAGGAGGAGAAAAGCCCTCGGATGACCTGTTGGTTTAACTTCCAGCACTCTGGTCCTTCATAGCGACAGTCTATCCCTCCACAGGCCAGCAGACAGAGAAGTCTGGGTGGGATGGCCCTCACCAGGTTCTCCCTGGCCTGGGAGTAAGAGGGCCGTGGTACCGGTATGTGCGAGGTCAAGGTCGGCATCATCCTGCACCTCAAGATCCGCCTGAACCACCACACAGTAGATTTGAAGAACTATGTCTCGTCCGGGCTAACACGCCATCTCATATCACTGAGTTTCTGCAGTTTGAAAAAGATACAGCTCGTGGAAATAACCAGGTAATCAGTAATAAATTGGATGATTAAAAATGCATGAATCAAATTAGAAACGTACCTCTCTGATTATGTTGAACGGTGAAGGTTTTAATCCCATGAATATATCATCGTGAACCGAGAAGAAGAGGAAGGGGGTTGAACGCAGCATGTGCTCGTCTCTGCTGACCCCCCCCTGCTGCTGACAGATACACACTCACACTGGGTTTGCTGACCCAGCTCCACTAATCCTGATTAACTGTCATAAATACATTAGAAGAGACATTCACACACGATCACAAGCCAATTATATAATGATCACACCTTCACTTATAATCACTGTGTATTATCTGCTGCTGGTGTGCACGACTTTTTAGATTGTGGTGCAGAGCAACTGCTGATAATTGAGCTCGCTACTGTTAATATACACAAGAACAAGTCCATGTATCCTGGTGTCATGAAAACACATCAGCAGAGTTTCCCTTCCTTCTATATAAACAGGTTTAAATATACAATGTATGAGTGGAATTATCCCTTTAAAAGAAGCAGTTGTTGAACATTGAAATTAATTCATAAAAATAAACTATTTCTGATCATTTCACTTTAATATAATGACCCAGGTGGCCACACATACTGCTCCTCTATAGGTAAGTGATATTAGCTCCTGTCAATACAAACACAAAGCTTGTTTCTTACCATTTGTAAGTTTACTGCTTTATTGTTGGACAGGCCAGTCCAGTTAGTTGTCTGTGTACACTTGTAGAACTCCTGAAGAAAAGTCTTAAAGGATTTTACACATTCACTCCAGCCCAACATAATGAAAATAGTATATGATATTAAAGTGCTGCTTTTTCTCTTGTTGAATTTGTATCTTCCTGACAACGTTATAACTAGAAATTCACAAGATCTGAATTTCTTTTTAGATCTGCTCTAAATTACACACTCATAAATATCAGTCCTGTAAACATGTCAGATTTGTTCTCCTTAAGATCCATGAATTAATGAAAAATGCCTCATCTTGCGTAAATAAAGTGAAAAGGTTATTTCTGATCCAGATCCTCACCCAAACTGAATGAGTTCCTGACCGATTCTGCATCCTGCTGCAGGTTTCGTAGTAATCTGTCTGGTGGTTTTTGCGCAATCCTGCGACAGACAAACTAACGCAGACCAAACACTTTTTTCTTTCATGTACCACCTTGTGCAGAAACCACATTATTCTGTATGTCTGTATGTATACATTTACTGACTTTAACATGTAGCATTATTTAACAGAACCATTTACACAAACATGCTGACACATTCTCTCTGTGCTTCTCGTCTCGGCGTCGTTCAGTATCTTTAGTAGTCAGAGCAAAGGTCTCACACAGAGCAGGGCCTTTCTGGTGTATTGCTCCTAAGTGCAGGATTAAGTGAGACACGCGAAAGCTTATTAAAACCTGTTAGTTTTTCCTGGGGCCATCTTCAGCATGACCACAGAAGCAGTTTAGTTTGCCTCCAGCTTAAACAAAGTCAATGATGAAAGGAGAGGAGACAGCAGAACACAATTTCTTCATATCAGCTAGTTCCTGGTAGAAGGTGCAAACTGTGTTGTGATGAAACACAATCTGAAAGTGAAGATGCGTGACCCACATCTGTGAATATAGTAATCAGAAATGTTTTATATATTAAACGGGTTAAAGCTTCATATCCTGGTGAGATGACACCAGCGTATTCTAAACAATGACTTGAGTCCAACACAAGTAATATTTTCAAACAGTGGCTTTATTCAGAGCTTTTCTGTAAAATATTTTTAGCGAATAATATTCAATACCAGCAGCTCAAGAATCTGCAAGCATAGTGTGGAATGTATGACCCAAATAAATCGATGGTCAGGTAAGTGTTTGTGTTTCAAAAGATGAAGAATACAATACAGAACTTACCAACAACCAGTACAACAGAGTCAGCACTAAGCACTGGGCAACACAAAAGAACATGCTACTTTAGTGATCATTGGCCTCATGTCAACACTTCCAGATGCTTCCTTCCCCTTTTAGGGTTAAATAAGATTTACTTTCAGAGACAATACAGGAATCAACATTTTTATTGGATCAGTTTTCATCATGGTTGTTAAAAAGAAAGAAAGAGGAGTGAGGACAACTTCACATATGTTCAAAGAGGATCGATTCCTGGTTAATGGTAAAGTAAAGTTGCGATGGCGTCCTCTATACTCGACCGATTGTGATTCTGCAGCACCTCACCAGGCACTGCAGCATAAGTGGAAGTATGCTATTGCATCATTTTCTCTCTCAAAAGCTAAAAAAGTGGGAGCATGACCTACGAATGAGATGAGAGAAGGATTGGTCAGATTTGTGTAGAGGGACCAGAAGGCACAATGTTCCTTTTTTGGATCCATTTACAGAGAGGCCACGCGGTTCCACATCACCGACAAAATCTATCTGCGAAATCACTGCAATCCTCCGTCTCGTTCAGGCCTGAAGACAAATGATTTGGCATGAGATCGAGGGCAGAGTAGTGAAGAGAACAGAGTCAGGTCTGCAAGGGAGTCAAAAATCCACAAGGGACCCAAACAGCTGCGGCAGCTTAAAAGATGTCTGTCCCCAAAACTCTAAGGTTATATCATCACCCCCCCCACACTTAACTTAGGCTCAACAATAACTAGAAGTCCAATGATGAGGCAAGTGGTCAATTACTGCAAAGGCTGCCTCGACAGAAGCCAAGGTGTCGATTGGAAAAGCCACTTGCTATTTATTGTTTCTGATTAATTTCCATATTAAGCCATTTGCTCAATGTGTAACTGGCTTAAAACTTGTTGTACGAGTTTGGTAACAAATGGAGAAAAAGTACAGAAAGTGAAAAGATAATAGGTTAATAGCGCTGATAACAAAATAAGAAACAAGTAAAAGTAAAATTTCCCAAAGATGATTATATTGTCCACCGGCCTTGTCCCTCTTTGAACATCGGTGCTTGAAGACCAAATGTTTCTGTATGAATGTCTGTGCCTTCTCTCTCCTGTGCTGTTCAGTTTCTCTCACTCTCTGTCCAGCCCGTCCTTCATTACTTGGAAAGTTCTTTGGATAGCCACTCTATTCCTTCATATAGCCCAGTGCCCTGGGTGGCGCAGGTGGACTCAATGTACCACTGTGGGTTCAGAGATTTTATGGTTTTAGTTACGGAGAACATCAATAGCGCTCTGTGCACATGCTTACAGATTTGAATTTTACTGCAGTTGTAGGGATCGTGCCTCTGATCAGATTACTCACAGTTTTGTTGCGGAGAGAGTGCAGGCGAAGTCTGTCTGAGAGTTCGCTGACTGTTAAGGCATTGGGGAGGTCCTGTTTGTTAGCAAACACCAGCAAAACTGCATCTTTCAACTCGTCCTCCAGCAACTAGAGACAGAAAATAGATAAGAACAGGAACAATGAGATTTCGTGTTACCTAAAAATTATAAGGATTTTAGTCCCAGAAAGAAGTCTAGTCAACAGTTCAACCGTTTCTGTTTTAAATAAATCAATTGTATATTGGAATTAACTACGATTACATCGATTTGGTTTTAAATGTGCAGAAAAGGGCAAGTGACTGGATAGAGGGACCGCCAGATGAAGAATACAATACACAAGTTACAAACAACAAGTACAATAAAGACAGCACTAAGCACTGCCAAAACAAACCCAGAGCAACACAAAAGAACAAGCTACTTTAGTGAGCCACGCTGACATTGGCCTCATGTCAACACTTAAAGGTGCTTCCTTCCCCTTTTAGGGTTAAATAAGATTTACAATACAGGAACTGGAATTTTACAATATCATTTATAATTGTGGTTGTTACAAAGAAATGTATGAATTGCAATATGAACTGATCCTCTTCACAACAATACAGGGTCTTTATATTTCTTTAACACATTAACAAACCGATTTTCAGTTTCACTTGACCTGCATCTGTTAGTAGGTCATATTTTACCTACACAAATATTGTCATCCAATACAGATCCTTTCACGTTCCATGATATAAACAGGATTTGAGGAGAAGTAACTGACAAAGATTAAGTTTCATCCAGCAACTGAAGACAAGAGTGTGACTCTGCTGTTGTAACTAGTGTGGGAGGGTCATTCCACATCTGAGGAGCCAGGAGGAACAAACAATAACACTATTTGTTCTAATTTAGCCACGTCACAGTGCACACTGATGATAACTTACCAGCCCTACTGAGCTTCACATAATAAATACGTACCATCTTTGAGAGTTCTTCCGCAGACTCTTCCACTCGATCTCTGTCGTTGCTGTCCACCACAAAGATGAGGCCCTGGATGGACAAGACAGTCAAGTGGTTAGATTTCCCCTTTTCTGAATTATAGTAATGAAATTAATGTACGGTTACTAAAACACTGCTGATGTTTGGATTACAAAGATTTTGAGAAATGGTCAATTATTGTTTTAGATCCAACAACAATAAATTTGATCTGGGGAAATGAAAGTTAATTTTACAAAAGTGCAACTTTAATGAATATTTTCAAACAGCACAATCATAATCAATATGATGACAATAGATGTATTGTTTTAGAAGAGTCACTTTTACATAACCTAAAATGTAATTTGTAAGGTTTTCCAATTGATTACTTATTTTGTTTTTGTTTCACTGCTTTGTGTGTGTGTGCTCTCTCTCTCCTCGTCAAAAGTGTGTCAACATTTTACATCAAACCCTCAGACAAAAGTTGTGCAAGGCTGATTTCACATGAGCAGCACCACATCACTGTGGCATGAACCTGAACGATCCTCCAGTAAACCGTGAGAAGATGAAGAAGAAGAAGAAGAAGAAGATCAATGGCTCCAACATGTTTTCTCTTCAGGTTCATACCTCAGTGAAGTCGAGCTGCTGTGTCATGTGAAGTCACCTTTACACAGTTTGCAGCTCCGACATTTTTACATTCCGACATTTACCCCAGAGAGGAAGGCGTCGTCATGTGAGCTAAACAAGGCAGGGGATTGGCTGGTTTACTGGCAGGTTGATCTACAGTTTGCTAGCAATTCAGCTACGTAGGTAGCTCGAGAGCAGTTTTCAGACATGAACTCCAGAGAAAGGCAAACTCCGAACAAAATTTTTATAAAATGTTATTTATTAATAATATAGAACTAACCTGTATTCTGGTAAAATACTAAATGCATAACTTTTACATGTATACAATTTTCTATTTCTATTTTAAGTACTAGAATGAAAACACAAACATTACTGTGACATTAAGTGTTATCTGTGGCTGTTGGGACACTTGTCCATACTCACAGCAGAGGGACAGTCAGTCTTATACCTGTGTGTTCTGGAAGTAGTGTCTCCAGAGAGGTCTGATCTTGTCCTGTCCACCGACGTCCCACACAGTGAAACTAACATTTTTATATTCTACCGTCTCCACATTGAAACCTGTGCAGGAGAGAGAGCGAGAGAGAGAGAGAGAGAGAGAGAGAAGGACCAGAATTTAACAACACACATGTACTGCTAATGTGAGATACACATAAAAGAAAACCTAATTATTGGTTATCACTTACCAATGGTTGGGATGGTGGTCACAATTTCTCCAAGCTTCAGTTTGTACAAGATGGTTGTTTTCCCTGCAGCGTCCAGCCCGACTGCAGAGGAGAGAAATGTGGGTGACACCAACATTTACATGAGGGGAGGACGAGAGCCACAGATAACATGAACTCTGAATTACATAACCAGCATTGTCCTACAGATCGCCACACAGCGGAGGACATGTGACTGTACGAAGCCAATCACCTGTACCGACACTGAATGATTCATTAACGAGACTTGGAAACCAATTCATCATTATTACAGCTGCTCTTGGTGTTCAAGTGACAACACGTCAGTCCCGTACTAACCGGAAGTAGCCTCTAGAGTCAATAGTGACTAACGTCCATTTAATGTGAGGACTTAGTTGTGTGATAACTAGTTAGATAAAGTAAAAAAAAAAGAGGCAGCACTGTAATGAGTCACTATCTAACATGGTTGTTCACTAAAAAATTGAGTCAATCATCGTTATTTTAGTAAGAATTATCGGGTGAAAGACAAAATGGTAGCAGCAGTCAAACCTTGTTTTAATGAAGCCAACGCAACGTACAAAATAAAAGTTTTAAAGTAATTTGGAGTTTATTGTTAACTGTTTCCGTGCCAAAGTCGCCGCTAGCAGCCGAACTCCCCCATCAGCCGAAAACTTGCTTGTCAAAGTGGCTTCACTTTAAAATTCTCAAACTCCAGCGGATCGAAACAGCCCCGCGTTGCTTTTGACTCCCGCGTCGGTCCCCGTGTCCTTCTTTCTTTTACTTCAAAAGTTTGACACGTCCAGAAGCCGTCACCCCCACAGCCCGTCGGGAACTAGCTAACTCCCCGTCGAGCCGCGGCTAAAGCTACCGAGCGCTAGCCGCACCACAAGCGCCCACTCACCCATCAGGATCCGCATCTGCTTTTTACCGAAGAACCTGTCGAAGAGAGAGGTCAACGTGAGGCCCATGGCTGAGCGGGGACAGGCGAGTGTTCTCGTGGGAGGGGGGAGTCTAACGCTGGTGGGTTCGCTCCGGCAGAAGAGAGGCTGTGATGGAGGGTTCTCTCTGTTCCGGCTGCTCTGATTCACCACGACTGCCACGTCCGGGCCAACGTGGAACCTGCTACGTCATCACTTTGAATCAACTTTATCGACACGCGTGGACGGACAGTGACGCGTTCCGAGGCAGACGTTTCTCTGAAGACGTAACATTAAAGTAGGGTTGGGTTCAAAAGTCAAAAATAAAAATCAATTCAATAGAATAAAACCATTCAAAGATGTTGCGATAAAGATACAAAAGTAAGACATCAAATAATAGGTGGATTGGGTTAAGGGCTATTATTTTTGAATATGGAAAATCAATTACAATCAAGATATGGCTGGAGAAAAACAAATTGGAAGCAAGGTTCTCACGTCATTATCGATGTTTTGAAGTTAATTAGACATTGAGCACACACACGGTGATGCATGGACCACAGAACACAATGCACGAACATACACAACATAAACACATGCACACACATAAACAAATCCATTCTATATCCACACGTACATATCTCCTCCTCTTCTTCACTCTCTGGCAGTGACTCTGACAGAAACGTCATCCTCATATTGTGAAAACTGTTTTCGATGTTAGATGCAGGCCTGATTTCTACCACCAGATGTCCCTACATTACAAACGTGGATCATATTCGTGTGCTGGGTATAGTCATAATGCTATGAGGGACAAAACACGACGTATACAGTATAAAGTATACATAAATAAACAAACAAATAACATAGATTATTAAATAAATAAAAAAGTAATTCTTTCTTTTATTGATTCATGTCTACATTCATTTTTTTATGTCTGTATTTATTTCTACATTTATATACATTTATTCCTACATGTATTCATCATTTAATTACACTTTTCTACATTTATATTTTTCCTTCTACGTTTTAATTCTCTATTTGAGTATTTTTTTACCCTTAATTTAATGCATCCATACATGCGCTGTGAATCTGGTAATCTGGTCGTCTGAGTCTTACATTAGGAGCCACTTCACTCCACGGTCATTCTATGCAGTGGAACAAGTTACTAAGAAATTCTCAGAACAGCAGATGATAACCACGTAGCCTGGCAGCAGAGGAAATGAAAGTATCTGCATCTGGTTTTTTTGTCGGGAAACGTGTCCCCAACAGCCAAGACAGGGTAATTCTACAAATAGTACAGAGGGAATTCCAAATCTCATTCTTTTGTCTCCCTTAATTTCTTGAGACTGTTGATAAGACAACGAATTTGGGGATTCCCATGTAAAAGCATGGAAGTGCCACTGAACCACCCACAGGACAAAGGCCAACACACAGGCTCAGAGCAGGTGGAGTCAAAGCAGCAGCATGTGACGAAGGTGCAGGTTTTTATATAAGTGTGCGGTAATGGGAAAACTTTTTCACAAAGTTTTGTTATGGAGAGAGGTGTGAATTTCGGGTAGACTGATAACTGGATATTTACCATGGACATGAATGGTATACTGAGTGGATATCAGGTCGGTGTTACTCTCTTTACTTCACTGTCAATCACAGAAATTCAATGAACAGCTTCTTTGCTTGAAAAGGTTTTGGAGGGAAACGATCGTCATGCATTTCTTAAAATGATGTTTGTTTTTTTCAGATTGACGTTCTCACCATCATGTACTTAGTGTCACTCACTCTCAGGTAACATGCTTCCTCACACTCTTTCACTTTAATGCTTGAGTTATCATACTGGTTTTAAAGATTTAGGTGATTTCATCTGCCAAACCAGTAACTTAAGAAGAGACAGGCTGGTGATTACCTTATGAATTCCTTCACTTTGTGTTCTGTTAAAAGCACTATCAACTATTTTCCTCATAGAAACTTTATTATTCAGCACTGCCTTATTGCTCACTCACACAGTTTGCAAATTGAAAACTTTATACACATGGTCAAGAATCTGATTAAATTGAATGTGTTGCAGACATGATTTAACAGTTGACATGTTTCTGATTAAATACAGTGTGGTTGGGAGCTTTTCTGTCCTGATAGTTTCCATAGTGAGAAGGAGGCATCTACAACAACAGGTGAGTCCAGTTGTGTGTTTTTGTCTACGTGCGTGTCTGCATTCTTGGTGTTATTTGTATTTCATGGCTAGTTAACAGTTGGAATTTATATATATATATATTTTTTTTGATAGTTTGTCACCACTGCCAAATAATCCATAAGCTCTTGATTGAAAAAATCTTGCATATCTAAGGTACTGATGTCTATGAGTTTGTGCAGATTGGTGCAGCTTGCTTGAATTTAAACAGACTGTTTGGCCTTTCTCTGCACGTTTGTCTTAGCCAGACCCAAATGTTCAAGTTATTCTTTGTTCAGTGGCACAAAAGGCTGCAGGCGACATGTTGATTTCAGTGTGCTTGTGTGCAGGTGCACCTCCTCGTGCAGCTCGCCCTGGCAGACCTCCTGGCTGCTCTGATCCTGATGTCCACCAGTGTCATGAACAAAGTGGGAATCCACAGCAATGTCCCCATCTGCCAGTACAGCCTGCCACTGTCGCTGGTGAGGAACAGTCACTTTCACTCTGCTAGACCAAAGCTGTTACCCCTAGAAATACATCATGGGTTTTATCGTGTGGTGGTGGGGTCGTTGAGAAGGTGCGAGTTGGATTGAATAAAAAAGTCCTCCAGGGTTTTTGCGGTACTTCCCATGAAGGTCTCAGGATTTTCACTGGGTCAATTGGGACTGTGACTCAGCAGTGTCACGTCATCCCAGTAAAATACTCTTTATATTGCATCTATAAAGTCAAGTTGTGAGCTGTTTTGACGTCTCAGGTTACGTAATCGTTGCTGTTTCTTCAGCCCGAGAGGCAAGTATCATGATGTCAAATTATAAATACTTTTAGGAGTTAAAATCTAAAAAGGGTTATGATCCCTCTGTAAGTCTTTTGTTAACTGCATTAAATTAAATCCAAAGTTTTGCAAATATTTCACATTACATTTTACCTTGTTAAGAGTTAAGCGTGGAGTGTGTATTGATTCTACATGAAACAAACAGAGAAAGGATTAGAAATGTTGGAACAAAAACAGCGCGATGCAACTTCATTCACTTCAGGTACTGGATTCGTTTCAAAATGCAGATATGAAAAATATTGAAATTGAACTGGAAATGAAGTCAGTTCCTCTACATTTGTCAAGGGGGGGGGGGGGGGGTGGCATCGGTTGTTATTCATTTGAAGCACAACAATTACGTCAAACAAATTAAAAAATATATATAAAATGATATGAGCCCACATCAGACTACTAATTGAAAATAATATTAGAGAAACATTCATTAGAGCAGGAGTTTCAAAGACTTCCGCACACCCTGTACAAACAGCTGTATATACATGTAGTGTATTCTTGAAGGTTTTAAAATAAAATACATGTAACTGACTGTTCTGATGAAAGTAGAGCAGTTTTTTTATGAGCAGGTTAGAAAACTAAACTGAATAGTAAAAATGTCCTCAAACAGACTCATAAAGAATGTTCTCATAAAGACACAGAGAAAACGCCAGTCACCTACTGGAGAAATGTTATTCAACATTTAATTGAGCCATTTGGCATTTAAAGGATTGTATAAGATTTATGTGAAAGGGATCTATTGGCAGAAATTCAATATAAAATAATCCTAGTGGTGTTTTCACTGTGTGTGTTTCATCTAAATTGTTTGAAATGTTGTTTTCTTTACCCTAGAATGGTTCCTTTATATTCAGTAAAGCTATATCAGGAGCAGGTCCTCTCTACAGAGACCGCCATGTTATTTTACAGTAGTCTTAACTGGACAAACTAAACACCTTTTGAGTTTTTATGACAACTGAAGGCGACCACAGGGGGAAGGGGAGGGTGAGGTGCCGGGTGTTCAGCTGCAATATAAAACTTCACCACTAGATAGCAGTAAATTCTAATCACTAAACCTTTAATGTATGAAAGCAAATATTTGTACCTTTTTGCAGAGATGTACTTACACTATCATCTTTCATCTTCATGATACATTCTCACTGTCTGTTCTGTTCCAGACATTTTACTTCATTTCATTTCTGCTGGTGGTCATTTATGCATGGAAGTCAAAGAACACGAATCAAGGATGGAGAACGCGACCGGCAGAGGATGAGGGCGCGCAGGTAAACACCAGACTGTATTTGTGGATTATGATTTGTCACAACACAAAAAAATATTATAGTATATATATTTTTTCGGAAAAACGTTTTTAACATATCGTGTTTGTTTTTAATATTTTCTTTTATGTCATCTTTTCTTATTTCTGTTTTGACTCATTTTGACCTGTGTTGTTTTATTTCCATATATCTTGTACTTGTTTAGATACGTGCTATAGAAATAAGTGTCATTATCATTTTATAATTTTTCATCACCTTCTGTCTTGGTTTACAGAGTCAGTGTAGAAGAAAAATGGCAGCTATGTCTGTATATGCCATAGTGTGGTGAGTTCAGGAACTTGAAACTGAACCTTTCCAAAATATGGATATCATCCGTGGTGAACTGAATTTAATTCTGTCCCTTTCTCTCTAATATCACAGGCTGCTTCCTATATTTCTGTACTTAGCATACGTGCTCGCTTCCTTCATAATCACAACTTTGCCGATTGCAAACAATGACCAGTCACAGGTCTTCCATAATGAAAGCAAGTACTGCACCAGGTGAGCACACAACCTTCAAAATCAACTTCTTCCAAAGACGTTACAGAAGTGAAATAACCTTTTCTCCTGTGTTTTTCACTCTTTGGATTTTCCTTTTCCCCTCAGTTGTATTTTGTTCTTGCACGTCTGGGGAGATTCCTGCTCGGATACGGTGAGTAAGAAACTCTCTCATTATACACGTGCTGTCAACTCTCTTGTACACATTCATTTTATCTGCAGTCTTGCATTTCACCGATTTTAGGATTGTTTCCTCTTCAGTTTTGGTTGCATATTGTATTTACGATATAAGCATCTTCCCTTTTCTTAACAGGATGAAGTCCATGATAACTTCATCAAGATATTTCTGGTCGTCGTGGTGATACTAGTGATGCTGTCTTGCTCTGTAAGTCATAAGTAACTGTACAATTTAAAGATTTGTCTTTTTTTTTTTTTTCGTGAAGGCTTGTTTAGTGTATTTTTTATATATTATATATCGTGTGAGCAAAATGTCATCCCTGGTTTTATCTTGTTTCAGCTGATTTATTATAAGGTTGGTAAATGGTATGAAAGACATCAGCATCAGGGTCTTTTTCCAGTGGAAGGAGACGGGCGTTCAAGAAAGCGATTCAAGACAGTGTTTTCTACAGAAAGAAATATGGTGATGGTCATCTTATTTTGTTGGGCACCAGGTACACACACACACACACACACATACACACACACACATTTAAAGATCATGTATTTCATCTCATTGACTTTAACTCACCATCCGCTGGCTCTTCTATGTTGCAGCTCTTGTCCTCATTCTGCTTTCCACCCTGATGAAATGGACAAATATTGAACAGCGCAGTCTATTTGGACTTTATATGATACAGGTATAAGATTTCACCTAATGAGAGAAAATAAGAATTTTATCTGATGCTTGAGTTGCAAATGGTTCTTTTTTTGGTCTTCTTCAGGCTGCTGGTGTGTCCCTGCAAGGCTTCCTGAACAGTATGGTTTACGCCTGGAGACGACCAAACTTCACAGAGGCCGTTCTAGGGGAGAACACCCCCCTGGTGGCACACAACCGCCTGGCCTTCTTTGATGAATCGCTAAGGACCTCATCCTGTTGACTCTAAACACACAAGGGAGAAATTGCTGGAACAACTATCGGTCTGATGCAACACTTCATGACTTCATGACAACTAAAGACTGAAACATGAGGCAAACATGAAATGGACTGAAGAGGAAAAGAAAAGAAACATGAAGACTGCAACAGATGAATTTGTCATGTAATAAAGTCATAGTAGCTTAAATTGCACTTTTTTTTATTATTAATGGGAACATGGGCGTTGTGTTGTATTTATTTGAACTGTTTTATATAAGATTTTAAAAGATGCCGTGAAGAGTTGTGTAATTAATGTGATGTGTGATTTAGTTTTTGTTTTATCAAATGTATTTGTATTGTGTCTTGAGGCGTATTTAACCTGTTGTTTTAATGCTGACTTGTTATGTAACTGTCGCTCTGCACGGTTTAAGATAAGAACGATGGAAAAACTGTGAGGGTTTCAGAACATATGGTCACACACACACACACACACACACACACACACACACACACAGGTTGACTGCAAGCTGCTATAGGTCGGTGTCAGTCATTTATGTCCTGTACTGTAAACTTGGTGTTCTGTAGTAACTCTGCATAGTTCATTCACTGGCCACATAGACACACCTAAAGGTTTGATGTAATAAAACACAGCAGTTATATGCTGTCACCATCGGTTCCTTCAGTCTTTCCACACTGTTTCCTGCTTTATTTTGAAATTACTGTTGTGACTTCACTTCCCGTCTTCTTTTCAGTTTCTTATTTGCTCATTTTGCTCAGTATTTAAAGCCTCGTGTTTCACATCTAGTGTGAAGAACAGTATGTGAGACAAGTGCTTCTTGTCTCTGTTCCCTGTGTTTTACCTGAGTCACGTGTGTTTGCCCTTTTGACTGTTTGATTGGATTGGAGTTTTTTGTCTGATCCCTCCTGACCTTGTTTCGCCGTTTGCCCTCCACTCCCTGGTTGTATGACTCATGCCTGTTCGAAGACGTCTGTTCCCGTTTGAGTTTAATAAATCTCAGCTCAGCCTCAGCACCTGTGTCAGGTCCTCTCTCCTGTGTTCCAGCTGCATACTGTATATACAAAACCCATGGAATGTGACAATCCAACAGCTGGAAAAAGAGAACAAACACCTTTGTATGATGGCAACTTGAATTTCGTTTTTATCTATGCTTCTGGCTGCACCCATTAACTTCATTTTTAGATTCATACGTTGATGTGCCTGAAATATGTTGCATATTCATAGACAACAATGCAGCACAGTGATCCTGAAAGTCCCAGGGAAAGAAACCCTATTCCTTCTACTAATATGCCACTTTAAGAAAACCCCAGTGCAAGTAATAACAGTATTTACCAGTTGATAGGTCATATTGTTATTGGCCAACCAGATCACACCTTTTATTGTTTGTAACTACATTTCAATCATCAGGTACGAGACAGGGTTCTCGGTCAGAGGCAGAGCCCGTCCTGTAGCAGCAGGACTGCATGTTCATGTGCTTGTGTGTACGCATACCTTTAATTATCTGCCCGGTGAGTTTTCTGAATATGACGGATGAACCCTGCAGGCTCGCTGGCTAAACCGCGAGGCTGTGGCCTGGAAACCACTCTGGATTTCTAAATGCGCTTGTGTCCTCCAGCTCCTGGGTTATATAAGTCGTTTGGCACAACGATCGCAAAGCTGCGCCTGAGTGAGGAAAAAACTATGTAATACACACATCTGGGGGAATTTGATGTGACTCTTCCCAGTTTTCTAATTCCAGGTTCATTTTTCTGATCTTCACTGACCTCAGCAGTGGGATGCAACTTATTACAAACACTCTGTTACCAGACACAAGGAAACTCTAGTTTAACCCTGGTGCTCATCGTGTCTTAGTGCCGATTACATTTTATTCTTTGCTAAATACTGGTTTTGCTCATCAACAGTAACCTATGATCTAAAGTTTGTCAGGTCCTCCACATTAGAAAGGTAAACATCTGGTGTTTGATAAGGATAGGTGTGCCAGTGGACGGTTTGGTGTTACCTAATCCCATTATATAACACGATGAGTTCACCTAATGACAGAGGCCGTTCCACCAGTCCTACCTGCTTGACCACACCTATTCAAAGACTCCCGAACACACAATTCTCAGGACTCACACATGACATCATGATATTTATTCTTATCTTCAACACAAGTAATAAGAGACTAAACAAAACAACGGAGGTGATATTTTTAGTTTTGGTCATAAGGTAATCATGTTTCCTCATCCTTTTAGAACACAAAATAATGATTTAAAGCATACTTCAACAAAATCTATTGGCTTTACAGCAAAATGTGACCACTTGAACAATAAACAGCATTATGACCTGTTGGATGTAAGAGTCTCTTCCCTGCTCCTGTATGTGTTTGAGTTCTCCCAGATTGTGGCACTGATTTGGAAAAGTTGTTTTTGCTGTACCGACCTCTTGTCTCCTCAGAAGTCCATGGACAAGGATCTTTGCTGAGCCATTTCATAGTTCCCTCTCCGGCTTCCTGCTCTGTGCACATACACATCGTACCTTCCGTCGTCCTCGTCCTCTTCATCCTCCTCCATCACTCTGTCCTGTCGTTCCAGCGCTTGCTCCCTGATGCTGTGATGGCCCTGCGGTCGGCCTTGATTCATACTAGGCCAGCTCTTCTTACGCAGACTGCTGTTCAAGTCCCTGAAGGGAGGTAAGGTGGTCTGAATGTCGCCTCTGAAAGGGGGGAGCTCCAGGGACCCCCTGCCCAGGCTGTGTGCACCCTGAGTGGCTTTGATGGAGTTGATGGAGGCCTGAGAGCCACAGTGGTGTTCGTGTATGCAGCGGGAGCCCGAGGAGGATCTCCTGAGTGCCTGTAAGGACTGGAGCTCCTCAGATAACTCCCCAAGGTCCCCTGACATTTCCTGAAAACAATAACGTCACATTTTCAGTTTTGAAAGAACATGGCAATGTGTCAATAATCCGTCAAAGTATTGAAACTAACCTTGTCTCTGAGAGTAAAGAGTTCATAGTGGGGAGGGTCAAACACTTCCTGGCAGTCGCCTCGGTGAAAAAGGTTATTCTTACGGACCAACACCTTTAAAGTATAATTAAACACACAGTCAAATAAGTCCACACCAATATTTTGTGGCCTGATTGTGACTCAATTACCTTTTTCCGTGGCTGTTTGACTTGCACCAGGATGGAGATGATGAGTAACAGCAGCACCACTCCCGTAGACACACAGATTATTGTCCCGTGGGTCTTTGTGATCTGGTGAAAAAGACCTTTGCTCTTTTTCTCTGGATATTGGAGATGAAGAGAGGGATGAAGAGAGTGATAACACACGACAGCTATTCAGAGGCACTGAGAGTACATCACTCATTTTCTCGTTTGCCATCCCTGCAGGACCGTCTGTATCTTTGGCTGCCAGGAACAATGCAGAGGCTTCACAGCACAACACAATTTGAAATGAAGAACTAGAAGCGAACTCAGTCGAGCACATATAGCCCCACCAAGGCCCAGCTGTTTCCTCATGAGACCTCCTTTAAATTCACTGGATCTGCACCACATTTCACACACTCCTAAATATCAGTCCCCCTAAAAATCTCATCTTTGAGAAATCAAGGAAAATGAGATTTCAAAACAACAACAACATTTAATGGGATCTTCCCCGACCCATACCCAGTCCTTTCAATTGTTTTTGTGTTATCTTGTTACAAACAAGCTGACGAGTGGAAATATAACCTCCTTGGTGGAGGTAATTACAAAGTGCATTTGCAAAAGCGGATTACCTTTGCAGTTGCTTTCATCCCAGGGAAAGACACAGTTCTGTATGCCGTTGCACACCAGAGAAGTGTTGATACACATGTTACTGTGGCAAAAGAACGCACTGCCCGCACAGGGAGCTGTAACACAAACAACAGTGTGTCATCGTGTGGCGCAAAGAAGCTGACAAAGCAACAAAGATATTTATGGTGAGGGGAAATTCATCTATTTCTTGTGATTCTTGGCAAGATTTAAATCTGGGATTAAACTTGATTAATTGCTTATTGAATTTGTGTAATATTCTAATATAAAGTTATCTACAACTTCTATTTTATTATTAGAAATCAGCATTATTGAATAGAAACCAAGAGAGGGCTGTTACAAATCTGCTCTCATACATCCAGACCACATTTACTTTCCTTCACGCAGCAACAGAAACTACACATCGGTTAAAAAAAAAGAAAAAAGGACAGAGATGAAAAATGGACGAAGGAGAAACTCACGGTCTGCAAAAGAAGTGAAGAGCATCCGGAAACGGCTGAGACGGCTCGTTTCATCGGCCCACATCCTCACCACCCCCACACCAGTGTCCAGCATGATGTCGTTGGCCACTGTGCTGCAGAACTTGGCCTGAAACAAACCACACATAATTTTCTCTCACAGCTTTCAGATGTGTCGTCCCATTGAGGCCAAGGTCTGGAGAACAGTCGCTACACAGAGAGAAAGTGAGAACTGAGAGAATGACAGAAGATTATGTGCAACAAGTAAAGCACGTCACACCAAGAGACGTTAATTATATAGCACATAACATAAATCAGTGAATAATACCTTTAGGTCCTCAATGGCATTACTGCCGTCATAAACAGCCACAAAGTTCTTCTTGCATTCGTTGGAGTTTTCCATCTGGTATTCCAAGAATCGTAAGTAAATCTGGAACAAGCAATGAGGAGAATACGTTCGTTTTTCATGCAGTTTAGTGTATTTTGCCTTCTCATAAAAGGACCAGTCTCATTTGAAGGAAGGTTTGCATTAAAGGATCAGATATGAATAATTTCAAACAGCTTTACTCAACGTGTTCTAATGTAAACTGCAGGATTAAAAGCCTGTGTTTGCTTTGGACTTCATGTGCACATATGTCCAAGCTGCGGAATGATACTGTCTGAATCATAGGAAAAGTACATAAGTGCATTTATCTGGGGTTTATTGAAGCTGGAGCCCACATGCTTCCTCTTTATGATTGTGTAAACGATATGAACAAACAAACATAACAACAGATGTGGATGGGATGAAGATTTAAAATGCAGTGTGATTTTTCTTCATATTTCTTACCACAGCTATTATCACTCAGTCCCTGGCATTGCACTTTGTGTAATGCTTGTATGCTGATAATGTAGGAAATGAGACTCACGGCTGTGACAATATTACAGCCAACAAATGATTCAGTTATCAATTAACTAATAGTTTTTCATAGTCCATAAATCTTAGGTGGTAACTTTGGTTGAACACTGGTTTAAAAAAATACTCCAAATACTGATTAATTTACTTGTCAAGCATCTAATCAGTGAAAAAACCTGTATCTTATACAAAACCCTACCCTGTTGTTTGTTGGGGCTCGTATAGTCCAGATGCAGTCCACCGCCTGGTCTGGCTTCACTTTGTACTCCTCATCCACCTGACTGGAACGGATCAGGCCGTCAGCACCAGACAGCTCAAACTGACAATCTGAAGAACAGCAAAGGAGGCAGAGAAAGAATAAAGAAATAAGGAGATTAAGGTTTGAGGGGAAACTCTTAAAAAGAAGACAGAAACAGAGTATTCAAGTGTGGTGGCACTACCTGGAATAGGGTTTAAAAGTCCTCCCACATGCAGATGAAATTCAGGATCTTTGGGGGGGGGTTCACAGAGATGATAGCACAAAATGAGGGTCATTATCAGTTAGAATGCAGGTCTTTGATTGGTCAATGACAGCAGAGACACGTCTGATGAAAACGATCCCCCCTGTGTTTTTGAATCACCTGCAGTAAAGGTGTACTGGACCTGGAAGCCGATCCCCTCCAGCTCTTCATCACTGTAGAAGCGGATCCACATAAAGCGGCCGCTGGAGAGCACGAGTCCGGGACTGGCAGAGCCGCAGAAACGATTGATGAGTGGCGAGAAGCTGAAGGGGCCGTCCCTCACCTCGATGTGGTCAAAACGACACTCGAACGACGCCTCGATGTAGAAGGAGTCATCAAACAGGAGCTCTATTCTCTCACGGGGCAGGGCTGAGGGAAGAGTGGTGCTGTGTCACTTCGACTGCCACCGAATATAATACCAACAAAGTGCAGTAAAAAAAATAAAAAACGTCAGACTTCCTTGTATTTTTAGATTATTCTTTTGCGAGCTTTGTTTGATGGGCTCCAGTTGCAATTATGAAGAAAGTGATGCACAATATGACACCAAAGTTTGATATAAACTTTGGGATGCAAGATAATGAGGAATGCACTGTCGGAGAGTGACGGCTTGTTTGTACCTGAACAACCACAGAGGGAAAACGAGAATAATGCGTTTGTCAGACATTGGCTTTTTTGTCAAGACAGATACAACCTCCTCCTAATAAAATCCAAAGATAATATGGGAACGAATGCTGACGCCATTGTGGAAGGATGGAGCAACAGCCGATGGAGCAACAGCCCATATCCCCCCCCCAAAAAAAGATAATAGAAAGAAAACTGCAGCAGTGACTCAGGCTCATAGTGTTGGTTACCTTCCAGCACATAAAGGCACTCCTTGTTGGGAGGGTACGTGTTCGGGTAGTTGGGGGAGCTGAAGGAGCCGCCCTCTGTGTTTCGGACCCAGGTTCCACAGTGACGATTGCGCTGTGGCCTTTGAGAGGGTTTCACTGCTTTTGATCCCGCTCCTCCATCTGCATGTGAAACGACATCCAGATGAGACATGGTGACGGTGAAACAAAGGAAGAAATGAGTTAAATGTGTGTCTTGATGTGTCAGTCCCACCTTTAGTATTCTGGGCCAGAGCAAATCCCTCCTCGATGAACAGGAGAATTATCCAAACTGTAAATGAAACCACAATACATGGGGGGGGGGGTCAGGGAATAAAGATAAGAGCGAGACGGAGCATATCATGTGTGTCTACTTGTTCTCTCCTCTGAATATCTCCATGTATATAACAGGCCAGGGGTATAAGTTCAGAAACATGGGGAGAATAATGACCTGCTGCTTCCACCATCTGCTCCAATAACTCTTGCTCCCTTTTTCTGCAGCCTTCTTTTTCTTTTTAGTCTTTTTTAAAAAAGGTTTATACATGTATCACTGTGCACAGCAATCTGCTGACTGCAAGGACGTCTAATGACAAATTAAATGTTCTTGATGAAATCATATCATTACATAAAGTATGACCTAAATAGAGCTTCTAGCTCGAGGGCACCACGCCACTGAAATTTGCTTTGAGTTTTCTCCAAAGTGGCAAGTTGACATGTTGGCATTTTGCTGTGTTGCTGCAAATGTCCAATGACAAACTGCCGAGCATGGAACAGCAGCTGTAATGACTGTGGTAATTTGTAGTTAAAGCATCTCCACTCCATTTATATGTGACAGCTGACGAGCTAAGAAAAGACCAGTTTAAAACATTTAAGACTTTTTTTCCAAGCAGCTGCTCACATGGGTCTCTTAATGATTTAGTCCATGTTGCCACATCTTATGTTAAAGTTATTTAAAAATAATCTCTATCCCTGATAATAATAATAATAATATGATATAATGACTGACCATGAGAAAACTTCAAATGAGAATCTGCACTAAGGTACCGTCACAGAAGAGTGGAGTGACATTTACATTCACAATTAGGGGTTTTGTTGAATTAATTACTTTCCACAGAACATCCATAGAGAGCATGCTCTCTATGGATGTATGTGCATGTGTGTGTGTGTATGTGTGTGTGTGTGTGTGTGTATGTGTGGAGGAGGAATTTAGGCAGAAGCAGCCTAAATCCTCCTCCTGTCCAGACACTGGCTCAGCCCATGCATATGCAGTTGGGTGGGGGGGAAGAAATTTGTCCCTTTTCTTCAAAATGACGTTCTTTCATTTCATGGACTCTTTTGCACCACAATACTAACACTGATAATAGATACATAGATGATATTATACATATACATAGGTCAGAAGTCATTATATAGGCTAAATATATATAATACAGCACCGGGAGCTGTCACTTCAGCACCATGAATGAAAAAGAAAGATTAATTTGGCTTTTTCCAAAGTTTAAAAAATGTCTCAGCAGAGTTGAGTTGACCTTTCAGGACAGATGAATTAATCACTGATTTATGCACATATAACACATGTTGTTGTTATTATTATTATTATTATTATTATTATTATTATTATTATTATTATTATTATTATTATTATTATTATTATTAAACCAGGTTAGTCTCATTGAAGTCAAAGCTCTCTTCCACAGGGGAGCCCTGGACAACAGAAGCGACACAGTTTCAACAGTAAACACATTAAAGATTAATAACATTAAAACACTTGCACACATCATGGAGCTGTAAACTCCTCATCATCTTTGTGTGCATTTTTGTGCACAACAAGAACAACGTAGGTCAGGAGTCATCTCAATGAAAGATGATCACAGATTAGACTCTATCTCAGTAATTCTTATTCACTAAATGTCCTGAATCATGCAAAAATTAATAATGTCACTCACCTACAGTCATCCTCTCAGATGAAGTCCTTTCTCTGGCTTTCAATTTCAAACTTTACCAGCTCTGTGTCCCTCACATCCCTCTGCTCCGCTGACTCGATGGTCTGGATTAACGCATGTTAAAGAACCATGGTTAGATTTACAAAACCCAACTTTCACCTCTTTACCCTAATCCCATTGGTCAAGATGAGAGAGGCATCTGGTGTGTGAAGTAAAAAGAGCTGATGAAATTCTGATTTATCATCGGACTTCCCCCGCAGAGAAAGATACACAGTGAGATGTTCCTGCAGAGCTCAGGGGTGGATCAGTCTGACTCTTCTCTCTCACAACAGATGATCTGTCTGCAGCTGCTCGGGGTTTTAAGATTGGGCTCAGTTGGCGCGAGAAGGGGGGGAGAGCTGATTGCGCATGTGTACAACCATACACGAGTAATAAGTGATATGACAATCCACACACATAATGGTATAATGCTGATTTACATTTGGAAACCTTTTAAATTGAATTAGCTAACACACACACACACACACACACACACACACACACACACACACACACACACACAAACACACAAACAGGGCAGCTGTGCCAAGAAGCTGGTGGGTATAAATCAGACACAGATTGCCTTCCTGTGCAGTTCTGTGCAGTACAGAGAACACATCCACTGAGGTCTTCATTTTTCTCTATAGGGACACACAGTGACTGAAACATCGTTGCTGGAGCTGCTGAGCAATGACAGTGGAAGCCAAGAGTTACTACTTCTTTGATTTGTTATCTTTTGAAAACCCGACCTGATGCCTCTTTCTTGGATGATCATCAGCATAAACAGCTTTAGTTGTTTCTTCTTAACAGAATGCCGTCCTCCATATATTAAGCAAAAGCCTGATTATAATCTAAAGTATTAGGCATTTACATTTCTGCTATGTCTTTAGCTTGGCAATTGATAAATGAGAATTCTACTTTTGCATTTGAAAGACTGTGTTATTAATTCTTTCAGAAGTCACATTGCTTTAAGTAAAAGCACAGCAGCACTATCAGCAAAATATATTTAAATTAAAAGCTATTTACTGACCCCTTAAGTGTTTTATTACCAAGATACATATCTTAGTGTTGGATTAGTGGGGTGATGACAAAGTGTAAAGTAACAGGAAGTGGAAAACAACATTACTATAATGATAAAGTACAAATTGAAGCATTGCTTACTTATAACAGCAGATGTGATTAGATAACTTCTGACCAATTTAATACATCCATACATTTTTTTTATGATTATAATGTTTTTTTCTCTTCCCTGCTTCTTTTAGTTTCTCTTTCTCACATAAATGTTTTTTAGGTGACACAGAAGGAAAAACAACAGTCACCAAACTCCACAAAGGAAGAGGAAACCAAAGCAGTGCAGCCCATCACGCCATGTTTTCAAAGTCTCCAAGGTGATCATTATTCAGTGAGGTGGCACCAATTTTTCTTCTGCAGCAACAACCTGGGGGTAAATGAATTCAGCGCACACAGAATATATGCACCACCATAAAGTTGCATCATCTGGGCCCGTGTTTTAAAAAATGACACGTTCCCTTGTGATTGATTATAAAGAGAAAGTGCTGCCTCAGAGATACAGAACATGAATCTTTTATTTTCCAGGGTGTGTTTGGTTTTGGGAGGGTCGCAGCGACTGTGCCTAATCCTGAGTCCAGAGTGACATTCCAACTCCAGCGAGACAGTGCGAGTGACTGGTCGTCGACAAGCCTCTACTCTCACCCAGTATTAAAATCTGCATCTGTTGCCATGGCGACCAGGCTGCCGTCTCGCCTCCTTCCTCCTGAGGCTCACAGGAAGCAGATGTTTTACAGAGGTTTGAAAAAGACGGAAAGTCAAAGAGGAGCAAAAGACTAAAATCTCCCTCCCTTGTGGTAACCTAAAGCCAGCAGAGACACTGTTTTCTTTTGTGAGTTACTGTCATGTGAGAAAACATCTTGAATCTCAAATTCTATCTTTATTTAATTTGCCACATCCTGCAGCCCAATATTTGCTCTGAATAAAATGTGAAGTAAAGTCACTTCTCTCTATCTCTATGAAAGAACTACATTACATTTCATTTCGCTGACGCTGACCCTAATATATTCAACAAGCTGATGAAAGTCTCCTATGATATGAATGCAATGGTCAAAAATTGGAAAAAGGAGGAAGATCATGTCAAACAGTAAATATGTACTCTTGTTACTTTGAAAATTGGAAAAAAGCTGACTAGAAAACATTGGTGGGACCTTTTTTAGGCGCATGAAAACAGAACGTCTTCCAGTTGTGTGTCCGTTTAATTCTTTAGAACATGATATCTCAACAACGCCTTGAGGGAAATTCTTCAAAATCGGTACAAACACCTCGACTCTTTTGTTTGTTGGAGGGTAAAAGTCAAGGTCACAGTGACTCTTGTGAATGTGATATATCAGAAACACCAGGAATTTCATTAAATCTGGCACAAACATTCACTTGGATTTAAGAATGACCCACTTAGACTTCAGGGGTTTAAAGGTCAAGGTCATTGTGACCTTACAAAACCCATTTATACCATGTGAACGCATTATCATAAGCATACCTCGAGAGAATCCTTTCAAATTTGGCATAAATCTTCATTTAGAATAACGGATTACCTGATTACAGCTTGGTGGTCAAAGTTTAAAGCTCACAGTTGCCTCATAAATCCTGTTTATTGGTTTTTGAACATGATATCTCAAGTCTGCCTTTTGGGAATTTCTTCTTATTTTGAGCAGTTGTCACTTGGACTCATATGAGTCTGGGAAAAGGTCACTGGTTGGCGGAGGCATAGAACCACAGGGCTGTAAAGGGTTCTGTGGGCTCTATCACACCTTGGAACAATAATAAACGACGCGTGGTGACTGATATCACTGCATCACCTTGAAGCTCAAAACAAAGAAAAACTGCAGAGTAAAACATCATCTCAATGCCAATCCCCCAAAATCCCCCTGATCACCTAATCCTCAAAAGCACCAGCGTTGGTCCAGCAGCTGTAAATAAGACCCACGCATTACACGTGAGAAAAGAGGTCAGCGGTCATGTGAAGATAATCAGACATCTTTTCTGTAATGTCCCAACCTTTTCTGGCGAAAAGGTTGTGCAACCGCTCCAGTGAAGGCAGAGACAGCTGAGAAGATCTGATGGAGCATAATGAATCCTGAATTGTTCATTTGCGGGCAGCCAGGATTTTAATTAGCATTTTGATTGGAGTCTTAACCAGGCAAGTGATTGCTCTTATTAGCGTGTGCTTAAGGATGAAATTAACATCTTTAATTTGGCTTAGTGTACAGTTGAGTGAGCCAGGTGACATTGCTGGGTGAGGCGTTCGGTCCCCTACATTCTTTCCTTTTGTTTTTCCTTACTCTGCAAGAACACGCGCATGTACAGTCTGCAAAACGTCTTTGTGTGTCTAATATTTGAAATTAATTTCTCTGAAAAGAGCCTTTAAGGACAGGGGTCATCTCTGAGGTCAGGGATTACATGGTGGTACATTTAATGCAGTTGCAGCGTTACAATATGGTGGAGGTCTCTGCATTCTGAATCCGTGCCACTGTTGCTCGATCTGCTCGGAAACAAAGCAACAGATTGACGAATTTAAAAGCAAAGCACTTTTATCAGCTTCAGAGGAAAAGTCATTAAGATGCCACCACGAGCCTGTGATTGGCAGGAAATCCCTGTGGATTTGGCCTATTACTGTTGATGAGGAAGCACAGTAGCATACAAGTCCCGACTTTAACAGGGTGGAACAGATTACTGTGTCCCAGTGACTTCTCATCTATCATCACATTGATTTGTGTTTCCCTCACTCTACTCCCCCCCCCACAGGGTCTTTTACTGTTACATCTGTAGATCGCGTCACAATTAGTCGCCCTCGTGCACAGTCTACTGTTTAAATCCTGCATTCAGCTGGAGACACAAACACAAATCACATGGTGGAGAAAAAGAGATACCTTTTCTTTTTTTTTCTTGAAGGCTGTTCATCAAAAAACGTTATCTACACATACTTGGAATTTAATCATCCACACGGAGCTTGACTTGTTAAAAGCCAGACCGCCCCCGGGGGAGACCCCGCCACCGGGAGTAAACATAAATATCCTCTTCCCAGACAGATTTACAAACACTGTGTATGTGATACCATGCAGCAGGAGGAGCTGGTGCTGAACTCCAGTCTTATCTCTGGCCCATATGACAACAGATTAGACCAAGAAAGAAGAAAGGAAAAGAATATGACCTAATTCGACAAATGTCAGAAAAACAAGTGTTGGTTGATGTAATTTTCAAAACATTGGAAAATAAAATTAAAGATGGTCATCAGATATTTGCGGTGTAGGTTCCAAATTTACTGTCAGTCCTGTCGTCACATTATTTGTCTCCTTCTCCTCTGCGTTACAATCTCCATAATCTGTTCATCCACAGCTCCTACACAGAGCGACGTCTTTTCTGTCTTAATACAAATTCACATATGATTTGTTGTGCGAGATGTTGAGCAGGACTCACACGAACACACACACACACAGTTGCCACTAATCTGCCATTTGCAAACATGCAACTAGATACAAATGTATTTAAACTCTAATTTCATCCTCTAGTCTTTTGCAGCCTGTGAGATCAGAACTTAAACTGCATCCAAGTGTAAATGAATATTTTGAGTAGAAAAGATTTAGTTATTCAGGATGCATCATCTGGGAATTTGTTCCTTGAGGCATCTTTCTCATTTTCAGTGATCCGACGTGAGCCAGGAATAAAGAAAAGCTGTGACTAAAGCATATTTGGCAAAGCACGCTGTGGGGGCGAGGAGAGCAGATCTGTAGGTTGTTGATGAACGGATCTTCGGGTGTACTCTTTACTGGCAAATCCTGTTTACCTCAGCAAAATTATAATATGCAAGACTTTCTAATTATCTGAAAATACAACAAATGATGCCATACAACACAATGCCATCCACTCCTGTGATTACTCTTTTAGAATTTAGAATTTTGGAGCATTTTGCCTTCATTCATAGGACAGTAAGTGTGACGGGGGAGAGAGCGGAAAAAACATGCAGTAAATGGCTGGGTTGGAATCGAACCTGTGGCCACGGAAGGAGGGTTCAAGCCTGCATATTCATATCCTGTTATTATTTCAACAATAGAACTCATTGGATTATTTAACCTATAATAAATGTTTATTTCAAGTTGTTTGCTTTGCGTTATCAACAATATGTTTATACAAAAAAATATTAAAATAGTACCTAAACACATTGGATGATAGCCGGGGTCGAGAGCTCTACATATTTTGGAACATATTTAAAATGGGGAATGAGTTACTCCCTTGTGTTTTGCGGCAATCAAAGTTAAATGAAAGCGAAAAATCCATAACATTTAAAGGTCACTTCCCCTTTTCCTCGGGTGTTGGACTGTGTCCGTCGAAATGAGACGAGGAAAGATTAAATGATCCCAAAGTCTGCATCTGTGACCCATACGTGCACTGGTACACGTGCACAGACACACAACATCACCAACGTGGATCTGCCACAAGAAGAGGATGCTTGTGTCTCTCCCAACAGATGAGACCGTCGCCATCATGTTCACTTGAATATCTTCATTCCATTTAAACATTCTGCGCTTTCTAAACCTCGCTCTTTTGCAACATATGGCCAATCACAAGGACCAGTGTGGGACAGATGGCCAATGGCAATGACCCTTACACAAAGTAGGGTTAAGCCAAGGAAGACAACTAGACGATTAGTCTGCTTCTCACCAATTAGGGCGCTCAGAAAGAGAATAACATGTGAAGAGGAGGACGTGGAAAACAATTGTCTTGTCAAAAGTCTTTCATGTCCAGTTCGACTTAGGTCACTCGGGTCTGGACCTAAAGCTTCTCATCTGCCCTATTAAAAAATATAGACAGATAACGTGCAATTCTAAATATGATTAGTTCATTACAATATCCATGGGTAAAATTTCATCCTGATCAGCATGGAACCAATGTTCAAGAAACCCAGAGGACTAATGCTCTCATGTTACTGAGTTTTATCAGATATTCCAGTCATGTTCGACCCACAAACACAGCAGACGAGTAAAGCAGCGACAGGCTTTACTGCGGCAGCAACAGAAATCTTCTTAGCACGGCCTCATCTGTGGATGTGGCAGCAAGCCTGGACGAGGATGAGTCCAACGCCACCAGGGTCCTCAAAGATTTTTTTCAGAACAAATTATCGTATTTAAGCAATGGTAATAACTTAGAAATTATGTTTTTTCTTTCATTTTGGTGTCTAGTAACGAACAAAAAAAAGATATGGATAGGAAGCAGCTGCGTGGGACCCTCTTGTCTAATAATTATCAGGGTCCGTGGAATGTTTATTCATACAATGGAATCCCTATAGAGTGGAAAAAACACAAAAGAGCTATCTGAATCAAAGTTATTTCTAAGTGCATCTGCTGAAAATGACAACAACATGGTGACACCATTCAACAATCTGTGGTGATTCCATTCACGCGTCACTCCTTCATCCCTCTGATTATTTGTTGTTCCTAAAATGCGCTAAACTCGAGCGCTTCAGGGAAAATGACATTGTGCGTGCAGCTGGGTGTCAACACGCTCTTTGCCTAGAGATTTCTTCTTCTTTTTTTTCTCCCCACTTTTTAATTTAGTCAAATATATAAAGCTGGTCTTTGCAATCAAGGCCTAAGCACATGTAGGAAGGGGCTTTAGAGACTTAATTAAAATAGGCCCGAGTGAGAGGAGGCAGCTTTGGGTACAAAGTGATAGAAAGTGAGAGTCTGATACGAGGCTGTTCTGAACACCACAGATTGAAAGAGGGTGATAAAAGAACAGCGAGAGGAGAAAAGAGGGCAAAGGTGAGGAAAGGTTTTGTCGGGTTTTGACGAGATTAGCATGGACTTTGGAGCAAAGGCCACAGGATTAGAAACCATCAGCACTTCTCCCCAGTGTCCTCACTATCAAAAAATACATTTCAAGGCATCAAACAGCTATTATTGTCTGACATATCTAAAAAATACTACGCATTATTATTATTATTATTATTATTATTATTAAAAGGAAATAATGCATTCATGGTAAGAGACTCAACATACACATTTGTGCGTTAGATGCAAAAAATACTTGAGTAGAATAGTTAATTTAAAAAAAAAAAGATAGTTACATTTAAAACTTTGATTTAAAAAATGAGCTCAGACAACAGACAGTCCAGGGAGAGAGATGTGACTTTGGACGATAAGACGATGCAACACAGTTTTAATTAGAAACCACGCTGCTGCAACGCTGATTAATTCCAACATCGACAAATTGTTCTCCCCCACTGTGTGTGTTTGTGTGTGCGTTTGTATTAGTGTGTGTTGACACATTTCTAGGAGACAGACATGAGTGAGGATGGTAAAGGCAACAGACATTTGAAAACAATCGTTATCGTAGTCTGTTTTAATGAAAGACAGTTGGATGTGGTAGATATCAGCAGTGGAGAGTAAGAAAGTACTTCTTACAAAAAATTACAATACTCACTTTAGCACAATACAGCCTCCATTATACTCTACTAGATTTAAGGGGCACATTTGTAACAGCTGTTTCGACAGGTAGTATATACATGAATTAAGTGAATCCAGAACACATCTTCAATAACATGTATATCAATATAATATAAATGATATATATTTATAATATTTATATATCAATCAAATGTATGCTTGTGCATTGTGCACAGTGAGGAGGTATAACACATAATTGATCAACCTCAAATTTGTGTGTCAGGAGCAAAAATCGAATTCTTTAAATAAAAACAATGTGAAATTGATTGTGATTAACAATCAGTGATTTTTTTTTATCTAGGACTGGGCTGTGTACATTTAGTTTTGAGATGTTTAAGGTCACCTGATGTCTTGACTTAACTTTTTCTATATACATTTTGTTGTTGCTTGTGCAGTCTCCGCATTTCGCTGTTTGCCCGCTAGGTGGCGATGCGGACCCAGTCGGCCCATGCGGTGACTCGACTCCTCGAACACGTTCAGCGCTTTGATCGTGTTTTTACTTGTTATTTATCATTAACCACAGCCTTTGATATCCACGCAGCCTCGCGTGTACGCGCCTGAGGAGCGGCGCACGTGTGAGTGAATCCAATAATGTCGGCGAATCCTCGGACTCTTCCAACATGGATGTCAACCAAAGAGCCGTTGAAAGAGAAGAAGAAGAGCAGCAGCAGCAGCAGAAGAGCCAAAGCGACGAGGTAATGAGTGGAAACAACCAACATGGAGTTCGGTCTGTGGTTTGATCCGTTGAACAGAAACTTGTCGGTGTGATTTCAGGTCTGTTGTCTATTGTATGAACGAGGAGGAGCTGGTGGAAGCTGCTGTGTCGTATCTCACCGACACCGCCTGCCAGGCTGCTGCTCTCCCTCCCGACCACAAGGTGCCGCTGCTTTCTCCCCTTTTAAAGGTAGCGCATAAAATTTGGAGGAAACTGTCCTGACATGAATGAATGAAATGTAAACATATATATATATATATATATCTCCACTGCTGATATCTACCACATCCAATTGTCTTTCATTAAAACAGACTACGATAACGATTGTTTTCAAATGTCTGTTGCCTTTACCATCCTCACTCATGTCTGTCTCCTAGAAATGTGTCAACACACACTAATACAATCGCACACACAAACACACACAGTGGGAGAGAACAATTTGTCGATGTTGGAATTAATCAGCGTTGCAGCAGCGTGGTTTCTAATTAAAACTGTATATATATATATAACTATAACTTACATCATCACTTACAACAGCATTTTAATAATAATTCTAACTACGTTTTACATGTTTATTTAAATATTTATATAAAATATAACTAAATGTTTGTTATAATATAGACTAATATAAATAGAATTGAGAAATCTCTGACAAAAATATAAAACACATGTTATAGTAAATTCAAAGTTGATCGAAAGGTAATTGGTCTTCTTTTACAGGCTTTAAAAACCAAGTTAGAAAACGTAGATACATGAAACCAATCATTCGATTCTTTCAGCTCATTTGTTGTCCAGCATCTCATAGAAAATAAACTCTTAAATCCATTTGCACTTATCAATTGAAAGTGGGATTTACTTTCCTCTTCAGCCGTATATTATACTAATATTAACTCTCACGACTGGTTTTGCTCCTGATTGGTTCTGAATCGACTTCCTCAGTGGTCAGAGGAAGACTGAAGATCTTTGGTGTGTTCTTCCTCAAATACAAATAAAAGGTTGTGAACAATATTGAATTAAATGCATCATTCTGTATATGTGGAAATCAAAGCCACAGTATAGTCTTTATATATAGACTTTTTCACGTGTATTCAAAATAGATTGTCTACTTTTAGATAGATAGATACTTTATTGATCCAGAGTGAAATTTAGGGCCTGCATCCAGGCCCAATTTCTGCTTCACAGATGAAAAAATCGTAATCACATGTCGAACCATTTATTGCAGAGGTGATAAAATGCAGGTTATTCCCTGAACCACTGTCTTAAAAATGAGTGTCCTGTCTTGCAGGTTGGTGACAAAGCAGTTGATGCCACTGTGACGATCAGAGAGAAACCTGCGTCTTCAAAGACAAAAGCAAAGTCAGTGGTCAAGTCTTTAGAAGAGGAGTCCTCGGACTGCACCGACGCCCAGGAGGCCACATACATTTCAGAAACAGACTTGGACATTACTGATGTGGAGACGCTGCCGTACACAGAGAGCCAGGGAGATGCAGCAGATGCAGCGCAGCAGGAGGACGATGGCTTACAGCTTGTACGGGAAATATTCTTCACCTGATGATGAATTGCTATGACATATAGGCATGAGGCGACCAGCACTCTGTAGCACAGTAGATCTGTACATGTGTAGATGTTCTTCTACATCCTCAGCTAAACAACTGGGTGAAACCTTACATTATAGCCTTACAGGATAGGTGCTGATCTCTGTCATGGCAACAACAGTCATACAATCACTTCCTGTCTGACAATTTGTCCACAAAGTAAAAGCCTAACATTTATTTTGAAGCTGCAATGCTTTATATTCAGCTGAATTACAGAGCTTTCACTTAGAAACTTTAGGGTCTGAATATCTAACATGCATTGTATTAAAATAACACCAGCTCATTGTCATTGACTGTAAAATCGTCATTGCAGATAAACCAGGTAGGGTGGACACAAAGTTTTCTTACTTTAGTCTGCACCATAGACTGTTCATAAAAAAGCTCTACACACAAACAACAAAGTTACAGTATATTGTACAACTGTTTGAGGAGGACGAATGACACAGAATAATTCTAACGTAGCTCCATAGTATTATTAGGCAGGTTTACAACAGGCACTGGAGTTGAGGTCACACTGGTCAGTACAGTGGTGATCACCAGCTCAACCTGCACAGCCACATACATGTAAAACCAGAGGGTCATGTTCTCCCAGGCCAGAAACGGCAGATTGAGGAGCAAAAACACAATGATGCCGGTCATGATGAGCAGGCTTGACACAGCCTGACCGACCACGCAATACAACAGCAGAGATCTGTCCTTGGTGTAGGCCATGAACAGCATAGCCAACAGGGAAAAGGCCACCAGCACCAGTGGGACGTACAAACACAGGATCATTTTGATCTCAAACACAGCTCCACTGAAAGGGATACAGTGCATTTCAGCGTGCTCCTGTGTTCGACACATTCGAAAGGGGCTGATGAGGACGTCATCGGAGCGGATGAACACAGCAGCAGAGGGAAACAAGGAGGCCAACGCCTGAGTCAAGATGAGCAAGAGACACATTGAAATCCATATAATGCGTCCAGTGAAATTGTTCATAGAGAAGATACATGTTGCCTGGTGAGACTCTGGAACCTCCGACCTGTAGATGTAATGTTCATGTTGACAGAAATACATGAATTATAAGGACGGTGCTTCACATAGAGAAAAGTTATTTGATAAAATGGCCGATGAATTCAGTGTTTATGAATGAATTTACATCATTATTGGTGAAGAAAAATGTTCTGCACAGATGCCTGATGGCTGAATTTCAAACCGGTGTTCACAGTGGTGAATAAAAGAATGACATCGATGGGCCTCAGTTGTCCTTTCTTTGATATGTGAGTTTATTACACCGTGGACCTGTGGACAGAGAAGATTGTTTGTTTAACATACGTGCAGAGAGTCAAACCAAAAAGCTTGAAGCCTGATCTCAAGCATTCATGCTGAGGCTGTCAAACATGATGGCTGTCATATGGAAGATAATCTTCACATATGAACTTAGAGAAGGATGCTTGTTCGACTTCAGAGCACAACACACCGTGATTCAGCAATAACTATGTCAGGGGTTTAACCTCAGGCTGATCAGCTGATCATGTTTATGTACTGAAGCCTCATGGTCACCTGACCAACATCAAAATGAAACCAAAAGTGAAACCAGTTTTATGACCAGTTCAAAATCGGTATATAAACTTAGTACTAAAATAGAATCTGATGATGTAAAATGACTTTCATTCACTCATTCAAATTAGTTAATTTTATTTATAGTCTACTTACGTTTGGGAAGCGACATCAGCTGTCTGCCTCGTTTTGATCCTGCTCCATCCGATGCTTCGACTACTGCTGAATACACACACACACACACACACTCTCTCTCTCTCTCTCTCTCTGGCAGAGCAGTGGAGCAATCTGTGACAACAAACATCCCCCTTCCTGTAAAAAGATTCTAATCATTATTATACGTTATTTAAACATGACAACATTTACCCAGAATAACCATTGTTAGGAGGTTCATTTTTTTATATCTTTTATATATTTGTATTTTATATATTGTTATTTTTTTCTAATGCTCAGTACTTATTGTGTTTTTATGTTTTATGTTCATTGTATGCACCTATACACCAAGGAAAATTCCAGGTAGGTGTATACCTTCTTGGCAATAAATACTTCTGATTCTGATTCTGATTCTTAGCAGTCATATAAAGAAGTCTATTGCTTAAGTGTTATTCATCACAGGCACAAGTACGGTTGCAAATTCCAATTCTGACATGACAGTTATCAGAATAAAAATCTGTTCAACCCCCTCTAAAGGTTTAGTCTGTCCAGAGGCTTACTCTGCGTGTAGGTGCGGCCCTGCTCCACTTGACATGGTGAATATTACTTTGTGAGGAAGGGTATGGTGAGCGGGATGCCTTCCTAGGATTGGTGTCTGCCACCTGCAGAGCTCCCCCTCCGCTGCATGTGCATCCACTGGTCTGAGATCAACGATGTTGCGTCGGTGGTGATGAAAACTTGGCCGATGTGAAAACTTGACTTTACAAACACGTTCAGCTCTTTTTTCAGAAAAATACGTTTATTAACCACAGACTATATTAACACAGCATCCCTGAGTATACAGTGTCACTAGAACTTATACTTATTCACGTTCAAATTCAGCATTTCTTCTTTGATTTAACATGGATTAATAAAGTTGTTTTAAAACTTTTTTTCATGCGTGTTAACGTTACAATAAATCACTGCGGATGTTAAGTTGACAAATCCAAGCTGAAACCTTCTGAAGTTTCCATAAACAAAGCACTGAACACTGTGAATATGAGTTTCTACTGAGCATTATACTGTACAATCATTGTATGAGGGAAATCAAAAACACAGACTTAACAAAAATGAAGATCAACAATTCACAATTAACAATGTAACTTGAACAAAAATATGAAATCTATATTCATCGAGAATGTCATAACTGCTTTGGTTTTCATCAGCTTCAGGTTCAGTATGTTGAATTTTAGTGACATCTAGTGGTGAGGTTGCATGTTGCAACTAAGGTCGAACAATAATGTTATGATAATAGTTCAACTCAAATGAGTTTGTTGGTTGGAGGTTTGATTGTTAATGTTTTTCTTCTCTTCACAGATTACTTTTTGGTGAATCTTCTTGGATACTTAGGTAAAGCTGAAGCAGGGACAGTTTGGACACGACTACTTCCAGTCAGACTGCAGCCTCCTTCTCGACACATGGGTCAGTACAGTGGTGATCACCAGCTCAACCTGCACAGCCACATAGATGTAAAACCAGAGGGTCATGTTCTCCCAGGCCAGAAACGGCAGATTGAGGAGCAAAAACACAATGATGCCGGTCTGGATGAGCAGGCTTGACACAGCCTGACTGACCACGCAATACAACAGCAGAGATCCGTCCTTGGTGTAGGCCATGAACAGCATAGCCAACAGGGAAAAGGCCACCAGCACCACTGGAATGTACAAACCCAGGATAACCACTGTTAGGAGGAGGTTAATGTTTATCTCAGTCTCATCTCCCAGCAAAGGGAAGCAGCGCACTTCGCCGTCTTCGTGTCTAAGACACATTCGAAAGGGGCTGATGAGGACGTCGTCGGTGCGGATGAACACAGCAGCAGAGGGAAACAAGGAGGCCAACGCCTGAGTCAAGATGAGCAGGAGACACACTGAAATCCATAGGAAGTGTCTCGTGGGATGGTTGACACAGAGGACAGAGCCGGCTTCAGCCCGGTGAGGCCCCATGACGTCTGACCTGTGGATTTAATATTTATATTAACAGAAATCAATGCATGACAAGTAGATTATAAGGATGCTTCTTCACATAGAGAAAAGCTAGTTGACAAATGACCAGTAAATTCAGTATTAGTGAGTGAACTTACGCCTTCATGGTCAGCAATGAACTCAGAGTGGAACGCTTCTCAACTTCACAGCACAAACACACCTGTGTCACAGCAGCTACTGTGTTCTGGGTTTTATGCTCTACCCAGGCAGATCAGCTGATGATGCTGCTGAACTGACGCACCTACAAAATGCATTAATAATGAAACTAAAAGTGACAGATTATATTTAGACAAATTACCAGTTCAGCGTTGTGTAATGTTGAATAAACATAATAAATAGTATAAATACTCAGTGTTAAAGTCGAACTGAGTGCAGCAGTTGTGCAGTTTGATTTGTTTGTAGTTAACTTACTTTTGAGCATCGACGTCAGCGTCGCTCTGCTCTGCGCGTCTCTGTTCTCGGGGCCGAGCACGGAGCGTGAACGCGCACGGCCCGCGCCTGCAGCCGGGGCGCGCTTAAACAGACAGTTTGACGTGCCTTCTTCTCAGAGTCGAGTGCGAGCTCATCTGCAGCGTTTCCTCATTTCACTGCAACGGGAAAAAAGGGTTGAAAAGGTTGGTGACACACACGTTACAGTTATTTGTTTTTCACTTTGAATCTATGCGCGTGTTGTTCTGTGCACTTTGGGGGGGTTTAGACTTTTTGTTCAGCACGGGGAGGGAGGCGGGGTCGTCTGCTGCAGCTCCTTTTGTTCCTTTTGCTCTGAGCATTAATTATTAGATGTGTTTGCATTGATAATTAGTCGTATACGGGTTCGTGGTGTCATCGTGTCGTTGGAGTGCATGTGAGTATGTGGATCCACGGTTGTGACGGACGGTACATTGGGAACAAGGTGTGGTTGTTTCACACAAACACAGGGAGACCAAAACCTCCCATTTGTCTTTAATAGGAGCTCAGCTCGTCTAAATGTCTCTGATTCGTGCCTAATTGAGGTGAGGTGCAAATCAAAGAAGGAATCAAACGCACACATTCACCTTTTATGGACCACGCTGTACAGAGCACAGTGTGGGTACCACATGCTGCAGCCCCTGGGCTCAAGAAAACATTATGTACCAAAACGCGCAGACTGGAATATCCGTTGCACAACTTATGAAGTCAATCCTGACAACTTTAGTTAAGTTTATTTCTTAGATTTTGTTGTTTTGTAAGCCCGAATAATGTTGCATTTCTGCAAATAAAGTGTCAACTTAAAATGCAATCAGCAACCACAGGAATTATACATGAAATATTAGGCTTTATACTTCATTATACTGTACTTCACTGCTGCCCATCTTGACCAGGACTCTTAAAGAAGATATAGTACTGCTCACACCTCCACCAAGGCCCAACAGTCCCCTGCAATCTAACCAAGCTGCACGGAAGTCAGTTCTCTAAATATGCCAGTTTTTCAAAAATATCATGAATTATTCCCTGGCCAATCAGTGAATGTCCCAAAACATTATGATCATGCTATGTTTTTAAAAAATACATATTTATTGGATTTTGCAGATTTAAATTTAAATTCACTAAAGAAAAAACACAGAAATAAACTCCAATACTCTGTTCTGACTGATATGCTGGGTAACAACATACTGTATTTTGAGGCATCACAACAGTGTTCAGCAAAAATCCTGATCGATATTTGAAAAATTCCACACAGTCCCCACATTTAAAAAGTTTGGTTTTCCATGGCTTAGAGAGACATTTAAACCAACACATTTCCTGGATCCGCCCCCCTGATCCCAATCTTCATCAAAATGTAATGGGTTCTTCCCGGACCCATACGGCATCTGTCCACCAGGCTTCATGGCAATCTGTCCAGTATTTTTTTTTTTTTTTTGTGTAATCTTGTTTACAAACAAACCAACAAACCGATTTAACCTCCTTGGCAAAGGTTATAAATTGCTTTTTGCAACCACTTGAAGAATACAATTGGACATCTAATCCTTGAAAATAATGTGATTGTCATTTCTTGTCGCTCTGCACAGGTTCACCATGGGAAACCATTTCAGCAGAAAACGAGACGAGCCTGTCCCTAAGCAGAAGACTGCAGCAGAGGAGACTGCAGCAGGGGAGCCAGCAGCAGGGGAGACTGCAGCAGGGGAGACTGCAGCAGGGGAGACAGCCGCTGCTCAGCCAGCAGAAGAGGCTGCGGCACCGTGCACCCAAGAGGCCGTGGAGCCAAAGAATCTCGAGGCGGTGGTGGGTGAGCGTGTGACACAGTTGGCGTGTCAAGGGGTAGAGGCTATTGCTGTCTACGCTGGGCTTAAAGATGCTGAACAAGAGCCTGTTAAAGACGAAGCTCCAGCCCAACCCAACCTTCTGGACTCAATCAGCAAACCATCTCCTCCAGAACCAGTTGCAGAACCAGTTGCAGAACCAGAACCTGTTGCAGAAGCTCTGATTTCCCCAACTCCAGAACCTACTCCTCAAGAAGAGCCTCTCTCAAATCCCGAGGCGGAAGTTGAAGCTGTCCTGGAGCCCACCTCAGAGTTATTACCAGTCCCGGCTGAGGCTCTGGAGAAAGCCACAGACATGCTCACCGAGTCCTTCCCTGAGCCAGAGCTTTGCTCACTTCCTTTGATTGACCTGGTTGTCCCTGATGTCACTCCCCAACCTGTTGATACTCCTCCCTCCCCAGCTCCCACCCCTGACCCAGTGGATGCAGACGTACCCTCAGACATCCCAGAGAGCGGGGAGTGCCTAGACACTGCTGAGATCTGCACGTTTGAGCTGGAAAAGTCTGAGTCTCTGGAAGAGCCTGCAGCGGTGGAGGCCGCAGAGAATTTGGAGCAGCTCGTGAGTCATGTCGAAGAGGAAAACATTAGTGGACTCCTGCAGAACTTGGATCTGAAGGGAAATGACCTCATCCCCATTGATGTCAAGATCCCCGATGACGCTCCCATCACAGACATCAACCTGTCTACCGACCTGATTTGAATCCAAAAAGTGAAAGAAGTGAATAGCTATTTTTTTCTGTGAAACACTTTTTAACCTTTTTCTTGACTTCACAAATACAATGTTTGATTCCTCATGTGTGCAGCCTAATAAAGGGAAACGGTTAATTTTCTCTTTCAAAATGAACCAAATGTGCCAAGTTAACATAATGATGTCTTAATACTGATGCATTGATGTTTTTGGATACATATCCGTATACTGCCATATATTATCTGTGGGTGACGAGTACAGGAGCTCAAGCAGGACAGGGGATATGTGTTCAATTACGTTTCTTGATGGACAACAGAGATTTTCCTCTATGCAAAATTCCCAGGGCAAGAATTTAAATGTATTTCTCATAGGGACTTGAAGAAGGAGGTGCTGTTGCTTTATGAAAACCTAAAAATGATATAATAGTGTAGTAAATAATCATGTTTATTGAGTGCAAAGGGAAAAGTATGAGTTTTTTGAAGTGGATAATCCATTAATTAAAAACGACAGGTATAAGGGACAAAAGCAATGCAACCAAAGATGGAGACCATTTCTGTATCTGATTATATACAAGTTTTCAATAAACATTTTTGCTTTAAAACACTTTTGTTTGGATTTTGCAATATTCCTCCGACAGGGATGAAAGTCTTGTATTTTCAGGTGTTTTTTTAGAATGAAATTTGTGCCTTGGTTGGGGAAATAAAAATATTTCAAGTGCGTTGTGGTCATGCATTCTGTTATTTATTTTTTTAATGTAGAGGAAATGATCTTACTCCATGTTGAACAGAAGTGAAATAAAAGCGAGCCGGTGCGATACATCACATTCATTAGCTCCAGATGTACAGTAGCTGTATTCTCGTATCACACTGGGCTCTGTTAAACGAACACACTCGAGCAACAGTGCGATTTCTCCATGACACAGCACACTGAACAACACGCTCGTACACGTATGGGACACTAAGTGCACGTGGAAATGAAATTAGTCAACACGGCTCTGATCGTGTAATAGAGACAGCGGCTTCTCGCAGTCTCGTGGGAAAGAGGACAAGAAGAGTAGGGAGGAGGAGGGGGAGAGACGAGGCCACATTCTTTCCAGAGGAAGGAGTTTTTTTTCAGGGGGCCTGGGTCAAAAGTCCTCAGTGTGACTGCGTGTCAGTCCATGAGAAATCTGCTTCACATATGCCTCTCTCCCCCCAACCCCCCCCCAACCCTCACTGAACTACTATCCCTGTGTCTTGACTGGAGTAGTGAGCTGGTGGGTAAGAGACGCCTGCCTACAAACCTAAAAAGAAATAACCTGACTTTGACAATTTGCCAGGAAGGCGAACAATTCCACGACGTCAGCAAGATGTACAACACTCACTCACAGTCGAGACAACATTTATTCTGCATGAGGAGATCACCATATCTTCTCCAGTTCCATTACCCACAAGAAGTCCCACTTCCGATAAACATTTATGCCTTGTCTGGTCACACCTAAGTTTAACAGCTTACGCCACAGGGCACGGCTGACGGGTAAGTCCCATGGTTTTGGCAACACACTGGCGATGAGTCCCCGCAGAGAGGGAGAGGCGCTCTGTAGTCGGTGATCTCAGTCAAGTCTGCCTTTAGTAAATACATTCATGTCATACCACAGGGTTTCAGTTCAATAAACAAATGTGCTGCAGTCGAGTCACCCCCCCCCCCCCCAGTCCTTATTGATTTCCTGTCTCTTAATGCACTATGATGGCCAAAGGACAAAAACAAAGACAACACAATTTGGGATTTGTTTTTGTGACTGTGATCAAGGAAGTAAAAGAGTTTTTAAGGTTAAGTTTATTTTAGTGCAGGGCTGTTTTGTGAACTATTTCTGCCAAGGAGGTTATTTTTTCAATATATTTGTTTGTTAGCAGGATTACACAAACAAAACAGCTGAGCCAACTTCATTGAAATTTGGGGAATGGGTGGGGTATAGTTTGATTAAGGGTCAGATCCAGGATTTTTCTTTCACGATTGGGCGTTAGCTTTGGCGGAGGGATGCGATCGAGTTATCGTCGTGTTCTTTTCGTCCTGAAACTATCTTCCTGTTAAAAATGAAAAGCAGAAGTTGTCAAACTCAAATGCAAACACAACTCAAATTTTAGTAAAACTGCTGAAATGGACAATGTTTTTCACAGATTCCTTAACACTCGCCCGTAATGTACACAGTTCTGCTGAAATGTTAACTATACTGAGAAAAGAAAATTGCCAACAAACTACTTTTAACCTTTAATGTTTTGAAGGCTAAATTAATTAATGACTTCAAACTGGTGGACAACTATGACAAGGCCTACACACCGTCGTGAAACAGCATTGACTGTAGATCATTTCCAGAGTTTTAAACGCCTTTTTTCTGCTTCAACTTGAAAACATTGTGCAATCAAATCTGGCAGTTGCACATGTGACAACACAGTGGTCCTGCACAACATGATGGTGATTCATCAAATAAGGGTGCAACAGCAAAAAGACTTTACTCAAATAGTGAATACTTAAAGTGTTGTAAATCTAATCCACTCAGAGTCTGGAGCAATTTACTCTTACTAAACACTCCAGTGGTTTCCGAAGTCTCAAGTGGTTTTATCCTATAAACATGCATTGTAGTGTCTGCAGCTACATTTTCCATTTACAAATAAAGTCTGTTTGCATGAATCCAGCACAAAGAGCTGTTGACACTGAAGATATTGACAGAAACATTAAGAAACTCATTCGCCAGTTTAATGTAATGTTAAGAAACTATTTACAGTATCTGTCAAAACACAAACTACAGCAGAAACAATTTTAAAGACAGAGAAAACTTAACACAAAGTATTAAATATCAGGCTCAATAAATTAGAGGTATATGGAGTGTGTACAGCTTTGGATAACTGTACAACGAAAACAGTGTTTTGAACTTGAAATAAGTATTTTAGATGACTCAAAGCTGTCGACTTCCAGAGGACCATTATTTATTGTCTCCACCATCATCCATGGGTTTTTTTTTTCTGAAGGCAAAGACAAGAGCAGAAGGTAAGGCAGTTAATTTTAATGCATTTGGACATTTATCTTGAAACACCAGCACCAGCACTTTAATTCCAGAGTTTCTCTTTTTACCATTAGCTGCCTGTATTTCTTGGCTAGGTCAACATTGGTGCGTCCAGGTTGGAAGGGATACGACCACAAGATGGAATTCCAAGAGAAGCCAAATCTCTTTACTCCGTTCAGAAGGTAATGCACCTCCTCAGGGCAGAAGTCCTTCCTCTTCCTTCTCTGAGAATAATATTGAAAATGAGAGAAAAAGGCAAAACTCTGAGTAAGGATTAGACAGACAGGAGAGTTCAGATTATTTGACAAATCACATGTGCAGAGATGCACACTTGTACTTTGCACTTGTGCCTTGTGTGTATAGTCCCCTACTTTCACAATCTATCTCATCCAAACTGCGTGTGCAGAGTTAAACTGTAACTGAAGGTTTTTGCATATTTTCACATCGTAGAAGAAAAACATTTGCCAGGCCTGTAGGTAGAGGTACTTAGTCTTGACTACTGGCAGTAAACTTAATGCGCTGCAGCACAAAGTCATGGTGATAAAAAGCTGCTGGAAAACCTAACAAGCTATAAAACATGTACATTTTTTGACAGATAATATTCGTTCACACTCTTACAGTGGAGCAGAGATCTGTGCTAGTCTTCGGCTCCTTATCGAGGACACAATGTCCAAGATCATTCCTCCCTCTTCTCTCTGTGTCTGAAAGAAAACAGTTTGCATTTGTGTCTGTGTCTGTGTGTGCGTAAGACTGAGGGGAGGCCAATTATTTAAAACTCATTCTCTTAATAAAGAGAACTGCCTTTAAAAAGAGAAAAATATATCTTTTCACTCTTTCCATCCTCCTCATTACAGCGATATTGCATCGCCCATTCTGGCTAATGCAGCTGTTGTACTAACAATACAGAAAGAGACGTATGGCGGATGAGAAAGAGGAGGCAGGAGAACAGGAGGGAGGTGGGGGCAGAATAAAGACAGGGGAAAAAAAGGATACATTAGGGGAGGCAGAGAGAAAGATGGAAAAAACAGATGAGCTGTACAGAGCAAGAATGAAAATGTGGGTTTTGCTGTGGAAGAAAAAACTATTTTAAGTGTAGACTCGCACAAAGTGAGCATTGGAAAATAAATTTGGCTGAGAGGTATGAAGATACAGTTAAGCTCAGCCTCCAGTCTGTGGCAACATTTAGGTCCCAGAAAGTCTGACAGAGACCTTGCAATGTCGCTCCTTTCACTGCTTTGTGACTGACACAACTCAAAAACATTTGAACACATCCTCTCAATCTCTGTCACATGCACACACACACACACACACACACAGACGTGCACAATCGCACACACACACACACACAAAAATAGAGTGTGACACAGCTTAATACAGCTGTGCTGCTCCCTACCAGCTCTGGCCTGCACTGTGAGAACACTGGCCACATTTCAACATTCCTTCTGCCTTTGACTGCTGCCAAGAACACACAGCAGAAGACAGCTCCCACCACAGGCTCTCAATCTCAACATTCTGACACACGCACACTTAATTTGATCTGCTGTAAACATATTTACCTGCAGGTAGAAGCTGCCCTTTCAGACATGACAAGTACAGAAGAACATAACATCACGTGCATACCAGTCTTGTTTTGAGAAGTCTCCGTCCTCTTTTTAGCTCCTCTGTGCAGTGGAGTCAGAGCAATGCCTATGAAATGTGGAGGAAGATAACACCCAAATAGCACACTTGAAGAATGTTGTAGATGTGTGTTACAGCGATAGCTTATTTCTAATAATATCAGGCAACAGTTTGCAAGAGTTCAAACAGTTGGTTTAGCTTTGCAACAGTCGAACTGCTTTGTTTGTTTGTAAGCAGGATTATGCAAAAACCTCTGAATAGATTTCCACAAAACTTGGAAATATGGGTCATGGACCAAGGAAGAAAACATTGACTATTGACACTGATCTGTACAAATTGTCAGATCCAGGAAGTGTTTTGTTTTTTGACATTTCAGCAATTTTCCTATTTTTGGATCTTGATAAAACAAATTAGGGAAGTTAAGGAGCGTGATATCTACGTGTGTGCAATCAAAAATATAAATCCCAATCTACAATATTTAAATGTGATTTCATGGTGGGATGGATTTTTTTCTACTCCTGTACTCTAACACATGAGGCTAGAAACTCTAAACTAACTCCAATGTGTAGAAGGGATGTGGCCTTAGCTATAATTCCTGTTTGAATCCAAGGAGATTGTTGGGCCTTGGTGCTGGAATGCACTCTACTGAGTGTAATTCTAGTTTTCATATTACAAAAGAGACACCCTTGTGATAGAGAGGCATGTAAAATTGACTTGCTTCTTACCATGCTGCTTCTTCCTGTGGGCCTCTGGAAAGCAGTGCTTGGTTTTCCCTGCTTCTTTACATACGGGAGTCAGGGAGACCTTGTTTACTGCAGATCAAACGGCAGTAGTTAGGGATGACAATACGTGTTTCTCTAAGAGCTAATCAGAATAAAACAGCTTTAAACAACACCTACAGTCATGACTCATAAGGTTTTTACATTTATCTTGTCTGAGGTATATTCACTGAGATTGATTTCAAGGGAGGTGTCACTAGTAGTCGCCATATTTTACAAATACAATTGTTTAATTCTGTCTAGAGAAGCAGAAAAAAACCATAATTCTGTGAACCCGACACAGCACATACAAGGATCAAAACCTGAAATGAAGCCCACACCCATAGTTTTATATCAGTATATTATATTTTCCAGCCGGATGCAGTACAATTCAGCCCATGTTGCAGTGACAGGTCACCTAATGCAAGCCTTAAAAAGGTTATAGTGAGAGGCGATAAACGATATTTAAAACTTGAAGAGCCAAAAGAAAACTTGGAAAGTACACACAAAAACACAAACACAAGTACCTCGTACCACTAGGAAACACTGTGGGGTGACCATATTTGGAAGATTCCATTGAAAACCATCCATTCCCATTTATAACTTAGTGCTTCACCTTGTGACACAGTTGTGAAACATCATGGTAGTTGTGGACCTTATCTTTGATATTAATAATAAAATGCTGTTTTAAATGCTAAATTGATTGAATGAAGATTGTATTGTAATGTGAGAAAAATGGTACTGTCACCCTACAATTTTAAAATGGTAAATTGACTTTACTAGTCTTATCCACTTAGAGCTTTGCAGTACAAGCCATAATCAACCGGTCACACACCTTGAGGTTAGTGGAAAACCACTCTACCCCCTGAGCCACAGCTTTAAATACAAAGGTAAACTGCTTTCCTTACAACAACTATCAATTCCATAGTCCTGTTGTGCTTTATGTGAAGATCTTATCAGACTGTGAGACTGACGCTACTGGTGAAGCCTCTTACCCCTCCGGTGTTCTTGTCTTCTGTGTGGCCCTGCTCTTGACACTCTCTCAGGGTTTTGGTGCGTCAGCTCCACAGTTTGGTCCTGATTCTCTCTCCTGAACAGAAGGCTGCAGTGATGAGCCCTGAATTGATCTGTGGCTGCTTGGAGAGCCCTGTGCATATCACAGCTGTGATGGCAGGAGCTTTGAAGAGATGCAAAGGTGCGACTGGTCACGCTGTCAAAAGGCAACACACAGCCTGAAGAAGAGAGGGAAAAGATGAGGGTAACTGACGCAAGATCGATAATTGAATTGACATTCATAGGGTGAATGTTCCCTTCAAGCTAAGATGCATATTTATATCGGTGATTGTTTGTTTGGCCTACGCTTGGCCAGTCCCAAGCTTCTCCAGGAAGCCATGTACAAGAAAATAATAAACACAAAATGTACATAAAATGTCTTTACATTGATTAAACTCTGAAAGTGGGTCTTATGGGTTCAGATTTAGGCACAGGGGGGATTCTAACAATTTATGACCAGTTGGCCTTGGAAAAGATACCAAAATGAAGAGTCCAAGATCCTCAGGAACTAAATATTCTTGTAAACTTCATCTATTAATAAAAAAATACATCGATAAGATAATGATTCATTTTTCACATTAAGTTTCAAATAGGATTGGAAAAAGTTGTTGAAATGACGAAGTAAAGACAGACCAAGCTTCATGTTCTCCTACCTGCACATCGGGACAGAGAGACCTGAGTGTTCCTCTGCTTTGACTTCCCCCTCATCAGTCATGTCACATTCATATAACTCTAAACATTAAAACATACAAACATTGTACAAACCACACATTGACAGAACAGAAAAATTCAGTAAAGAAATTGGTTATTCTAACAGGATGCTGAAGACATGAAGCTGTGACTCTTACCTTCATTGGCACAGTTCATTTCTATTGGTGCACTGTGCCTCACACGTGCTGGGGGCTGAAACAACTGACTAAACAAACAAAGAAAAAACCAAAACAGAGGAAAATCTGTTGAACTGAAAGCCAACCTTTGAAATTTCTCTGAAAAAGAACTAACTCTACTGACCTGTCCGCAGTATGTGGTTCTCTGCCTCCCTCTACTGACCATGCATGAGGCGAAAGCTTGGCTCTGGGACCCTTGCACTCAGAACACCACTCATCTCCTCTACTGGTTTCAACTGTCTCCTCCTTACAACTTAGGTTGGAACTCATTTTCCTCAGTTTACTGGCAAACTTCTTCACAACCACATTTTTACCAGTTTGAAGTTTAACTCTGTTGTCCCCCTCTGCTTCCATGTGTGTGCGGGTGCTGCTCTGTCTATATGCTGTGGGGATGGTGCTAATGCTCTCTCCATGCTGTAGAGGTAAAGGTAAGGCTGGAGACGGAAACGGAGATGGTGCAACTGGCCCTTCAGTTGAAGTTGGCGGGTCTTTCTCTTCCTGCTTGTCCTCAGCACCCTTCAGATGAACAATAACACGTCATGAGCCACCAAGTTATATAATGACTGAAATGCAGTAATGTTCTGTGAAGGCATGTTTAACCTTTGCCTGTTTCTCCTCTAGCTGGTTAATCCTGCTGAGCAACTCCTGCGCTGTGCTCCTGAAGCTTTCCATGTGTGCAAGGGTTTCCACGTTTTTGTCCTCCCCATGTCCTGCCATCAGACCAGGCACCAAGGACACAGCTTCACAGGCAGACAAACACGCAATTTTGAGAGCTACCTATTCTATATTCAATCCACAAACTATTCAGTCATTAAAAAAATATATGTTATCCTCTTTTAAGTGCATGGCTATGGTAAATTAGCTACAATGATTGTGAAGTAGTTGTATTATTATGACATAAACTTACTGGCCGGTTTGCAGGTCTGCAATATGAACGTAGCAGCCTTCCTGACCTCCTCACATGTGTCTTCTGTGAGTAAAGTTATAATAAGGGGCAGGCCTCCACACTGCACCAACTGGGACTGGTGGTCCTCTACAGACAGGAGGAAACACGGTTGTGAAAAAATGTTTGGATAGCATAGTGTGTAGCAGTGGGGGAGAATTTTTATTGTTGTTTAAAATATGAAGATGTCGTCTCACCAGAAGCCTCGGTGCAGTGACCCAGGGTTAGTAAAACTGAAAGCCTGTCCTCGAGGTCCAGATTTGGGCTGCCCAGCAGAGAGAGGAGATGGGACACTATGCCATACTGAGCCAGACCTGAAGCCAGAGCAGCTGAAGAGAGCAGATTGTCAATGGAGAAGGAAACAATTTGGGTTGTGTCATTTGAAATGTTACTGTGTGCGGGAGCGATACACACAATTATCAGTAACGCAAGCTGACAGGGTCTTGGAAATAATGACAGAAAGTTGGCACGACAACGAGCTCGTTTCTGCCACAGGTAGCTAGACGAAGGAGTGAACGAGTGAGAGTTTCCAAACCCCCCGAGGCAGAAAAACTCTCCTGAACATAGCCTGCAGAAACAAACAAGAGATTGGTTTTAAGTCATTTCATCGTTTGGACATTGTTTTCATTTTACAAGTTTGGCCCAAACTTTTACTTACAGTTGTTGGCAACAGTCATTGCTATGAAGGAACAAATTGATTGAAAAATCTCTGTGCGTGCCAGACCAATCTGCTGAAGCCAGACGTTTATCATAGGAAAGACTGCAACACAAATACGCTGACCCTCCTCTGGAAGACAAAGGTAATCAATTGATTTAACACTGTTTTTGTTCTTACTCCAGATACTATGAAATGCACTGTCCCATAGTTTGAGTCCAAGATGAAAAGGGCAATAATGTTATACATATTAACTCCTCTGTAAAGGGCAGAAAATACAAAGATGACATTACCATTCTGAGGATTGTTGACACATCCACAGAGAGCACTAGACACAGATGCCCAGAGTTGGTAAGTGTGAGGAGCGTTGGCTATAACTGCAGTGGCCTCCTTGGAGAGTGGAAAAGTAGTCCTGCAAAAACATGTACACTGAAAAAATGGATTCTGACCCCTTGTAAATGTTACATGTTTAACCTGGCAAATCAAGATTATTGTAATGCGTTACTGAAGCCATGCATATATTAAATTTTAAAAAACGTCAAATATATATCTTGATTTACAAAAACCAAACAACTTGACATTATTAACTTTAGTAAATTACATGTACAACATTTTCAGTATACTATCAAACCTGTATGTATGGGCTTATGTGAGTGGATTTGGCATACCTGTGAGAACTTGGTGAGACTGATATATAGCTAAATCCCTGATAAGTACCTGAATAGGTCCAGTAGAATATCCAGGCAGCCAGTGGTTAGGGCTAAAGACTGTCCTAATTCTGCAAGAACACACAGACACACACAGGATACAGGGGTCTACATTAAAAAGCAAGATCATCATCACACTCTCAGGAATCCTATATGAAATGTACGATATTTCAGCAACACATTTTGTTGTATGTATATGAAATTGCTCTCATAAGCTTCAAAATAATGAAAAGAAAATGTCATGTGAAGTTAGAGAAAGAAATGGTACATTAATCAGCAATCTGATCGTGTAGCTTTATTCACTGAGTCAGCTGAGGTGGTCTTTATCTTACTGTTGTTGGCGACCAACACAGACAGCAAATAGACGGACACTCTCTTCTGTGTCAGTGGGAGGTGTTCATTCATCAACCAACCAGCCAGGTCTGCAAATGTCTCCTTTCTGCACAGGGAATTCTTGCAAAACACTAGCAGAAGGAAAGATAAACATCAGTATCAACAATATGTTAAACTTCCATTCATTTGAAAATACCACATTTGATCAATTCAGTGTACGCTTTCAAAATAAAATACACATCTTTCATTCATCTCATATCAGGTCTGCAGCCTCTGATACCCGCATTTAAAATCTGAATACAGAGTGACAAAGCTGTCCTGTGTGTGTCCTGTGCAGCTTTTAGTATCCTATACTCTACAGAAAAGAAAACAATAGCATGGTTTGCAAGTAGCCTATGATTTATTTCAGTGTCCAAGCGATTTACCAAAGATTTTAAGAGGCCATTTCCTGCCTGTTGACCAGTAAATCTTCAGCTGTACAAATTAACAAACACCAGCCAAATATATCTTTTCCATCTCTTTGAGGCTGGAATGTCTCATTTGGGGACGACGTGTACATTCATCCGAGGCTTCAAGGGCTGCAAAGGACAACATTTCTTGGACTGCATCCTTCACAAGGGGCATCCCTGAATTGAGCTTCTTAAATATCTCTCTCTCACACACACACACACACACACACACACACACACACACACACACACACACACACACACACACACACACACACCTACCATTGGCCCCTGCCAGAGTGCCGATGGTAAAAAGCGCAGTCTCCTTCACATCCGAATGAACAAAAGTGGATTTGGAGAGGTTATACACAAATGCCACACCTCCCATTTCTCTCAGCAGGTCCACATTGTCATCTGAAATTATGAAAAGTTGAAAGGAACAGTTGAAAGGTGTCGTGTCAAAATGTTATGCATCACTTCCTTCAACGATTGCTCTCCAGATAACAAACAGGACTGGCCGATGGGGCTGTAGGAGAGAGAGAGTGAGTGTATGAAACATTAACGGAGCAGCGTTACCTCTGTTTTCACAGATTGAGTGAATGGTGAGAAGAGCTTGTTTCTGTAGCTCAGGAGATTTCATCTGAAACTTCAGACACTCCAGGAGCAGGCTGAGGTCTGTTCTTATGGCTGAAGGCAGAAAGTTGGAATCAGCAAAGTCTTGTTGAACCGAACAGAAATGTTACGATCATGTACAAAAACAAACTAAATGTGCACAGCTAGTTTCCAACAAATGTCACTTACCGGTGCGGCTGTTGCTGTAAGCCCCTGTTTTATCCATCATGTTCTCTGAAGGATTCTTAGATTAGGATTAAATGTCATCCAACTAACAGTGTGGCTAATTTAGCCATCCAATAATATCATCTCGAAGTCCTCACCTTTGGTAGATCTAGCATTATGTTGTGCTAACGAATTAGCTACCTAGCTAAATACCCTAATATAAATCAAGCTAATGTTAGCTCCGGTTAAACCTGCAGCGCTTTCAAATTATAATTTTTCGACAAGCTAATGTTAGAGTGTTCTTCAGGAGTAAAATAACCCCACATGCTCAGTCTGTGGGTAATTTAAAGTAAGAAACAGAGATGTTAGCTTTAGCCAAAGTTAGCTGTGGCGTTTGACTCCCATGAATCACCGGTGATGGAACGTCGGCTCTTTGCGTTACCATAGCAACAGAAGCCGGGGGTGTGGCCCACCACCACAAATATTTGTGGAGTTTAATTCATTCACGTGTTGTTTTCCTACAAACAATATCAATATCTTACAAACACTTTATAAACAATGTGAATATAGATAAATAGTTTTGACCTGCAAGTCTCTATTATGTTTTGAAAATGTGTAATAACAGTAAAAAAGTTATGATACATGCAAAAATATATTAAGTTAAAGTATATAATGTGGGATGAATATGAAACAACTTGTTTATTTCTATTTGTTTGTTGTGTTAGTTTACACGTCGCCTGTTGAAGGCAGCTGTTGTTGACATTGCGTCACCGTGGAAACCGTTACGTAGCTGAACACAGGAAAGAGCAACGCTCCGAGCAGAAACCGGAAATAAGCGATACAAAAGCAACTAGTAGTAGTTTTTTTTTTTAAAAGAAGGTACCCGTCAAAGTCGAAAAAGTCGGCATGGGAACTACGGCAAGTAAACTTGGGAAGGACTTGCTCTCAGAATATCAAGTAAGTGCCCGAAGCAACGTCATTAAAACTGGTGTTATATCGTCACGGAAGTAAACCTGGGAGCTGCTTTCTCCACGCAGCGTTCTAACTATCTTAGCTTAATGCTGTGAAGCTAAAGGAAACCATTAAAGCCCTGTCACCGGGGGGCCGGGTGATTTATATGTCGTCTGTAGTTGTTGTAGTTCCTATAAAGTAAAAATAAAACTTTGATGGCACTTGTCATCAATCCTGTTAAGTCAGTGGAAGCTAATGTTAGCTAATATCTCGGATTGACAGGCAATAGAAAGATAGAGGAAATATATATAAACAGGATATAGGAAGTGTTTGATGTTAATCTGTGACTGCTTTCATTCTATTAATCCTTTTCCTCACAGGAACTGACATTCCTGACAAAACAAGAAATCCTCCTGTAAGCGATCAGCTACATGCAACATGTTACCAATAATAACAAATCATGTCCATCAATCTATCAGTTTCAATACATTCTTATATATTGCCTTTCTTCTCATAATCAGAGCTCACAAGAGATTCACTGAACTGCTCACTAAAGATGAGAGAGACCTTCAAAACACCAGGGTCCCAATGGAGAGGATCCTTGCTTTGCCAGAACTCAAGGTAAAAACACACTTCAAGGGGTTAAAAAGAGGTTTTATGGATGTTATGTGGACTTCTTCGTGGTTTATTTTCACCATTTTAACCAGGGTTGTTGTGCACTTTTATGTGTTCTGGAAGAAGACGCCGAAGTGCTGATAAACCACACTGACCCTTGTACTTGCTCCTGTCCCAGTCCAACCCTTTCAGGAACAGAATCTGCCATGTGTTCTCAACGTCTGATATAAAAAATGGAAGCCTCACCTTTGAGGATTTTCTGGATCTTTTGAGTGCCTTCAGTGACTCTGCTACACTGGAGATCAAATCCCACTATGCCTTCCGTATATTTGGTAAATAACTCAATCAAAACACATTGCTGGTTATTAATGTAAGGTCATGAAATCGGTGTAATAACTATATTGATATATTGTTTTAGACTTTGACGATGATGGAACCCTTGATTGTGGCGATCTGGAGAAGCTGGTTAACTGTCTGACCGGGGAGACCGATGACACAAGACTGACCACAGAGGAAATGCGACAGCTCATCAGCAATGTGAGTTCACTGAGGCGTCTCCTCTTTAATGATCGCATTAAAGTTGATATGAACGCTGAGGCTATCGTGAAACGTGGGCAGCTCTGCAAACTAGAGTCCTTCTCTGCCACCCCTGTTGTTCTCTGTAGTGGGCATCTCCTGTGTTTCTCTTTCATCTGCTGGTGGTTTCACGGTCTCATAGTTAAAGATGGAAACAGCCTGTGGTTAAAAACTAAGCTCCAAGGTCACCATGGTGAAATGAAGAGAGTAAAGCACAGAATGTATGGTCTTCTGAACATGTTCTGGTGAGGTTTCCTTGTTGCCATGAGGATGTTGTTACGTTTATCCTGTATGGAAAAATAACTGCTGCTCTAAATCTTTATCCCTTCTGCAATCATGTTTTTAAACAGTATGTATAGATGTTTCAAACCATTGCCTTTTTTGTAGCTTATCTTTTTATCCCCTTTTTAACTTTTTGTACTGTCATTCATTTTTTTCAAACTTATTTGTACCTCACTGTGTATGCTTTGTTCCTACGAGCTGTGCCAAATGAATGACCCCCTGTGGGATTGATAAAGTTGTTTGAATTCAAATGTGTAAAAGCATTTTAGATGAAGGGTGAAGACCGTGGATACAGTTTCTTCCCTTTTTCAGATCCTCGAGGAGTCCGACATTGACAAGGACGGAACTGTGAACCTCTCCGAGTTTCAGCATGTGATTTCAAGATCACCAGATTTTGTCAGGTAAGAAAACAAATCAAACCAATAATTATTGTTACATATGTTATTTTACCCAATTATTTCCCCCCTTCAACTGTAACCTTACATTTTGATTTCTCCACAGTTCTTTCAAGATTGTGCTGTGAAGACCTCTAGAGGGCTGCATCACCCTTTCCTTCTCATTACAACAATTTTAAATTTGCCTTAAATTATATTCACCTCTGGATTTTATTGCCTTAACTGTTTTTATGTATTGTTTTTGAAATTAAAAAGCATAATTTTTTAAATACCTGTAAATAAACTAAAACATTTACCAAAAGTACAGAATTACCAAAGTTTGTCTTACAAACAAACAAATGACACGTTTGTATTAAAAAATATATTTAATCTTAAGTCTTAATGTTTGTCATGTGAGAGCTCACACTTCCTGATATGTTGTCCAAAGTCCACTGTTCCCGTTTATGAGGGAGATTCCTTTGTATTTTTAAGAGCTTGGGACTTCGTCCTTGACAACAGCAGCAAAAGTGTTCCACGTCCCGCACACCACATCAACCACACACATCTGCTGCTCCCTGAAGAACTCCACACGCTGGGGCTCATCTGAACTGATTAACGTCTGATGTCCAAGTTGACCGTATTCACCTGAAATGGTAAAAGAAGGAGAGATGGTCAGGGGGAAGTTAACACTGCAGCAGCAGCACCTATCAGTTTCACAGACAATACAATGTATTCATGTGTCACATTCTGAATTCAAACCTACCCCAGCCCCAAGTGTAGAGGTCACCTGTGGCTGAAATGAGAAAATCAGAGATTAATATGACTTATCAAGAAATGTAAATCAATATAATACAGAGGCTGTCACAAGAGTCCTTACTTGTCACTGCAGCTGTGTGACGGGAGCCGCAGCTGACTGTCCCGATTTCACAAGACGGGGTGACGTCCAGCAGAGCCGGGAAAGCCTGGATCGATATGAATACATCCTCGTGTTTCTCTCCCTCCTGTGGCTCTTCACCACTCTTCACATCAGCGTCTTGGCACAAAGCTCCTGTTCAATACAGTCAACGAAACTGGGCTGTTACCATGAGGTTATCACGTTTAAGTGGCCAACAGGCAAAGTACTGAACAGGACGTTATATTAGAGTCATAGCGGTGGTTCATCCATGAATGCTAAAGCCTTTGTTGACCTATACGTGACATGCTATTCCTTTAAACAGACTGTGGGGGAGTGAGATATCAGCTGTAGCTCTCCACAGTAAAGTAATGTTTGATGTCATTTAGTTTATGAAATATAATATATCCACCAGGTCCAATATATTTTGTCCTATTGTTATTTTGTCCTACCTCAGCAGACAGGATGAAAATCTTTGCATTGATAGACGTCACTTCAGGCAAGAAGAAATATAAGAGGATTGTGTTTTGGAGTGAAACTTTATTTCACATTCCTGAAGGAGACGGACAAACCTGCTTGTTGGCTACTTCGCTGCTGCATCGCTTTCCTCAGACCTCGTGATGGAAGTCCAATCTGACCGCTCTCATTCCAGCCCCACAAATAAAGGTCACCGCCGTCTGTGAAGAAAAGGTCATCTGAGGTTTTTCTTTCCCTAAGTTGAAGGGTCGTAACCCTCTACACTGCCAACATCTTTTTTTATAACATGTACCACTAATGGAGACAGAGTGCCAGCCTCCCGCAGCAACACCGCTCATGGACATCCCCCAGAGGGCCTCCACTGCCCTGGGCTCCTCCTCAGAGGTGAGGCCTCCATGTCCCAGCTGACCGTGACTTTTAAATAAAACACAAACATGCACCAAACATCAAGATTTTCCGAAGGGTGCAATTGCAGTTGTAAATAAAGACGTGCATGCGAGTGTTCGGTCTACCTGCCCAGTCCCCAGGTGTACACGGCTCCTGAGGCACAGAGGAGGACGGCATGATCTCCTCCCAGAGCCAGACTCTTGGCTTTCAGGTGAGGCGACAGGGAGCGGAAGAGGGGAGGTTTGGTTGCTATGTAACCACCAGGGACCAATGGGAGATTCAGGAGTGGACCTGGAGTAAGAAAGCAGTCATATGTTTACTGTTGAGCCTCTGACAGGTCAAATGATAAACCTTTTTATGTACGAGATATTAAAATACACACAACCAGAGCTGCTCTCCGACTGGGTGTTTGTTTCCGTGCTCCATGATGGAGTCTTGTCTTTCCTCTGCAGGTCCCAGGACTCGATCCTGTCTGGGAAAGCAAGGGTCAGGTGCTGTTCGCCGATGGAAGCATCTTTACAGCCGGGGCTCAGTGAAACACCACAGGACTGAGAGGAGGAGGCTGCATCGAAGCCTGCCACACACACACAGCTGTCACCTAAAACACACACACACACAAAGAGCAATCTTTGGAGTTAACAACCATATTAAGAGTGTTGTTATGCTTCCTGTGTCAGTTCCTCTGTGACAGCTCCTATGTGTCAGTATCTCTGTGTCAGTATCTCTGTGTCAGTCTCACCATCCTCGTGCACAGTCGCTCTTCGACTCCAGCTCGCTCTGACTCCACTGATCTTGGAGCAGCAGCAGCAGGAGTCGAGCTCAGTTGGACGGAACACTCTGATTTCCTCAGTGACGTCGCTTCCTGCCGCTTCAGTCAAACCGCCGCGGTCGCATATTTGTCCAAACGCGTTGAAGCCGAATCCAAACCACCGCATTGAAAACGCGTCACCTCCGTTCGTTTCTCGTAGAAAACCTGCCGCAGCTGATCCGCGGCAGCGCAGTTACCCGCAAAGTTTGAACCGCGTGGAAGGTGGCGCTGCGCCGCGACGTACTGCGCATGCGCACTGATGTGAAGCGCTGCATGATGGATCTAAATTACACTCGTGATAACACTAATAATCGTCATAACAACAATTATTATTATTATTACGTCTAATAGTATCTAATGCTATCATTAATAACAACAACCAGTCTAACAGATGTTAAATATGATGGTTACACAACTGTCGCTGGTCTCTCTCCCTCTCCCTCCCTCTACCTCTCTTTCTCTCATCTCTGTCCTTTTCCATCAACCGAAGGAAGTTTGTTGTGGTCACCTTGCTCATTCAACTGTTGGGTATCTCCCTGTAATATTGTATAGTATAGTATTACTATGTTAATTGCCTTGAGATAATGTATGTTGTGATTTAGTGCTATATCATATTCTATATACTACATATATTTTATATACAGTCGATTCAACATTCATGCTTTGGAAGTGCCTACAAAGAGAAGAGGTGACAATATTCTTCAGTTACAAATATGAATTTATTAAACACAGTTAAAGTTGTGGGAATGTAGTGAATACAAAATGAAAACACTGCACACTTTAAGGTGAATTATACAAATGAAATGTTTTGGTCTTTATAGGTCAAACATAATTAGAAAAAAAATAATTAAGTAGTGTGAAAAATGTGAAACAAAGACAATGAATATTTGTGGAATAACAATTACACAAGTAAAAAATACAATCTTAAGTAAAGAAGGTGTAAAATCACACTTCGTTGTTTTTCAAGTTGATTTTGCACGATTGCTGGAAGTGCGGGATTGTACTTGTCATGACGATGGATACAATCAGTGAGAAAGGAATAATGTCAAATAGCAGTCAAAGCTCATGTGTAATAGAATTGCCACATTAGAATGTGTCTGTTTTAAATTCATTATTGCCTTTTGACAAATGCGCACTTTAAGATGAGCCTTTATCTATTCCGACCAAATAACTGATCTCCTGCAAAAGTGAAGATGACTTCACTGGTCCCACATACTGTAACTCTCAAGGCACATCCACACACAGCAGCAGTGTTTTCAGAGTTCAGTTCTTTTCCCGCCCTTCCCTGCTTCTGATGATGCCGTACTCCACAGCTTTGTCCAGACAGTTCTGAGCGACCTTTATAATGGGCTCCGGTATGCCTTCTCCTCCCTTTGCCAGGACAGTCAGGATCTCCAGAGCCTCACTCTCCATGAGTGTCTCAGCCAGGCTCTTCTCCGCCTGCATCATGTTCTGAACGATGACCGCTCCACGATGACGGAGGTCGGATATTTCACTGAGCAGCAGCGCCTGTATGATCTCAAGCCAGTGGGTTGTCTGAGGACAACAGGAAGTAATGTGAGCCAAAATATAAAAATGTGCTTTTGTAGTATGTGACGGTGTTGGGGCAGTGAACTGCTGCAGTGATGTACTTACTGTTCCAGGGATGCGGGCACAGAGCTCAGGCTGCTCAGCGGTCAGCATGGCCAGAGTTCCTGCAGCAGCTTTCCGCAGCCTCTCGTCCTCCTCGCCGCTGTAGAGGCACAAGCAGCTTCAGGCGATCGTTCCCTGTTGCCAGGTACATCTTCTGCACCTGAGAACACACCAAGTACCCATTGCTGTTAACTTCACATTTCAATAAATTTGTGCCAATAATGTACTTTTCAATATAATGCGTCTTACCTCTGTACTTAAAACCAAATTACACATGCACTCTGTGGCAGAGGCTCGAACCAGCTCGTGCTCTTCAAACATAAAGCCTTCAACCTTTTGCACAGCCTTTTCTTTTATGATCTTTTGTCTGTGAAACAATATAAGTTGTTAATACAGGCAGATACTACTCCAAGCAATAATATGCATTTGTGATGTCAGAATTAGAGATACATGTATGTAACTGTATGAGACAAACTAGGATCCAGTGTGATTAAAAGTCTAAATAGCATAAATATGTGCTTTTTTTTTCCATACATTGTAGTAAAATAATTCAAATGAGGTTTGAATTTGCTAATAATTCTGTTATCATGCTCCTACTCTAGCTGACTTGTTTTGTACATGTATTCTTTGGAGAGACTTCCCCCTACTGGCCAACCTGAGTCTATCGCTGATGCCAGCCAGGTTGGTGAGAGCCATGAGTGACTCAAAGTTCTGCAGCAGGGAGCATTCAAGGCTTAGGAGACTGGCAAGTGGCCGAATCACCTCATAGATCTACAAATCATAAAGAACAACGGTTTAACAGGGTCAAGGACATTTTACATTTCTCATTTAAGAGACGAATTACAATTTATCCTTACCCTTTCTCCTGGAAAGGCAATTTCTGGGTTAGATGTGATGGTAATTTTTGCCAGGGCTTGTGCTGCTTTGATTTTCCCTAAACCTGTGTTGTCGGTTGCCAGTGGGATCAGAGCCTGAGTGAGAAAACAGTAAAACTTCGTCATTTAAAAAACTCTAATAGCAAAGTATTCAGGTCAATTGCACAGGCGAAACTAACGTAAATCTATCATTGTGCCTCTACCTTTCCTCCACCCTGTGCCACCACTGTGCCTCTGTCTTCCTGTCGTTCCACCAAAGCCAAGAACACCCTGCCGTGAAAAATGTCATTAAGAGCAATTCTGTGGAGAGAAGAGTGAGTAAAAAACAGACACACTGCCATTCTCCTACCTGGCGATACACTCTCTACAAGCCTCAGTGAGGGCTGGACTCTCCTGTTTGACCATACACACCAATGCAGATACTATGCCAGACTCCAACAGCTTCCCCAGCCTTTTCTCCACATAGGAAGGTGCATCCTGACACGTGAACAGACAAAAAGGGTCAGGTAAAACATACAAACATTAAAAAATATGCAGGTAACATACATTTTAAGAACAGCTAAAGAAAAAGGTTGAAGTATGAGCAGTAGAGCTACTGTGCAGCACTGAAGGAACACAGGTGTAATGTTAAATCTACATCTACAAAAAGGGAGTATGTCAGCAGCACCTTGGGATGCTCCTCAGGCACATGCTGCTTGGCATACTTGGCCAGCTCCACCATCTGAGGATCCGGTTTCTCCACTTCGTAGCTGTTGGTGCAATTCACTAATGTGGAGCCCACAGCGAAGAGCACCGTCTTATCCTCTGACTGTAGAAACATACAGAAAAACATGGTTGTCACAAATATCACAAAAATGCCCTTTTTCAAAAGGAGTCAGTCTTTAAGAATGCATTTTACAGTGCATGCATCACAAGAAGCCAACCTTTGCCAGTTCAAACATGGCCACCAAAGCGCTTTTGTCTTCCACAAAGTCTTCCTTCACATCAGCATCAAAGGTGAGGTAGGCGAGACCTTCTACAGACCACCGGCGGGAGGTTGGGGGCAGAGACTCATTACACAGCCACCTAACAGAGAGAGAGAGAGAGATGCAGCTTGCTTCTTATTCCAAAACAAAGAATCCATTGTTTGTTTTTTTGTCTTGTAATTCAACAATGCAGACAAACGCATGACGCACTTCTCCGAATCTTAACCCAGTTTCATTATTCAACGTAAACATACAGTACATACTTCCTGCACTGCTTAGCAAGTTTCAGTGTGGATCCCTCTGCAAACTGCTTCATACTGAAATCAGTCCCTCCTGCTGATCCAAGTTTGCACAAACCCTGTGGAATAGGCCACATGAAAGTGTTAACGTTTAGATTTTATGAAAGAAGATCTTAAATCCAGCTGCATGCGGGACTTACCACAAGGGCTCTCACACGTATCCTGTCATTCTCGCTCTTCTTGTAGAGGTCCTTCAGAAGTGCCACTCCGTTGGTTGTGATGAAGGAGGCTCTCTTGGCCTTGCCTGCAGCATGTATAACAGACTCCACTGCTACTTGCTGGTGTATGACATCTTCGGAGGCACACAGAGAAATCACTGCGTCCATCAATCCTGACATCTCCAGAGTCCTGTTCCCCACGTCGCTCGGCCCTTGGAGAAGCACCGACACTGTCTGGATGGCTCGCAACTTGGCTTCTAGGCCGGGTCGGCTGAAGTACTGCCTACCCAGGAAATTATCAGAGGAGGAAAATCATTCATAGGATGCAACTTTTTGGCTAATGGGATACAGTAAGTATTTTTTGTGTTCATATTGATTTTTTAAATAGCAGGCTTCAGTGGTTGACTCACTGAACGTATTCTTCACATAGTTTGTTGAAGTTCTCCCTCTCCTTGTCACTCTGTAGGTCATCGTAGAGTTTGCTGAGCAGGACGGAGCAGCTCATGTGGGAGTTGTCTGTAAGAGGTGGTCCTTCTGCGAGCTCAGCGACCGTCCCAGCCACCTCCAGGATCTTCTTAAGTCCTGTAGGAGGACGAGGATGTCATTAATCTAGCTGCAGCGATGTCAGATAAAACTGGTAACCGAATGTCAAGGGCTTGGAATAGCTGAGCCAAGGCCACATTTTCATTAGACATATGAAAAAAGTAAAATAAAAACACTTCTACTCCTTCTTACTGCAATTTTACTGAAAAACTCTATGGCTATTTTGTTTCTCTCAAATCACAAGGGTGAAAGGATTATTTTATTTATTGCGTGTGTGTTTCATACCCTGGTCTATCACCCATAGTGTGAGGGAGTTGTCAGGGTTTTTCAACGACTTGCGGGGTACTTGTTTGACCAGGAGGTTGATGGCGCTGTCTCTGCCTGGTCCTGACACATTAAGTGCTGGAATCATTCCCAATAGATGCTTCAACATTGAGCGTAGTTCCTTGGAGGGTTCTGTGTCAAATTCACACAATCAATTGCCTTTGAAAGCACAGGACAGAAAGCTAATAAACACAAATATGAATATAAACATGTTTCGATTCCAAACTCACCAGGAAGTATGGCTTCATCTTTCCCCCTGACCTCTTTGTTCATGCCCTCTGTTAAAGCCTCAAACATCACCTGCAGCAGGTGGCAGGCAGCCAGAGACACAGTGGAGGCCCCTGATCCCATTACTGTGCACAGCTGCTCCATTCCCAGCTCATTCACAATCGCCATAGTCTGGGGATAGAACAACATATTTCAGCACTGAAGCACAGCAAAGAAATTGAGTGTGTGTTATTAGCAGGATGGATAGGATCTCCTGACTGACAGGAACCTAGGTATATATATATATATATACACAATGACACAATGATAGAATATATCTCCTATATCTCCTGTCCTGTAGAATATATCTCCTGTTCTATCTGTGTTCCAAAGAATAAAATAAATCCCTGCTAAAAATCTGGAGAAGAAATAATAACACTTACTCTGGACTGATGGCCAGTGCACAAACCAACCAGAGTCCTCAGAGCTGAAAGGACCACCGTCCTCCTGCTTCGACACAAGCAGTTTCTGAATCAGCTTCACGCCGTCATTACGGAAGATCTGCTCAGCTCCAGCATCTTCTCGAGATAACACCACCAGATTCTGAGCAGCCTGAAATTGAAGATAAAAGAAGAAAAATGAAGAAAACACTTTCACAGAGAAGTAGAGAAATGAATTGGGACTCTGCCTGATGAGACATTCTTACCTTCTGTCGATCTGAGTCTTTCGCGGAGGCATCTAAAAGGAGGGAGAACATCTGCTGCACTCGTGCATCTGTGGAATTTAGCTCTCTCGACTACAGGATTAAGAGAAAAGACATCAGTCAGGAGCTGCTCCTCAGTGTCCAGCTCCAAATACAAGACCTCATTAAAAACATCATATCACCTTCTGGTGGATTTGTGCTCCGAGCTGTCTGAGCAGATCCTGGAAGGCTTTGTTTTTGGGCTCAAGCTGAGCACACCTCTGAGCATCCAGAAAGGCCTGGTCAAACCGATTGAGTTTCTGATAAGCCTGAGCTCTCCGGAACCGGGCTTTCACATCACCCGGGTCAGTATCGAGAGCTGAAAAGAGAGGCAAACATGACATGCTATGTAATTGTGTACATCCACAAATCTTCAAGTACCGGAGATGTTCCGATACCAGCATCGGAAATGCCGCCGATACTACATGTGGTACATCGTTGTGATAACCTGGTCACGCCAGATGAAATAATAAGTAATATTATAAATATTATTTAATATGAAAAAGTTATGAATGCCATAATGAAAAAGTTGCCAACTTTGCCTTCAATATTCATAACATATCTATACTATTCCATTAATTATACACAGTTGTTTTGAGTACTTTCTTCCATCACAGAAAAGACAGTTCGTTGTAGACGTTGTAAACGTGCATTATCATGAGAACCTCTGCGTATTATATGTGCAACACTACCTCAGGATGTTAATGAGGCACAGACCAAACCTTAGCAGAGAAACTATCTGGATGGGTAGATGCTGGGAAACCAGGTAAAAGTGGGCTTTGCTGCAGGCTTAGCTCCACCGTCCCTTCACACTCTACTAATCTAATGCCCTGCACAGTGTCCCCTGCAGGTACGTGTCCCACCTTTGGACGCATCAGCCTCTGCCTTGCTGTTCTCCTCCAGCTTGAGGTAGCAGGCGGAGCGGTTGCGGTGCAGCACAGCCCTCTCCGCCGGGCTGTCACTCAGCTTCAGTGCTCGGGTGTAACAGCGGACAGCTCCCTGCACGTCCCCTGCCTTGAAGAGAGCGTTCCCCTCCTCCTTCAGGGCGACGGGGCCCTGGACACAGGAGAGACAAGTTAGCAGCAGTCCTCTCAGGATGACAGGAAACTTCTCCAGCATGAGGATTTGGAGGAAACATGCGAAGCTAAAACGACAAAGCAGCTAACTGTTCGCTCCCTTACCTTTTCTGTCTCGCTCACACTCATAATGGAGGCGCCACACACAACACGGCTTCACTTGGAAGGGAGAATATGTGGTTTAATTTCCCTCTGATGGACACAGACACAGCAAACTTCAGTCAGACATGTTCCATCTTGGGACGCTTCCGGGTGTCCGGAGCACGTCGAGGACGTAAACGTACCAGCCCCGCCCCCTGCCTCACGCTCCGTTACCATATAAGGAAGAGAGCAGCAGAGCATCTGTGTGAATGTCTCTGCTGTATTTGGTCACTTCTTCTTTGTGTTTCTTCTCAGGTCACACACACACACACACACACACTTTAATACCAGCATACCCATGCAACAAAAGCTAAGCCATTATATACATATGTATCCCAGTATATTTTAATGTTAGGTGTGGTTTAAATACTTTGTGTACAGTGGGTTACACCGTGGCAAAGAATTCCTTATATGTATATTTTAAGTACGTCTTGAATATTTGAAATAAAGACTAAAAGCTAAAGTGAAACACCTGTCACCACATGGCTGCAACCTTTTATATGTATATATATATATATATATATATATATATATATAGTGTAATATAATTGTACGTTTGTCTGCTCTTTGTTCTCTGGTTCTTTTGTCGGTTCTCTTTTTAATAACAACCTGCCTAACTCCAATATAATGTCAAATACAATGTCTGTTCATCAACATTGTGCATTTATGAGTGATGATGCTGTAATGTCTGTCACTTTTTAAGACGAAAGGTAAAAAATGGCACATTTAATTTTTACTGTTTGCAAATACAATATATATAAGATAGTAAATAAATATTGTATGTTTACACACACACATGCCTTTTATACCATGCACTACCACTTTGTGGCTGTTTCCCACCACTAAAGAAAGTGTCCTGGTTTGGTATTTCCCACATAAGTCCCCTGGGGACTCTCGTTTACCAGGACGGTCAGACGCCATTGTTTTGTGTCCTTGGTTGCTCTGGAGACGAGGTGCTTCCCTTCAGGCCCGATGCTCCGCTTAACCTGGTAAGATGCTCACATTACCACAGCAGCTTTATACCTTGAGAAGAATACCCAGCATGGACGGCTGATATGTGCTGTGTCTCCTGAGGGCTGGGCTTGCTGTGAGACCTCATACAAAACAGATCCACAGGAGATCCATGAGGCTCAGTGACAGCACCGGGCACCCAGAGAGAAGAGCCCCAGTCTGTAATCAAAAACAAAAGCAGCTGTGTTAACATTTGTTTCTTATCAGAACTCTTATTTTACAACGCAGGGCATGATTCTGTCATTTCTGGTGAACCTTTCTGCAGCAAAAAAATAATAATTTTGAATAATTTTGTTGATTCTATCAAAAGTCATCAGTCTCCTCTGACCAGAGCAAAACCAAACCCATCTGTTCCTGTCATTCCCCACACAGTCCTGCCAATTTATCATTGAACTGTTAACCTCCTGTTTCCACAAACACAGAAATCTTTCCTATAACCATCTGTCAAAAGAACAATGTGACTCACCTGCAATGCGTCATTACAGTTTCAACACCCGGCTTCTCAGGTGTCATTTACCTGCAGTGGTTGCTACACCCGCTGGTGTTTTTGTGTTGGTGGCAAAACAGGCTGCAAAGCTTGAGCCTTTCTCTCTACAAGCAAGTGACTCGGACAGGGAGCCAGCGAGTCCAGCAGTCACAAAAGCCTCTGCAGCATTACGAGTTACATGGTGACAAAACTGGATCTCAGTTATTCTTCTCTGGATCCCTCAGTTTCCCTCACACTCCAGACAAATGAGACAACATTAATGAGAAAGTCACCTGTTTCAAATAGTTTATTATTAGATATTGATCCATAATCCTGTTTATGAGCCTTTTCAGTTGCTTTTGGGAAAGTTTACTCCTGTTAACAGTCTGTATGGCTCATTTTAAATCAAGTTATCCTGTGTGACTGATATTATTCATTTATTTTGTGTTTGTTGGGGACACGTGTAGTGAAGTGGCCTTGTAGGACATGTGTCATGTCTGATGTTATGTAATTGTTGGACTTTGCTTTTTTGACCTTCAATGTATCAGAGCAGATGATCAAACAAGATACAGTTGTCAATTAATCCGATTTTATTTGTGTAGCACTTTTCATACAAACAAAGAAACACTATGTGATTCACAGCTGTGTGATTATTTTTGTTCAAAGACTGGTAATTCTGCTTTGGAAAACAACAGACACCTACATATTGCAATTCATTTTCCAGACACAATTTACCAGCTCTTCATAAAAACTATTATCCATTATGTGTTCAATTTGTGTTATTTGTGTTCTTTTTAACGTTTGAAGAATCGGTCACAATTTACTTCAATTTAATTGCATTTGGCTGCAACGCTGTTTACCCCTGCAACTCCAGAAGTGTTTTATGGCTTCAAACACTTCAAACACTTCACCCACCACCTCCATCGGCATGGTGGTGAATAGATAATGAGGGAATTATGTTTGGGGGGGGGGGGGTGAACTATCCCTTTAAAGAAGCGGCGTCCACTCCTGGTACATATCTTGTGTGTCTGTAAAATATATACAAAAAATAAATCTATATATATAAAATATGTAATGTGTATATATTAAACGAGACGCCACCCATGACTGGTTGAGATCGCACTGTGTGTACAGGATGATAAACTGTGTTTCATCGCAGGGAGAAATGACAGGTTGGAGCATTTATTTAAAAAAGCTCTGCGGCCGTGGACCAATCACAGACCGATGCGCAGCTCCTCGCCTCCCATGATGCTTTGCGGGACGCTGCTCATAGCGGTGGTGCTAGCAGCTAGTTCAGTTGATCTGTCAGCCCGGAGCTAAACACACACACACACACACACGCACACACCGCTGGGCACTGCTCTCTTCCGGATTACTCTCCTCTGATGGGTAACGTCCTGTTTTTCCTCTTTTGCCGCACACGGAGACATTTCGCCGAGACGGAGCGCGAGTGTTCGCCGAGCTTAGCAGCGAAGTCAGCGGTTACCCAGAGAAATCAGCCACGTCTTAATGTTGTTAAGCCAGTTCTTGCTATCGTCTGTCAACGTCGGTCACAGACCCGCCGAGGTTTTCCGCGGACACACAGCGGTGACACACACACTCACTCACCGGCGAACCACTCTCCTGGTGTTAACCTTCACTCACTAGCATCACTCTCTCGAATGTAGCTCGTAAACCAGGCGAGCCGATGCGGTTCCTCGGTGCCACATCTGGTTGCTAGCGCTAGCTTGTCCTTAGCAGCATATCCCTGATATCTGGCGGACGTTAAAGTAACTGGGATTAGGGCAAAGTTGTATACCGTCGCTTAGCGTGGCTAATGGGATGATTCTCCAGATGCCTGAACCAGCTGTCGTGTGTGTGAGCTGACTTGGGATGAAGTCTAATTGCGGGTATTTCAGTGCTCTTAAGTTTGCAGCAGCGCAGCGTTCGCCTGGCTAGCTGCCCAGCATTAGCTGACTTCAAGTCAAGTTAACCACGGACACTCACCCGTCAGTCATTCACCCCAAGGGGACCGACCGGTCACAAGTTGACTGTTTACACAGGGGATCGTGAGTGTGTCATGGTTGTTTCCACTTGATGCAAACGAGCCTGTTATGTGAGAAACTTGGTGTCAGTTGTGTCACGTGAATGTATGGCTGTGGAGGTGATCCTCTTAACGCTGGACGGAGTCCTAACCATGGCCAGGTGGTCTGAGCAAGAGTCGTCCTCCTGTTGACATTGAGGCTCTTTTACAGTCAGACAAAGCAAAGGCAAGTGCCAGGTTATTATCCCTAACTCCCTGTGGTAATGCTGAGGATCGTCCCAGCCTGACAAGTGAGCCGATTAGAGACTGGGTTGGATTTGCACACACGGGGGGGTGGGGGGGGGAACGGGAACACCTTGTTGGTGCTGTGAGGAACACGCAGGCCACTCTACTCAGCTTGATTTCCCCCCCCCCTTCTTATGTTGACTGTACTGGTCAGATCAGAATAGATATCTCTCGCATTTCCTCCATAGCTCCCATTTGCCTCACTTCCTGTAAAACCTGCTATTGAAAGGCAGAATACGTTGGCTCTGCGTGCTCCATTAATCTACATTTTCTCTTCTAACAGCTGAAGAAGACCCTCCCATGTGATCTCAACTTGGCGCTCGTGATCGAGGACAGACGCAGGGCTCAGGCTGCCACTGTAGATATGCAATTTCTATGCTACTGAGTGATTGTCTCATTTTAATTCCTGGAGCTGCTTCGGGGGCAGAGTTGAAGCTTGATTACAAAAAGCTGCTGCTCTGAGTCAGGTTGGATCTTTTTTCTCTGCCTGTTTCTTTGCACTGTCCCAGCATAGTGGGCAAACCATATGGCACTGGAGGCCAACTGAGCCAAGGGGGACTCTGGCTGTACTGGAGGATTAGTCTGCTGTGGGAGTGGGGACTGGACCAGGAGAGCAGGCCCACAGAGACGCACATCATGCTGCAGGGACACTAAGCTCCCTGTTTAAGCCCCCTCTGTGTGGCACTTGTTTTTTTTCTTTTCCTGCAATCTCATCGGTTTGGATGGTTGAGCACAAGGGCTACTTTGAAGGAACCCACCGGTGGCTGTGGTTTGGCCAAAGCTGACATACTTTTTGCCAGCTATTGCTGATTTAGTATCCTTGTCCACAGCTCCCAATGCTTTAGCCCCCTTCGCTGTGGTCTCCAGTATGTTGAGTGGTGTCTGGAGACATCACAGGAGTGGAACTGAACCATTAATACCGTTGTAGCTGGTTACTTTCCGTCATATTTTTTGCACTGTGAAGGATTGCTGGAACACAATTTCAAGGGCTTTTTTCCCCCTCTGTGCTGGAACAAAACACCCCAGTCAAGGTTATTTTTCAAATTTAAATACCTGGAAACAAGACAGCTCCAGAGGAGGATGAAACTGAGGAAACAGGTGACAGTGTGTGGAGGGGCCATATTCTGTGTGGCTGTATTCTCTCTGTATCTGATGTTGGATCGAGTCCAACATGACCCTGCAAGGCGACAGAATGCAGGGAATTTTCCACGGGTAAGAATAATTGCTGTTGTGGAGGTTCATATGTTGTGATGAAACCTTTTTTTGCAGTTAAAGTTTGTAGCTCTTCTTTTTGCATGTTTTGTTGTAATACACCATGATCTGCATCAACGCAGAAACAAACTACAAAACAAAGAAATTTAAAACAAATGTAAATAGTCACGTCCAATCTAGTTGTTACTGTAGAGCTCTCGCCATGTGCTATCCTCATAGAATCTTTCATTACAGATGATCTAATTTCAAGTCTTTAAACTTAGGTCTGTTCAATGTAATAGAGACATATGTAGGGTTTTATCAGCAGATGTTTTATTATGTTACACAGCTGCGTGAGTTATTATTTTTGTCTGTGTTTTAGAGCCAAATCTCAGTTCTCCAGAACCGGATAGAGCAGCTGGAGCAGCTCCTGGAGGAGAACCACCAAATCATCAGCCACATAAAAGACTCTGTAATGGAGCTCACAGACACAGGAGCTGTGTCTCCCAGCGGCCACCTGCCATTCAGAAGTGCCAATGGTTCCTGGGTACTGCCATTTGATGGTCGCCCCACTTTCCTCGCTGTCAAACCCCAGGATTGCCAGATAGCTGGAGACAGCGGTGTTCAAGCCGACGTTCAGGTGCTCTACTAGTGTCCCCCTTCAGATGAAATGTTAAATGGCCAAAATGTATGTGTTGCTGGATGCCCATCTGTAGTTTCTCTATGTCCCCCAACTTCAAACTGCAACTTATTCTACACACATTCATTTTCAACCAATATAATCACCCAATATGGGACTCACATGATGTGTGCATTGCATCTGTACACACTTGCCCATTAACAGTCTTGACAAACATTATGCATGCATGCAACAACCCATTCTGGTCACCTTAACTACCTTAAGACAGAAATATCTTTCAACAGTGCAGTGGCACCTTCTACTATCTGAAAACATCTCTGCAGAAAGATGAATTGATTCGCTCCACACTTGCAGGATCCACTCATTCATGTAACACAAACAAGTACACATTCATAAAAACAGACACAACCTCACCCTGATAACATTCCCCCTACCAACGGTGACACCAGCCCCCCCTGCATGCCACCCCTTCATTATCTGAATCGACAGCTCTCCGGCCCGGTCAGGTCCACCCATATTAGGAAACATGGCAGTTGTAAAAATCAATTATGAGAAAGCATTTATATATTCATTATAGTTTTTTATTTTTATAATTTCTTTCTGGCTTCTCTCCCATACATATACATTCCTAGACATGTACCTGCATACAAATGTCTCTGAAAACAAATTAAATTTGTAGTAACTCCATGTTTCATCATAGATGCTGGATGTTTATTCAATCGTGAAGTTTGATAACCCAGACGGTGGTGTATGGAAGCAGGGTTTCGACATAACTTATGAGCCTGACGAGTGGGACAATGAGCCTCTTCAAGTCTTTGTGGTCCCTCACTCCCACAATGATCCAGGTGAGTTGCACGGGTGTTAGACCCACACACTGTGAAACTAGATGTTGAAAATGCCTCGTGGTTGTTTGAAAGTCTGTCTGATCAAACGCTTTGTGGAGACACAGCCTTAAGTGTTTTTTAAACGAGATTAAAAATAGTGCCTTGTTGGTATGGATGAGACAAACCAGTGTCTGTGAAGCCAAACCTGTGATGGCGGCTCATGACAGGGGTGTAGAAATCATTTGTACTCGTATTATTAGCATAATGCTGACATGATTGACGGCTCGTCCACAAACTATGGAATTACAAAGATATTGGCATTGGAGAACTTTGGCTATTTATAGGTGGTGTTGGCTCAGATTTGATTTTAGACTGACTAATAAATATTTTTACCATCCTGCCACATGCTTGGTAAGTTGACAGTTATTGATATGTTGACAGGCTGTAGAGACCTGCAAGGTTTGCCCAACAGAGAGAACTGACTTCACTCGGAGCTAAATTTGATTCCAACTGGGCTGCAAAGTTTTTCTTCAGGTATTTTTTTGTGCAGCAGGGTCCAGTGTTTATAGATGATGTGAAGGTGTTACAACCAGAATGTTAAAAATGCTGCAGTGAATACACCCGTCCTGCACAAGTGAATACGAGCTCTTGATGTTTTTTTTACCATCACCTTGTGAAAGACACTGATTATGATTCTTCGTGACTAGAGAATGATGTGGAAGCTTGATCTCTATAAAACATATTAGCCTTTCGCAGGATATTTATAAGCTGTGATATTCCACTACGGTTGCACGCTAAAACTGCAGTGAAAGAGCTTTTTAGTCACGTTCTTTGGTACCACTCTGCTAAGTAGTTTTCTGAGGAGAACAGCTCTACCTGAATTAAATATGAGTTTTATTTTTGATCTGTTGCAGCACTTTTTGCACACTGCTGATTATCTGTACCTGCCCTGTCTGCTTGCCTTTGTATCAGCCTGTGAGTGGGAGTGGGGGTTGTTTAGACTGTCACAGTAGCGGATAGTCTTTGTGCCAACTGTTGTGCAGATTGTTTTCATATATTTATCTTCATAGGTTGGATCAAGACTTTTGACAAGTACTTCACAGACCAGACGCAGCACATTTTAAACAACATGGTGGTGAAGTTGGCTGAGGATCCTCGCAGGAAGTTCATCTGGTCTGAGATTTCGTTCTTCTCCAAGTGGTGGGAGACTGCAGACACACAAAAACAGGAGGCTGTGCGCAAGTGAGAAACTGCTTAGTGAAGCAAAGCACTTTTACTTTATATTTCCCCACTGAGAATTAATTGAGACGTCCTCGATGGTCATTAAGTACAGTGTTTTTACACAATGCCCAGTATCTACTGGCACACTGTGGAAACTCTAAAAATAGCTTATCTGTCTAAAGTGACTCTTTCTCTTTAGGGCTGGATTATCCTCACCTTGCTTTCTTAATCCTCTCTATTCCACAGGCTGATCCTGGGAGGGCAGCTTGAGATTGTGACAGGAGGCTGGGTGATGACGGATGAAGCCAATGTTCACTACTTTGCCATGATAGACCAGCTCATCGAAGGACATCAGTGGCTTGAGAGAAATCTGGGTACGTGATCCATCAGAATTTATCCTTCGCCATTCACACGTAGGAGAGTGACAGTGAAAGAAGAATAATCTTCTGTCTGTCCTTGAATGTTTTGAAAGATTCATTCTTTCCTTTTTATCTGACTATACATCTTCCATCTCCTCCTGACAGGTATAACCCCTCGCAGTGGGTGGGCTGTAGACCCCTTTGGTCACAGTGCTACTATGCCCTATCTTCTGAAGAAGGCCAACCTGACCAGCATGCTCATTCAGAGAGTCCACTACTCCATCAAAAAACACTTTGCCTCCACCCGCAGCCTGGAGTTTATGTGGAGGCAGGCCTGGGGTGAGTGGAGCGGAGCCAGCAATGTCATCTGATTCATGCGCTTATCTTTGTTGGGCTCATAGCGAAATGAGTCATGCTACTTGTTATGGCCCTTGAAAGACGGAGAAATTTTGGAAGGACAACCAGTTTGCAGTGACTCTAGAGAAGCTATCTTCATTAACATGTCATAATGAATGGGATGCCTGCTGAAGATTTACTGCCCATTTTTTTCTTAATGGAAAATACCTTGAATACATTATCAATAAGTAATAGCCACTTCTTTTAAAGAATTGATTTGACTGTCATTTACCTTCAGCTGCTTTATCCAGCATTATTCAGCACATTGCACAAGCTTAAATGAAATTACCAACATGTCTATGATCATAAATATCAGCCCTACGCAGAACATGCTTTATTTGTGTATTTCAATAATAAATGTCTTAATCCAGATTGTTTTTTACTTTACTGCTTTGACAGACACTGGATCAGGCACAGACATGTTTTGCCACATGATGCCGTTCTACAGCTACGATGTGCCTCACACCTGCGGGCCAGATCCCAAGGTCTGCTGCCAGTTTGACTTCAAGAGGTTACCGGGTGGTCGGATAAACTGCCCCTGGAAAGTGCCACCAAAACCTGTGGTGGAGGCCAACCTAGCAGAGAGGTGAGGAATGTAGGGGGGGGAAGTTATGCAGACAATTTTCAGGATGAAGAGCCAGATCAAGATTTCTGGACTGATGAGCTGTAATTTGCTTTTGAAAGAAAATCTGGTATTGGTGTTAATTAGAGCTAAAACATTTAGTCTGGTAATCAATCATTTGTTTGTCAGAAAAATAATGAGGAACAAGTTTTGACAGATTTAATATTTAAGACACGATTAAACAAAATGCAGAATAATCTTGTGTTCCATCTTCTCAAAGGTCAGGAACTGCAGCTGTTCTTTGTCATGTGTGAAACAGCAAAATGATTGAAGGACGTCTGCTGTTTGATATAGTCTGTTCATTATTTTTGTAACTCAAGATCCTAATCACATGATATGGAGCAAAAAAAAGTGTCATAGATCAAATAATGAATTGGTTAATTGAGAAAAATATTAATAAATATTGTCAGCTACAGCCCAAGTGTTCAAGTTGTCAGATTAAATATCAAAACATACAAAAGCATAAAACATGTTTGGGATTGTGTGTCTCCATTGCATAGTTTTCTCCACAAGTCCAGTTTATTTTTCTACTAAAAGACCCATTCATCTCAATTAGTCCTTTGTTTGTTACATGTTTATGTGAAATTTGTCTCCAGCTGCTCACAGCAGTTTGGCGCGCGGCGTTTTCTGAACTGCTCCCCGACAGATAAACTAAACTTGAACTCGTGCCAGGGACAACAGCCAGAGAGGGCCGATGAACTGAGGGAGAGAGACACTGCAGATACGATCGCAGTCACATTGAGCTAAAAAAAACTTTCCCCAGTACATATTTCAGTGGCTGATGCAAAAACACCCCAGGGCTAATTTGATGCTCCTCCTTCCAGTGTCAGATGGATTTCCTGGAAAAACTGTCATTTACAAACAAAGCAGGGCAGTTTGGATACCAACAAATAACATCATTTTTTATAAACCCTCTCTTTCTCATTCAGGGCAAATCTGCTCCTGGATCAATACCGTAAAAAGTCCAAACTCTACCGCAGCAAAGTGCTCCTGGTCCCGCTGGGAGATGACTTCCGCTACGACAAGGCCTTGGAGTGGGATCAGCAGTTCACCAACTACCAGAAGCTGTTTGACTACATGAATTCTCACCCAGAGCTGCATGTACAGGTAAGAGGATAATTTGTCAACTGTCACAATTTGTGCTTTCATATATATATATATATATATATATATATATATATATATATATATATATATATATATATATATATATATATATATATATATATATATATAATGTATGTATATATATATATATATATATATGTATATGTGTGTATTCTCTTGGTTTGTTCTCATGCATGTCAGCATGTGGTGCTCGCAGTATCTCGTTGAACAAGCTTTCTTGTGATAATGAATCATGCAGTGGTATTTTAAGTTGCTGACAGAACAAAGAATCTGTCACGACTCAGTGTTCAGAAGATGCGATGCAGGAGGAAAGGTGCATGAATAATAATGAGAGCTGTTTATTTCTTCTGTTCTTCTTCTGTTTCAGTAAAGTCTTTGTGCTTTTTCCCCCAACATGTCATCTGTCACCAGGCTCAGTTTGGGACTCTCTCAGACTATTTCAATGCTGTATACAAAGCACAGGGAGTGGCCCAGGGATCCAGACCTCCAGACTTCCCGGTGCTAAGTGGAGATTTCTTTGCCTATGCAGACCGTGAAGATCATTACTGGACCGGCTACTTCACCTCTCGTCCCTTTTACAAGAGCCTGGACCGAGTGATTGAGTCGCACCTCAGGTGGGGCAGATTAATCGTACATTGCTAATGATTGACACAAATTTGCAATGCTCTTGTACTGTTGCAGTTCATGTGGGTCGAGGAAAGGACGCTATAATGTCCACACGACTTTTAATAATGGAACTGTTTGTCATTGTCCTTCAGGGGGGCCGAGATCCTTTACAGTCTGGCAGTTGCGAATGCTCGACATGTGGGCATGGAAGGACGCTACCCAGTTTCAGACTATGCCCTGCTGGTCGACGCGAGGCAGTCTGTTGCTCTCTTCCAGCATCACGATGCCATCACTGGCACCGCGAAGGAAAATGTTGTCATTGACTACGGCACCAAGTAAGGATCTGGGTTTTAAAGCTAAATTACAGTATGGATTGGAGGCATTGACTTGTTTTAGAATTTAATTTATATGAAACAGTGTGCATCAACTTTTTAATCATCTGCCTCTGTGGCCATTTAAAACTTTCCTGCTCAATACTTTGAAGGAAAAGTATTGAAAAGCCATCTGCTGTGACGGCTGCAGTAAGCCATTGATTCCTCCTTCTCCTCCCTAGATTACTGCGTTCGCTCATTGGTCTGAAGAGGGTAATCACTAATGCTGCTCATTTCCTGGTGATGAAGAACAAAGAGTTTTATCGCTTTTATCAGACCGAGCCCTTCCTGGAGACGGTAAGAGGAAACATGATCTGATTTGTCCTCAGTGGTAGAACGCAGTGTTAAAAAACTGCCCCTCTGTCCCTTTTATTGAGATTTTGGTCCGTTCCCTGAGTTATATTTTTTGTTCTGTAGGATGATCGGCGTGCTACTCAAGACTCTCTTCCTCAGCGCACTTTAATCGAGCTGGACCCAGCAGGGCCGAGGTATCATCTCCATCCCACTGCTTCTCTCATCCGCCTCCTCCTCTTTCCCACCATCCTGAGCTCATGATTTATTTTTTCTCTGGCAGGTACATGGTTCTGTTCAACCCTGTCGAGCAGGAGCGGCTGTGTGTGGTGACCGTGTTGGTCAACACGGTCAGGGTGCGGGTGCTTACGGAGGATGGACAGACACTCCCCGTACAGCTGAGCGGTCAGTGGAGCTCTGCCAGTCAAATGAGTGCAGAGGTATTTGAGGTAAGACACAAAATGTATTAGGCACTGCTGGTTTCTTTCATTGTCCACACTGTTAACGCTTCAGCTACAGTACTGCTGGTTCTCTCAAAAGCATTTTGAACATGTTCATATGCAAATACAAAGTCCTTATATAGAAAACTCCCAGACACTTTCCTTTTAAACAGTTACAATGTTAACACAACGATTCTCATTGCTTGGTCACATTGAATCTAAATTCTGACACATTTTGGTATAAAGACTCCTGAATTGTCTTTATGCAGAAAAGCACTGGAGTTTGAGTCTAGTATGACCATGCCATTATAGTGAAGGGATTGTAATTGTTTAAACAGAGCACATCAAACAAACCCACATGCAGGAAGTTCTCCTCACCAAAGTCTTTATCATTATGTGCTTAAAGCAACATTAAATAACGTTAACTGAGCAACAGCGCCCCCTGCAGCCACACATAGTTGATACACCAACCTCTGTTCAGATTTCTTAATGTTTGAAGCTTCCTTGCTAAATATTGGAGATAATCACTGTTGTTTTTGTTGTCATCTAAGTGTTTTTAGCTGATTTACAGTTAAACATTTCTCTGACGGTACAAGCTGAATGACTATGAGTCAGTTACTCACTCCTACCTGCTCACCAAAATTATAATGGTCAATTCTAGCTCTTAAAGGGGCAAAACAGTGATCTATACATCAGAGTCGATTTAACAGTGCTTCCAATGAAATATAACCAATTATACTTAACCATGAGGAATTGGTAGTTAAAAACCTCATTTCAAAACTATCCTGCCTCAAAGACCTGTTAACTCTTGCACCTGAGGTAAATGAAGAACCTGATCACTATTTGAGGAAATGTGGTGATAAAGAAACTGGCAGGACTTCCAGCTCTTCACGGAAACTAATGAATTTGAATGAGAAAGACGGAGAATTCAGTCTCATCTCATCATATTTTAATTACAACACACTGTCGCTGATGTTTAATTGCTTTTAACTTTTAATGAATGCCTCGTGGTCAACACTCCCCGATCTGATTAACAAGGAGAAGCCAGAGCAATAAAACTCCAGCTGGAAATTTCATCGCTGGGATTTTTTTAAACACATCCTGCCGTTCTTCCATCCTTTTTTGTCCAGGCATCGTTCATGGTTCGCCTGCCGCCTCTGGGTCTGGCTGTTTTCCATCTTTACGACTCTCCGGACTCGCCCATGACGCTCCGCTCCGACACGCTGCTCAGGCTGTCTGGACGGGGCGTCAGTGCTCGGGCCGCGGACACGCTTCCTGTTCGCTCTCAGCAGGACTGACCCTCAAACCTTCTACATCAGCAGTCAGGCTCTCACACTTGGCTTCTCTGGGACCACGGGCCTGCTGGAGGTTTGTGTGTCCTGTTTTCTGTTGACCTTCCATCTGAGTTAAGGATTTGCTCTTCTGTGTTTACTTCCATTTTGACTTTTGCAGGAGAGAAAAAAACAACCTGAGTTTGTTTGATCAGAGTGAAAACATCATCTCTTGTTGCTCCTCAGATATGATTTCATCTCTTTTCTAATCCTGTCTTTTCTTCACTCTGCGCTCTCTCTTCCTCTGTGTGGCTTTTTCATCTGCAGAGCATCAAGCATAAAGATGATCCCCAGGAAGTGAAGGTTCAGATGCAGTTCATGGTTTACGGCACTCGCCCCTCCAAAGACAAAAGTGGAGCGTACCTCTTTCTACCTGATGGAAAAGCCAAGGTATTCTCTCAGATGTTTAGTTCTCACAAGTCTTTGATAAAAAGCCTCCCTTGTGGATTGTGTCATTTTATCATGCTGGGCGAGCCCAGGGCTGAGAGGCGCTGCTGCTTCATCGCCTTGATTGTAGGGGATTTGTTACTCTGCTCGTGTCTTATTACTCATTCTGCTGGGGGGGGCTCCTTCTACTCAATCAGCTTGTGATTCCTCTTCCTGTCGTCCTCCTTTCAGCCCTACCACCAGAAAGAACCACCTGTGGTGCGCGTTGTGGAGGGGCCCCTCTTCTCCGAGGTGGTGGCACACTACCAGCATTTCCAGCAGACCGTTCGCATCCACAATGTGCCAGGTAATAAACGCACAAAACTGCAGTTTGGAATCCCATCAAATGGCTTTTTTTTCCCTGGAGCTTTTTAATGTTCAGTTAAAGGCACCAGATGGTAAAATTCAACAATATGTTTAACTAAATGACCATTTATTATTCAATTGGGGACTTTTTTCCCCTGTCATCTGACAGTGTTGCTGCCTTTTTCTTTTTCTTTGAGCAGGCTAAGTAGCATTTGTCCCATATTTGAACATCTGCTCATCTTTACATTTATTATGGCCCTAGTTTACTTACCTCAAAGGAGGTTAGGTTTTTCCGTCTGTGTTTGTAGGATGCATTATGGGTCAGGAAGGAACCCATTCAATTTCGCGATGGATATGAATAAATTTGGCGAATCTAGGAATTTTCTTTCACTTTAGCGTTTCCCACAGAATTCCAAGTGACAGATGCACAGACTAAGGGCACAGTCACAGATATATCATAGGTTTACTCCACGTGAAGCCAGAGAATTAATAGGAAACATTGCTCTAACTTTGGCAGAGGCATTTACTCTCTGAGTGTCCCTTTTGAATTCTGAATACTTTGTGTTTTCAGGGGTGGATGGTTTGTCTGTAGACATCTCCACCACAGTGGACATCAGAGATCAGACCAATAAGGAGCTCGCCATGCGCCTGGTTACCGACATCCAGAGTGGAGATGTCTTCTACACAGACCTCAACGGCTTCCAGGTCGGTCCCACTCCGCTCAGTAGAGAAGTTTAACTTGCATGTCTTTTTTTATTCTGTCCCAATATAACTATGTATCCTTGATTTGTGTTTGATCACCACTTGTAGATGCAACCTCGTCGCCACCATCTGAAGCTTCCCTTGCAGGCCAACTTTTATCCCATGCCCAGCCAGGCGTACATCCAGGACAGCCACCACCGCCTCACACTGCACACGGCTCAGTCTCTGGGCGTCAGCAGCTTGGAGAGCGGTGCGTATCTTGTTGCATTTTATTTGATGTTATGTCATTTCTCGATTTCATTAGAATGTTTTTTTTTTTTATATGAAAGATGTCTCGGAAATGCACTCTGGTTGTCTTTATGGTCTTCTGCCTTTTTATGGAATAGTATCGAAGTAATTATCTTTCCCTCGAGAGGTTTTCAGAAAGCAAAGCAATTCACATCCACACGTTTATGTACTGAGCTAATCCTTTTATCATTATGCCTGAATGATGGGGGCGTCAAGTTCAATACTTTTTCTTTAATGCGTTTGTGTAAAAGTTGTTGTCCCTCCTCCTCCTCCCTCAGGCCAGCTTGAAGTGATAATGGACCGGCGCTTGATGCAGGATGATAATCGTGGACTCGGCCAGGGCCTGAAGGACAACAAGAAGACAGTCAACCACTTCCGACTGCTGCTGGAGAGGAGATCCATGGGCAACAAGGTCAGTGAGATCGACAGCAGAGGCGGTTGGTGAAGCTGGGCAAGAAATTTTCAGCGCATCACGTCCGACTCTGCGGTCCTGAATTATTCTCTTTTATCAAGGTTGTTTAACAACAGAGATTTGTCCTTCATTCTTTGTTTATTAACTCCTGTTTTTGTATATTTTCTTTCTTTCAAGTACTCATTACCACCCCATCTGTCTTATCCTCTCCACTCTCTAATTTTGTTTTCACTTTTCTTCTTTTTCCACTTCATTACCTCCAGTATGACGGTTTCTTTGCCAGACTCTCATCCTTGTTTAGTTCTTTCCTCTCCAAATTGTTGACTGATGGATTTCAAGAGGTAACAATGCCGTAGCAACAGTGGGGATGCTTGGTAGCCTGTGTCATAGTGTGCACCGTAGCTCCAGCTCCTATCTTATACTTCCCTCCTCCTCGTAGCCGTAGAAAAAGTGCTCCGTCTTTTACGACAAGTGCCATTGACGTAAACAAATGATATAATTTATCAAGTAAATGAACACACATCGGCAGAGAACGGGAGCCACTGGCGTCGGTTTTATAACGCAGCTCTGATAAAACTGCTGATGGGATGAAGTTGCTGTGGCTCGCCACAAACATCAACCATCAGTGTTGGAAATGCTCTTAATTTAAAATATGACAACATAGTGCCCGAGCTGGAACAGACCCCATATAGATTGATTAGTGCTGCTGTGTGTGGACTAGAATTAGGAACACGCCTCCTATTCCTCATGGTGAACAGGCTGTAAAGCTTCTAGAGTCATTGACGTCTTAACCACCGTGGGTTTAATCCATGACTTTCCCCTCTTTAGATGATGGACAGTGCAACAACCAGCTTCCCGTCTATACTCAGTCACATAACCAACGCCATCCTGAACCACGAGGTGCTGGCGCTGCCCGTCTTGCCCAAAAGACGTGGCATCCCTCCTCTGCAGACCTTCTCCCCTCTCAAGTCCCTCCTGCCCTGCGACTTCCACCTGTTGAACCTGCGCAGCATCCAGAGCCAGGTGAGGGGCAGACGGACCTGTACATAAAGAGTGAACTCGCATCCCATAAACCCTTTCCAATTTCTTCCAGCCCACTTCCTCTTGAGTTTAATTTTGTTGTTAAAACAGTAAATATCATACAGACCTGTGGCTTCTACAGGAGCGTATTACACTGTTTCACAGTCTTGTAGTTTGTGGTAAGTCTGCACTGAGGGTTACAACCTTATGGCCGATCATCCAAATCTCTGTTCAGAAAATGTATGGGAATTCAACTTCTGGAACCACAATGTCTACAACAACATGATCATGGCTTTAGGTCATTTTATATGTTGACTTTGTAACTGTGTGTGAGCAGCAGGACCCCCACTCTCCGTCTCCATACGCGGCCTTGATTCTTCACCGTCTGGCGCTGGACTGTGGCCTTGAGACTCAGAATCTGGGCTTTAACTGCACCACCACTCAAGGACAGGTCAGAGTTCACACACACACACTAAAATAATAATCAGGCAATAGGTTTGATTTGTAAATGTCCCTTTTCCTAACTAAACATTTCATGAGTTTATAAAATATGATGTACTGACTCAAACTGTATAAATTAGTTCAACATTAAAGAGCAGCTGTAATGTTAATGCACCAATAATAATGATGGATGTAATAGCTTAATAGTGATTTAATAATGGAACACTCACAGGTGCCGTTTTAGGATAATGTGTATTTTATTGTTGATGCTTTAAGGACGTTTTGTTGCCAAAACTTTACTATTCGCAGTATTTCTAAACAGTTTTATTGCGATTTCTATTCTCAAGCGCTCTTTGGCTTTCCTTCCCTTCTCTCTCCCTGTGCAGCTGAGTGTATCAGGACTGTTCAAGAACCTGGACCTGCAGCTGCTCCAGCCCATGTCCCTGACCCTGATGCACTCCGGCACGCCTCTGGCCAACGACTCCGCCATCAGCCTCGACCCCATGGAGATCTCCGCCTTCAAGCTCAAACTGCGCTAAGAGCCGTCCACACTAAACGAGGCAATACGAAGGAAAAAAAAACAAAAAAACCCAGCAGACTCCTTGGACCAAGAACCAGTCCCACGCTGGGGCGGCGGACTGGGGCTGGGGTCTCTCCGTTTTGTCACGCAGAACAACGAACACTACAGCTCGGAGAGGGAGGGTCCACTGTAACAGGACTGACTGCACAGCAGGGGGCAGGCGACAGCTTGTTACTGTGGACATCTCTGAGAGCAGCTAAAACCCTGGTGAACCTTCAGCTGCTCTGATACGAGCAGGACTGAGTCAGTCGTCGGATACGAGCTGGTATCTGTTCATCTCCATAATCGAACACGAAATCTCATTTAGTTCTGCTTTGTAAGAACCTTTTCTATCTTCGCTCCATCCTGGACTGAACTACTGAATGTAAATATCTCAAATGATAAGGTGGGGGGTGGTGGGGTGGGAGACTTGTGCCACATCGGAGTGCAATTTACAGAGCTTTATTTGGTGTATGCATTTTTTTTTATTTTAATTTTCTTTAAATTTTATGTACGGCAGCGAAGTCACACATCACAACACTTTGGTCTTTTTTGTACTTTTTTGTAAGAACTACTGTTGACGGCAGTAGTTCTTTTTTTATTTTACCCGACAGACTCGAATGCAGCAAAGAGAATGTGTGGTCTCTCCATCTCAACGCGCCAGGAGACCCAAGCTACGGCTCTTAAAGCTACCGGAGTCCCACGTCGGGCCCCACACGACGACAATGTGATCGTGAATCATATCAGACGACTGTTTACCTTCTGTCCACTGGTTGTTTTCTTATAGATAGTTCAAAGACCTTACCCCCCCACCCCCCTCTTCTTTTCCTGTCCTATACCTCATATATACCACAATGCAGATACATCAGTGTGTGTGTATGTGTGTGCAGAGAATGTTGAGTTTTTCTTAATTTTGTGTGGGGGTTGTGTCGACACGATCAGGGACCACTCATAGTTCTGTTAGGTGTGTGTGTGTGTGTGTGTGTGTGTGTGTGTGTGTGTGTGTGTGTGTGTGTGTGTGTGTGTGTGTGTGTGTGTGTGTGTGTGTGTGTGTGTGTGTGTGTGTGTGTGTGTGTGTGTGTGTGTGTGTGTGTGTGTGTGTGTGTGTGTGTGTGTGTGTGTGTGTGTGTGTGTGTGTGTGTCGAGCAGTTTGTCAGATCATTGCAGTAAAAAGGAAGCTTCCTGTTTAGTCGAAGTAAAGGAGAAGTTCACCCAACTTGCAATAGAAAGTCTTGTTTTCCTGTACAGACACTTTTGAGTGTTACAGGAAATTCATTTCTCTGGAGCCTGATGGGAATCTTTTAACAGAATACAGCAAATTCGTATTTAAGAAGCTGAAGTTGGAGAAGATTTGGCTTTTTTTTTTTTTCATTTTAAACATTGGAATCGAACTAGTCTCCAGAAAAGGACTAAACTAATTCTCTTTCTGTTAATCTTTCGTGTTTCTGCTGAAGTGACCAAATCAGGTGTTCTCCAAGCAAACCGTATATATGCTAGAAAAGAGGTGTGTGCTGTCGACATTAACTAATGGACCACAATGCATTGCACAAAGAATATGTGACAAGTCTTTAGGGGCAAACCTGGAATTTTTGGAAAAAGTTGATTTTCATATGTGAATTTGTCAACGTGTCTCTTCAGTAGAAGGGGGTGTGTGTGTGTGTGTGTGTATGTATGTATCTCTAACATTTCCTGCTTCTATCATTGTGCACATGATTGTTTTATTAGAGTAACTACACAGAGGTGTGTGTATAGAACAGCTGCTACGTGTGAGACGCTGTGTCAGTCAGACAGAGACGAAGCTGTTGAATTATTTTTCAAATGTGTTTTTTCATTGTTCAAATGTCAGAGATGGATTTCTCTGCATGGCTACATTCCACAAGAATCATGTTCTGTGTAATTTGGGTGAACTGACCCTTTGGAAATGTGTTAGATTAAATGCCACACAGGAGGAAGAAGTTTTCTTTGAATCAGCTGCATTTCTTTTTTTTTACCTTCAGCTCCACTGTGCTTATTATTCTGAGGCTGTTACAGCTCAGGCAACTTTGACGCAGAATAGTCTGGACCCTTCTCTGAGCCTGGTGTAAGAGTGTGTGTGTGTGTGTGTGTGTGTGTGGCAGCTGTGGAGGATGTCATCATCTTTGTTCGAACGCTGAGGCCGGACGTTTCTCACAGACAAACCTGTGTCACAGTTTGTACTGCACCACTAATCTTCCCCTGTCGCCATAACCGCTCATCTTCATTTTCCACAGGAGCTCTGCTCCTCCTCCTCCTCCGGTCCTGATATCTGTTCTGCCACACAGTTCTGCCCCCCCGGCTGCAGTTGCCACTCCATCAGAAAACACTTCACTGCATCATGATTTGCACTTTCTCCTGTCGTCCTATCTCTCCCCTGCTGCCTCAGTAGGTGTCTGTTTCTTTTTATTCTTTTTTTTTTTAAATCTGTTGTAGGGCTGTCATTTGTTTTGTTTGTTCAGAGGTAATATATGAAGGTGAGGTCTCTGTCTTTGTTTTATTGATGAGGGATTAAAGCTGCAGTAGAACTACAGAGGAGATGGGGAGTGAATAAAACAAATTCTAAATACAAGGTTTTTGTCTTTATCTGAAATTCATTTGATTTCTTATTGTTTTCCAGCCTCTTTGTTAAAGGGTTGGACTGATTCTGTGTCAGTAGGGGGCAACATTGAGGCAGTAGCTCCGACTTCTGTCAGGCTGTTCTGAGGTGTTGGAGATATCAGCCTTTTGTCCAAGGCTTCAGTCGTCAGTGGTGTCCCAGTCAGAGAAGCTGCTGTTAACGAGGCTGAGCTGATCTCCCCCTAACAGCACGTTTAAATCGTCTGTGAGAAGAAGATGCTGCTGACAGAGTCTGAGCAGGAGCACGAAGAGAAGTGTTTTTGTTCACGCTCCATAAACGGAGAAGAGAGAGTGATGGCAGGAAGCTGGAGGCCGTGAGTGATCACAGCTCTGTGTGTGTGGGGGGAGTGATGGAGGGTGTGACGCCTGTGGAGGCCCCCTGGGGACACGGGGCCTCTGTTTCTCAACCTGTTCTCTGAGCCGACAGTCTGCTGCTTTAATCCTCCAGCATCAGACTCTGCTCAGACATCGTCCGAGCCGCTGGAGCCATGGGACAGAAACTTCGGAGTCCAGCTGATGTCACTGAAACCTGCTGATGAATAAACAGCCCAACACACACTCATGGTCGTCACTGGGGATTTTAACCATGGACGTGCACCAACAATCCTTCATCAGTACATTTACTGCCCCTCTAGTGTTTTTCCATGAATTTCCCAGTTTGTGATCGTGCATCTGTTTAGTTTATCAGGCCTGTTTGTTACCAGTTGTTTGTTAGAGTTGGAGAATGAGGGTTTGTCAACAGGATGTTTTTACATCGTTAATCTACTTGGTGCACTTGTTGTACCTAAGTAGATTCATTTTCAGGTACTTTTACTCCACTACATTTTTGTAAAGCATTGTTTCATGTTCACTGTTTTTTATATATATATTTGTATTTGTAAGGCAATCAATAATTGGAGGCAAATTGGTTGACTGATCCAATCAGAGCAGGCAGGTAACATTAGACCCCGCCTCCTTCAGGAAGAGCAGAGTGAACCTGCAGCAGCAGCATCACTGGAGAATCATTCAGAAAAGGTCACGACCAAAAAGATGTAGTAGACTGTTTCATGAGGGGAAATGCTTTTAATTAAGCATTTTTAGAAGTACTTCATTACTTTAAGTATTTATTTTTTATTTATTTGGAAGCTACTGGGTAGTTTCCATCCATCCAGTAGAAAAGTTAATGTGGTACTTTTACTTTCACCTTAAAGTTTTGTCTATGTATTTGTACTTTCAGTCAAACGTAGTACTATTATATATCTCCCTGAAACTTGGTGAAGGACGGAACGTGGGCCAATACGTTTTGGATCTGGACAAAAGCTTTATCACATTTTTACAAAAGGTCGCCTTTTGGCATTTTCATCAATTTCCCTGGGAATACTTTCTGGATCTTGATTTTATAAAAAACTCTGACACATTTGAGGAACTGATATCGATAAGTGTGTGAAATTTGGTGCAGCTTGGTTGAATTGAACGTGACTGTTGGGCCTTGGCAGACGTGTGCGCTCTGCCTTGTGCCATCCTACTTGGTGCCGTTTTAATTATCCTAGAATTTCTCGTTGCCAAGCTCAGTTAGTCGGCAGCAGCGTTCTGTACATGGCAGCTAATTAATACAAGCTACAGGGCTTATGGAGAAAAAACACATGAAAACCAGACTTAGCAGAAAAAAAAAATGTGAAGGTGTGAACGAGGAGATAAAAAGCTCCAAACTCTTTCAAATTCACACGCTTACTTTCGCACATATGCACTATTTATAATGCAAAGCGTGATGCGCACGAGGGGAAAGTGAATTGTGCAGCGAGATCTAATTACAGGCCACAGAAGGAATGCATCTTCGCCCATGAACCCAGTAAGCGGCCTGTGTACAGAGCGTTTCAGAGGGAAGCTGCCAACGAACAAAGCTGCTGCAGATTGTCCTCGTTTCTCCTTCTTACCTCCATTTGTGTCCATTTAAAATTTAAAAGGGGGAAGGTGGGTGTCGCCATATTGGAGGTTGGAGAGAACAGTGTCTTGAAGGCTTTTTGGGTAACGGGATATCAGGGGGAAGGGAAACACACACAATGACCCACCGCCATGAAGAAGTAATGAACCAGCTGCTCGCCTGCGTGGCGTTTCTGTGTCAGCGGCTGAATTAAAAAATTCATTAAAAAAATAAAGAGTTTCCCAATCCGGAAGCAGAGACACATGTAACAGCCAAAGCCGTTTTTTTTTTAATTCCAGCTTGAAACTGAATCTCCACAATATTAACATCCATCGTCAGTTAAATAAAAAAGGATATAAAACAAACATAGAAAATGCAAATACAAGATTCAAGTACGTTTTTTTTTTTCTTCTTTTTAAAATCACTAACATTCGAGCCTTTTGATTCAGTTTGTTATCAATGGAGGAAATAAAGCGTGTGTTCGTTGGACGGTGCTCACAATAGAAAAAAGGGGGAAACAAGCTTTACCCTGATGAAGACGTTCTGGGAGAGGAAGCCCGAAAATCAATATCTGAAGAAAAATGCTGTAAAGGTCAGCGAGAGATTTTTAAAAAAATTTTGTTTACGTCCCCCAAATAACAGTGGAACGCTGTGATAAGTCAATGTGATGTTTTATCTGATGTGTCTGTGCTTTAGTGGCAGTTTCCACTGTGGCCTGATTGAAAGCAGAACATCGTCCACAGTGTGCTGCTCATCAAACAGCTGCAGGATGTTTTCTCAGTGTCGTCCCAGAGTAAAGCTGCAGAAATACTCCGATAAAAAAAAAAGAAAAAAGAAAAGAAGCTTTCCTGCGATTAATAACAACTTGTCAACGTCACAACCTCGGGCCCAAAGAAATCTGTCAAGTGTCTGATGAAAAAAAAACCAGAAACAAAAGACAGCTTATTGGATCTGTGATGACCTGGAGGTTGTCAGATTCATGTTTAATGTCACTGGGGTTTTTGTTGGCTCTGGCTTTGGGATTTTGGAGCGTCGACTTAAATGGGAATTTACCAGACAGGGCGGAATCGAGCAACGCTATTCAGCTGCATCATGGGAAATGTAGTGTTCGATGTTTCTGGAGGCTTTTCCTTTACCTGCCACCAGGATATCGCTGCTGCTTCGACCTTTTGATTATTGCAAGCCTCCAAGTTGAAGTAAAGGAAGTACAATACTAAACCACTTTAATAAACTGGACAAAAAGAGTTCTCAAATGCTTAATAAATACATCTGGAATCCAAACATTGATGAGATAAATTAATAAATGTAAATAAATACATGAAATTCAGATGTTTGACGCTTGACTCGTGAATGTGGATGAGGTGCTGATGGGACAGTAAGGCCTGCGTTTTGTTTTTTTCTGACTCTGGCTACATCCATACTTCTACGTTTTTTGTTTTGTTTATGTACTCGCGTACATCGGGCATGCTCGTGTCGGTGGAAACGGGCTTTGTCACAGATTGCTCGAATTATAGCTCGTCTCCTACACATACAAGCGGGAAAATGTAGAATTTAACTGCACTAAAGCTGAACAGGACAACAGGAGCCTGACGAATCAGGCAAAAACTACGTTGTGACAGAAAAGACCCAATCGGCAAGCGACGACTGTCTACGTCAGTGTTTCCAAACATCTCTGTTTCTACCCGTCCAGACTAAAACGCAGCCCCGTACTTTTCAAACAAAAACAATGGCAGCGTTTCCAAACTTCTCCGTTTTATCGGCTCTAAACCTCCAGAGTAGTTTGGGCGCCGGGTGTTGATGTGTCAAACAAAAACGTAGTAGTGTGGATGTAGCGTCTGTGGGATTGTCCCTTGTTTCACCTCCTCACAGTCACACCCAGACATGGAGCTGTCGCCATGGCAGCAGACGCAGGCTCATCTAGATGGAGCTCTGCGTCTTGATGAAAGCTGTCCTCTCGCCGTTCCTGTCCACTTCCTCGCTGTCTGATTCAGACTCGTAGGCGATCATGTCCTCATCCCCCCACACAGTGGGGATCCCCTTGTAGCATATCCGCGTCTTCCTCTCCCGTCCTTGGCCGAAGCCAAAACCAAAACCCACCCGCACCCCCCTCCGCTCTGAAAACACAGAGGGCAGTTTGGTTCTCCAGCCCAGCGCCGCGCCACCCGAGCGCATCTGCAGCAGGAGGAAGACGCCGCCGAAGGCCGCCAGGATGAAGGCACAGCTGAGCACGGCCACGACGGCGGGCAGCTGAGTGGATGGGGTGACGCTGAGCCCCGGGGGCTCCTCACCCTCTTGGCCGTTGTGGTCTACTGCGGCCGGGATCTCCTCGTGCGGCTGGGCTCCGTCTCCCTGGAGGCCCCCGGCTAGAGGGGACTTCCGCTGGACCTGGTTCTGGTGCAGGCAGGAGGTGAGGACCAGGTGGCTGTGAGGGAGGCAGGACAGGCAGTCTGTGGGGCCGGGGCCAGAGCAGGTGAGGCAGGCGGGGTTGCAGGGGAGACAGGCCTGGATTGAGGACAAGTCCACCCAGTTCTCCAGCGAGAGGTTGAGCAGCTGCGGTCCCGACGTGAAGCCCGGTGGACACAACTTCACACAACCCTGGAGGAAGAGGGAGAAGCCGGGGCTGCACTCTAGACGGAGAGAGGGAGAGGAAAGAAGGGTGTTAAGCCCTATCAGGAAAATTGGGATTTGTGAATATATAAAGAATTGATCTGATAAATATATAATATTATATATTTGTAGTAGGTCCAGAGACTAAAGTTGTCTTTCAGTTTACATTGATGAATTACTTTGATACATTTTCTGCTGTTTAACTAACAAATGAGTCAAACTCAAACTCAGGTTAATATTTGGTGATTAAATATTTAGAAATAGAGCCAGTTTTGTCAAAGTAGATAATTAAATTTACAAAGTATTTTATGTAGAATTCAGTGATAAAACCTTAATGGCTGATAAGAGTGAGATCAAATTAAACTCATGTAAATGTTAAGTTTTTAGTTAAAAACTTTATTGCATCATATTACTGCCTGTAAATCTCAACCTCGCAGACAAGACACTAAATTTGTTAAAAGAAGAAATGGATAAATCACCGAATCCACATCAGACATTTTCAAGAACCTTCAACTTTATTTTAGGAAGTTATTAGAAAATCGGGCACTGAGTAGAATACAGTGTGACCTCTAAATATATACAATATAGATTTGACTTGTAGAAAATGTCTGAATGCTTGGAAGCAGAGCGACGCTTCAGGACCTCATCTGCCTTTCAATGAGGGAGTCATCGTCTTCAGCAGTTGCTCACAGCCTAGCACCTCTTGCACTAACACAGGTTTAATCTCCCCCTGCTGCTCCTCCATACGTCGCACACTCTGATTCACACTAACATGACATATGGCTACGTGCTTTTTCACGGAGCACATAAAACAGACCAACGACAGCCTTGTAAAGCAATCTGTATTCACAACATTCGCTTTTCACAAATTAAAATAACGAAAGCCGTCTGACCTGGGGCCTGCTTTTTTTTATAACCTCGACTGTGAGCCAGCGCAAATACAAATGAGCCCGTTTAACTTTGGTGTGTGTGTGTGTGTGTGTGAGACGGCTCGAGTGATCTCACCGATGCAGATCTGCTGGGCGTCGAAGGTCTTGCAGCTGTTGTTGGACGGTCGAGGGAAATCGGACGACGAGGGGTTGATGACACTGGGGCCAGTGCCCCACAGGAAGAGGGTGAACTGACTCAGCACACCTGAGGCAGAAGGGGAGTGGGAGGAGGAGGAGGAGGAGAATATCAATTTAGCCCTTCTCAGAGAGGGAACAGTGCAAACCGGCTGGGTGGAGGACATGCGGAGGAGAGGAAAGGAAACGAGTGATGTGAGCATCACTGAAAAGGATCAGCACCAGCGGAGGAAAAGAGGTTTTCCCATCTCACCCCCCCCCCCACCCCGAATAAACAAAGCCACAGGAAAGCTCTAGGACTTAACAAGTTAACACTTCTTCACCATATGCGGAGGTTTGCCTTTTGAAAGAAAATGCAGACCGTCTGTTGCAAATAACAAGAAAATTCTCAGGATACTGACGGATAATCAAACGGTTGCCAGTCACTTTCTTACAGCTGTAATCAATCTGGAACCTCTGGAAACAAACAGGGAGAACTGAGGAGAGGCGACTCAGGGAAGCGTGAAAATATGCACACAGCCTTGAGTTGGCGTAAATGTACCATAGTCGCGTCCGTTAGCCGCTACGTTTTCAATTTCCAGGGTCCATTCCCCTTGAGGATCCTCGTCCCACGAGTGGGTGGTCATGAAGGCCCAGTCGTTGAATCCCTCTGAGGAGAAGTCATTGGGCCTGGAAGAAAGAAAGAAAGAAAGAAAAAGGGGTTTTCTCTGTTATTTTGTGCTCAGATGCAAATAGGGTGTTTTTCCCAGCGAGCATACTTGGTAGTATTTGTGCATACGTGGAATTGAGGCACGTGCACATACTGTTGGTCTGTGTGTGTTCGAGACAAAGAGATTTATAGCAGGTCTGGAGTGTTGTTGTGTGTGGGCAGTGGTGTATTTTCCCTGTGTACCTGGGGAACAGCAGGGTGGAGCGTGTGCCCAGTGGGCTGATGAGATGAATGGCCAATTTTCCCCTCTGGTTGTGGGAGAGAGTGAGGCGAGCCTGGGCGTGTTCCAGAGAGCTGACATACTCGGGCCGTCCCCAGCAGGCGTCCACGCTCCTGCTGAACACCAGCTTGTTTCCGATGTCTCTGCAGGTTTGACAAGTGGGGGGGGGGTGGGGGTGGGGGGGGGGCAGAGTGGTTAACGTATGGCTGCAGGAATGGACACAGACAATAGCACGTGCCACAAATTTACGCGAGCGTGCCGGCTCCGAGGGGGAATGAGGTGACATCTATCAGGATGAGCGGCAGGACAGAACAGAAAGTGCTCATAATGACAATAAAACCCACTGCACGCCACACACACACACACACACACACACACACACACACACACACACACACACACACACACACACACACACACACACACACACACACACACACACACACACACACACACACACACACACACACACACACACTGCTCTGAGTCACGTCTAACCTCGGCTCTGTGAGCATGGTGTGAACACACTGGTTCTGTGGCCCCAGTGTCGTCCAGTTCTGTGCCAAAGAAACCATAGTGCCGGCATCCAGGAGCCCGTAACCAGTACGAATGACTCACTGCAAAGACAAAAAAAAAGGATGGAGGGATGAAAAGAAGTGGGTGGCGACAAAACATCAGAGAGAGAAATTACAATCAAGCAACAATCCACAATAAGGTTTTATTTTTGCTCCTCATTCCTGGACTGAATAAACGACCTCCATGTTCCTGTGAAGTGAATTTAACCTTCATCAGGTCCTTTCTGACTAAAGACCAACAGGCTGAAACTGTGGATCGCTGCAATGCTCCGTCAGTTCACAGTTAGAGTTACATTTATTTATTATTGTGTATTTATGTGTAAAATGTCACACAAGCTAAATCTATTTACTGAGAAAGAATAGATTTCCATTTGCTACTGTAAAGGAATCAGGCTCATTGTTTTAATTTTAATTTAGTATTATTACTCGAACAACTTCAACAACAGGGTCATCAAGTGCTCGTAGTTGATTATCCATGTTGCGTTCTACACTGGAAGCCGAGGCTCCTTCATTTGAAAGGGGGTCATGTGATAGGAGAGGTTAAAGGCTACGTCATGACTGAAAAGAACCAATCAGCAGGCGGTTGTGATTGTTTACGCCATCGTTTCCAAACATCTGTTTCCGCCCGTCTACACTGAAACGCAGTCCTGGAGTTTTCAAACTAAAACGGTGCCAGGAGCACTTGTTTTATCGGCTCTAAAACTCCGGAGCAGTGTGGACAGCAGGCGGATGCATTTATGAAACATAAATGGAGCAGAATGGCTGTAGCCTGAGGCTCAAATATAAAACCCTACAATCCTGCCTGTGCTTGTTTTTCTAAGTCACTACCTCTGCGTCCCACTCCGTTGGTCTTCCAGTCTCCGGCGCTGAGGTGTCCGGGCCGGGACGTTCTCACCACCAGGTGCTGCATGTCCCTCCAGGTCAGGTTCATGCTGCACGGACACAGGAAGGAAAGCAGAGCGACCGTATTGACTTTCTGTCACATAATAGCTTTGTGCATTATGCGCATAATGAGAAAAATCCGGGTTTCAGTGACCTCAGCTGTACGACAATAAAGCAAGGAAACGGTGCGGGACACACGAAAGGTCAGGAGTCTGTAGACACACCTGAAATATGATCCAGCTGAGGATTTACAGAGGAGGATATCAATACATGTCAGAAATATTATACTGAGAAGTAGAGGAAGCCCGGAGGGAGATGTCGTCAAGCAGAACAAAGATATGGGCTCAAATTAAGGTTTTAACACCAGTATTAAAGCTACATTATAAGCTATTGTGTAGAACAGGACAGGGAATACAGTGGAACAGGGAATACAAGACCACAGAGGACTGAGTCTTGACTTCTCCGTAATGATTCTTTCTAATGAGGTCTGGGATTCGGGGGCACCTTCTTCACATAAGAAGCCCAATAAAATAACTTTTTTTAATATAGAGGAGCCTTTAGGTCATCGAGGAGGAAAAGAAACCTGCTCTGTGGGTTAAGATAATAAAACGCATGAATCACACGGCGTTCACCGAGAGCAAGGCCACAGCCGACAGAAACAGAAAGGCAGGACGGCGCCGTGGCACATCACCTCTGCCACTCTGCATCAGCGTCTCGCCGCCACCACCGCCCACCCCCAAAATAAAATAAAAGTCAATGTCACCTCGGCCGAGAGCGAATAAAACGCTCTCAAAACACTCTGCCTATTAAATGATTCCATCTCTGTGAATTCCAGTGTGGTCCCAGTCTGATAAACCAGGAAGCTTGTTATTACTGCTGTCTGTCAGGAGGCCGTGTGTGTGTGTTAAGAGGGACTACACGGTGTCAGCTCTGTCAGTCTCTGCCCTTCATTTCATGATACTAGAGGTGACAGTGCAGAGATAAAAGCCGGGACGTACTGAAACCGGGCGGTGAGGTTAATCCTGGCGGCACAGATCCGACACCTGTCAGCTGAGGGCCAACGTGGAATTGAGGCAAATTATGCAGAGCAGAGCTTTGCTGTTTGATAAGAGGACATAACACGCAGACGTGATACGACCAAAGACAACGGAGGACACGTCAGAGCTGCTGGCGGAAACCACCTGGAGGGTCCGGCGTGACCAATAATGACAGACAGTGAAAATCTTCATCGGCCGCCCCACAGGTATTCAGACATCTGTGTTGGCTGCAGCTGCCGCTTCGTCGTTCTAATTAACTGATTATCCAAAGCTTTATTTTCCGAGGAACAAAAATTTCTGGACCCAGAGCCAATTCCCAGACGCGAGTGCAGGCGCGAAATCACACACACACGCGCCTCCAGAAATGTGACTCTGTTTGTCCTCGACAGCGGCTCATCCGCTCAACTTCAAACTGGCCGGCTGTGTTGCTCAGAACCCCAGGAAGTGATTTGAATGAGCGGTTCTCAGGACCCTGACACTAACCCTCATTTATTTGAACCTGAATGCAGCTTTGTGAGTTTGTAAATAAAACCCTTCTTCTGGTTTTCTAATGTAAAAGCATAAAAAAAAAAAAAAAAGAAGGGCTATTGTTGTTATAGGAGACTGTCCTCACTCACTTGGCCTCCAGAGCCAGAGCGATGATCCCAGCAGCCAGTGGGGCTGAGGCAGACGTCCCCGTGTGAGAGTCTGTGCATTTCTGCCTGAGGTCCGTGGTCACCTTGGAGACGGGAGAGAAGAGCACAGAGAAACATGGTTAATATGACATGATGGGTTTTTGTACTTCAGCAGCACGGGGGAGAGTCACGCTGAGAGGGGTGGAGGTTTAAGTCAGAGGAAGGCTCGGGACATTGGGTGCCTGCAGCGATGTGGGATGTGGAAAGAGGAAGAGGAGGAGGAGGAGGTAGGTGTAGTCTGAAGGATGTGGAATCGCTGCCAGAGGGTCACAGCTGGGGCAGTGAATGTCAGCCAACTCAGCTCGGCTAGGACGGGCAGCGGTGAGACGCAGGACGCTCTGGGTACGATTCTGCTCTCCGTCTGTGGCAGTGCCAGAGAGTTAATGAGGCCTGTGTGGGTCAAGATGAGGACACGTCAGAAATGAGAAAGGAGACAGAGGGCGCGGTCGGGGCCGGGGACATATTCTTGGTTTGCAACTTTTGGCCTGACAGATTGTGGCGCTAATGGTCATCACATGTCTACGTGTCAGAGGCGTAAACAGCGAGAGGACGTGTGTCTGCACCGGCCAACTCTTAGATCTCAGAAATGGATCAAATAACACAAAGACAAGTCCATTGTTTTCATTGTTGTCGGCAGTTGTCATCACTTTTAATATTGGAGCTATCAGTGAAATTATTTATTAGGAAAAGCACAAATATTTTATGGCTCCAGCTTCGATTTTCTGCTTCTCTCAAGTTTCATAAAAATAAAATGACATGAAAAAATTAAAATCACATCATGTGTCTCCTCCAGCGCTCTGCTGCTTTTAAACTTTAGACTAAAGAGTTATCAGATAACAGCCATCAGCGGCACTGAGTCCTGGTTCAGCTGGAGCTGCTCTCTGAGCCGCCTCCACGCCCACAAGCACATCTTAGGAATTATTGTAAATTGTTTTAATAAATACATATCAGCCGAAAATATCGTTAATGGCAAATCCACATCGGTCAGCTCTAATATAGTTATTAATATGTATGTGTGTATAAATACATACATATACACACAAATTGTGTTAGAATTTCTGTTGTGCACAAAGCATGATGGGCAATTAGTGAGTTTTGTCATTTGCAAACAGCTTACATTTTCTTCTTTCTAGGACTGTGAACACTAGATCATTTAATTGCTGCATGCACACTAACACACAGACACAGACACACACACACCCACCCACACGGCCATTAACTTTAGTTTTTGTCTCGTTGGTAAAATCAGGTGACCTTGTGGGACCTAGGCTTCCATATCCGTCCAAATGATCTACTTGTCAGTCCATGTTGGACTTTTTTCCAAAGCCCGCTCTGCTTGGGACATAAATAGAGGTTTTGGACAAAGGAAAACTAACATGAATTTGCTGATGCAACAAATAGCAGCCTCTGCCTGCGAAAGCCTCAATACAAAGCCGTTGCTGTGGTATATTTTAAAATGACTTCAATTTGGCCCATTTGATGAGTTGTGCTGTGCCGCCTGCAGCACGCCTCTGGAGCATTTCGGAGGGAATGGCAGATTTGTGGTTGTTTAATGTTATTCTATGTCCCGGAGGCAAGTCTTTATTCAGCTGACACACAGCGTGAAGGAAGCCTGTGACATCTCGCTGTTTGTCAGCATCGCTCGCTGTCACACATCAGTCACTGTGATTCTGACAGTCGGATGCTTATTTCTGATTTGAGAGAAACAGGATCAATGTACACGTACAGTTGAACAGGGATATTGTGGCTGTTCCAGCATCAACATCTATCGGACTGATGACAACTCAAAGTGTGACACAAAAGGATCCATTTTCGAGGACATAGAATATAAGGATGTGTGCAGTCTTGATAGAATAGTGGAAGAACTGAGTGTGGTTACATAACTTATGTTGTGTTTGCTCCTACTGAACTTTGTGTCTTGTTGAGTTTATTATGAAGGATCCATTTATAAATGGATGTTGTATCACAAGAGTATCTCTACTAGAGTCACACAGATATACAGGCTTTTGGGGCCAATGCAGAAATCAATGTACAAAAACAAATCCATATGACAAAGTGTTGTGATTGAGGTTTGATATTTTACAGTTCTACCATAACTTTATTATATATAAAACCAAGATTAAAAAGAAAACACAAATACAACCAAATATTGAGAACTGAATTAAGAACGTATATACACATCTTTTTTGCATTGTTTACTCTGTAAAATACAACATAAATACCAATAAATCCTTCGGGCTCTAATCCCAACAGGCTCATATACAAATACAACCCAAAACATATTTCGGAATTTATTGTTTTGAAAATGCAGTTCAGCCTTTGGAGCTTTAAGAATTATTTGTATCGTTAGTCATTGCATGTGGGGAAATGCTTGCATGGTTAAAATGATTTAAGACGACTTCTCCTTGTCACAAACTATTTGCCAGATGAAGGTCTCACAGCGAAACATTGCCAAGAAAAAACTTGACAGTGTGCAGGAGTCGTCTGCTATTTTTGTGGTGCTGATATTTACAATCCTCCACAAGAGCTGATATGTTCAGAGTGTGTGTGTGTGTGTGTGTGTGTGTGTGTGTGTGTGTGTGTGTGTGTACACCCACTATCTGTTTCTCCCCCGGGTTTCCGGAGCTGAAGGTGGAAGCGAGCGTGGAGGAGCAGGGCTCGCTGTACCATGGCACGTTGCCGGACTGCGTGGTGCTGCTGATGGACAGGGTGTAAATGCTGTTTGTGTAGCCGTCGCAGTTGCAGCTGTCCTGCTCGCGGCCACCGTTACCAGAGGCCCACACGAAGATGGAGCCCAGTCCGCCGCGTCCCTGTGAGGTACAGAAACACACCGTTCATCCAGTTGTGATCCACGTGTATTAAGAGAGAGAGGAAAAGTAATAAGAACTGTGCTAAGTGTGAAAAATTGGCTTTGACAAAGACTGTTGGTCTCACTTCTTAAACGCTTTGTCATTTATGTGCTTTCTTCCAGAAATACTGAGCTGCTGTAGGCACAGCTCTTATTAATACATCATAATGACAGGGGAATTATTGCGGCAGAGCATCAGATAACAAATAGAAGAAATGTAATTACAGAATCTACCCAAGCTGAATATAATTTAGGGGTCTGATAAATGACATCATGACATCTGGCAGTGAGACTGCATGCTCCTGAAATAAACCAAATACATTGGACATACATTTAGTCCAGTTGGCTCTGCACAGTCAACAGGAGGCAAGAAATCACAGGGTGGTTTATGACTCAGGGGAAAAAACGGCACTGAACCATTTTATTACAGTAACCAGGGGTGTCATTTGTCAACTAGGGAGCATTGCAAAGATTGTTCCTTTCATTCCAAGACACACAAAACCTTTTTCATGCATTTGTCTCCAGGTGATTAGATTATTGTAAGTCTTCATTTCGCCATGGAAATCGATGTGCGGCTCTCAGCCCCGAACAACAACATGGCTCTCGTAGTGCTCACAAGTTGTGGAAGAAGAAGTGCACATTTTCTTGGTTTTGTCCTCCCCGCATTCTTTACCTATGGCCTTTAGAATTGATTTTTAAGTTTCACTGCTTATTTTTAAAAGGCATGGTTTGGTCTGCCCCCCACACGGATGACCTTTCTCTCGCCATGCTGCAGATCGTAGCCTGGGGTCTGCTGACCAGTTGCTGCTGACCGTCTCGGGGGGGGCGCACTACAGATGGAGAAAAAGGGCAGCAGGGCCTCTGCTGTCAGGACTCCTCAGCTCTGAAACAGCCGCTGGTGCCAGAAGGACTTTACTGTATATAACTCTTAGAGACTTATTAGTAATTATTTTCCACCTATTGTCATGTTTTATTGCACTTTCTTCCTGTAAATATATAAATTTTGCAAGAAAATGTTTTTCTTGTTTGTTAGAGCTCATTATCTCTTATTCTTTGATCTGGTATTTGGAAAAGAAAAACACTTGTGTTTTTACGAAATGCTCCAAATGAAACAACATAGGTTTTAATATAATTTATTCACAACTCGCATTTCTATTCAGCACTCATCACATCCAGTTAATAAAACGAATAAAGTCGTGAAAGCAGCGATGCAGACATGGTGACGCTCGGAATGAAAATGAAAGATAAAAATACTTTTCTTACACTTTTGCTGCAGTTTGAACCAAAGTGGGCGGATACAATTAATTCTAGAGAACAAAACAAGGCACCGAGGAGCACGTATGGTGATGGGAAGTGATAAAAGAAGGTGGAGGCGCCTCTCTTCCATCCTCTTGATGGCAAGAAAGAAACTAATAAGGTGAGAGACGGAGATGCAAACATTTCACCCACAGATACACAAAATGACAACTTGTTTTCAGACTGTGTAAAGCCACAGTACACCAACCTGCTGTCACCAATGGAGGTTGATGACTTTACTGATTTTTCAATTCATAACTACAACGGCACTTTAGTAGAGTGCACACCTCCCCGGCCTCACTTTCTTTTAAATCAAGATCTCTGCATTAATCCCACGAATATTTGAGCCAAGGCAAAATTTAAAGGTTTCTTTTTTGGCCCGTGTCCACCCAGCTTTTGCTTTATCAACCCATCCATCCAACCAACCAACCAACCAACTAAAACAGCCATTAAACCAACTAACCAACCATGAAAACAAAAAAACAACCCACCAACTTACCAACCAACCCAAGAACTAAAACAAACAAACAAACACAAAAGGGGTGAAAACACACCCGTCTTGGTGAAGGTAATCAGGGTAATGATAAGCTATATATATCTTAATCATTTTACAACTACATGTCACGTGACTATTTTGATTAAACCACAATTGAGTTGTCATGAAGTTGGAGTGGGAAACATTTTTCTCCCCCCAAAACGATCCAGAAATAAAAGTACGACTTGAACCGTGGATTTGTTCCTGTCACATCATCCCTCCCAGTGTTGGCGATGTGACAAGCCTTGACAAAGTTGAAATAAAAATGCTTCTCCTGGATGCACGCTGCTGCCTGCGCCTGCACTGCATCAACACCGGAGCCTCGAGGCTGTGGCTAATACGCTGAAACCTTCCAGCCCAATTTATGACCTGACACTGACTGTGCTGCAGGTTACGGAGGCAACAGCACTTCATTGCTGAGGGTTATCTCACTGTCAGGGGAACACGCGCTGAATCAAAAAAAGGACCCGTTGTGCTGCTGTCAGGCAGATTCTCCTCACTAGGATAAGCGGTGCATTTTCACATGGAGTGTGATACATGAATAATTCTGCTCCAACAGAAATTAGCAGTTTCATTCATTAATGTGCCAGTTAGCGTGGCCTTTGTGTCTGACTGCTGCTCTGCATCAGTGACGGCTGCTCTGTTTCTGCTTTTCTCTCATCTCACGTTCATGATTCAGCCGACGTCTTTTGATGTAGCGATTCTGACACATGAGAGATGATGATATTAGCCTTAGATAAAATGTCATACTCTTTAATGTCTTACTCGATCCATCTCTGAAGGACTAGTCAGAGGGCGATTACCAAACTCTCCTTGGGTTTGTCCTTCACTGTAGCAGAGCTACATCTCAGAGAGAGAACCTCCATTACATATTGAGACAGTAGGATTGTACATGTGGAAAATATTAACAGACTAATATTGCAGAGGGCTGCAACTAACAAATATTCTTTATTTATTAATCTCACAATAATTGATATTTTCTGAGTAGTTAATTCACTTTCTGGTGGACTTACCAATAAATAATAAACCATAACATCCAATGTTAATCTTTCAAACTTTCACTCGCAAAAAAATGTCTAAATATAATAACACTGAAACGGCCAATGCACGCCTTCAAAAATACAGTGGGCAGGTGCGCAGGAGAAAAAGCACACACAGGTGAGAGAAGGGGAATCCTGTGCACCTTCATCAGGTAAACAGTGAGACAAAGGACATTCAAACATATATAAGCTACACTTCCGTGGAAGTGGCCAATCGGAGAGAAGAAACTATCAGACTCTCAGTCTGTTTGCATTTAGCTCATTAGAAGAGACGACTAACCAACTCAAGGTAGAAAGATGAAAACTTTAGTGGATAACTGAGGAGCTAATCAAAAATTGAGAGTTATCATGCTATAATGTGGAAAAAGCACACAATTAGAAATAGGGGAAAGGCATTTTAGAATAATATATTGCCACGATAAAACCCATTAGATTCACATAACAAGAAAAAAATCTACATGATAGGAAAAATCGATAACCATTCCCCCCCCCTATCGTGTAGTGTTAGGGTTAGGGTTAGTCACGCAGTCATGTAGACTAATGTTTTCATGTTTCTACTCACCCGGGTATTGAAGCCTTGAGTTAATGAGCTTGGTGTCGTCTCTTCTAATGAGTTAAATGCAAACAGACTGTGGGTCTGAGAACCTGATCGTTTCTTCTCTCTGATTGGCCCCTTTCAAGGAGGTGTAGCCTATATATGTGTTTGAATGTCCTTCGTCTCTCCGTTTGCCTGATGAAGGTCCACGCGACCGACACGCTGTGCATGTAGTAAACTTTGTGTACAGGACCGTGTGCAGGATTCCTCTCAGTTTTACAGAGTGCAGTGCACCTGTTTTATTAGGTCTCTTGTTTAAAACACTCCCACACTTTGGTTGATTATGTTCTCGCTTTTAGATTGTGTTCTTTTCCCCCATCATCGGAGATTAAAGTAAACAGTGCGATGCATTAATGCATTCCACACAAGAGATTTTTTTGCGTAATTGATGTAATCAATGACCTCCTAATATTGTATGCTGTTGAACACCAGCCGCTTTTATGCAGACACTTCACTTTATATGGAGTTTAAAGGAATAGTTTGGCGTTTTGGGACATATGTTAGAAGAGAAGGTTTGATACCACTCCCCTGTCTGTAAGGTAAATACAAAGCTGGAGCCAGCAGATGGTTAACTTATCTTAACAGAGAGACTGAACACTGAGGGAGACAGCTTGCTGGGCTCCGTGCACCAACAGCTCTAAGGCTCCTTGATGAACTTGTCATATTTCATCTGACAAACAAAAGTTTCATTTTACAGGACTGTGTGTTTCAGCCAGTGCTCGATGTCACTGGAGACTCTGAAAATCTGTTTCCCCATTAATATATGTTTCTCCCTAAATTAAGCTGAGCTAAACCTAATCCCCCACCAAAACCAGTTAACTCTGTTATGTCGAACCCCAAACTAACCCACGTCCTAACCTCAACCAAAGAGGGCAAAGATACGGGAAACACTGAAGGAGAAACAGAAAAGAGAAATAGAAAAGAAACCATCAGGCATCACGTGAGACCATTACTTAATTTGTGAGCTTTACAGGTGCTGGTACGTAACCTTTGGACAAAGCCAGGCTAAATGTTCCATCCAGTTTCCAAGTCATTATACTGAGCCAAGCTACTGGATGTAGCTTAAATCTTCTCATCTACTCTCAAAAAGAAAAAAAATAAGTACATCTCCCAAAATGTCAAAGTACTTCTTTAAAGAGCGGATGCAAGTTAAATACCAGTACTATAAAACAGGGAGGATATAAAGATTTAAAGTCCAAACTTATGCTCTCACTGACCTTGGTGATTCCCTGGAGAAAAGCCTCCTTCGCCAGCTTGGCAGGGCCGTCCAGCGACTTGCCATCGTCTTCCGGGCCCCAGCTGGCGCTGTAAATGTGGATGTGCTGCGGATTGAGGCTAAGGGAATGAGCCTCAACCATGTCTGTCACCTCCCCATCCAACATACGAACCCCTGGAAAACAAACGCGCATTGCAGCGCAGATTAGATCAGCGAAGTAGAGAAGCGCAAAGTGACAAAATGACAGATGGTAAAGAGACGGCGGGCAATTGAAGTTTCGCCCCAGATGGGTGGAGAGGTGACAAATGGTGCAAGTGACAATGAAAAGAAAAGTTGACATAAAAAAGAGTGAAATATTTTATAATTGGTTGGACTGCAAGTTCCCTTATTATCTTCAGCTACACACAAAAAAAGCCCCAAAACAAAACAGAAAAACAGGCAGAAGAAAGGACTTCACAGGAAAAGACTTCAGAGACTTCCCATTTTAGTTCAGACTTTAGAGTACAAAGGTTCACCCACGACTCTGCGACTCAGAGGGAATCTACACTGTTTTAGTGTCACGCAAACAAAAAACCCAGATGGTTGTTAAACCTAGAAAGGCTGTTTCCTGACCACCCCAAACACACAGGAAAGGACAAGTAGACAAACTAACACACACACACACACACACACACACACACCGAGATATAAATGAGCTGAGAGTTTACAGAGCCGTTAACAGACTGGTGTCCACAGGGTTTACACCAAATATCACCTTTCATCGTACCTGAACGCAGCCCCGCCTGAGCCTTTTGAAGTGAGCGGCCTCAGATCACTCCCCTGAACATTAATGACTGCAGAGAGGCATGAAATGATCCACCATCAAATAAGTTCCATTACTGGAGGAGAGGACCCCCGGGACCGCGGAGGCAACAACACACAACTGACGACGTCCACGTTGAGACTTCAATAATCCATTCTACACAACCTGCCTGCCCAGCAGGCGCAAACACAAGCCAGTGGGGATGCAGCCAAAGAAGGAATTACTCAGCTGGCGTGGGGAGATTCACAATAACACAAGCTTGAATACTGAGTAGCCACAAAAAAATAAACTTTACTGAGGTAAACATCCGACATAAAGCACAGGGTTTGCTCGGTGGTCATTATGTGGGCGCTGTATTGCAGCAGTAACGATAATCACCGTCGTAACTATTCTCATCAACCTCCTGCAGTTTGACGTTTCCTTATTAAGGCGCTGCTGTGCCAGTTCCCTGCTGCTCCGGTGAGTCAATGGGAGCAGGTAGAGATGCAGCTCTGTGAGCCTGGCAGAGGGAAACAGGTACAGTGGGTGGAGGGAAACACAGAGTGAGCCAAGTAGGGTCAATTACAGGGTTTAAATACAAATCACTAATCACCTCTCAGTGAGGAGACGCACATTTAGGCTTCCCCACAAACATAAGCGCTGGTGCTCACATGCGCATACACGCGTAGGGCCGGCACTTGGAAGCGAATCACAGCTGTTTATAAACAATTCACTGACCCCATGACGTGAACAGATTCACAGCGGAGTAATTTACGAGAGCGGCGCTCCGTCGGGAGATGGATGGTAATGAATACAAAGAAGGAGAGTTATGAGTAACATCTGTGAACGGGAGTTCTCGGGCACCACGGGCCACGTCGAGTCTTGTTGGCTGCCGGCGTGTCTTTGACAGATTGTTTGGAGACAAAAGTTACAAAAAGCTTCTTTGGAATACTTTATCAAGTGCAAAAAATGTTGGTTAAAAAAAGGAAAAGAAAACCCTTCCAGATTTAGTTTGTGATCACAGGTTTAATTTAGAAGAACCTCTACATATCTTCTTCCTTTGTTCACCTCTGCACATGCTGATAGCTTTATAATTGTTGAAACAAGATTCTGCCCTGACAGTCTCATTATGACAAAGTTTTCCGGCAGATGCTATGAACAGATGTTCACTGGGTTGCTGTTTTCTTGGCATTAATATATTTAATTTATGTCGCTTCCTTGTCAACGAGGTCACAACAAAGCAGAGCTTTGTTTCCTCTAATTGGAAGAAAATTAGTAGAAGAAAGGTTTAAATGAAGGTGGGATGAGATTCAGATTCACCCTGTCACGAACGTAAATATGAAACCCACATGTTTTTATGTGACAGGGTCTCAATAATGAGGCGTTTAACTCTTTTTGGTTGTTAATATCGTGATGCCGAGAAAGGTAGATGCTTCCAGTGCATTTTCATAACTTTTTTCACATTTTGTTATGATGCAGCCCTAAGGTCTTTATTGAGCAATTTATTTGGACGTTATTAAAATTCTTGTATTCAGTCAATGCAAGCTTTCACATCAGTGACAGTGCTGAGCGATATCGTGACTACTTTCTACTTTTTTGGACCGATTTTTCCAAGGTTTTGCTTCCAACAAGTTCACATCTAACCAATCAGAAAGCATATTGTTGTCAACATCACATTTTGAAGCAGCAGGAGAAGAACTTCCTCCTCTATGCAATCTGATATAGATTGAGTTAAAGTTTATTTGTTGATTTATTTAATATATGTGTCTTGTGCCATTGCTCAGTTTTTTTGGTCTTTGAACGGATACGATGTAGCCGAGTTGAAGCTAAACTCGAATAACAGGCAAAGAAAATGAATGGACCCAATGTGCAGAGCAGAATGTGTTTACAAACAAAAATCTAATTAAATACAGAAGAAACTCATTAAATCCATCCTGAAGCGGCTGTGGTTGTGTTTAAGCTCCAGAACCAAACTCACCAATTCTTTGCCCATTTTAATTGTAGCCGGTATTCAATCTCCTTTTTCTTTTTATGAATCAGAAGAAGACCCAGATCGTCATCGCTTCATGTTGAATCCATCATTTTCCGAGGTGTTTTTTTTTTCATCCCTCTTGTATTCACTAGATCGCATCACACTTAATGTGAATAGTCAGGCACGTCGCAATTCCCCTATTGCATGTTGTTTATTCATGTTGCCTTTGATGTCCAAAAGCCTTTAAAATGAAAACAAAATCCCTCGTCAATCGACTCTCAGCAGTCCATAATGACAAAGCTAAATTGCATTCAGACACTTGGCCGTGACATATTTAGCTCGGGTGCCTCCAGATTCACTGGAGCATCTCTGAGACGTTTCTACACCTCATCCACCTGAGGTGAACTCATTAGATAGGACGGAATTTGGAACTCAATCGGGTCTGGTTGTTCACGTCAGAGGAAAAACCAAACCAGGAGGTCGAAGCAACCGCCTCAGAGACACCATGGTGTCGAGGCACAGATCTGAGGAAGGCTAAAAAAATAATAATTCTGCTCCACTGAAATTTCCCAAGAGCTCAGTGGCTTGGTTTCCTCCAGACGTGACACTTAGAATTGAGGGCAAACGTTTAATCTTGGTTTCACCAGACCAGTGAAACTTGTTTCTCATAGACCGTGAATTCTTTAGGTGCTATTTTTGGTAAACTTTAACTGAGGAGAGTTTTCCATCAGACCTCTGCGGTCATAAGACCCAGATCAGGGAAGGGCTGCAGTGAAGGTTTTGTCATGATCAAATATTGATGTGATTGATGAGGGAGAAAAATAACTTTTCGTTACTTTAGCAGAAGAACACGACAGAACTAAATGTGAATGTAGGGTTAGATTAGGATAAGTTTCAGCTTTGCAACCATACTCTAAATTGATTTTGAAAGCACTCTATATGTTGAGTCACAGGTACACACACACACACACACACACACACACACACACACACTCTCACACACACACACACACACACACACACAGTCAATAAGAAGCAACTATCCATTAATTTCCAATAGAAATAGATTGAAAAAAATAGATCAAAAGCCATTCTCCTCAATGACAATGAATCAAGGACTGTTCATTGTGTGTCTGTCTCTGCAGCACAATTTACCCTTTGCACTGAACAACAGAATAAATCAGTCACAAAAAGAAAAAAATCCATGGAAACATATTAAAATAAAGCGACCTGGCCAAATCAGACTTAGGTCCCAGATTAAAAGGATCAAACAAAAGATCAATTAGTTAGCATGAATATTATTATGCATATACTTTTTAATTTGTATGAATATTAAGCTGTTTTCGATTATCGTAAAATCAAACACTTTACCAAATTAAAAATCCCGACGTCAGGCTTCACTCACCTCCAATTTTAGCATTATAGGCCACGCCCACACCACACACACCGTTGTTGGCTGCAGCCGCAACTTCTCCTGCACATCGGGTCCCGTGTCTGCCAGGAGAAAAGAGTGACAGACACACGTTGATGAAGAATATTGTAAAGAAACACAAAGGGACATGATAACTTGCAATTACATTAGTATTTAAACAATACTATAAATTTAGTTTTACTTAAAAATACAGCACAGTTAAAAGAGAAGCATGAATCCAATGGTCCTTTTACAACCAGAGCAAATTTCAGTTGTAAGTTGCAACAATAAATGCCAGGAAGCCTAAAGTGCCTTTCACATAAAAGGCTTTTTTATTTAAGTGGTTAAAGAATTCAGGACTTGTAGGAACACAGAAGAAGAGAGCGCCGACCTTTACGGTCACAACACGTATCGATTTCTTTTTTCTTCACAGCATAACAGGCATCACATTCAGAGATGAAAAGATGTGTTGAGAGCCAGAAGTCCCATTTGCACTTTAGTGTTTAAAGGAATAGAAAGCCTTGTCTTAGTTATAGTGCATAGTTATACTTATATAGATAAAGATAATGTTATGGAGTTAATTTGCAGCGATCAGACTTTTGTATCAAATTTTGAGATCATGGCTTCTGTTGCAGCACTTTTAAATAATCAAAACACACTTTCAGACATGTGCTGATTCAGTGGGAGTGAATGTGAAAAGTCAGTCACTCTCGGTGACGAGGGCCGACACTATGTCGATGTGCTGTAAACAAAAACAGGTGATTTCTGCAGCAGAATCATATGTCATTTTCCTGTTGTTGTGATCGTGTCTGACCAAGACAATCGTGAAAGGCCACAGCCAATCGTTCAGACGTGTTGATGGAAAAACAGCTTTTAAAACAAACACAGACAGAATCATTTGGTCTGGAAAATTGCCAACATCAATACAGAAAAGAAGCAGAATCATAGAGGTTTTGATTGTTCAACTCAATAAACACATTTTCAGGGGGTTGAAAGTAAAGTTAAGCACTGAATGTTTGAGTTTCCATCAATGACCAGGTTCTCTGCGATATCACAGCTTGTACTTGTACTGCAGTACATACAGTACCTGAGAGACTATAGTCAATATACTGTACTTGCAAGAGTTGTTAAATAAACATACTAGACTCATAAAACATTTAGGAACTCTTTTCTCCAGTTGCTCAGTTCACAGGATGGAGGCTCTTCAAATCAGAACTTTGACAGTCACCAGCCACGTGACATTCAAATTAAATGTGATGTATAATTGAAGGACGTAAAACTATTCAGACCCTCAAATACCTTCAGCCAGTCACATGACTTTCAGAGAACAGACAGGTTCCCTATAGAAGCCTGTCGGGGGTTTCAAACACACCGAGACTTCACAAACTTAAAAACTCCAACTCCGAAAAGCACCACAGATCCAGGACGATGAAAAGTCTAAATTGAAACTGGGAAAAGTAATCATTAGTGAAAAAGGAATTAATGTGTCTCATCGACTTGCCGTGAGCTCAGACTGCAAATGGATGGAGTGCATAGAGTGCTTGGCATTTAACATAGGTCATTAAGATTGTCTCCTGATTACAGTGCAGATTTCTGATTAGGAGGTTTGCCGTGTCTCAGCCGTCTCTGTGTGAATGTTATTGGAACAGAGCTAATTACATCCACAGTTTTGTTTTGGAAGAGCCCAAACAATGACATGATTTTTTCTTTTTTGGGGATCTCCCAACCTCCCCGATGATGAGGCTGAGGACAAAGTCGTTTCACAGGGTCAGAGCACGGCTACGCCTCCAGCTGGGATCCTGATTAGACTCTGTGTGTCTCTGTGATATATTACCCACCTGCTAATTCTCCGTTTTGTTCACTCTGACACATTTTAGCAAAAGATCACCACTGTCTTCTGTCTAATTTGTCTTCCTGTCTTTCTTCCTTTCTTTCTTAAAGCTCATTATTTATGACATCAAAGGAAGAAGAAAAAAGGGTGGTGTGGAAAAAAAATAAAATGTTTTTGCTGTTAAATCTTTCTTCCTAACAAATCACTCATGACGCGATCCGGGACCACTACAAGCATGAAAGTGATTTTTACATAAGAAATCAATTGCCCTGACAGGACAGATTTTTCACTGACTGATATGCCCCTATAGAAGGGCCTCGGCACAACATATGTCAGGGTGTAATATATCACAAACCTAATTAAAATGTTATCATTGCTATCGTGAGGTTAAACTTCACAGCTTTACTGCTAACTAGCTCCTCTCATATTGTATTAATGGCGGCGGCGATGATGGCTCCCCCATGAACAATATACGTACTCAGGGGTTAGATTGGGATTTATTGAACGGGGAGGCCATTTCTTAGCAGCGTTTGAAAGGGGGGAAAGTAATGCAGAGCAAAATGCAACTTGACATTCAGTAACAACCTAATATACACGAGGGATTCATTACACAACAGTTCATTTAGCTGTCTATTAAAGAAAACATCTAGAGTACAGAGAAGCTTGGGGCACAACCCGGTTTCAGTTAATTTGATTCCTGATACGTCGATCTCCGTACAGCAGGACATCTCCGTCTGCATGGGAAGTGGCGAGCAGACCTTTTACTGAGCATGTATTGTTGAATCAGAGCAGCTAAGAGGCGAGTACCAACCCGCTCATTAGACTTTAGCTCACCACTTCCACGAGTAAATCACTCACAACACGCTGCAGACTGGGAGCTGAATGGAGACTGTCAGTCACTTCATGCAGCTAACACCAGCGATCCAGTGAGTGACTTTACTGTTTTACAAAAAAATAGGAGTGAGACGATTTAATGGCGCTGCTGGATATGCCAGGATGTTTGAACACAGAGAAAAAACTGAGCATCGGTGCTCATCAGGAGCGACCTGGCACAGCTCGACCCGCTGCATTTTTAGGTATTAATGAACCAGATATCAGAAAACATAAAAACAAATGCAGATGACAGTATATTTGAAAACATCCAAGACATTAAGTGGCTGCTCTTGTGACTTAATATAGCCACGGGTCACTGCTGCAAACCAGTCTAATGCACAGGCATCCAGAGCAAGATCAAATTAGAGAGATATTAGAGATTTTTCTTGGAAATTGTGCTTAAGATGATAAATGCACAAAGGTCTAACCTTGTTTGTTGTAGTATGACATTTTGCTGCAAATCACAGTAATTCAACTTTCTTTACATTAACATTTGGAGAGCAATTCATTTCTAATCATATTCTGTTACATCCTTTAGGGAACAGAACTTGGGAACATTCACATGCATAGTTATGACTGTGGCCAGATCACAGACGTGGTCCAGAATACAACATGTGCAGAAATTAAATATCAAATTCAAGCATCAACTCTCAATGATATTGGTTAAAAAACAAACAAAGACCTTCTCCCCTGCAGCTTTCACTCCTGAAACAAAGCTTTGAATTTGCACATTATTCAAATATCTGTTTGTGATTCAATGAGGCCAAATTACAGACCAGCGATCTGTGATGCCTTTAGCTGCTAATGTCAATGTTATTGTTGCATCCACAGCTTCCTAAAAGGCCTCTCTGGTCCAACAGCACATCACATATCCTCAGACAAGGGGGAGTCGGCCTGGACGGGAAGAGTGAACACAGTCAGAGACAGGGGAGGACATTTATAGAGACGCTGTACACATCAAGAACCAGCTCTTTTGAATACCATCTGCATGTGCATGTGTGCGAATGAGTGATTGGCCTGGACTGAATTCAGCTAAGACAGTTTAATATATCGGGGGAGGCTCAGACGCGCCCCAGCACAGAAAAGGGTTTATGGCGAAGCGACAATCTTATCTGTCAAATGTCCATGAAATGAAATGATTTCCGAGAAACTCGACTGAACGCCTCCGTTCTTCATCCATCTAAAGTAGATTGAAAAAGGTCACAGCAGCGACAACAAATGAGGCCAGGCTTAAGAGTAGTTTGACAAGAAAAGTTAAAGTTTTGCACAAAGAGACAAGACAACAGAAGGCCTTTAAAAATAGCACAGCGTCATCTCGGAAGAAAAAACAATCACAGAAAATGAGTCATTAGTGTGTGCGCTGCAGGATTGTAAAAACTACGTGATTTGTCCAAAAGACAAGCAGTGGAGAGAAAAGCCCAACAAAGCTTGAGGCTGAGATAACAGGCTGCTGAACCCGACACGTTCTATTCACTGCAGCCAATGTGACCCACCTTATCTTATCAGGAGACGCAAACGGGACGGAGCACTGTAATGTCTTTATCTCTCCTGCGGAGGACAAGGGACCATATTTGGTCAAGTCATTGGCCTGTCATTTACTGGGGAATGTGGCCGTGACACTCAACCAAATGTCTCTGGGCATGATGCAATGCACTGTAACCACAAACCATACAGAGTCAATACGGGTTACTGGGCTTTCTATTAATGCAAGCAGACACGTCCAGTATTCATCCACTCACTGAATAACTGCAAAAGAATCTTTTTGATTATTGTTGCATCAGTTTCGGTATTAGAAGTCACTCCTAAATATTTACTCTTACATTTACACACAGAACATAAACTATAAACACATAGTGAGCAGTTATGAGGTCAAATTTGATATCACACTTTAACGGATGTGGTTCAGTAGATGAAAAGCTCTAAACTTGCCCAACGTTTTAATGGAAGCTCCAGCGTATGTCGGTTTTCATTTTTGGGTCAGTGTTAGATTTTCAACATCAGAACAATGTCTCATATTTGACAAGGGTGTATTATGCTTATGCAATAACTCACTCCAGGCTAAGATGCGTTGTGAGAAGGGGCGTTGAGCCGCTCCACACAAACCACAATATATCGTGGCCCAGAGTGAGCTATTGCTTTCATTAAACAGTAACCATATAACTGGCAATATCGCAATTCTATACGCATTATAGTTCCAAGCTTTATTTACAAGCTTGTTTATAAAGCATTCATAAAGATTTGTTCTTACAAAGAAAATACACCTCACTTGTTGCCTGCATGCCGTGTAAGTGAGTTGCTATGCAACATGGTAACTTACATACATTTCTTTTTATCATTTTCTCCCACAAATTGATTTCACTATTGTTGTTTTTTTTTTTTGAGCAACCACATAAAAACAGTCCAGTGCGAGAACGACGGCCATGAAAACTGGTGAGAAGCCTTTATTCATTGTTGAGTGGATGTATGTCGCTCTGTGTGGGTAAGATATGACTCCACTTTCACCGAGATCCTGTCGCCCAGGAGCTCTGGAGCGAGGATTGTCACTTCGTGGCTACTGGCAATCTCACGAATCGTGGTCAGGCACCAATAAGGAAGGCTGTGATTGGTGTTTTTCTGCCCGCTTTAATATATATATATATATATTCTAGGTATCGTTTTAGCAATTTACCCTTTTCCCCCTTGTACACAGAGTGATACTGGATTGTGAAAATAAATCTTACGGTCATTATATCAGTAACAGCCTGAATGCTTAATTTTATAGTTTGACCATATAACCAACAATAACTGTTTTCATTCTATAATTTAACTTGTGATGCTAGTGAAGGAGAGAAGCTTAGTTTGGTCTTTTTATTGAATATCCGACCAAGCAGTCGAAGTGTTTATGTCCTTTTAAATCACTGTGACAGGGAGCTGGGACTATGGGAAGCAAAAGGTTTGCAGTGGAAATGGCTGTTTCTGAAAAGGAGATAACGTTTTATCTATATCAGACTCAATCTTCACAGTTTTCATTTTACTTTACGCTCAACAATCTCTACTGACGTTGCAAACTTGCAGTGAAGACACAAGCAACCCATGCTGACCAGTTGTTTTTTTTGTCTCTAACTCTCTAGCCACAGAGAGCCTGGGGTGTGATTACATGAGTAACCCCTCAACGAAGAACTATAACTATAACTGGGTTCCACTGATTTATGATCAACAGTCAAAACCGCAGATACAGAAATATCCAGACGTTGAAAATCAAAGCAGGTAAAAAAAGACTGGATCTGACATTTCTCAGAATGTAACATGACCAGCATTTCATCAGACGCTCCCTGTCTCCTAGATACCTCTGTCTTTCAAACTCCACGATACTGCGAGTTAAATTTCAAGATGAAACCGAGATAACATTGGTTTCATCATTAGTCATTTTGCAGAAAGCTCCCCTGGAGGCACAGAGGACATGACTGTTTTAACAGGCTGAGTCGTCGTCTTTATCAAGACTAAACTGAACCTCATGAGTAGGTTTTACTATGAGCTACGAGCAAATGAGAAGGAAAAGCACATTATTTCTCTTTGCTGGCTTGACATTCCTTCTCAAACAGTGCTTGAAGCAGAACGATGGATTCCGGTGTTGAAAATATCTGTTTACCGACGGAGGACGAATGCATCAACGGCAAACAGTCATGTAGTGTTTGTGCTGTATATGCAGCGGGAGTGTTAAAACATACATCACCGAGTGTGACGGATGTCTAAGCTATGCCTGGTTAAACTGCAGGATCTGCCACTGTGCATTGCTTTGTTGGTTTATATCAGTTTTCAGATGGACTAAAAAGGGTCCGTTCCCTGCAGCTGCCAAAAGGATTAGGCTATTTTCTGCTCAGCTCGGCTCGGCTCAGCTCAGCCTCAGGCGGGTCTGAGCTAATAGTTACACAGAAGTGGAGATCTTTTCATTCCGTGGGCAAACACAGCAACGTTGTCTCCGATGATGATCAGATGTGTGTGTTTCAAATTCAAGGTTTTAATGTTTTAGGGTTGAGAAAATGCCCCATCTCGAATAACTTTCTTATGGAGCATTCCTAACAGTGATGAATCTAGAACTTTGGAAAAGTTGTCAGTCCATCATCATTAAACGGACACAGTAACATTCACACCTTTAGGCAATATAGAACCTCCAGTGCATTTGACAAGTCCTTATGTGGGAGGAAACCCAAGGAGACAAGGAGGGGAATAAATCTAACTCCTCAAAGGAGGGGCCTCGAAATCAATGTCTGGGGTTTTTTTTGTTTTTACTGTAAGGCAACACAGTACCAGCTGTGCTACTCTCTGAATAAAATATAGTATTACTCTGTTATATGGAGCACTATTGTAGGAGAGAAAATATTAATGTCTGTGTTGCTCAATGGTGAGGTGCCTGAAAAGAGAGATGCCCCGACACCAAATTAGAAAAAGGTCTGCAAAAAAACAATAAAGGATGTTTAAGTTACTTCAAATACTTCAGCAACCGAACTGGTTAAAAAACTAATTGTTCCACGTCTCATGTCTACACAGGCCAATCTTCACACAGTGCTGACACAAGCACTTTAAACATCCCTTTCATCGCTATCCAGTCAACTGAGCAGAGTAATATCGACGAGCTCTGTGTGATCAGTAATGTCTTGTAGAATGAGGTTTGGCCTTGCACTACGCTTCGATCAACAAAGGGCTATACCTGGTCAAAATCTTTAGAAAACAGCCGCCTTCAATCTGCTGCCTTTGTCTGGAGTGAAAAACACAAGCAGGAGACCAAACAGAAAGCCAGAGGAGTCAGGTTAAAGAGCGAGGCCCCTGCAGACATCACCTGTGCAAAGTCTGTCAGGCTGTCCGGTGAATAAACAAGCCATCCCCACTAGAATAAACAAGATGAGGGGACAGTGATTTTGCATTATTCAGGTTGGACAAAAGGTGGCAGCTTTGTAAACCATAATTGATAAACTCGGAGTAAACAGTTCAGCGCATTTATCTGCAGCAGGGGATGGTGTAAGAGTAAATAGCGGGAAATATTGTTCTTGTTTTCTCGCTTTTCTTTTCTTACACACACACACTGTCAAAAGTCAACCGAAGTGTCTGAGGAAACTTGAGTCAAACTGTCAAGTGTCGGGCTCGGAATGACAAATGAAGTCTCGAAAGGCTCACAGGAGTTTTGACTAAAGTGCGTTCAGTCTTTACTCGCTGAAAACAAACAAGAGCTTGTTTATCGACAGAAGCTTCAGGATTCAGAACTTCAGTACATTTTTATGGATAACACTGCCATTTGTGCTCACAATTCTGTGACAAAGTTAAAACATGTCTAAGGAGATTTTAAATTAAAAACTGAGATCTCTCATTCACGAAATTATTTCGTAGAGGGTCCTTGACACAAATTACACCTTTGAGTCTTCTTGGTTAAGTAGCTACCAGCTTTGCAAACCTGGACAGTTCACCCCCTCCTTTGTGGCAGATCCTCTCAGGATCCCTCAGATTGGATGACAAGCGTCTATGAGCTGCCAGCGTCGGGTTTCCCCACAGATGTTTTGGCCAAGCCATCGAAGGACAGTCAGAGACTTGTCTGAAGCCACTCCATTGTTGTCTTGGCTATGTGGTTTCAGTTGTCATGATGAAAGATGAATCATCAGCCCAGTGTCCGATCATGTGCAATTAGAAGAGGTTTCTGGTGGCTGCATTCATCCTTCCCTCAATTCTGACCAGTCTTCCTGTCCCATCCCTCCACAGGGATGGATATTAACCCGGTGACAGACAGACATACTTTGTGTTCAGCTTTTGTCTCATCAAACCAGATAATCTTTTTTTCTCATCCTCTCAGAGACCTTGGTAACACTCCACGCAGGCTGTTCTTTGTCTTTTACTCAAAGTGGCTTCACCAGGCCTGACTGCCAGGAGGTGGTTCTCCTTCCAGGATTCCGGAGCTTTGTTTATTAAGTTTTAGAGATGGTTCTACACCTTTGCCCTGATCTGTTCCTCACCACAGTTTTATAATGGAGGTCGATGGAGAATTTGTTTCATCGAGCAATTTGACCTTCTTTCGGTATTTCTTCCTGTATTATTAGCTCTTTAAGTCTTAATGTATTGCACCAGATAAGTTAGATATCATAACAATCAGGTTCTGTGTCTCATGGTCAGTACTGGAAATAAAAGATTTCAGCCTTTGATGTTATGGATTATTGGGTGTAGACTGAAACAATCTTTTCATTTTGAAATAAAAAGCCACAACACAATAAAATGCAAAAAGTTAAGGGTTCTGAATCCTCCTGAACATTTGATAGCAGAGAGAAAAACACTTTATGCAATTCAGAGACTCAAGTGTTTTGTTTTGTATTTGCATGTGTGAGCAGATTTTTGAAGAAGCCAATTCCGCACAATACGGAGCCCGACAATGTGTCAGCAGCCACGTCAATGCAGAGCAGTTGTGACCTGCTAATGTGTCAAACGCTGTAAGAGAGGTGCTCCTGTAAACAAGGCTGCTGTCTTCTTTGATATGTGCTCTCCCTTTCCATCAATCAGATTTTTCCTGTATCACCTCCTCGATCACTCAGGTTTATTACCTCCATACAGACTCCGTACACATCCACGCAGCAGACGTACGGCAAGGCTGTGGCTCTGCAGAGCACAGGGCACCGAGGGCAGGGGCTTTTAATTTGCATTCATGTACTTAAACAGTGTTGCCGGACTTAGAAGCCACATGTCTGGCAGCCTCTGGACAAGGACACAGCGCCCGAAGATAGCATTTAAGCTCATTGCCATTTTCCTTTTTACTGGTGTTGCAGGCGGAATTCAAATTGGATTGAGATTTCTGTTTGATGTCAGCTAAGTACACAAAATACTCAGAGACTACATTAAAAATGTGTTTTTTTCTGTGCAGACAGAAAAGCACAAAAACATTTAGAGAGAGCAAAAATCTGAGAGCAGACATTTTGTGATCACACAGAAACGGCCCGAGCACAAGGAGAAGGACTCAAACCGTGAAGCACGGGGCTTTTGTGCAGTAACAGTATCTGTGAGTGCACACAAAGTGTTCCGAGCAGGAGCAGCGGCTATTTGAGAAGAGTGGGCGGGGTTTTGAGAGAGCGCAATGCAAAATGTGGCCGTGAAATGAAGAAATGATACCCTCAAAATGAAAGATCACGCTTTTGAGAACAGAGTTAAGAGACGTTTTCGTAGATGTGATGAAAAATGAGAGCGAGTTAACAAATGTAGAAGAAAATCATCAGTGTTCTAATCTGTTTCTGAAATGTGAATCTTTCATGAAGCATTTTTAATGGGAAAAAGCCCTAAGTTGGTATTAACAAATTATTGACGCCCTCGTTCAAGACCACGCTCTTGCATACAGAAACTAAATTCACAGCATGCAAATTCCTAAACATATCATTTGATTAAGTGTGTAACCTACTTAGAGTGACCTTGTTCACCTCTTAATAACTGCCGGGCCTCCACCAGCTGTTTAATGCACGGGCTACCTGTCTGACCTTGACTAATGCTGTAAGAAATGAAAAATACAGCAAAATTAAAGATGTGTGTGTCTCCGGCAGCGAGGGGTGCAGCTGCATTTGCCTTTTTCCCTATTCAGGGCTTTTCTGCTGAGGAAGCACTTTCATGCTCAGAGAAACAAATAGCTATTTGCCACCAAGGACAAAGCTATCTCGCAGGGCGAGAGAAGCATATAAACACTTTTCTTCTTTTTTTTTAATGCCATCATTCAAATTAGCCATCACACCTCTTCCTTCATCCCCTCAGCATTAAGTTTGTATTAGTATTCAGGTGCTGATGGATTGGTTTGGGCTCAAGGACACACAAGGCTGTGTAAAATGTCAGTCATTTTCTAATCAAGGCTGTCACTGTGCAATCTTCCACACAAGCATTTTGATGTCAATTAATGCCGTGAGAAGTTCCCAATAGGAGCTAATGTGTGTGTGTGTGTGTGTGTGTGTGTGTGTGTGTGTGTGTGTGTGTGCACATCAGAAGGGAATGTTATGTACATGTCAGAAATTCAACCTATTTTCTCAGCCTGTCTACATGCAGTTAGAATATTAACATGGGCCATGTATTATACATTACAGCTGTAATATATATTATAATTTAGATATTGTATCACATTTCTTTAAATCCATAAAAAATTAAGCAGGATTAAATAATTATGATTTCCGGAGACATTAAAAACTACAGAATGTTTTTAATGCGAGACTGGATAATAATTCAATATCCTCGTCTCATGGTTACAGATTTTAATAAAATCGGTCGTGATAATATGACATCATAGATCTTATCATCTGGTCTATCTTGATACATTTAGAAATACGTGTATTGTTATATCCTGATTAATATCCTCGATATAATATTGAGCATTTATATGAAAGACGTTCATATTGCTCAGACCTCTTGTCTCTCATTGAGGCTTTTAAAATGTAGAGCATGTGGTTTTACTGACAGGCTGTGGACAGGAGATGAAATCAATCATGCTGTCTTCCACTCCTAACCCAATACATCCATACCACACTAATGGAGGTGAAGTAGAAGAAAAACAAGATAAATATTGTCATGATGGAGCCCAAATGGATTAACTACCTGGCCTGACTCCAACCGGCCCTCAACCTGCAGCCCCTTTAAAGATAAAGGCCAGGACTGCTTCTCAAGAGTCTGGAGCATCTCTATAGAAAACACCTGAATGACGAATTTCTACATTTGGTTCGACATGTCATCAGTACAAATGAACTGGCTTCATGACTTTGTAAAATGCCTGCCCCCGACGCTCCTTTTGTTTTTGTTGTCCTATGAATATATTCATATAATCTCATTGTGAGGGGGCTGTGAGCATTACTCACTGTCTGCTTGTATTACTCTGGGGGTGATTTACATAACTCATTGGATATAATTTGTCCGCAGGTCATTCCAAACAGTGCCGCTCCACGCTGCAGACATGCCGACACACCCTTGCTTTTTATTCCATGCCCATAATTGATCCAGTCCAAGATAATTGCTCTGGCAATTCCAGTGACATGGGTAGTAGAGTGTGTGTGAGTGCAAATCTGTGCTCTTAGAGATTTTATTATGTGCGCGAGTGTGTCTCTCTGAAGCAGCAGTGTGCTGCAGTTACGGAGCTGAAGTGAACCAGAGGCAGGGAGTAATCCCCTCCAGTAGTGCTTTGTTCCATCAGCAGGACGGAGTGGGATCTACTCTACACTGACAGAAAGGGCCGGGGTCGCTGTGCATGGCTGGGCCCGAGCCTGTCGGCAGGGACGAGAAACAAGGCCCCTGCTTAAAGGCCGGCTCACGCTAACCTCTTTCACAATAAATAAATACTGTAGATGAAACAGCCACATTTCAGAGGACGTGAAACAAATGACACTACGTGTCTAACAGAAGCAGCTTAACGAGATAAACATTGTGAAAGTGTAAATAAAGAAATGTGCAGAAACGGCTGGATTTTCATACTAAAGTTTCCACTATCTTCTGGAAACTTGTTAGGCTTATTTAACAACCACAAGAGGATGCCGTGCTTTGAAACTGAAGAAAAGAGACAAAAACAAACAACAAACAAGTACAGAAAGACTTAGTGGCATTCGTCCCAGAAAAGAGAGAGATTTGAGACAAATCCTGCAATGCATTTCAGAGGCGAGATGTAGCTTCTCATCTGATCCAGGGGGATTGGACTAAGGCGGAGGACCGAAGAGTTTGGAGAGACGGGGATGGGGGGGGAGGAAGGTTTAGGATTCGCCCTCGCTGGTGCTTTAGTATTCCATCATTAAAATTTGTTTTAATGCGATCACCAAACACTGGAAGGGAAGAGCATGAATCACTGAGGGCAAGTAAACAAGTATCGTATTAGCAACAAATAAGTGCCAGAGTAGCTGTGGGGCTGTGCAGGCTGGAACTTAAAATGCAGCCACAGCAGCTTGGCTTGTGTACTGGAGCAAGAACAAAAAAATAAAGGATTGTGCAGAATGAGTGCACTATTGCTTTCAAACTTTTTATAATTGGGTTTTTAAATGTAAATACTTCAGCCATAAGCGCTGGACCGTAAGAGTGGGTGCCTTCTCATCAGTATCATTCCCTGTCAGCAAACAGTTACTGTACAGCGAGCAAGTCCCAGGCATAAACAACAAAGGGTCAGACAAAGCTTGTTTGATAAAAGGGAAAATTCAAATCCAAATTATTTGTCGGTCTATGGTCATGTTTACTTAAGCTCACAATAAAATGAATTGTGTCCGCACCAGTTTGCCAAATTTTCAAAAGGCCTGTTTTGAAGCAGTAAAGCCCAATTCAGGATCATGGCTTTGACTTGAATTACCTGTTCTCATTTCGCTGCGTGTATCTTGGTTGGGGATCAGCGTCTCCATCGTTCACATCATAGCTGGCCTCAGGGTCCTAAGTGTCACATGGAGAAGGGTTAGGGATGTAGATTTTGAAATTGTTGAACCGTTTTTAACCAACCACCATCAACCCAAGAGATTAAAATGCTATTTAACGGACGAGTGTCCGGTAACAGCAGCACGCAGAGTAGAAAATGAGGATTCACATATCATCACACAACTGCTGTGCTACTGAGCACACACACACACACACACACACACTCTCTCTCTCTTATACACACACACAGGTCTGCAGCAGGAGTCACGGAGAATCCAGTTGCTAGGAGGCCCGTCGAAACCTCCATAGATCCAAGTTTTTAGAGTCTTAGGTGGGCAGACATCAGCATAACTTTCTGCTTTAGCTGTACATGTTCCTGCGGCTGCGACGGGCATGCAGTCACTCCGATGCACAAATATTCAGCGGGCAATCACAATAATGAACCCTCATTAACGAGCCCAGACTACTCAGTCCTTTTAATAGACGGCTTTTCTACTGATTTCCACAGAGTGTGGGGTCAGTGTGGTGCGTAGTCTGTTAATAATGAACTAATTAGGACACCAATTCTGCCACTTTAACTGTCTCTTCATGCTGTCTGCATTTATTTATTTATATGTTCTTCTACAGTGTGTTTTTGACTCACATAATTGTTGATGAGATCAGGATGGTCTTTCTCAATGCCGTCGTCCAGGATGGTCACCACAACGCCTCTTCCTGTGTAGCCCTGAGCCCAGGCCACTTTGGTATTCAGGTCTTGATGCGATGGGGTGGTCTGGAACAGACACAGATCTGCAGTTCAGCTGTCAATCTGCTGTGACTGATACTTCCCAGAAGTCCAACAGAAAAGAGTCAGTTGAATCATTTACAAACATGTGCTAAAAAATTTAAAAACTCAATACAGAATTAAACACCCAAGATGTGAAAAGGGAAAGGTGTGAAGAGTATGTGAGCTCCAGAGGTGAAGAAGATGGTTGCAGGGAAGACATCACAGACAACCTCATCTGCACCTCTGTATAATACCAATAGGTAACCGACTCACGTAATAAACCAATGTTGAATGACTTAAAATACCTTATTTTGATTGTACTACCAAGAGAAAAACCCACTGGTGACATATGCCCTCAGCTACACCGTCTTTGTTTTGTTTTCATGGCAGAACCACATTATGTAGAAAAACTGTTAAATAGGAGAAAAAGTGTTTAAGTCCCCAGGCGATAAAGGGCTCTAATGCTGAATGGCACATGTGGTTTCACAACATCTATTCACTGGTGATTTATGTCTGGGATAGTCAAAGTTGTCATTAATCCGTTGCAGTGACAGAGGATTTGTGAATATGAAAAGGAAGAAAGAGGGAAGATTAGGGCAAATTGAAGCATCTCGGAGAAAAGCTGCAAATAACGACACAGACAGAGCCAGGGACATTTTCTATCAATGTTTCACAGGTGATACAGTTTAGTAGTGGATCTGTCCTGACATTTCATTTAACATTCAACCAAGCAATCCTAGGTTGCCTTGCATTATACTTTATCATTTGACTGTGGAAAACCATGTGTTGGTGGGGGACACTGATTAAACTACAGCTGACAGGGTTTGTCTAGGAAACAGCAATTCAGTTTATACTTATCTGACTGACCGTGTGGGTCGTTCTGTCTCTAAACAGAGAGAATCCAGGAAAGTGGCAACAGCATTTTGCCCAAAGCTAGTTTTTCTATATAATGTTTGGGTCCAATCACGAAGGCCCCGAAGATATTTTCACTCAATTCCAATGTTTTTATGCTTTTGGTTCTTGGTTTTGGGAAGTCATGTTTGGGAAGTAATATCTTAAATTATTGTTCCTTGCCTCACCGAACTTTTTTTTGCCTAAACTTGATTTCTTTATGACCAAAGACCATGAAGATATTAAGAGTAAAAAATGTGTCAGACACCCGTGACAAAGAGAGACAGGGGGGGGGGGCAGTTAGTAAAGTTTCAGCAACTTTCACAGACATTAAATCACATTCATCGCATCAATAGAAAATACACTAGTAAAGGTAACAATCATAACGATAAAACAAATAAAAAAGTGCAAAATACAATAAATGTCCAATGATGAATATGGTCTGTGAAAGATGCTATAAAAAATGAAATGGCCCTTGACAAAAAAAGGTTCCACACCTCTGTTTTAAACGAACCAGGTATTGAAAAATCCCCTCATTGCTACAATTGTCAGCACACAACCATAAAGTCAGAATAATGGGGTCTAGGCTGCAAAGATCAGAGACCGTCACCCACCAGGTACCACTGCTTGGGGAAATCGGGGTCTGTTGGGTCTTCATACACATCCCTCCTCTTCCTTTTCCTCACCACTTGCTGCTCCATCCACAGGACCTGCAAACACACACACACACACACACACACACACACACACACACACACACACACACACACACACACACACACACACACACACACACACACACACACACACACACACACACACACACACACACACACACACACACACACACACACACACCAACACGAAAGAAATTGAGTTTACACAGTGTCACATGCTATTGTGTCATTTCCAGGGCTATAATTTCAGAAATGTCCCACAGCTTGCAGATGTGGAACAACATGTCCTCAGCTGCGCTCAACAAGTAATGACTTAGAGAGACAGAGAGGCAGAGATGTGAAGCAAATCTAATTTATTTCAGTCCTGAGATGCAGAGTAGGGGGCTTTGAAGTCCTGGAGCATGCTGGGATGTGCACCGGCTTAGTAGGGGGTGGGCGACAGCGAATGATAATATCATAGCTCATGTAATTTTATATGTAGTTTTTGTTTGTGAGGTTACAATATCCATTATATATGGTCTCACGCTTTGATATAATACTAATTAAACAAAAGATAACTATCGCTATTCTTCTCCCTTTAATTTTTGCATAGCACAGACATTTATCTTCTACAGCAGCCTAAACAAATGCTGCTGTGAACTGTTATTGTCAGTGATAAATGCATCCTTTGCTGAAGTTTTGCTGAGGATGACAAAGTTTAAATTGGAACCTCTTTTGTATCACTCGAGTGAAGCGTGTCTAAACTCGTTTCCTTTACAGCACCCGGCACATCTTCAAAGCACAACTTGTTGTTGTATTATAGTTTAGTTCTTTCTGTGGTTTCTTTTTTGCTTGCTACGGTCAGACTGGATCCTGGTAATGAGGCTTCTCTTACTTGCTTGATTATATGATTACATGCTCTTGTAACGTGCACGACCTGAAGGAAAATGAATAGAAAATCCTCCAAACAGCTACAGATTGTGGTTTCCCTCCAACCCTATAGTGTAAGACTAAGCCTGGGAGAGTGAAACCATTAACCCTATTCAAGTCACCCTAGACTAATTAACATTTATCTCATTTCATTACATTCAGAACTGCACATGACCGACCTCCCTGCACGGCTGCACATCACATTATTATCAGAACTAAATTACGGCTGATACATGAACCAGATTACGATCCGTCTGCGGCCAGATATTGTTTGATTTTTAGTGTTTCATTTATAAAGTCAATTAATGCAAATGATAAAACATTAGGGAAACTCACGGAAAACAGACTTTAAATCTATTTCATTTAAGGTAATGGTTTTCATTGTACATATTTCAGGCAGATCACCAACTGAGGAAAACAAGGTCTGATCCATATCCTCTCCTGTAAACCGAGTGAGCGATGGAGGAGTAAATACAACACAGAGAACTGCGAACCACGAGGTCTGGGACAACGGTGAAGAGTAAGAGGCAAACGAAACCCGACAAAGAAGCAATCACGAGACAACAGGGAGGTCTCCCGCAAAGGCTACACATGTGTAATCCACTGCAGCAATAAACTATTTGTTCCATCTCTCTTGTGATGTCCTGAGGGCTTTCCTGTCTGATGACTAAGCTGAAGGAGCCACACTGGTGTTGTCTGTTACAGAGACACTCTAGACTGTGCTTTTATCTATAAATCTGTTTATAGAGAGAGACGATAAGTCTATTTTTTGTTATTATCAACACATTGCAGGAAAAGACTTCAAGTTATTAGAAGTGACTGTTCAAATACTTTATGCGAGTGTGTATAAAAAGCTAGATCCATCTTCAATAGAGATCCATTGTTGTTCAAACACCATTAATCCGCCAGTGAGTCACACTTAATGAATAAAATAAGCACTGCAGAATATTTTGTGTTGATCCCACATTTACTGTTTCAGGAAATGTAAATCAATGGCTCCTAACATAGAAGTCAGGATCTATTCAAGGGGCCACTTCAATATTAATGACCTCCGCCATGGAGGTTATGTTTCCACCCAAGGCTGTTGGATTGTTTCAGCAGCATTATACAAAACTACTGAGCGAATTTCCATGAAACCTGATTTTCCCTTTTTCACTGGTTAAAAAAACACCAACATCTGGATTTTTTCTGCAATGGGAATTAACACAATTAGTAATCACTGCAGGGACTAATGACTAGTCACAGACACAGATTTCTATTGGCTCCAGCTCCGACGTGAAGTGATGAACACATGACATCCAGGTGAATGCACTGGTTTCTGCTTTATTGTAGATGCTGATACTGCACCTCGTCCGGTGCAAATGTCGTAACATGAGTTTAACATCCGGGCTTGGGTTTATAAATAGCCATGAGTTCATATGTAACAGCCATTTTGTCTTCAGATGCAACACTGGCAAGACAGCGAGGTGAGAGAGCTAGAAATTCCCAGTAAGTGCATGACGTTGAACATGACTCACCGGGGGGGTGGGGGGGGGGGGGGTGGGGACAGAAAGGCAAACTCCTCCACTGACAATGGGGAAAATAGTCAATTTCCTTTTTTAGAGGGTTTAAAGGCATATACAAAAACCTGTGTATACCTGCTAATTTTGGTGTAAAATAAGAACCTATGTATTGGGGTGGATCCAGGATTTCTTCATGACTCGTCGACAGCAAAAACGAATGTTGAATACTGGCAGCCTCTTCCTTACACAGTACGACCTCGTATAGCACCTTGACAACACAGTGTGCTCTTACGATCTGAAAAAAAAAGGTGCAACTCTGTCGCAAACCTGCAGAAAGGGCGAGACCGAGAGAAAGATGGAGAAGAGGAGAGAGAGAGGAGATGTAGGGGAAAGGCCCTCTGAAACACAGCATGCAGTAAGCTGACTTACACTGCAGGTTTGAACAAAACCAGCCACCCCAAAACAAATCGATTCCTCTCCTCATAGAGGTGGTGTGGGGTGTGGAAAGGGGATGACAAACAGCCCTCACAAGCATAATGGTAAAAGCTTATGCAGCGGCAAATGTCATCTTGCCACTGTGATTATTCAAAGGGGGGTGGTGATAAGCGGCGTGTTAGCACCACGGAGCAGAGGAAAAGAGACAATGGAGGTAATGTCAGAGACAGCGGCTGGATAACAGAGGAGAAATACTGCAACCAGCTCGAAGCTTAGCAGCGCCTAATCCAAATCCAACCATTATGTTTTCATTGCCTTTTTCAAAAAAAATCTGTTTCCTGTTTAGCAGGGGAAGCTGAACCTTTTCTTTCCCCGTTGTTCTGGGGATCACAGACACAAACCGTCTCACTCATGCTGTGGTGTTTTTTTGGCAGCGGCCGTGCTCTGCCTCAGGTTTCGTCTGTTTGTTGGTTGTGTGGGTGGATACGTAACCCAGGGACAAACTGTTTTTCCGTAGCCAGAAACCCGGTGCCCCTGAATTGTTAGAGGTTCAAGCACTGTGTTGACTTGAACCGCCGACCTCCTGACTGAGATGAGCCTGCCAGATGAAATCGCTCTCTGAAATCTCTTTAAATTGGATGAGGCTTTATGTCTCTGTCTCTGTTGTTAGGGCTGCAGTTTTAAATCCAAGTTGCTTTCACCTTTATTTGGTATTTACAAATAGAAGATGCCATAAAAAACACAGTAAACTTCAGTTCCTATCTTCCTGATTAATTCTGGTCCATTACAGCTACACACCAACTGTCCTCCTGTTTCAACAGTGCATGTTATGCCTCATGATTTCATCGAACTATAAAATCCAGTGTCCAGTGCATCATTAAAATCCTTTTCAGTAAAACAGACAAGCCATTACCTCTATCACTGCCCTCATTTGTTGTTGATTATGGAGCCACCCAGCTACTAGGCAACTCTGTCTAGTAGCTGGGTGGCCCCATAATCGACTCTCAAGTTAACATCCATTAACTTTGACCCTTACACCACCTGCCTTGGTGAAAGTCACCATATCTCACTAATGATGTCTTGGGGCCGCAGCACCTGTCAGGCAGCATCAGTCCTCTTCTCAGCCACCTTGACTTGGACTCAGGAGAAGCTGGAAATTAGTCCTCTGGCTCTACTTGGCAGGTCCACCTTGATACTAATGGATTTGGAGCAGGTCTGTTCTCACGTCCTAACTGCCCCCTTTTCTGCACCGTCCAGGTCCCTCTCAAGTTGCTTTTAAATAGCAGCAATTATCACTCACTGCCTCCAGTGTTTCCAGTGTAAACTTGGCAGCAGGTTGTTGCCAGCACTGAAAGAGAGGATGGCTACTGCACAAATGTACGTGCATGGTTGTTTGCAGCTTCTGCCTGAGTTGAAATTGATGGGAAACATCTTAAGGGTGAAGAAAAGACTGGATTCATCAGCTGGCAGATTGCCTCTCACAGGCACATCCGTGTCCATGTTAATGTTTGCAGATATATTTAGATTTATGTAAAAATAAATCCATGTTTACTTAATTCTCCTTCTATATATTTGGTTGTATTTTTACGGTAATTAATAATATGGTTTATGGTTAAACTGCAACATATCAAGCCTCCATTACATTAGTTTGTCATTAGGACGATAAGATAACGACTTCTTAGGAATCATTGCCAATTTGTTTTTTAAATATATATATTGTCCGATATGAGTATCGGAATTTATTTTACTCTATAATCTCAGTATTGGCATCTACCCTATAAATCCATATTGGTCAGGCCCAAATGACTTTAACTAAGAAAAAACCAAGATGTGATGTTACCTGAGTGTTAGGAGTCAAACAAAAGCAGATTTTCCACCATTGAATTCAATGTAGGTGAAGTGTTTTGTTTGCAGCAATTGAAGCTTCAAAAACTTATGAGAGGTATCTCGTCTCAGAAACGTCGTTCCACAGTTGTCACTGTCAACAGAACTATTTTCAAAAGGTTTTTTTCCGATAACAAAAGAAAACCATTCACTGTGAGCTTTGTGGAGTATCCCTATTTTTGTTAGCAGGACCTTTATGGCATTTTTGCCCACTCTCCTCTGAGTAATATTCCCTCCCTCGGCTCAGGTGTGAATAAATGCAACAAAGTCCATGAACACTGCTTGTAAAAGGTCATGACATTCTTAGCTCTAACAACGCATTTATATTTGTAACAACCCCACACAGAACTGAAGCTGCAAGTTCATTTGCAAAGTGTGTTTGCTTGGTTTCTCCTCTGCGCATTGGTGATTAGATAATACAACCCACATAATGTGAGCTTCTGATTAGTGAGAAAAATAACAATTTTCATATATAAGCCTGTTGTATTAGCAAATCTCATGATGCCTTCACAACAGAGGGCTGCAGTAATCTTTAAATTTCACATCTAATTACCATCCTTGCGCGCGAGTAAATGCCTTTTTTCCAAAGATGAAATCTAGCATGTTCTCTTTTTGGTGGCTCAGCTTGATATGCTGAGATCTAAAGGCTGCTGGGTGGCTGCAAGACAATTCAAGAAAATGCGTATAATATAAAATGTAATAATCAGTACAAAGATTGTTAACCAGAATTATCCTACAAATTTGTTCCTCGTCTGTGCACGAGTTTTAATATGCAAGGAACCTGTTTTAATACAGAAAAGGGTTCTTATTATTCATGAAGGTTAGAAGACATAGTAAGTGCTTTCTGCCCTCCTCCATTCCCTCTTTAGGCTTTCACTGTTATGTTTAAAGTCACTTTCATGGACGTTTCTCAAATTTGAAACAATTTTTTAATAATGTCAAACCTTTCTCCTGTGAATAGTGCAAATTTGAGCTGTTTTTCAGACATGCTGGTGCAGACCTCTGATCTCAACAAAAGGGCCGTCACTTAAAAAGATTTTGGACTTTGTTCGAGGATATTCAAACACAGCCCGTTTGCTGATACAAACATGTCATTCTGGATTTCATGAACACTACCTTCTATAGCCGTTTTTAGGCATGAACTAGAATAAAAAGTTCTAGACCATTTGGGTGAGGTGTGGCATATGGGTGGAGCACGCAGGATGACACACCGCTGTTTTTTTGTTTACAGAACATCCGAGCCAGCGAGGGCTCGATAGCCAAAAGCTCTCAAATCTAGTCGTCTTTCCAAGTTAATATCTTCTTCAGCATCTTCTACGTGAATGGTTTTCTCATACTGATTTGTATTGTTCCAGTTCTGTGTCTGTCACGTGTTAGAAACATCATCAAGTGAACACATGGGCTCTCTTTGACATATTAATAAGGGGCTAGCAGGAAAGGTTCCGGGACTCTTTTACAGCCCTTCCAGAAAATTTCAGCAAAATGTTCGGACTTCAGTGTATGTCTGACAGCAGCTATATGTACTGTAGGTCTCGCTAAATCTCTGACAAGAAAAAAAGAACTGTCCTCCATTCTGTTGTAATTTTTATGCAGACTCAACTACTGTATTATACAGATTTGCAGAGTATGCCAGGTATAAATTGGTGGATGGCTTGAGTGTGAATCCAGGACCAGATGTCCAAATGAAAGTGACACCTGGGTTGAACAATGTTTGATGTTTTGGGATGTTGCACTAATGAATTCCAATCTTCCCCTCTAGTTAACATTTAAGTGCAAACAATGGTTTAACAAGGATAAAGAAAAGCAAGGCCAGGAACGGTGACTCTCCCAGCTGTTGTGCTGTTTTGATGGGAGGGTTTATTTAGCATATTTGCAGCTCCACAGCACCTTGGATTTGGTCAGTGGGACAGATGGAGGGGACTGCAAAAAGATTCAGAGTAGACAAGCTGTCACTGATGTTGGCGTTCTTTTCTCTTGTGATACACACACTCGTTGCGTGCAATCCAATCTGTCTTCCGGCCTTTTGTTGCTGCAATGAGCTGTGTGCGAGCTGACACCAGTCTTACCTGGGGTTCTTTCTGCAGTCTGATGTGCATCCCCCTGTGGCCGGACAAAGCCCTCTTCTCCACGGCATGATGCCTGAAGTGATAATAATCTCCAAAAACCTGCACAGACACAAAGGGAAAAAGGAATGAGTTCACCTGCTTCGAGAGAATAGCCTCATAACACTCCACTGCTCACTGAGGCGTTTGTGTGCACATGAGAAAATGTGTTTATGTCGAAAAAAGCTGAAATCAGACACTTGGACATCGCAGCTTGACGATTTCGGTCTATATTCTAAACGAGTGTCCATTAATATTCTGGCTCATTGAAACGTGAGCATCACAGACGAAACACTTTTATTTTACTAGCACCAATAACCGTGAGTCTTATCAAGAGAGTTGTATGATAAAATTGCTATTTTATCTTAGTTTAAATGAGATGAACATTTTTATTCTGGAAGCAAACCTGGGAGTGCGTGGAGAGACTCTATAGACAGAAGAAAAAATGTAAGACACACAAAGAGATGCATCAAGAGGGAGAAATCCATTACACGGCTGCAGATGGACACAACCTGAGTAAAATGATTAGATGCATCTATTAGAGGGAGAGCCACTTCAGAGCTATATTGAAGCTTTCTTTGTGATGCTGTCGTTGTTTCCTTACACATCCTTCTCATGAAAGAGCTTTTAAAGGACAAGTGATTGGGTCACAGCTTTCATCAAACCAGCCTCAAACCTTGGGGCTTTTCGTTTTCTCAGCCCTGCTCATACGCGACACATCGAGCAGCCTGGGCCCTCCTCACTTAAGCTGACCTGAGAGCAAGACGGAAAATAAATAATACAGATGTCCAGAGATAGGTGTGGGGTAAAAAGACAAAAATAACCAAACAGAAGGTCAAGGAAGAGGATGAGGTGGAGCCGCACCACCGCTCTCTACGCAGGTATTCACGAGAGAGAGGAGCCTCCATTTGAAGAGGAAGCACTGCAATCTGTACAGCTGTGCCACTGGGGACTGGCTCACCTTCACAAGCCCAGTGGAGCGGAGGAAGAGAGGAGGGGGAAAAAGGAGGAGGTAGATGACGGAGGGAGGTGAAGGGAGGAGAGGAGACGCAGGGTTTGACAGGCCCGGCTGGGCAGGATGGATGTATGTGAAGGGGGAGAAGCGCAGACGCAGCAGGATGGTAGGTTCTCCTGGGGCTGCAGGCTCATTCTGCCGACTGGCTCTCTGCGAGCCGCCCAGACTGGAGGCTGGAACTTGGAGGCCCAGTCTGGCAGAACTGATATACAGTAGAGCTGCCAGCCCATTGTCAGCCAACCTGACTTTATTTATCAAATATTTGTAATTAAGACTTGATTTAGATATAATCAAAAAGACCACGAATGATGAAAATGTGGCCAATGAAACGGAAAAATGTCAACATAAAAATCTCTACGCTGATTTAAAAACACAGATCAAATAGCCTATGTGATCAAGTTGAAAAATACCAGTTAATCATTGTATTCCTACATCAAGCAGATATACACATGTCGATTGAGCACTAGATGCAGAGATCTTCAAAGGTATAATTCCAGAAATCTCTGTCTCTGAGTAGCACATCTCAGGAACCGCTCATCTAATTAGTCTCACACTTGCCACGTGTATTGATGCAAGTGCAGTGTGGAATTTGGTTCTATATCAATAAACCTGATAAACTTTGAATAACCAGACACATCATTTACAGTTTCAGGAGGAAAGCTGCGACCGGCATCACCTCAGTTCAAGCACGACACTGAAGTGCAAGGTCCTCAGTCGATGCTGACTTTGTCACATTGTGAAAAAAAAAAATGGGACAATCAGCGCCTGACCTCACCGACACCCTCATCTTGAAAAAAGTGTTCCCGGAAATGGCCTCTGGATGATGCAAGATTTAGTTGTGTAGAAGGATCTGACCCGACATATTAATGATAGCCACTCTCGCATTGATTGCGGCGGGGCAGAAAGCTAATTTGCGCTGCACCGGGACTGGCTTTTCTGTGGGACAAAGCTATTTCCTGGAGTGCTGATGTCCTCATTTACACCAGGGGTCTATGGGTCCCGGGAAATTGAGATGGAGATAGAAATGTTGGTGTAGCTGCTCGTGAGTGCAGCTGAGTCACGCCTCTCCAAAGTCGGAACCAGAATGAATTATATGGTACGTGTGTGCCAGCGATAATAACAGAGCACTGTGGGTCATTAGTCACCCTGCGCTCTGAGTCTGCATTACTGGCTTCTCTTTACACTCCTCACTGGTCACTGCTAGAAGTTTCTATCTCATAGGTTGTACCTGTTTCGCTCCAATCTCCATCATGTCTATACCTTCATGTAGCCTGGAGGTAAATCTTTAGCAAAAATCTAATTAAAAATAACCCAAAGACAAAATTGCTAATCAATACAAGGGAAGCAGGGCTGCAGAGCTAATTTAGCAAGCTTACAGTTACATAAAAACGTAACAACATCCGTGTCTTTTGTATTTGTGAAACAATTAACTGATGATTTGAATCAGTTGTTGCAGATTAATGGCTCAGACAATCAACTGACGAATGCTTTGAATCGTTGTTTTAGTTCAGTAGCCAGTATTAGATCATCTTTAGCGACAAAATAATTGTACATTTGAATGATTGTATATCGTTAAAAGACACTTTGTTTCTGATTCAAATAGCAGAGAACAGACTGGAATCTGTTATGGAATCTGTTTTCACGTCATCCAAAATTATATTACAGTAAAGTTAGAGGTGATAGTGAAAGGATAGACTTGTAACTCCAGAGAAAGTAGCCCTTTTGATGCACAGTCAGTATATACTAATAAATGAAACATAAAAACTTACGATTCCCTTTTTCTTTTCAAGAGCAGAGCGTTCCACAAGTGAACTGCACATTTCACAGTGGACATGTTTTTCATTTTACATTCTATAATCATTCAGAATTCATGATCTGAATGGGGAATTCACTCAGAAACCTTCCACTGATGAATGCAGGCTTCTGACCATGGTGAGTACAAGACACAAAAAGCCCAAATACAACTGTGGCTTCCACGGGGGGGGGGGGGGGCAGCCCTGATTGGTGGTCGTCTCTTCAGGAATAAATCTGTGAATCTACAACAGGAAGAGCGACACTGAACACTGTGATATGATGGTAATTATAATTTAGCATGGAAAGACATTCCTCTTGGTCTGATCTTGGTTGGAATCCCTTCCCCCCCATCGTGCAGCGGCAAGAAGAACTGGAATTCTGTGACTGCTTTTAAAATGACATTACTTAAGAAGCAAACACTCGTCGAGATCGGGTTCATCTGATGCGAATGTCATTTTCAAGCTTGTAATGTGAAGAACTTTGAACTCGTACAAGTGTGCACAGACGGATGTGGGAGTCCACACGTTGGCTCAGTTTGAGTGGAACCGACATCAAAATTGCTCATCAAAAGTTTCCAGGAGCCGAGTGAAGCATCAACATTTTAATTTTTTACAGTCTCTTCAGCCCACTCACCACATCAGTGTTTCAAATGGGATTTTTATGAATCTAATTAACATTTACCTTATCTCTTTTCTAACTGTTGAGCAATGACACTGTGACGCCATCCATTGGTTTGTGAAATGCTGTTTTGAGTTTGGCCAGCACCATACCAGATATTTGGAGGAGCGGGGGGTGAGCCCGAGGACAACGCTTGAGGACACTGGACCCCCCTCCTACACCTGTGACCTGCACCCATTGGACGGTGCTAGCTGTTAATCCCAGGGTATCCATGGCCCAATGCATATCGTGCTAAATAATGTATTTTCCTCTATAAGGGGCCATCATTAGCGAGATGCTGTATTGAGGACAATTGATTGAGATCTTTAACTCTTCGTAAAAAAATGTGAACTAATGTTATAAATCAAGTAAGAAGTAGGGTCATTTTCTAATAGACGTGTAAAGAAACTGTTTTTTGCGACTAAAGAAGTCGCCCTCTCCTTGGCATCAAAGAGAATACATGTTTCAGGCACTTCTGCATTGGCACTACTTTCCAGGGTTCAGGTTTGGCTGAGTCTACATCCTTTAATATGAATATATATAGATATATTTCAGAGTCTATGCCTCCACACCGTACTCACATTATTCCGCCTCACACTCACATGAAGAATTCAGCCAGAGCGGTTGTTAGACTTCAGGTTGACTGACAGAAATGTCACGATGTGTCTGAATGTTCTGCTGCATCCTGACCTGGTCCCTTCTGCCTTGGTCCCTAGCCAGCTGCAGCCACAGTTGTCTCAGCCCACATGAGAGTGGCTTCACATCAGTGGTGCCAAAAAGAGAAATGTAACAAGCTTTCACTGGGCTGTAACCTCGTTGTTATTTCACATTATTGTGTGTGTGTGTGTGTGTGTGTGTGTGTGTGTGTGTGTGTGTGTGTGTGTGTGTGCGCGCGCGCATACAAGTGTTAAGGGCAACTCCATAATGTTACTTACTGATTTGAAATGGGGGAAAGTTTTCTTTTTCATTAAACTGGTGAGACTAAAATGCACTGCACCTATTGATGAATGTGCCTGAAATGTTCTTTGTGCCTGATAAACTGTGTCTCGAGTGGCACCTGATGGAGAAGGTTCACGATAGAATCACGTTTGTCTTATCAATGACCTGAAATCCAGCTGGGAGAATGAACACAAATTCCAGTATTCAGAGAAGTGGTCGTGGGTAGATGCTGTAGATAAGCAGAATATGTGAGTGAATTGCAAATGCACGTTTTAATCTTCACATGCATTCTGCAAGGGGACTGATTAGAAATATTCAGTATTCAGCACAGGAACCTAAAGGTCCACTGCGCTGATATTGACTGTGACAAACCTCAATGTTAAGTGTATTCCCATAAGCTTGAGTAAAAGTGCACATGAAGCAAATCCACCTTATCAGAATTGGCTTCAATCACACCCATCTTTCAAGGGAAAACACTGGCCTCAGTGGTTGGTTTGCAGCCATTCTAGTAATTGACTCTACACTACGTGCATTAATTTGCTGCCTGTGATATATATATGTAATGCCACTAACTTAATGGAAGATGCTACAGCAGGCGGATGAATGTGTGAGAGACTGTACTTGTAGAAAAGCACTCAGGCAGCTTCTTTAGCACATTGCAGATAGAAATGTCAGCGGCACAGTAGAGCTCATTGATTTCCACACAGCCCGCCAACCCTTTCCCTTCTCTCGCTCCCCTCCCTCTTTACATGCTGCCCTTCCTTTTATTTATGTTTCCTACTCACACAAAACACACATCAACACAGGGCTGCACGGAAACAGGCTCGCTTACGCTGTATGTACACAGCAAATGTGTTGTGCGTTGCATGGGTTGTTGGGATATTTGCTGTTGTTGTGTTGTTGGTGTCCACTGAGCCTTTGCACTGCCATCTTTTGGACTAATTACAGCTGTAACTCTGGGGCTCGGCTAACTGGGAGAAGCTCATTATTTTACCCTGTAACAGAGGATAATTGTCTGTTTTCAAATGAAGGGTAATTATTTGTTTGCATCGCAGCTCTAATTCTGCATGTTGCCTGCCTCAACTGCATTCAGCGGCTCAGGGGACTTGTTTTCTTGGGAGCGGAGAAATAAAGAAAAAACATAGTTTTGGCTAATTATGTGGCTGAATAATTCAATAATCTGAATAGAAGCAATTGAACAAAATACCCATGAAGACCCTTATAAAATAGAGGCAGTATGAGAGGTGCCAAAGCTAATTCAGACCATTTAATACATTTTCCTGAATAAGAAATAAAGAGCTATTCAAGCAGCAGTGGGAAAAAGAACAAAGAACATGAAAGTAAAGAAATTCTAAATTACTGTGTGTCCGGCAAGACCTATTCCTATTCCGGAAGAGACGGCCACAGTGGAATACGGAAGAAAGGAGGGAAAATGAAAGTGAGGCAGGAGAAAAAAAATACATCACAGGAGGAAAGATGAGCAGAGAAGGTTGAAAACTTATAAGAAATTGGCTACAATAGGAATGTGTCACACAAGACAGAGGAGGGCAGATATATGGCGCCCCCCGACTGATGCCCGACATTTGGCTAATATTACCATAAAGCTAAATTTATACAGTTGTGTCACCTTAAATGACTACCGCTTTGTAACTCGAATCAACGATGGTATCGCTTGATGTAATTCTATGCTTGAATAAAAACATGGTGAATCTCACTCCTTGATGTGGCGGGTTATACGTTAGATTAGAGCAAAAAAGATTAAATGGCCCGAATATGTGAAACTTGGGCATTTGCTACACACGCAAAAAAAAAAAGTGAAGAAGAAGTATTCCTGATGTAGCTTATTTCTCTGGTGGGATTTTTCATTGAGAAGATAAGGGACAGAGCAGGGAGAGAGGGCTTATCAACACACACACACAGACATGATAGTCAGAGTGGCACTGACACATGCAGCCAACATCTCGATCTCTCAAAGATGATGATGTTCAAAGTAATTCATACATGTGCACAAAGACACGCGCGCGCGCACACACACACACACACACACACACACACACACACACACACACACACACACACACACACACACACACACACACACACACACACACACACACACACACACACACACACACACACCAAAGATTCCAAGCTATGGCCTTGAGAAAGGGAGACCGAGACAGATAAAAAGACCATGCATTCATTTGAGGGAGGGAGGGAGGGAGGGAGGGAGTGTGTGTGTGTGTGTGAGAGACAGAGAGAGCAGGACTTATTAAATATTTCAGGTCACTCCTTGCCTTCTTAATTTCAGATTTATCCCTGTGAGCTGGTTCAAGAAATGTGCTAACCAAATTAGTAAACACCCAACTTTAACTACGCTTCACCGGAGCATCAAATATTCATGGAGTCAATTGCGATGCTTCAGCACACCGGGCCGGTTTCTCCCAGCATTAGTAATGTCAGCGATCACACAGTTAGCCTGCTATGATATCGCAGCACAATGGTCGGACAAGCACAGGGGTGACGGAAGCCAAGCATCTCTCCATGAAATGTTGCGGCCACCTTTTATTGAAACAAGAGGTTGAGAGGGGGAGGGGGAGAAAGAGGCAGAGGAGAGAGGATGGGAGGTAGACAAATTCACATTAAGATAAACAGAGATGTTCCTGAAGCTGGGGCCACATGAGGTATCTTCCCTTTTCCACAAAGACAAGCAGAGGATGTGACGATGCATGAAAACGACTTTAGAGGATTGAGATCAAACTGGGCTAATTTTCCAGCCAATGGGATCAGAGCAGAATAAACTTGAACAGATGAACAGGATCAAAAGAAGTGATGGAAAGAAATGTGGAAGCAATGGTGAGTGCACGGGACGAAGAGTTTAGGTAATGAAGCACAGCATTATGCAAATGAGCAGAAAGAAAAAAAAGACAGCTGGAGAGAGAATTGGGGAAAAGAAAAATATATATATTTTGGAATATTGAGAATGCGACTGTTTGGTATTCACAGGTGTTGTGCTGTACAACCCGAGCACTGTTGGCCTTTACTTTATGCCTGGAGGCAGCATGTCACCCTGATTGCCACATCGTTCAAAATTCTGTTCTTAAGCGAATAGCTCTTGACTCTGTGAAGCAAAAAATAAAACCTCCCCTCTTCCTCCTCCTCGTCCACCTCCTCCACCCATCATTTATGTTTGTATCATCCGTTGCTCCTACATGACTTTGTTCCAACCTGTTGGCTGCAGAGCCACGGACGAGTGCACTTTTGCCCATGAAATGAAAAGCCTGCAACTTGTTAGTATAGTAACCACTGACCATGATAAATCAATGTGGAGTGCACCCAAAGGGTTGTCCTATTGATTTTTCATAGACTCGGATCAGTCAATCTATCAATGGATGCGAGTGGGGAGGCAGAATCAGAGACGCGCTGTGGGTGTGCAGCAGCAGTGATGGACTACCGCAAATGAAACGTTCAAAACGTCCTCTGCCAAGTACGTGCCCTTCACTAGAAGGGCTCATCTCGAGAAAATAGAAGCTGTCAGCACCTTTGGATGTGCAGAAACAAGATGCAACCCTACAGCGAGAGAAGAAACTAAACCCCAAGAGAAAAATGACCTCGCACTATTGCTTAAAACATCAGAGAGCGGTGAACAACCTGCGCTCACAAAGCCCTCATCGACACATATACCAACACACTCACATCTCTGAATCTCTGTCTTCCACCCTCCACGTGCGATGAGGTCAACACAGAAAGACAACTCCAGCCTCCAGCTGTCCCCTCCGGCGCGTTTCTCAGACGGCCGCCTGCTTAAAAGCGCTGGGATTCTGTGAGGGTTCCTGGATTATTCATTTGCGGAGTGTAACTTAGCCCCGCTGCTCTTTTCCACATCACCTATGCTGAACAGCCCCTGTCAGTCTTCATCACCCTGGTTTTTGGGAACTGAAGTAAATAGGTTCCACTTCCAATTCCATTCAGCTCTCGTCAGTTTAATTCCTTCTCTCCTCGTGTCTTTCACTCAGCCCCCCGTGACTTCTCCACTGGCTCCATCTATTAATGCCGACACACTCAGTGCTTACATGTTGAGACCCTTATTAAAATCATTCTTGTCTTCCTATCGGCTCAATGTACACTGGCTGGAAAACCTGACAGATTCAGGCTGTATGTGACACCCATCTATTTACACAGTATTCTGAGCTCTATACTGTATCTATCATATAGGAATTGTGGATGTTTCATTTAAAACATTCTCCTGAGGCGTTGCGAACTTCACTTGCCGACGGTGCACAGTCCTGATGACGTGCCACACTGCCGTGGGTCGAAAGGTGGAGTACCGTGGGTGTGTCGCTGGCACTGCAGCAGCACCCTGCAATTTTGGTGTCCACTGCCTGTCTGTTCAGATGGGCTCAACAATAGAAAGTGCATGACACGCCTCTATTATTCAAGTCTTTTTTGATAGATGGAGGCGCACGTCATGGAAACCTCTCCAACACCACAACAACAGCCTTTTAATTGTGTGCCTGTTTTAAAATTACTGCACATTGTCCACGACTGATTACAAGGAATTAAATATACATATTTGTTCAAATTATGCATAAAGGCCGGCAAAACTGAGTAAATATTAGTGTTTGATTCTTAAAAAGGAAAATACAACTTGTAAAACGGCAGTGTATACATTTTAATGAAACATTTTAATCTTAATTTCACAGCATTATTTCCAAGTGAAAACAATGAGGTTATTGTTATCATGGGTCATTGTTATTCCAATGAAGCACCAGGAAGCATCATAGTAAGTCTTCAGTATATAAAAGACACATCGACTAATCTTTGCAGCGTGACTAGTTTGAGGATAATGTTTTTACCTGTGTATCTCCCCCCCCCCCCGTCATGTGAGCTCTGCTTCTCCAATCTCAAAGTTCAGATCCTGTTAAACCGGAGCACATGTATTATCTGGCGTTGAGTAGACAGACAGGCAGACATATGTTTTTGAGGTTCTTTTTAAAGCAATGCCGAATATAAGTGGATGTCATACAGGTGACAGTTACTGATTTTCTTTCTCAATAAAAGAAACAATACATTTTCTGATGAGTAAAAATACAGGAATGGTTAGATTTAGTGTTGTGGTGGTAACACACATCTCCGTAGAAGAACTTTGCTTAGAAATACCATCTATGTGTCAAAAAACGAAATAAGACAGCTTATCTAACATTCTTTGTTGGCTAGTGAAATGCAGCCTTATTGAGAGTTAATGACACGAAAGGCCTGGTTTATTTACTTTTTCAACCTATGCATGTGTTTTCCTAAATTACACACACAAAGACAAGTGAGCACACAATCTTTAATAACATTCACAGCATAATTAACATGCTACATTAATTTTCCTAAAAGATACATAAAAGGTTTAATTAAAATATTCCATTACGCCTGAAGCATGAAGTTATTTCGCTGCATTGTACGTACACACACCACAACCAGGCAGTGCTTTAAAATATGACAACAACAAGATGGGGCAAAGTATCAGCTCAGCTCTGCTATCACGGTTGCACACCTCTATCGCAAAATACATGGTGCGCTGCTCAAAGGATGACATGGTTTGAATCTATCAAAAGTTAGAGTCTGACACAACATATTCTTCCGTTGTTTGTGCTTTGACAGAAAAAGTAGACCCTTCACAGCGGCCTCATGAATCGACAAGAAGAAGATTCTCAGCACCTCTGTGTTCCTTTCTCTCCACGAATCAAGGCGACAACGTGCTGCGACCATGAGAGCACATGAGGTGTGCATCTTTGAACTCGGCCTCGTTCAAATTCATGAAAGCCTATGCCTTCTCCTTGAACCTCAAACTCACAGACGGTTGAGGACATCAAAACGCAGCACCTAACAGCTGTGATATGCCGCTGCTGAATTTTATTTTTATATTTTTCATATGAGAGGAGAGGTTTGTACAGAGACCTCCAGCTGCCTCTGGGAGATGACCCTGATACCACCTTAACTCTTTGACACCAGCTAATGATGCGAAGCACGTTTACTGTCAGAGGCCCCTGATACTTTTGAGAAATCATGCAGTTCTGCTGTTTCAGACCAAATGAAGACGGATCCTCCCACTCTCCTGATATGAAGCCAAAATATCCCTGTTACGGAAACCACCATCTTGCATATTTGGAGCAAGTAGCAATCAGCTATCTTGCTACTGGGATGGATCCTCAGTAGCAAGTTCCTGCCGATACATGTGCTCCACCAATAGTCGAATCGACATGTTATAACTAACAGATATAAATCTTTTACTTTTTGGGGGGTCTGTGTCCCATCCACTAACTTGGAGGAGGTGATATTTATGACATATACTTCATCCAGCCAACAAGTGGTGATTAAGACGCGTTGGCTTCACTTTTGGTCAGCTGTCAATAGAGTCAGTGTTGGTGGTCTTCCAGCTCCTCCACTGCAGCACTGATGAACGATATCGGAAACATGGGTTACATGACAGGAGGATCCTCGGACTCAATCCCCAACGCCCCCTAAAGAGACCCAGAGGAACACCGATCTCTACCAACAGTTTTTCCAGAAGATGCAGAGACCCTGTAGACTCCAGTGGTGCCAGGTTCTATAAAAGGGGTTTTCTGCACACTGCACATCACCATAGAGCTGAGAGCTGTCTCTCGTTGCATTTAAAGCAGGTCTCGAGGCACGCAAGCTTGGCTGACTGTGATGTGTCCATACCAGCTTGAACCAGGAGAAACAGGTGCTCATCATGGGCCAGGTTTTTTTCGCTCTACAAAGCAGCACAGATGTTGTTTCATTCGACAGCCGCGCAGCCTGAAGACGAAAGGCTGCTATACGACGGCAGAGGTCCGTCAGTCCCTGCACATCCCCTCTGACACAGGTGAAAAACAGCACAGCAGGTCCGTCTATTCTGTGTTTCCGTAATGAGTGCGTCTGGGTATTATACAACAGTAAACCGGTGCCAGGGCAGAGAAGCAGACAGACTGTTAAAAATCGGGCCCTCCTGGTTTTTGGAAGTAGTTGGTATCGCAGTAACACAGCTCACTTATCTCCATCCCCTCCACTGATGTATAAAGTTTCCACTCTCAACACTTCCGTGTAGAGCAGAGAGAAAAAGACAGGGGCAAGAATCCCTTCAAAATGCATTTAGTGGAACTTTTCTGTTTTTCTTTCCCAAAGTTTCGTCAGACAAAAACTTTTTTCTGTTTACTCAGCTGTTCATATCCAACCGGTTTTCTTATCTCCACAGCAGAGTTAATGAATCTGTCTACACCAGGAGAGAAATCGGTTATTTCCACAGACCGCCTGCCACAAGTTTCATCTTGGAAATAACTGATCTCCTGCAGTGAATATGGCTGCTTATCATCCTGCGACACAATATCAGAGCGCTGTGACAGGGAGTCATCCTACAACATTTCCTCATCCTCCATTCCAGCGTTTACACTGTTCACTTCACCTGCTGCTTCACTTCTAGCCTTGATTGTCTGAGAAAGGATCACTCACTCTGTCTCCTTCTGTCCGTCCACTGCCTTCATTTTCTTTCACAGCCTGTATCTTGGAACCATCAGAGCTCCAGTCCTTCGCCTCATCATTATTCCTTATATCAGGGTGTGGGGCTCCCATTGCATTCTCCTCCCGTTTCATGCTGCACCACCTGTCGGCAGCTGCTAACAGCGCTACCAGCAGCCTGATGCTCAGACTGCCTGCCCCCTTACGTGTACTGCTGCCCCACAGCCTGTTCTTTGTGCGGGCAGGATGAGTGTGGCCAACATCGCAACACTCAAAAAACACTGTGCTGCCAGAGCCATAAACAGCATAGAAACAGTGTTCATATTAACCTTTGAAAAACACATCTAAGACTCTGTGCCGGGTCTGTCAGATACATGAAGGTCTGTCTCTAGAGAGACACGCTGGTGTCTTTACAGCCGAGACAAACTCTTACACACTCCCTGGAAAACAGCTTTCTCTTTCCAAGTCAGTTTTCCAGCAGTTCATTGGAATGAAGAGGAGGAGCCTTGACACAATCATTCATTTTAGGACAGACAAACAGCTGATGGCCATGAAGAGATAATACAACAAAAGGCCTTGCTAGACTTGGTGAACCGAACAATTTAAAACTATGCTGAGAGTTCTCTACCATAATCTCTGTCATTTGGTTGCCATGCCCCCACCCGGATACCTGCAGGCAGAGAATCACAGCAGCAGCAGAGGGAGGAGGACAGAGGACAAGATGAAGGACTGATTCTGACTGATGTCTGTGTTCCTCAGTATTTTGATGTTAGGAATAATGTTTATTTTGCTGACATTTGTTTCCAGTGAGATTGAGTGTATATAATGGCATTGCTGCTGCTCTAGAAACAATATTTTCTTATATTCAAACTGTTAATCAATTTTAATCCTGTTCATAATTCGTTATTCTTTTCAAAAATGAAATTTTCAAAAAGTGCAAGCATCAGGATGCATCAATGGTAATTTTATAACCACACTGCAGCCCTCTAAATTAGAAACAGATCAAATCAAACCATCACCATCCCCAAGAACCAAGATGGCACCTAAGCTCCCTGGAAACCAAGGGAGACGGCAAGTGGAATGTTTTCAAGGCAGTTTTCTAGTTCTCCTACAGTGAAGAGAACCCCTTAAGGAGTTAATCTCCTTCTACCTTCACATGATGGACAAGGTGAAAGAATTATCCACATGGACAAAACTCACTTCAGCAGGTCGATTCACACAGCTTTGAAATGAGAAGCTTTGCACTTGGCTGCAATAATTATATGAACAATGAAGTAAGCAATGCAAATCGAGGATTGAGAATAGCCATTCCCCAAACACATACCTGTGAAATAAACATCTGGAAGATCCATCTTGACACTAAGATTGCATGATTGTTTTTAGAGACTGTTACAAGCACAAGAGCCACCATGTTGCACGAAAGCTGTTGATCTCAAAGTCAGCTAGAAGATTTCCTCAGAAAGATATTAATATCATATTTTGGAAAGATTTCCACAACAGAAATGTAATTTAACTAAGTGACTTATGGAATTTAAGTTATTTTCTATCAGTGAATGTCATTGCATCAATGTAAATGACCACTTGAGTGTTTGATAATACGACAGTGTGGGGATGCAAGTTAATTATGACAAAAAAGGATGAGTAATTGGAAGCATTAATGAAAACTAGCTAGCTGCTAGCCAATTAGTTTTTTTGTTCATTGAAGGTCGATAATTGTTGCAAAGATGAACATTTTATTTCATTCAATAAAAGTCTATTTTTCTAAATCGTGAGGCATCTCATAGGTAAACTGAACAGACATTCCCTCATCTCATTACTGTGCACAAATGTACTGTATGTGCTCAGGCTTCCAGAGCCTCGCTGGTGCTGGCAGATACATCGAAACCTCTTTGCGTTAACAAAGGGCTTTTGGACATTCACCTCCACAGCTACAATACACCTCCACCCTCGGGGGGGGGGGGGACTGTCATAGATTGAGATTTGGGGTGTTTGTGTATTGAGAAGTTGAGCTTTGCATAGTTTCACGAGAGCCTGAAATAACCTCTGTATGGGAGCTGGCTTTGTTCCCAAATCTGATCAAAGCGCTGGGCTGATGTGAGTCATCGCACAAATTCCAAGAAACAAAAGGCAAGAAAAATACACAATCGCATTATCCATGTAAGCATATGTCATCGCTGACGTGTATTATTCTGACATGAGAAAAATAACAGCTGAAGACGGTGTCGCAGGAAAATAAGTGTCACTATCGTGTGTGTGTGTATACTTGCACTTCCATTAAAAGGCTTCTACCACCCACACCAGAACTGGCAGGCTGGAAGATCTAGATTGTTTGATCACTCCATTTATTAATTGTTGTTTGTTGTGTTTCAATTTACTGTCGGCGAGGTGTAAATAGTATTGTTAAGTCGATGGTCAAAGAAAGCAGCCAAGCATGAATTAAGCTATTAAAGAGCTTAATCATATTGCATTCATCCACACCAGGCCTGTTTGTTGTGGTCCTATTCAATGCAAAACAGCTGCACACTGGAAAGGGCACGACATTTACCGCGATTCAATCTCAACAACACAAATTGATCAATGGAGGCAAAGATTTACTGATGAAATGTCTAATCATTTCTACAAAGAAAGGCAAACACGGTCTGACAACAGGGAGCTGGAGAAAAAGAACATTTGTGAGAAGGAGAAACGGAGTTCAGCCATAGTACTTTTTTCTTTATGATTTAAGTGTTTAAACATATAAAACTGCAGCAGGGTGTCGAAATCAAATGCAGCAGGAACACACAGAGACTAAACTACCAGTCGCATGCTGTGGGTGTATGCACTGAAACCACCAGAGAACAGAGCACTTATTATAAAGGACGCCTGGGCAAGGTCCCATGATAGCCTTTATAACAATGATAAATGGCTGAAGCCTTCTGCTAAGCTACACCACGTGACTAGCACCTTTTAGGATTTTTTTGCTCAGGACGGGAACATGCAGTTGAGGCTTCCTGCAAAAATAGAACAGGAGATTAACATCCTGCGAACCACTACATTTTCCAAAAATCGTATTTTGTTTTTCAATTTCCTCTCAAACATCCATAACAGAGACATTCAGACATTTTCTGAAGGCTGGATCAAAGGACAGCCTGGCGCACTGCACTGTTTGCTTTTGGGTGTTTTTTTTCACAGTCCTCCTACAACCGCAAACAACAACAATGGAGCTGGCAGCAAAATGCCAAGAGGTTTATGATGAAAAACCAGAAGAGTGGAGTTTCAGTCATTCTTGACAGCCTCCATGAGCATGAAAGCTCAAAACAAACTGTGTGTGATCGCCGCCCAACAAAATTCACTTCCCACTTTGCTATAGAGGGGCGGTCAGATCATGTCAGGCCTGCTATGATGATCGTCACTGTTTGCCTCGTAAATAAACCAGAAGTACGGGGCCTTAATTGTAAGAAAACAGCTATTCATGAACGTGAACAGAGAGCTTACTGTATCTCAAGCGAGTGAGTGTGTGAAATCGGATTTGTAAATGCTTCAAAGAATCTCTTAATAATATGTACTGAGATTGGTAAACGTGTATATGAATCATCAAATGTGTATTCAGAATCAGAATCCATGGAATCCCTGCAATGGTATGAGATTTTCATAGTATGGAAACAAAAAGAAAATATGGTAATTGTACCAAGGTGTAGAGTGTTTCGTAATTATTAGTAGTATTATCAGTTACAGATTCAAAAAGTACAAAACAAAACCCACATTATATAAGTAATCTTTTCAAAGTAAAGGTCCTGCATTAAAAAGTAAATATCATCGGGAAAATGTACTAAGAGTATTAAAGGTAAAAATAACAGTCAATTATTACTATTTTCATACAATTGCAACTAATGATTATTTTCATTATGGAATAATCTGCTGCTTATTTTCTCCATTATTGATTGATTGTTAGATTTAGAGAAATTATGAAAATTTGCCATCGCAGGGGCTCGAAACATCCATCACAATATCTGCCAATTTGTTGAAGGTGTTGAGCCTGTGTGTACCTTTCACACATACACACACACTCTCTCTGTCAGCCCCCCCCCCCCCCCCCCCCCCCCACAAGCACAAGAGCCACCATGTTGCACGAAAGCTGTTGATCTCAAAGTCAGCTAGAAGATTTCCTCAGAAAGATATTAATATCATATTTTGGAAAGATTTCCACAACAGAAATGTAATTTAACTAAGTGACTTATGGAATTTAAGTTATTTTCTATCAGTGAATGTCATTGCATCAATGTAAATGACCACTTGAGTGTTTGATAATACGACAGTGTGGGGATGCAAGTTAATTATGACAAAAAAGGATGAGTAATTGGAAGCATTAATGAAAACTAGCTAGCTGCTAGCCAATTTGTTTTTTTGTTCATTGAAGGTCGATAATTGTTGCAAAGATGAAAATTTTATTGTGCCCCCCCCCCCGAGTTGTGAAGGTTTGTGTGTGTTTCTTTATGGGGTCAGTGTGTGTGTTTGTAATTCAGCAGTTATAGAAAGAACAGGACGCAGATGTCGCTGGGAGCCGGGAACGTGGAAAATAAAGTCAACTGGATTTTAAACACGACACGTACTTTGATCTGCTTGGAGGGATGGTGTTCTCCAAGGCAAACCTGTTAGATGTGTTTCCTCCTTCGGCAGCTGCTTTGTGATTTCACATTTTGCAAACTGGATTCTGGATCCTCTAGGAAAAACCCCACCTTCATGTTTGAGATATCAAAAGTAATCCCACGCTGTTCATTCTAGTTCCTTTTTTTTCCCAGGGATGAAGACTGGTAATATCAGTCTTTCTTTGTGTGTGGCAGCTGAGGAGGAAGGGAGATGCATATACACAGGTAACAATCTCAGTTTGGTCACAATTAGACAAAATGTTCATCACAGCAGGTCAGCACGTGAAAAATTGTGATCATTTGTTTGACGTGCTGCCATCTGTGCATATCAACACATAGGTGTGTTTTTGATTAAAAGGTGTAAGCAGCAACAGTTATTGTAAATGCTCATGACCACTGACTTAACGTTAATGTGGAAACTGTGATAAGAGCACTAGTAGATCATTATTAACTTTTTCCCTCACTGCCTCAGGTAGGCTGGTAAATGAAAAGAATCTGCCTTTTTGTTCGCCATCGCTCTCGTCAAGGTCAAGTTTATTTGTACTGATATAATATTACTAGATCAAAATGGCTTCTTTAATTATTTGGTCAAATGGTCTCATAATGATATTGAAAAACTAGTGCTCACATGCATAACCACGAGACAGGATGATTTGAATTCCTTACTAGCAGGATGTCCTTATAACGTCTCTGCATTGCCTTCCTGTGAAATCTAGTAAAGAATTGAAAATACTTTCCCTTCACTACAAAGCCTTTACCGACCGAAATCCATCATATCTTAAAGAGCTCATAGTTTTTTCCCAATAGTTCACTCTGCTCTCAAAATGCAGGCTTACATGTAAATCCCACAGTCTCTGTGAGTATAATGGGAGGCAGCTCCCAGTTTGGATCAGAGGAAACATCTCTATATTTAAGGTTTGTTTTTTAAAATTGATATACATTATAGTTTGGGCTGTATATAAGTATCACTATTATCACTATCATTACAACAACTAGTCTGACTGATCTTCTCTCTCAACTTTTCCCCCTACCTCTCCTCTATCCCCCATTTCTCTCTCTCTCTCTCTCTCTCTCTCTCTCTCTCTCTCTCTCTCTCTCTCTCTCTCTCTCTCTCTCTCTCTCTCAACCCAACCAGTCAAGGCAGATGGCCGCCCACCTGAGTCTGGTTCTGCTCGAGGGTTATTTCTGTCTTTCTTTCCACTGTCGCCAAGTGTTTGCTAATTGTGGGAACTCTTGAATTTCTCTTTATTATATTGTACAGTCTCGACATTACAGTGTAAAGTGCCTTGTGATATTGTGTGATGTGTTTTGGTACTATGCAAATGGGATTTAATTGAACCGAAAACGAATTAATCATACCCATCCCTGCCATTCACTGGCGGTATGTGGACTGTGTAGCTACTGAGGCACGAAGACAAATGTCCACACGTGCACATCTTCACTACAGCGGACGTGTAAGTCAAAAGCCAGCCAATCGAGAGGCCTGTCTGCGTTGTAACTAATGACTTGCCTGTATTTCCAGATCTTGGAACAAATTGCTTAAGACTAATCACCCTTTAATATCTGTGTACACATTTACAGATTTGTCTGCACATTCACAAATCTCCCTACGCTCCTCGCAAATCTGGAAACAGAAGTATGGGTTTTTCCATAACACTTATTTATCTCAGTACACAATAAGTTAATGTCTTATACATTTACAAATCTGATTACACACACACATGCAGAATGAGGTTACACAACTCCACTCACATTTGTGAATAGTTTTGCAATAACAATTTTTCGGCACCGTCCCCAAGCTTAAATATTCTTCTGCTGCATGCACAATGGCCTGGCTAAATGAAACCACTGCTGCACAGCTAAAAGTTGCAGTTTGGTGAATTAAATAGTTCTGTATTACAACATGCTGCATCAGTTCCACTGTACAACATCTGTTATAGAATCGCTTGCAGCCTCCATTGTGCTTTTAATGCAGCACAGACGGAGGAATGATTCATGGCGGGTGTGTGTGTGTGTCGGGGGGGAGGTGCTTTACAGTAGCTACTAGGGTACACAAAAAATGGACATGAATCAGTCATATTTCTTATAACAGTATAATATAAACCAGAAATTTATAACGCTCGCTATTCTATACTACTTCTTAATGAGGACGCATTTAAGCAATTGGTATATTACTCCTCAACACAAGCCCTGAGTGTACATTAATAAACTTGCTTGTCCAGTCCAAGGGAAAAAAGCATTAATCAAGATGTGTGGAAATTGTCTGTCTTATATCAGGGTTAAGGGAGCCGTCTAAGATTATGGTATATTTTAGTGGCCTCGTGTGCAGAGGAGAAATTCATTGGAGGTGAAGACAATGAGCTCAGGGCTTCATGTGAAAACAGACAGAAGCTTCTGCATTTGATAAACTAGGCCTACGGAGGCGTCGTTCCTCAGTTCCGGCCTAAAGAGTGTGTCCCTGAGACACACTCTTTATCAAGAGCTAAGAGCCAGAAGGTGGCGGCGCCATTTGAACAGAGAGCCCCTGGTATGTTCTGGGTCATTTGCTCCATTCTTTAATGTCAGTTTTATTTTAGAGGATATAATCTGAGGAAACCCTCCATCGTTACAAATGTGAGAGTGTAGTGCTCAAGCTGCTCCACTTTTTGTCCACAAAGGATTCAAAAGAGAGAGTGAAAACGGTGCGGAGGTATTCTGCATTCTAACTCTGCTGTGAACAGTATTCTTTCCACATGGCAGGCGCTCTTTCTACATTATTCAGGCTGAGAGGGATCGGGCTGCATTATAGCTACTACACACGCCTCCTATCCCTGGGTGAGGAGCTGCATGATAGCACCCACGCAACCCATCCACCCATACATCACCTTAGAACTCTCTATTGGCGCCGCATGCATCACTGGCCATTAATTACATAAATATTCAGATTTCAGATGTTAAAATCCAAAGTAGTTTTAATTTGTATGTTTGTTCATGCAAGTCACGCTGGTCAGGTACTACTTAGTATACAAGCCACAGAGATGTAGAGAATAACCAGAGCCTGTCAACAAGAAGCCTGTCCACTTTCTATTAATGCTGTTGTACAGAAATTAGCTGCAATTCACCTTGAATTGGTACTCATTGAATTTGAGTGAATGGACCTAAACTGTGAATACATAACTATCTATATCTGGTTCTAGACAAAAGGTTCCCATTTAGGGTAATTTTGGCATACATAGTATTGATTATATATCAGAGTTGAAATTTAAATTACAAAACACATACATAACACATTAGCACTTCGCTCCTTCACAGGAATGTGAATGAAGTCAAATGACCATCTTTAGGAGGATCATCTTGCTGGACAGCCAAATACAAAACTGGCAAATGTAGTAGAGGTTCTGATGGTTGGGGTGGTACTGGCAAATGTATGGAGGCTCTCTCTCCCCTTTTTTAATGTTTCAACTTATTAAAAATAAAGGCTAAATGCCCCAAAATATCTAGAATTTAGCTGGGATTGAAAAGGCACAATTGTTTTATCAAAAATATATGTTAAAGCAAAAGCAGAAACTTTGAATCTTTGTTCTATAAAACGTTACATTTTAGAGCTACAGCTCCGTACAGTCTGGACTTTCTCGCTACCATCCAGTTGAGAGAGTGGAAGTTCTCCCTATTTTTAAAGGACCTAGAAAATACTTTTAATTGAATAACCAATAGCTAAGAATGAACTCTGGTAAACATCTGCTCTCTGTTTTGAGAATCAGCCACAACTTTAAAACCGATAACTGGCTTTAATGTCGCGGTTGATCGATGTTTAAATTGAATTGGACCACACCTGTCTGTTTAAGCCACAAATGGTTACTAATGGACACAACGTGTATATAAATAACACATGACGGGACAGAACAAGCCACTCTCCTCTATAAACAGTTATTGATGAAAAACGAATGCGCCAACTGTCTGTAACGTCCAGGAGGAAGCTTCACCGGCCGACGGTGCCTGAGTCAGAGAGGGCCAGATGCTCCGTTATTTCACTATCGCTCTCTGTCTTGTCTCTCTCCAAATCGAATCAGCCTGCAATTGACCAAGTGTCACGCTACAGAGGGGAGCCTGATATCTCCAGCCTTGCAGACCTTTTCCTTCGCCCATTCTACCCTCCTGAAAAGGTCATATTACCTTTACAGCAGCGCAAAGTACACATTGCTCTGCAAAAATTGTTTTTTTTCCTAGCATCATAACAGCTTATCAGACATTTCTTTAGGATAAGGGGAAAAAAGAGAGAGAGAGAGAGAAGCGAGCCTGTGGACCATAGTCAGGGGGCAGGGCTGTATGACAATAAATCTTTGTAGATGCTTTCTGGAGTTTTTGTCTTTTGCTTATTAATGGAGAATGAAAATGTTATTTCTCCCTGAAACACAGCTCAACCCAGGAGGCCATTTGTTTGCTCCTGGAGAAAAACAATGCTCAGTGGCTTTTCTTTTTCTTCTCTAACACTAAAGATCCCCTGAAGTAAAATAGAAAAAGATGGCATGCTGGTCCTTGATTGATGCACCAGTCTCTACAGAAACATTACAACCATCAAAAATCACAAACTGACACGGTGGAAAAATCAATAAAGGAAATGGTCCATGAAGTGTCACCCCACAGTTATTCTTGAGTAATTGTAAAGTTAGATGGTTCATTTGGCCCTTTGACGAATTGCAATTGACTTGACAACTTGCGTCAAGTATTTAGCTTGATCATGAAAGAAAAAGAAAGAAAATATGTGTGTAACTTATTAGCTTCGATCAACAGGTTTGTGAAACCATGAGCATTATTAATTTATCGAATAACAAAGTTTCATCACTGCTGATATATATTTTAGATTAAAAGAAATCTTCCACATCCAAACAGGATATGAAATTCAAAAAAGGACAAATCTAATTCTGTAAACATCGAGATACCAGAGATATGACACATTCCATGACAGATAACAGAACATGGGTGCACAGCAGAGCTAGAAACTAATAACTTCTTAATAACTTGTCGGTGTCCTCAGTCCCAGTAAAATTACATTTTGTTTGTACACTCGTAGGTTTCAGACTGAACAATCTTTGCTGTTATAGGTTTTAGTGGAGCTGCAATACAAGGATGTGTTAGTTCTTCAAGCAGAATGTCTTCCACCTCACCTTCATCTGCACTGTTTCATTTCAAATTCTTATTTTGATTTTAACCCTCCGCATGTTGGATTTCTAATATTTTCACAAAGCCAGGATCACAGAATCATCACCATATCGTATGAAAGTCGAGAAGGGGAGGAAGGGAAATGTCTTTTGATTGATACCTTCACCAAGGAAGTTATGTTTTTAGTGGCAGGGAATGATTCATGGAAGAACCCATTCAAATTTGATGCGGATCCGGATCGTGGGTCACTTAGAGAATTTAGTTTTTGTTCTTTCTTTTTTAAACATTGTGGAATTTTCCTTGATTTATCAAAGAATAATTCAAAGAACTTGATGAAAAAAACCAGGCATGTTCAGGCATCTGGTCTTTATGAGTGTGTGTAATTAAAAGTGAATTTAGACATGGTTTACCAAGGGGACTGTTAGCCCTTCTCATTAGTAGTGGGGAGAAGAACGTGGCTGAGCAGTAACTCAGGCACAGCGAAGGTACAAGTTAATCCGGAAGTACATCATAACGAGTGAGTCTGCTGCAGTAAATAAGATAACTCTTCACACCCGCATTGCTCGAGAAGCTCTTTTGTGGCATACTAATGCCTGGAGGTTATTCCCCAAGCGGGGAGCCCAAGGCTGACTCAAGATCAGTGCTGCGTAGTTTCTTTTCTTTATTTTTCACACCTGTAGGCAGAGGAAGGGGTGAGACTCTTAGCTTAACAGTGGAGCTGCAATGAATGAGAAGCTTTTTTGAAAAAGGCTTAGTACAGAAGGTTGGTGGATTTGTGGATTTGTGGCTTGATGGCGATTAAATTACATTATTCAAGTTGGCATTTAGCCTCAGGAGGGATTAATATTATTGTTTTCATTTGTTGACAAATTTGTTGCATACATTAAAGAAATGTGTTTCCCTCGTGATTGCACATTATGCTCCGGGTGGTAATATTATGTGTGGCTGTGAGAGTGGCAGCAGTATTTGTAGTAGTAGCGACAATAGCACTAATAGTCGTAACATTTATATTACTTTGTGTGGCAGTAAGAGTGCTGGCTGTAATGGTAGAAGCACTAATTGTGCCAGTTTCTGCTTTTCAATCCTGGCAAACGACTGAGTGGCTCCATCTTGATTATTGCACTTCAAAGTGTTTCGAATTGATTGTCACCAAAGCCAGAGCAATTTGATTATTTCTTTTAGCAGATCAATGAATTCAATTGGCATAATTTATAACTGATGCATCAGAGCAATGAATGAATCATTACACGCCTACAGAGCAATTCAAAAGTAGTGCTTCTCTAAGTGCTTCAGTGATATTTACTGTGAGATGTTTAGGGGGGCACATAGCGATCGAGACCAAACAAACATTTAAACCAACTTTTAAACTGGTCAGCGCTCATTGATTATTCTGAAACGTTCACCTGAGTGCTGCGCAAAAAGGCAGACGCCTTGACAGTTAAATTCGTACAAATGGCTGTGGGCATCCTTGGACTAGAGATCAGAGACGTAGGCTTGGGACCGAAAGTTCCTGGCAGGTAAGAACGATGAGCGGGATGAGTGAATGAACAGTGTTTTCCCCTCCATCGTCATCCCCTGAGACAAGCCTCCATTATACTCCATTGCACACATGTACACAGACAGCTGTGGACAACGTGGCCGTGTAGTTGTTCTTCTTACAAATCCACTTACTCCACTGTAGCAGAGTTGTTACGAGGGCTGAAGCACACAAGTCCACACAGAGGCAAGTGTCTCACAAATTTAACCCCCTTAACTGTTCCCTGGAGCTCTGCAGGGTGCGTGTGCTCACTGCTCAGAGATGCTTCCTCAGCATAACTGTGGTGGTTGCAGCTTTCTTTCTGAAACTGCAAAAGTGCCCTGAAGTAATTGAACCGCATTAAGTAAAGACTGGCCCAGAACCATGAAGCTGCGGCCCCGCTACTGCACAAAGAGCTGTTCACTTGTTTGTTCGAATCTCGACTCAGTACGGAGAAAATGGAGAATCAGCTGTTGTGATCGACAAGGTGACAACCAGCTCTGCTCCTAGTAAAAACTACATTCACCACAATTATTATGGACTGCTCTTTATGCTCTTTCAACTGTGCAATATTCACTGTGCTGCAGTCTGTCTGTGCAATACCAACGGTTCATGTGCAATCCACTCACTGTACATATTCTCAAACTGCATACATTTCTTTTTTACACTGTATATACTAGTTTAATTACATTCATACATTTCAGTATCTGCATATATTTGTCATATATTCCTTACACTTAAGTATTGTATGTTACTTATTACTTGCTGATGTCTTTTGGACTCTTGCTGCTGTAATACTGCACATTCCCCCATTGTGGGACTAATAAGGACTTCTTATCTTACGTTGATGAGTAAGTAGTAGTAGTAAGTTGCTGCTCACCTGTTTATTCAAAGTGTGTCAATATTGAACTATCACATGTCCAAATGCACGTCCTTAGACCCTTAACGATACGCATGTCAAACTTGAAACCAATAAGATAAACAGTCCTAGAGATATGCACCTACAGCCACATAGATTTCAGGAATTATTTGATAAATTTGCATTTATTCTCTGAGGTAAATAATATATATACACATTGATAGAATCATGATGAGGAAGAGATCTTTGATGTTAAATCAGAAATCAGAGAAGAGAGCTCTCCGGTTGCTTGACATGAAAGATCCTCAAACACATCTTACAAGATCATGAAAGAAATATGATGTTACTCTGTCTAACTGTGCTGTAAAGAAATAATATTGAATCTGCATCATCACATTAGAATATCGAGAGATTATAGAGAAATGTACCACATATTCAAAGGCTCATTTGTGTGATGCTGCATGCTGCGCACGAGAGCTGGAATGAATTTCCTTCCCGGAGCTGGGGCCTCTAACCAGTGTGCTGGTGGTGAAAGGACTAGGGAGCTGAATCAGCTGTTGTTGGACTCATATTCAATGTTCTGTTGTTTTCAAATCTCTTTTAATTTCCCCAAGGACCAGCAACTACGAGTACAAATACAATATTGTAGACTCTGACATAAGCGTGTAAATAACAACAGACATACAAAAAGCTCCAAGTTTGCTGGCAAATGTTATGTCCAGCTAATGGTGATTCACAGCAAAGTTTACACTGCAGCATATACTGTGTGTAACAGTGCGGGAGTGAAGTTTTATAGACATTAACTAGCATTAGTGGTGGGCGCTGTAGCTACATTCATCCCCGTGAACAAAAGCCACTGCCTTACAAAAAGAAAGTTCCATCTTCAATTTACTCTGAGCCGTCTTAAGTCAATAATGGGCAGATTATGAATGTGAGTAGTTTTAAAAAAAAAGGTCTCCCTGAAGGAAAGCGACTTGAATGGAGGAAGACACCGAACACACGCATGGCTGCTTCTACGTCTCAGAGGAACAGAGAGCAGTCCGACAGACTAAAGCCTTTTCCACACAATTGATCTATAAACGTCTGATCTGAGTCATCCAGCCACCACTTCCAAAGGAGCAACAACAATGCTCTCTCTGGCCTCAGTGTTTCCCCTGCATATACCCAACAGTGACATGAAGCTGCTGCTGGAGAGGAGAGGGCTCTGTCTTTTCTCCTTAGAAAAACCTTATATCATTTTTGAAGAAATTGTACTTTCTTGATTCTTGTTGTTCTGGGTTTGTACCCTCATGGTTGAATGCACTTATTGTAAGTCTCTTTGGATAAAGGGTCAGCTAAATGAAATGTAATGTAATATTAAGCATCGTATTAATGTGTTCATGGGTGGTTGATAAGACTGGAAAAGGGCTTTATAAATGCAGTCCATATGATTTATTCTTGCTGGAGGCGGGCTTTAAATGCACAAGGGCCATCGTGACGTGGGAAGCTGTCAATCTCGAAGAAAGCTCATAGCAGTGTTAATGTTACACCCTTTATTTAGAAAGGAATGTTGTACATGGTTATTTTATTAATGAATATGTCATTGCATTTAAGTAAATTAACAGTTTCTGGAAAAATGAATGATATGTAGCTTGCTGCTGGCCATTACATTTTTCTTGTTCAGTAAACGCCAATAATTGTTGAAAAGATTATACTTTTATTATATTTAATAAATTAGTATTTTTCTCAATCTTGAGGCCCCAGAGCTAGAAAGATATTGTCCGTGTTAATAACAGCACACAGATGTTCTTAAGCACTTAGGCCTCAAGAGGCCTTCTGGAGCTGGCAAACACATAGAAGCCTCCCGGCAGAGCGTGTGTTGAGATATTTTTGCATGTGCGACACACACACACATGTGAACACGCACACAAAAAACTGATTTTCGCTTCACCACTACACATACTTCACATACTACAATTCCATCCCAGAGGAAACGCTGAACCTCTTCCAGTTCAAACCCAGCCCTGACTGCAAACCGATTACTAATGCGCTGTTAGTGGCACCATAAGAATCACTTTTATAGGTCAAAGATTCTTTCGTTATAAAACATAGTTCTGTGTACCTTTTGAGTAATGATTTCTGCACATCCCTGGCACAGCACCAACCCATTTCTGGGAGACGTTCTTGCAAACAGCTGAAAGGTCTGTGGCTGCAGGCTCCATGTAATGAAGTAGTGCATTTAAATGAGAGACAGCTCTGGGACATGGAGGTGCACTTCACTCAGATCAGTAAACACTGAAATAAAGTGGAAGCTGGAGGGAGAAGAGGACAACCGTATGAGGGGAGAGAGAGAGAGAGAGAGAGAGAGAGAGAGAGAGAGAGAGAGAGAGCTCGGAGGAAAGACGAGACAGAGGCGGTGAGACTGGAGACCAGACCTGCAAGAAACTAGGTTTTGAGAAAGGAAGAGATTTATGAGGATAAGAGGTAAAATAGCAAAGAGCCACGAAGGGAAATGAGAAGACTGCAAAGCAAAAGATTCCAGTGGATTGTATAGGACACTGTGGTAGCAAGGGAATGCAGGCATACAGTTAAATACCTCAAGTGCCCCTAACAAAGACGGATAAAGTGCATTCACTTCGGGAGTCTCGTTTAAATTTCATAATCAAGCACAAATAGCTGCCGCAAGTGAACTACCTCTCGACCTAGAACAAGGCACGCTATTGCATTGCCAAGATAATATGACCTCGCTCCTCGCTCTGAAGTCACTCCGCAGGAAATAAAATGCTGGCAATTTTCTCCATGGCAACCTAATGCCAGAGCAGGCTGTAGTTCGGTGTGCCAGGTGGTCGCAGGGGCTTTGGAAAAATGGCTGTGAGCTGGAGCAGAGGGTTGCACCAAACCTTCACATGCCTAACCATCACAAATATACATACACACGGAGAGTGAGAGAAGAATGTGTAAATATGCAACAACAGCCAGGAAGGAATTCATTAAGATATGTCAGTACGTCCCTTATCATTCACTATCATACTCGGTTACTCATTATAATTTTTAAACATGAATAATGTCGATGAATTTGGAAGTATTATTTAGATGTGACTGTTTGCACATTAAAAGTGGATTAAACACAGTATCTCTCAATCATGCCTCCTGCATATAAAGATGGACGACTTGTCTCCGTTTCCTCCCCCATTCCAGAAATTTTGTTAAAATGCTCTGGGTGCGAACACCGCCATCTTGTGCATTTGTAGCCAGAGCCTGCACTGCACTGGGGGGACGGAGCTTAGGGAGCGAGTTCCTACGCTCGACCAATCACAAGTCAGTCTCAGCTTTGAATCATAGTGTTTCACCCCCTTTTTATGGCATCAAATAACTAATCAAAACCAAATTTGAACACTTAAACATAAAATCTGTGTAATAGGAAAAACCTAAAATTGACAGAAACCATCTTGAGAAAAATGTATTTGACATATACTTTGACTTTTTAGTTTGGTCCATTCCCCATTCACTAACATGGATGAGGCAGCCGCCAGGTCGAGATGCTTTGGCTTTACTTTTGAGGAGCTGTCCTGTTGGCTATTTTTATGAACAGTCTATGCAATACATGGTAATACAAGGGTGGTGTGAAGCCATTTTTAATAAAATACTCTATGTACGGATAAACAACCTCAATATTTCATATCCATCTATTTTAAACCCCATGGAAATATGTCAGCACCCAGCATCTAGGTGCAAAAGTAAACAAGCTATTCCAGAAAAAAAGAACTACTCTTTATTTATATGTGTTCATGCATTGATTTAACAAGGGGTAGTAGTCGAGCTGTTTTTATAACGATTAGAAATCACAAAATACAGGTTCTGACTCAAATTGACCATTCAAGCTCACATAGTGGTAGTACAAATAACGATCGTGACGTTAACCAGGCTGGCGAGAAAGAGCTGATCCACAGAGTGTGTCTTTCTTTTCTAAAAGTGGAACGACACCGTTTCATAAAGCAATTTGCCCAAAATGTATTGCTGCTGCTGTATGCATGTGATGTACAGTCACAGCCCTACACATAGGGGAATGATCTCAGAGAAGTACAGGGGGGGGGGGAAGAGGGCAAGGAAAAAAGACAAGAAAGAAAAAAAGACTGTGTTTATGAGAGAAATGCGGATCTGATGCTCTCTTGAAATCTGTGTGGTTTTTGGAAACTCATTTCATGCAAGCTTAATGATGCCAGGGAAGAAATTGTGCTACGAGGGCAGAAGCAAATTAGGACAATGCTCATCAATCAGTCTGTAGGAATATTAATATTCTGAATTAAGAACAATGAGAACAATAACAGTATAACCCAACCAGCTGGAAATGTAAACAGACAATAAAAAAAAAAGGAAATAGAGCTGCACTATTACAAATCAAAGTAATTCAAAATGTATAATTGCATCAAGTGAAGTGTTACACGTGTTTTCTGCTGTAATGATAAGTTGAAGCCATTGAAAACATCTTACCTCTATGTCACTTTTTTGTTGCCGAAGACATCAAACCACGCTCCAATAACATGAAATTACCACTAAGCATGCTCTGCCTCCTCCCAGGCCTCCTTAGTCTGTATTCAAAGTTTTGTTGACGTTGTCACTTTGGTCATTGTATGCATTTTGGTGGCAGCAATATGAACATGAAGCGACAGGGTGTCAAACATTTGTTTTAACGGGTTTGCTCATCCTTGTTAAATTAAAATTTGAATATGAATGCTTGTTTGCAGGGACAATGCCAAACTAATTCAGCATGTTCAACATAGTTCAGCATGATCTTAAAAAAAGGATAATTAACATTCAGCAAAATAGCAAAGTGGGTAATTATAGGAGGGAACAAAAAAAATGGACCTATTAAGCAAAGAACAAAAGGAAAAAAAAAAAGGACAGACAAATCATTCTGGAAATTGCTTGAGACATTTGTGGGATAAAGCAAAAGAAACTCTGAGCACTCCTGGTTTTCCCCTTCAAGGTCCTGGGGGAAATAGAGGACAGCAAATACAGGAGGTGCATTAGCAGAACAGTGTAGTGTGGGTTTATGAGTTGAGGTGGAGGGATATGAACAGCTTAGCACGTAAATGCACTGGGGAGAAATCAATAGGCAGGGACCAGAGAGCTGACTTCGAGAGATAGAGAAGTTCTGATGTTCCTTTTTAATAAATTATTACCTTAAAATGAGGACAAAAACTTCAGCTAGTCAAAAAAAAAGACAGACACACACACACACACACACACACACACACACACAGAGAGAGAGAAAGAAAGAGAGACCTCCCAATCGCACTCACGGCAAATGAAAGTAGGATAAAAGCATCGGAGCTGTCTGACATAATCAGCCTATCTGACTGGGCTCTCTGTACAAATCATATTTGAATGTAAAATAATCACACTCTCCTTACCCAGAGAGCCGGCTGCCCTTGTACATTCTGAAAAGCATCACTGTCACTTCATAAGCAATAAAACATGGGCTCAGTCCTGATAAGTTGTGACCATCTCCCGCAGCCACCAGAGCGCTGGTCCAGAAAAGGGTAGAAAAAAATAACTGAGTGAGATATATGTTAATGTGTTTATTTCCTTTACATTTGATGCCAGGGCAGCTCATTTGAATAGAATTGAATGGAGAAAGCCAGGGAGAGCAGGGAGAACAGGCCAGTGGGCTGGTGCATCACATAGTTGGCACGGTAACGTGCAGGGTAATGGACAAAGGCCTTGGACCAAATCACATTCCAACTAGCACAGAGCAAATGTTCATTTGTGTCTATTTGGGGCCGTGCTGGTATAAAATTGGAAAACAGGGGTCTGGAGCAAGAATATTGGATTTTGAAGGAATATTATAGAGCAATCATCTGACACAAGCTGACGGCAATCGAATATTTTCTAACTACGTGGAAATGACCTGTTATTTCTGCAGCACAAGAGTCAGAGGAGTGTTCCTGCAGAGGGCGATAGCTGGTGGAGCAGATGGTGGCAAGTTGGGTAAAGTTGTTTCTTCTAGATTGCAATATATATCTATTAGGGTTGGCTAGCGAAAGCTTTCCGATACAGATTTGCTTTGCACATGCCGTGGTAACACAACATTTAACTCTGGTGGCAACACACTCTCTTCATGGCTCTGGCAGCACGTAACATTAGCCTACAGTTGGCTAGCAGCAACATATGCCTAAAGCTGAACAGTCTATATTGAGCCTGTATTTCACACGATAGAATCTCGACATTGGCAGATGCAGGAAATGTTTGAAAACAATCCAGTGTAAAGGGAGGAACTGAGATGCTATGAAAATGTTGCATCACGATTGGAGCTGGAGTATTTTGCTGCATTAAGCACTGAAACTGTTATTTTTGTGTTAAATCGTTGTAGTTGGGTTAGGTTTTATCTATTATGTAATTTTTGTATGAAAGTACTGCACTCATTTCTATTTGAATATTTAAGTTACGTACACCTCAAACTGTTAATAGTTACTATGTCAAGTTTTGTTTTAGAAAAAAGTATTGGTTCTAGCACCATTTACGCACCAGAACAATTTTAAACCAATCGATACCCAACCTACCGGTATCATTTATGATTTAAATAAATTATCTATGAACAGAAAGAGACCAATATGGAGATGGTGACAGACAGACAGAGGGACAGACGACAGGGAGACAGCCAGAGTGGCATTAGATGTCTTCTTTAAAGTGTGGGGTGTTTCAGTCTATCAACGCCCACAGAGCCTGCCCATCCTCATAAAAACAGTGATTCTGACTCGCCTCACCGAGAACACAACATGACATTTAGCTCTGAACCCTGGTCTGCAACTCCCACGCAAACACACAAGCATGATTGAAAAGAAAAAAAACACTATTGAACACATTACAGAGAAACAGATATAACAATGCTCTATGTCAACTTAAATGCCGATGCACACTGGGAAGTCTCAATGACATTTACACTAAAACCCTTGGTATTGAACATACGTACACACACAAACGACGCATACACAAGCACACACAAACACTCTCCTCCTCACATCCACTCAGGAATACTTTAACTGAAACATCATGATTGCATGAAGTATTAAAATACTAGTTATCAACACTACAATTATAAACTGAAAGTGTCTGATCTGTGCTGCAGCAGAGTCTCATCACGTGATGAGATGAGAGTTGACTGACTAGGCGGAGAATTTATTGACAAAGTGAAAAGCAGAAGCATCTTATTCAGCAATATTTCAGATTTACCCAGAATGCAAAGAGGTCACCTGATGATGCAATCAGGTGAGGGGGGCAGCATTGAAAGGAAACTACTCACACACCTTCAAGTGAACCACAAGAGTGAGGCTGTCCGCAACGATTACATAACACCAGCGTTGTAAGTTATTTACCCTGAGGGAAAATGTCCACACTGCAGCATCCTTTGAGGGGGTTGACCAGCAGGTTCCCACACTGGTGACTTGAAGGTGCCCAGTGGGTCTGCAGTCTGCAGGGGGTAGAATCCATCCAGAGCTAATTAAGCGGCAGCGACAACCTTTACTGCAGGTGGGATCATTTGGACCAATGTAGTCACAAGACACATGCAGTTGTGAAACAATAAAATAGGGGAAATGTGGAATGTAAAAAAAGCAAAACACAGCCAACACATTGAAATGAGTAATTCTTTTGTAATTTACATGTGTTGTAGTGTTTGTTGTGGAATGAAAAACGAGTTTTGTCACATTAGTCAAGTAATGAGAACTGAACAGGCTGCAGAGGTGGCAGCAGGTCGGCATCATGGTTAAGTTGTCATGTATTACGATACAAGATTGTGGATGTTTGTACCACGGTTTCCCAATTATTAGGGAGTCCAAAAATTCAGATACTATTTCAAAATAAAAGATTTATTTGTGGCTTGATGTTTTACAGTTTAACCATGAAAGATATGTTCATGAACAAAATAAATATAAATAAACAAATACTTTTATGTTAAATGTAAAGATAAATGCACATCTGTTCATGCATTGTTTATTCTGTAAAATAAAAGAAATCATAAACACTGAGGGTTATTTTTTAATCGGTAAACCTATAAATCGTTCGGGCTCTAAAAATCATTACACCCCCTACTGCAAACACTTTTAGACAATAAGGCCCCTCAGAGGCCGCACTGCAGCCAACAATAAAACCAGGTACATGATGATCCTGTGACACATTGGTGATTAAAATCCCATTACTTAATGTGTATACATCAGCTATCTGGCTTTCAAATGCCCAGTAGAACAACCCTAAAGATAATGGGAAAAAACCACTGAGCACTGGTCGAACCCAAACCCTCACATAACCCAACACTGTAATGTCGGAGCACAGACACTGCACATAGCCCGGAGATCATCCCACTCTCACAGCACCCACTCAGGGACTATAGATTAAAATAAAACTTACTTGGATGCCTCTGTGAAACAATGACTGAAGAGGTACTTCCACAAAATCCTATTCCACACCGTGGATAATACTAAATTTCACCCTTCGAGCCATCCAATAGTCCATTAGCTATCTTCCTCTTTTACTCTCGCTAGTCTCTCCCACACGTCCTCGTGTCTCTCTGCTCATATTTTTCCAGCAGGAATGTGTCAATTATCTCAATTCTTTCCACTCTCTATCCTTCTCTTCTTTTATTATCCACCTTCACCCTCTCCAAATTTGTCGACATACATATCCCCTGTTGGAATATCTTTCTCTTTCACACCAAAAGTGCAAAAAGAAACTCCAGTCTAACATTTCTTAAGTTATAAAAAAAATTAAGGAGTCAGCCATTGTGAGCTCCAATGTCAGGTAACGCAGAACCACAGGCCAAAGTGTTGCTGGTGTGGTTTTTAGGACCTTCTTTGTGAAATAGTGTAACATAGCTCTTTCACACTACGGCACCTGAGCAGCTTAAAGAGATAGTTCCCCCGAAAATGAAAAATCACTCATTACCACACATTTCACTCATTACCACACAACCTCTATGCCCTCGCCCAAGGGGCACGTAACGACATCAGTGATACTCTATGCAGCGATGCTACTTTTTTTCTTATCAGTCACCAGTTACTTTTGTATTGGATTCGTCTGCAACACTGTTTAACCATGAAACTCCAGAAGTGTTTTGTGGAGTCGAACACTTCACCCACCCCTCCATCGGCATAATGGTGAGTAGATACTGAGTGAATTTAAATTTTGGGGTGAACTACCCCTTTAATGTTGCATGCACTAAAATGACAAGCAGCCATATGGCATCAAAGATACTGCAACACACGGGCATCTTGGAGGACTCTTTCCTGTGCACACCTCCAGCAATACTCCTCTGAGACAGTCACTAATTACAGAAGGCAAATAGAAAGATACTCACACATCCCTGTTAATCAAGTGAGTTAATAGAGTAGAGGCTGGAACTGTCTTGGTGATTGGGTGAAATTAGGGAAGGAAAGATAAACCAGAGAAAGAAATGTAAAAAAAAAAGGGGAGTGTGCTCACATTGGGGGAATATGAGGAAAAGAATTGTCGGGGGAAAAGATACCTTCTTTTGCTCTATAGCACCGTGTTCCCGGGTGATTGTCTAGAATATGAATGTGTGCTCTGTGAGCAGAATATTTAATTATTTTTCTTCCAATTCACCAAGATTGAGTCTCTATTTTGAATTTACAGAAGCAATTAAGAGTAAAAGACCGTTAGGGTCCCTTATATCTCCTTCAGTCCACAGTACAATAGTTTTAGATTGTTATAGCAACTGCAGCTATCCCGATCAATACTAAATGAACTCCAGATTCAAGCAGGACGTAAGTCCCTAACAAAAAGCTCAATGGGAAGTCCTTGGATGCAATTTAAAATGAGAATGGCACTCAGCAGAGATCATAACTTTGCCAATGCCAAACTGTCCCCTAATGAAACCACATGTAAATTCAGGAGATTATGATCTTTATTTGGATCTGCATTCAATTGCAAATAGTCATAAAATCAGTCTCTTAAAAATATCTGAAAAGAAAATCCTGGATCTGCTCAAAAATATCCAAACCAAAATTGAATGGGCTCTATCCTGAACAATATCGCATCGCACCTTGCTTACAAACAAACAGACAGGGGTGAAAACATAACCTCCTTGGTGGAGGCAATAACAGGGTATGAAAAACAATAATGAGAATCGTCACGTCTCGTTCAGATTGTCATGCACTCGTGTGACAACATGTTGAGCAACACTTAGATCTGGCTTTGCGCTCTGCGCAAAGCTTTATCTTTGACAAAATAAATAAAAGCAAAGATAACCCTGAATGAATTTTGATAACCTCTCTTTGAGAAAATCCTCTGTATTTGGGATGGGGAGAAGTGGGGGTGGGAATATGCACAACCTCCTCTGCATATTTCTAGGGAGTAATCCAGAAGGCTGTTCACTGGCGTGTGTAACACTCAGGCAGCTCCACAAAGACGCATGCAAATGAAGTTAAGTCTCGAGTGGAGCAACAGGGGAAGAGGGGACCAAATAGCTGCTCACTGTCAACCGCTGAACACAAATGTGGAAAAGCTTAGTCTCAGACGCTTTTTGATATTCAAGGGACCTTACACACCACTGAAAGAACAATAAGTCACTACCCTCTCCACCCTCCATCCACCTCCCCCCATTCTTTAGCTCTTCTGACAGTTTTTTATCTATTTGTGACACAACAGCTCAGTTAATTAAAACGACTTGGCAACCCCCCAAAACAGAAGCCAAAGTGCTGGCAATAAAAATCACCTACCTACATACCTTGAAATTATATAAAGCAACCTATCTTCTAGACCCTAAAATAAAAGCCTTATTATTCCCGTCTATTTCTGACACTATTCTGTAAACACAACTGTCTGCCAGAGTGTCAAGCAAGGCATACATGCCCCACTTAGGCTTTTTGAAATGGAGGAGGCCACACTTTTGCAATCAGTCTCAGGAACAGGATGGCCTGGAGGTGTCATGCCAGGCTCTCTGATGCTCGCTTTTGATGTACAACAATTTTCTAACGCTCACCTACAAGCCGGAGCTGTAGTATTTGAAAGAACTTACATTGCCGAGGTTGGTGAAACCATGTTCCTTGGCGATGCGTTCGGCCTCCTCTGGCCCGCCAACGATCTCGACAGCCCAAGCGTTGGTGTAGACCTCTGCACCATCAATCCACTTCAGCTCAGCTGTCAGGAGGACAAGGACTGCCCAGAGGTGCAGCAGGGCCACCCTGGCATCCATGAAAGGGAGAACACTTCACGGGGGTGGGGGGGGGGCAGTCTTTCCGTTCGTCTGTCACTTCCTCCCAGGCAGGGCGGGGCTGCTCTACCTCACAGCAGAAAAGTAGAACAGTGGCCTGGAGATAAGAAGGACAAAGGCAGCTATAAACACAAACATGGCCTTCGTAACTGGGTCACTCTTGGACCTGAATCACACCATTAGAAAAAACAACAACCAAAAACTGCAGCAGAAATAAACAACTCACCCACAGACCTTATCATGCATCATCACTTAACTCACTGCCCACCATCAAACTCAGAGGGCAGAAAAAAGACACATCTTCATAAAAGCACAAAGGTCAAAACAGACGAGGCCTTCAGGGCCAAAAACTGAATTATTTTTCAATATCCCATCGCCCTTTTTCAGACCAAGGGTGGTAATGTATGATAATGATATACAACAGGCGTGTTGCTGCAAAACAGGATGAGCTCCGAGCAAATCTGTACACAGCCAACTGTGGCAACCAGGCGCATAGACACTGCTTAGTTTTAAACTGTTGCAAAATTTAAACTCAACCAAATACTATTTACGTATTAAAAGGTTCATCATATTTTAATTGAACAGTAAAATAAAATGTGATAAAAAAAAAAGAAAAAAGTACCATTCTTTGCAGACTGGGACTTTCTGCAGGCCTTTGATTTGTGGCTCGAAGGAAACGGAGCCTTTAAGTCACACATAAAAAGGAAAAGCTTTGCGGTAACTTAACCGAAACCGAATGAGAGGAGAGATGACAAAGTGTGGGAATCCACCGGTTATATCAGTTCATCCTGAGTAAGATAAAGAGGGAAGTGATGCAGGCAGCTATAAATGCATGTCCAGTCCCACAGCTGATCCCAGCGACGTGGCATCACAGGTGCCCTTCAGCGAGTCAATCCCCGATACACCACTGACTGATGCGAAAGGAAATGGGAGCGGCTGCAGGTGTTCGATCTAAGCCACCGTGAATTGAACAGATTTAAGTCTGAAAAATTCATAGGAATTTCTTCTTTCCAATATAAAACCTCTTAGCAAGTACAGAGAGGTAGAGGCTGGCCAGGAATACAGGCTGATAGGAGCCTTTCCCAGACATAACACTATCAGTGTTTGGTTGCTGATGTGCTGCACCAACATCAAAACTTTCATTTTACGCAGGAAAGACATCTGTCTGAATTTTATGTTTAAAAAATATTATATTGTTTATTTATTTATTATTATATTTTGGGTTGTATTTGTTATTTATACCTATTTAAATTAAAATTGTGTTTAAACTGTAAAATAAAATCAAGCCTAAATTACATTTGTTCATCATAAACATTTGACATCTAAGAAATCATAGCCAATTTTTACACATATATCAGCCAATATATTGGTATTGACAGTGTTTTACTCCCTGATATTGCGAATGGCAAAATGCATATGGTTTGGGCTCTACAGAAGTAGCAGTAGAATGGTTGTTATTCACATCTCCATGGTAAGATGTTATTGTAAGTTTTTTGTCAGTGAGTCAGTGCATCTACTTGAAAACTACAATCTACAGATGATAAAGAGACAAAAAGTGAAGGGATGGGCTCCTGCGAGCTGCTACAACCAAAGTGCCTTGGCAGCAACTCCAACGCTGATGGATGGCAGCGTCTAACATATCTAAACTCTCCCATAGGGGTTCGCCTAAAGAGATTTAGTGAACCACCGGCCTATTTCATCTATTAGGCCACAAGACATATCCAAATCTAGCTGCCAGGTCAATTTCAGTTCAGTATCAGAAAATGGACATTAATGATCCTCAGAGGATGACTCATGTTTCGGTGACCACCTGCCCTGAATATATTTGTCCAAATGGACAAGCCGCAATGAAAATTACAGAGCCCGCTCCCTCCTTTATTGTGTGCAGTGATATTTTCTGTCCCTTGTGCTCAGGTCTCATGATGCAGTAAGCAGATTGTCATAATATTTGCTCAACAGTATTAGACTCCAAAGGAGATAAACCCTTCAAATTCTAAATACCATGTGGTCCTTTCCTCCATGGCCACCCTCAGAACAAATTACATTTTCATCCCCAGCTCCTTCAGGCTTTGAGAAAAGCAAAATCCTCAGTGTGGGGGTCCTTTCGGTTTCAAGTTGTGGAGTGTAATAAAGATTGCACGCTTTAGGGGTTCAGTTTAATTAACGGTTTGTGGAAAACAATTGAACTTCTGAAAGGTAAAGCAAACCAGCCGCAGAGCGAGTTCCACAGACTGTGGCTGAGTATGTTTAGACTCTTTACAGGCATTCAGAGGGGAAAGAAACAAATAATGTCCTTCCACAGTGTATTCCAATTAAAAGGTGAAAAAGGGGTTTTTTGGCAGTAGTTGGAAATGTCTGAAAGCAGCCTGGTAAAACAGATGGCATCTAGTAAACAAGGTAACAAGGGAAAAAAGGCCACACTACAGTTAAAGCCAGTCCAATCACACCAGAGAATTTGGGGTTTGATGAGGTGAGTCTATCCAAGTACTATTTTTGTAACGATTATGAAACCTATACAAACCTCCACAATCTCAGATCACGATTCTGGCTGACAGAACTGCGGCCCCCCAACTTAATTAGTTGACTAATTACTTTACTAATGGGTTGACTGTATGTGAGCATGTGAGCATGGCTGCTTGCCTCTTATCCAGTGCCCTGCCCCTCGTGTATTGTCAGCTGGGATCGGCTCCAGCCCCTCCGCGACCCTAAAATGATGAGTGATGTAGATAATGGATGAATATTTGAATCATGAAATTATTAAAGTTAGGGCGAGCCGTATACTTTATTACACACATAACCGTATACTTTATTACATATATTTTATCATCTAAGAACTGCATGTGTCACTTCACCATTTTGGCCCAATCAGGATTGATCAGGCCAGCGGTAAAGGTTAGGTCGAACTTAATCAGCACTAAATGGATAATAACCGTAAGAATGGACATCCTCATGGGGCACATTCAGGTCAACAGTGTTGCTTAAGCTTGGACCAGGTTAAACACAGCACCAAAAACAATTGTTTGAACAATCCAGTTTTAGTGAGGGAATCCATATTGATATTCAACAGTGTATATGGGCCTTGTCAAGTTACTTAGGATTTGTTAAACGCTACTAACTCTAATTGACATAATGACTATTGACAGTGAATAATTTGAAGAGTAACAAGGGAATTGGTTTGCAGAAAAGCTTATGTTGGCCTTGAGTTCGCCCTAAAATCCATTTCCTTAAAAAAAGAGAGAGAGACATCATAGAACTATTTACCAACTCAAGGGCCGTCCTCCCAAACAATTATCCCTTGCTTCCAGGGAGTTAGGCGAATGCAAACTATTCAAAGTGTAGAAGCTCAGGGAATAAATCTGCGCGTTCACAGCTACATTTAGGGAGTGGGTGTGATTTGCGCGCAGCAGGACAGGTGCTGGAGACATGACCAGGGGCTGTCACTCTTCCCGTGGAGCAATTCCTCTGAGCTCATTAGACGCTATGCTGGAGTCACAAAAACAGGAGCAGGGGGTCTGCTGTCACCGAGAAGGCTGAGAGAGAAAGGAATAGATGGGAGGGAGAGGTGGGGGTATTCCTACCCTCAGACGGCACTGCGGAAAAATAACAAGCGCATAATAACACAACGCCCAAAACACCTTCTCTCACAACAGCCTGAAGAGGAGCTAACAAGACACTGCTTACTCTTACAATATACATCAAAGGCCTAAAACTCAGATGAAACTACAACCTTCAAAGCACAGGAGAACTTAAGACGTTCAAAACTAAACTAGAATGAAAATAGAAAATCAGTTGCATAACCTCTTCTGGGATTAAAAGCACATTTGCGTGAGTGAGCCAGTGGAAACGTAAGGGTGGATAAGTGACCTGTGCCGTGCTAAAATAACACAGCAGCTTAAAAGAATTAATTCAGTGCTTTCTCTTTTAAGCTACCAAGAGACCTCCACCTTCAGGATCTCGTAGTGAAAATGACGGAGATTTTGATCAAAGATTTTCATCTTTTCATCAAAAAAAAAAGACTTTCTCTCCCGAGGAAGTGAACCGCGGCAGACAGCAGCAGCAACAACAGGTCGCTCCCATCAAAACACTTTGCTTAGACTGTGTCCCAGCAAAATTTATAATAAGCAATCCTCTCCTTGACATCTGAGGTGCCCTTGAGCAGCGCCCTTCACCCTCAACCACTTCAATAGGCTGCTCGGTAGCCAAAACAAAGACACTGTGTCGTACATAATAACCAAAGAGTGATTCCTGTCGTTTTGACACCCCCCTCTCTCTATTCGCGTACACTAAGATGAGGGGAGATGGATCATCACTGCATTCATTACTGTCTTGATATCATCATTAAGCCCTTGAGCAACAGCATTGACATTGTTAGATATTCTACATGCTTGTTGCTTTGAAGATCACAAGCTTTGAAGATGTGTTATGAGCTAATAACGATTTTTATGAGGAAAAGGTGTAGCAAGATCATGGGAGTGGGGTTTGATCTAATATGGTGATATGCATACTGTATTGATATATCGTTGATACAATTATCGATATTTAGTAGATTTCAAATATACACTGAGGTCCATTTTTCTCCTGAAATTTTCCAGTATGTGACAACTACAAATGTCCGAGTCAGCTGGTCCAGAGACTTTCCTGAACTTTTTTTTTTTAACACCCTTGTTAAATATCCGAGTGAGCCAATGTGAGAATACAACCGGAAAATGTCTCAAATGTACAGCGAGCAAGTGGAGGTGTTAATGACGTTTCTTTGCCACAGTCATGTCAGGCTTTGGGATCCTACTTCAGCTTTTTATATAAATTGACATCTTATATAATAAATCTTATATAAAAAATTACCACTCATTACCTTTATATCACCTGGCACTGCCATTTCAGATAACAAGCATCATCAGGAGGTGACATTTCCCCCGGCAACCCCAAAATATCAAACAGCACCACTTAACTACCTGATTTAATATATATGAAGTGAGAGTTGATGAGAAAGATTCCTGAAGGTGTTGAGTTCTGCTCTGGAAATCAAATTAATACAGGTTGACATACTAATCACTATATCTCCCAGCAGTATATGCAGGGAGAAAAAAAAATCTCTACCTATATATAGATACAGATATATCTAAAATATCTCTCTATCTTTTTTATAATATCTAGCCTCAGAAAAAAAAAATCATTGTCAAACCTCTTTAAAACCCCAAACTTGATTGATCCCTGCCAAAGAGATCATAATTAAAACAGATGTTTGCCAGGATATCATTATTTCCTGTATCAAATGTCCATATTGGTATTGGCTTAAAGAAATCCCAGATCAATCAGTTATGGCTGAGTCAAATGATTAATTATCTGCTTGGCTCACATTTCCACTGGTGATATTGATGTGGTGACATTAACATATCCACCAGGCACTGAAGGCACTGACTTCCACACTTTCTGATATTTGATTTCATAAAAAAATAGTCTTGCTCCAGATCTACTTCATGCGGAGTACAGCAATATCAGAAAAGACTTGGAGTTAGAGAACTGGGCTCGAGACAGTAAAGAAAGTTGCTGATTTGATTTTTCCTTCCCATCTGGAAAATATGTATGACCTGGAAAACACTTCACCCACGGCTGCTCCCGAGCAACTGCTTGGTGAACGAACATGTTCAGTACTGCAAGTGTGAGGTATTTGACAAACCTCCTGTAGTATTACTCGAGAAAGACGTGATAAACATAAATGGGGATCTTGACGGGGACGAGCAGGTGATTTCCATTAGCAGTGCTGTGACAGAGCATATGCAGCACTCATGCTCAATTTGAAGCTGCCCACCAGCCAAATCAACACTCAACATGTATTCTACACTGTCCCGTCATTAAAAAACCGAGGCACAGGAGAGAGGAGCCACATTTGTGAAGTACCTCTGACAGCCAAGCATCCTCTCGTGAGAGGGAAAATTGCTCTTAGTTAAAATGTGATTAGAAAAAAGCAGAAGCATTGCGCCAGCATCTTGCACTCAGTCAGGACAGCGGTTCACAGCTGGAAGTGGTGATTATCCGAGACACGGTGTGAAGTGAGCAAGAATGCCGTGACTGAGTACTTCTAAAGCCTGATCCATCTTAGCTCCTGCTGTCTACGAGCTGCAGAGATGGAAAAGCCTGGTAAAATGTTGTCAAGGGCACCAGTTATGTGTCTAGCAGAAATAATCAATTTTGAAAGTAATGAGATCCAACCCGGTTTTTAACAGCCATCCGAATCTTGGCATTGCTCCCTGTGTCAAACCTCCGCTCATCCACAACACTCTCTGCCCTAGTTTGTAGACGAGTTATACAGCTGAAAAGTTTGTCTTCCTGCTCCGGTTCCCTCCACTGCGTTCATGTTTAATGCGTCTTGGAAAATGTCTGCTCACACCTGAAGAATTATCAGCGCTGGGGAAAAAATCAACAGTCTGAAAACATGTTATCTCCCTCAGAGTACGGATGTGAACCCCTCCTGTCACACTTCCCCTGCCTACGTACACATAACACAAAAACAACCCTTTTAAGAGCCTTTATCTCTGAACTGGCCCGGGCAGGATTTGGGCCAAACAAAGAGAGGGAACGAAAGATTAGTTTTATAGGATAATCTTAGACGTGGTGAGGTAGTGTAATCCAATTGTGCAGGGAAGCTGGGAGCCGTGCGGTTTGCCTGGTGACCTTGACTTCATCCCCCGTCGAGATCCCGCTGGGAGTTGCACTGGAGGCATACAATAACAAGAGCAGCCAGAGGACAGGACAGGATGAGTTTGATCACTTTAAGCCTAGTTTCTTATATATTTTTTTTCAAAGCAGTGCTTTCCTTTAAAAACCAGCCCTGTGCTGTATATCTGATGTGAGGAGGAATGGTGAAGCAGCTTGGTATAAACAAATTCCAGCCCCTGGCCTCTGAGGCAGTGAACTAACTGAAATTTATTACAGCAATTCCCACCTTACTCAGATAAAAGTAAGTGATGGGGGGGGGGGGGGGGGCTATTAAAGCTTCAGGGTGAATAAGGAAGAGAAACAAAATGTTAAAGAGAGACAAAAGGGGAGGGAAGAGAGCATAAATCTAAATTCTAAGAGAGTCAAGTGAGGCGTGATGCAGAATTAGCCACAACAAACTGTCAAGACAACAACAACAACAACAACAAGCATGCCTTTGTCTTACCCCCAAAAAATAAGTTCAGAGACAAGGGAGCGCGGAACAAAGCAGCTCGGATATCAAAGCCAAATTGAAGTCCACCTTAAATTGCTTTAAGGAAGCCTGACTGGGGGAGGAGGGAGAATGGAAGGGTCCACCTGACTGGGAGGACTGGTGAGGCAGCGTATGCCTTCAAAAAAAATTGTCCTCGTGCTTTCTACAAATACTCCCATTGTTCCCACCCACTGTTCCACTGCTCCCCTCCCCGCTTTTTTACAACTAAAACTACAGGAATCAACCGGTTACCTTCGCCTGGTCAGACGCCCACAACGAGCACCGAGCCCCCGCGGTGCCTCCTCATCCTCACCCTCCTCCTTGTCTCGTCTTCTGCCTCCGGGCGGAGACTCTCCCCCGCTTCTTCTGCTTCTGCGGCTCGACTTTCAACTTTACATGGACGGAGAAGATGAGCAGCAGCAGCACCGCCTTACGCACACGCTCATCCTCCTCCTCCTCCTCCTCTTCCTCCTCTGAAGTGATGAATGCAACTATCCTGTGTTACTGGTCAGCCGCCTCCAACTTGCCGTCACCACCGTCAGCACCATGCTGACACTCTGCCGGTCAACTTCCACCTCCACTTCTTTCTTTACTTCTTGTGGGTGTGCCTGGGTGTTTGTGCCGGCACTCACTCGCACGCCTGAAGTTCAAACACACGCACTTGGGAGGTGAATGAAAAAGGTGTGAGAACAGATTGACTCCGCGTCCGCTCAGTGTCGCGGCTCACCGCTGGATGGAGACGAAAACAAACTGCCACAAACCCTTTCTCCAGGAAATACGTCACGTTCAGAGCCGACTGGAGACGCGGCGTGCGCTTGATTTGTGGCACCGCACGGTCCGAGGCACGGGCGGGTCCCCCCCTTTTTTGAGGTAGCTCGAGGAGGGTACAATCTCACCTTCCGGCACCTTAAGTCCCATTATTTAGTTTTTGTTCGATTTTATAGCATGGGAAATAAATTTGGAAATAACGTTATAAAAAATATTATAAAGTATGTTTTTTATTGTCACGGTGCAATCCTGTTATGAAGATTGAGAAATGAAATGTACAACAATAGAACAACTGTACAATCAATCACTCAAATTGTATTTGTATAGCCCATATTCTCACATCACATTTGTCTCATAGGGCTCAAAGAGGTGTAACATCCTCTGTTCTTAACACGTAAAGGTTCAGTGTGTAAGATTTAGGTGATAGAGATCTTGAATCTAAAATAATCCCAGTTATGTTTTCACATAAATTGTACAAATAGTGGTTTTCTTTACCCTAGAATGGGCCCTTTATATTGAAGTACTTTATGTTTACATCAGGAGCGGGTCCTCTCTACGGAGGCCGCCATGTTTTTGACAGTAGTCCAGACTGGGCCAACGCAACACCGTTTGAGCTGCAACATGCAACTTCAACACTAAATTCTACACACTGAACTGTAGCAAGAGTAAGGAAAGGAACTCCCCCCCCCCCACCACAAAAAGAAGAAGGAAAACCCTCAGACAGCCACATGTGAGGGATCCCTCTCCTGTGTAACTGAGGACATCAACAAAATACAAGTATTTACAACATTGATTAGAAGGAACAGAAGGGGGCATTGAGTTATTGTCAGTAATGATAGAGCGTGTAAGTAGACGTATTATATATCAAGCAGTCTTGAATAGATGGATAGAGACAGACAGACAGATAGATGAACAGACAGACAGACAGACAGACAGACAGATAGATACCCTGACCTCTGAACTTTTAACTTCACCGCCCGTATACAACAATGAAATTCCGGGCTATGCCGGTGTATAAAACACACACGTCCTTGTTTTCCCCTCACAGCAGAGTAAAGCTTGTTGTGTCTCTGTGTGTGGCCGCCATCTTGTGGCTTTCTACAGCAGTTGCACACACACTTCTGTGTGACACACTTCTGCGTGTGCAACTGCGGCAGCCGTACGGTAGAGGGAGCCATGTCTGACTCGCTTGGTCGAGTCTCACCCCGCTGCTGTGCGAGTGTACCCGCCCGCTTTCAGCAGCGTTGGCACGGGCCAAAGTTATCTCGGAATAAAGACAGCACGCATGTGCCGTCAACCCGGATGTAGATGTTTCCTGTGCGCGTCGATCCCCCGTTCCGCCAAGTTCTGACATATTGGCACACAGGAGTGACTCGTGGGTTTTTAGCACCGGATGCACAAAGGTGCGCCGGTACGAGCCGTTACGAACCGGTTTAGCGAGCAACGGTCGTGACATGTGTGCAGTTACGTGGATGTCACGTGTCAGATACCGCTCCTCAACAACAAGGGGAAGCAGGAGAGCTGCACGTTTGATTTACGGCCGGAGAACATAAGTTCAACATAAGGTAAACTAGCATTTCATCGTTAATGATGGAGGAGGTAATACGCTGCGTGTGTTCCTGAAGGAGCCATGATAACACAGGCTCACTGCTCATGTTCTCCTCCTGTGCCGCAGACTGCAACTTCAGTCCGAGGATGGACTTTCGCAGCCGGAGACACGAGCGAGGCAGCAACTGGACGGACCCGGAGATCGTGGAGCTGCTGCAGCTGTGGTCCGACGAGTCGGTGCAGATCGAGCTGGAGAGCTCGCTCCGCAACCAGCGGGTGTTCGACCGCATCGCCCACGTCCTGCGGGAGAAGGGCATCTTCCGCACGGGGGACCAGTGCCGGGAGAAGATCAAGAAGATGAAGCTGGAGTACCGGCGGATCAAAGACAACCACAAGATGAGGTCCTGGAAGTTTTATGACGTGATGGACAGGGTGCTGGCGAACCGGCCCGCCATCACCTACGCCTCCCTGGGCGGGGCTGTCATCGCGCAGCAGGTGTTCCAGGGCCCGGACGCGTACCTGCAGGGGGTCCCAGCCGGAACCTTTGGCCCTGCCTCCTCAGGTGGGTTTCTGTTCGGCCAGCCCCCTAAAGCAGGGGACCCGCTGGGTATAAAATGTGAGGATGTGGAGGAGAGCCTGCTGAACTCAGGTGTGGCCCCCCCTGAGATGTACTACGGATCTGGGGATGATCAGGAGACCGATGGGCAATCTCTGCTGGGGCCGGAGGACACACTGGGGCGAGGAGAGAACTCAACAAACCCAAGAGCCTCACCTTCAGGTTGGCAATGTACCATGACTATTATACAACCATGGCCCTGAGAGCTCAACACACTCCAACTTAAGAAAACACATGCAAATACACAACACAGAGAGAAAACACCTTCATCGATTTAACAATACATGCTCTGCAAATAGAAATGCATTGTAAATACTTGTAATACTACCAAATACCTAAAATACTTGCAACACGACCAAACACTAGCAAACCAAATACTCAAAGTACTACAAAATACTCACAGACATCCAATTACTCGCCACACAAGCAAATGCTCGCAATACAAACTCTGCAACACAAGACAATATTCGGAACACAACCAAATTTGTTGTGTTGTGAGTATTTGGCTGTGTTTTCTCCATTTACATGTGTTGTCTATTTGCTTGTGTTTTCTTATGTTGCAGTGCGTGAAGCCCTCAGGGCCACCGTATTATCACCATGACAACCATCATAAAGTTAAAAAGTGACATGTTGCCATTTCTGTTTTTTTCACATCTCCAGGTTTTAGTGACGTGAACAACATTGCGGGCTCTGCCGCAGCTGCCATCCAGATCACTGGTCGTCCTGTGTCACTGGAGCAACCCAGCAAAGATGGTTCCCCTTCCCCAGCCTCCGCGAGACAGAGGAAGCGTCGCCGCGGTGGGAAAGCGTCATGGAGCCACGGAGGTGCTCGGTATGGCGGTCAGGTCAGCCTGGACAGAGCCCTGGTCAGCTTCCTGAACTGGCAGAGGTCAGCAGAGGAGCGTCTCCTCTCCCTGGAGGAGGCGCGGCTGGAGAGGGAGCTGCAGGCCGAGGAGCGCAGGGAGGAGCGGGAGGAGAGACGGGCGGAACAGGAGCGCCAGCACGAGCTCCGCCTCTTCAGCATGCTCACGGGCGCCTTGGCTGCTGTCAGACAGGCTGCTCCGACCACTGCGACGCCGCCGACTGACCCCCACGTCTTCCCCCAAGCTCATCCATCAGCCTCACTGATAACCACGGCTGCTGCCGCCGTCACGTCATCTTTATCTGAGACGCCTTCAGAGGCTCCCACGGCTCAGGCTGTTTCCACACAGGAGGCAACAACCTTAACACCACCTACATCTGTCAAAGCCAGCAAAACCTCTCCGAGTGTTTCAGCACTGACGGGTGCAGACCCGCCCGGCCGTAGCATTTACCTGTCCAATCGTGGTAATAGCTTCCGACAGCATCAGGGCATTCTCCAGGAAGGGTTTTTCCAATATGCACTGGACAAATATCACGACACAAAAAACCCTGATGTAAGTCTGTGTCCCTGCAGCTGTTGAATAGCTATTTTTAGATTAAACTACTCCGATTACCAACCAGGTCGTCTTCTTTCTCTCCCTTTATAGGGTGTTATCAACATGGGAACCAGTGAGAACAAACTATGCTACGATCTCCTCCTAAAGCGGGTGAGATAAATAGCACGGTCAGATTCTCTAGTGCCCTGAAATATGAGTTTGTCACTTTGCATTATTCCAAATTAATTTACCCACTTTCACAAATGAATTTCATTTTTCGTTTCTGCCACAGATGACCGAGCCTGACATGCTGCATATTGACCCGCCCCTGTTGCAATACTCCGACTGGAGGGGCCACACTTTGTAAGAGATTAAAATGTGGATCTTCTGTCCCGTGGCTCCTGCTGAAGTAAACGTAAACCATCTTAAAAAAAACATTTCCATCTTTCAGCCTGAGAGAGGCGGTGGCAGACTTCTTGACTCACTACTGCTCCGCTCCGAAGCCGCTCAAAGCCGAAAATGTGAGTGAAAGATTATCAGTTTTAATGCTGGACTGTTACATAGGCAGTGTGAACAACACGTGTAAGACAACTGCTACTACAGGTGTGTGACAGGAAGTGAGTACATCAGTCATCTCCAGAGTTTGTGCGATTTATGATCAAAATTAAAGTTCGTATTTGCAGCCGGGCACAAGCCCATATCCAGATTTGGAGAATTTATTTGACTCACCTATTCAGGATTGTTTAAAGTGCAACCACAATTAAACAACCACAGCAGTTTAAAGGTGACTGGCTTAATTTGCCGATGTAATGAATGGCTTCTTTAGTAGGAAGAACCTTCCGAACCTTCTGAGCCTTAATTCGATTTTTTGTTCTGTGTTTGTTCAGGTTGTGGTGATGAATGGTTGCGGTTCCCTTTTCTCGTGTCTTGCTGCGGTAATTTGTGACCCTAACGGTAAGTTCGCAAATGCATTAACATAAACATACAATCCATATTTATTTTGTGTAAAAACAAACAATGAGAAATGGGACCAAGATTATACATTTTTTGATGTGGGTGGACAATTATTTCCAAATGAATCCGGCTGTCACATGAATAGCTTTTTCCTTTGTGCCACTGCATTGTGTTTGTGTTTTTTGTGTTGCAGATGCAATTCTTATTCCCACTCCTTTCTACGGCGTCATCACAGAGGATCTGCATTTGTATAGTGACGTTAAACTCTTCCATGTTCCTTTGGACTGCGAGGTAAGAAAAACACAGCCTGATTTACTGATTTACAGCCTGATGTGTTGTTTTTGGGATGGATGCTCCGTGCTGATTGCATAACATCTCCTTGCACTTTGCATGAAGCTTTTAAGTGCGATCTCGAGCGTACTGCCAGCTGCCCAGTCAATCAGTTTTTCCCCTTCCTCTTGTTATGTTTTTATTTGTAGGCTGACGGCAAAGACAGTCGTCCCTTCCACCTCACCGTAGGGAAACTAGAAGAAGGTCTGAAAAGAGCTGAGCAAGAGGTATTTCATGAGTGCATGTTTTCTGAAGCCCTTGATTAATGTTTAAAGACAGACCGTACCACTTACATAATGCTCAGGGCAAAGAGAAACACTTTGAATGCTCCTTTTGCCCCATTATCTTACAAAACTCTTGATAAAGTGTAGACATTTCTATTTGCTCAAAATAACTTGCTTTCTCTTGTAGGGGTTGACGATCCGCGGTGTTATACTAATGAACCCCCATAATCCTCTGGCTGATGTCTACACCCTGGCGGAGATGATTGCCTTCTTGGAGTTTGCCAAGAGGTATTTTCTTGGGCCCTGTAATGCACTCCTCTGGCGCCTTTAAACACAGCGCCAAGCCACTGCATCCAAGTGTGAACTCCTTTTATTTTACGGCTGAGAGCTCTGTCCCTTGTGCGGAATATCGTGCACTCTTGATGGAGCTTTATCACCTCCCTTCACCATCAGCATATTGTCAAGTGCAGCCATGTGCCAAGGAGTCTCCTGCACCATCTATTGTTTTCTAAATGATCTTGCCAGAGTTAATTCCTTCCGTAGACCCTTGCAAGGCACTGAGCTGTTGTAACCGTAAACCTCAGCACCTTTTACGCTGACGCAGGACATCCAAGGACCTATTTTACATTTATGTTCCCGTTTCTTCATCGTACACAATAAGTAACAATATAAAAGCAATCTTTATTGACGCCGCCTCTCCCTCCACCTTCACCTTCTTCAGAAACGAACTCCACGCCATTGTGGACGAAGTGTACATGCTGACGGTCTTTGATGAATCTGTCACCTTCCACAGTGTCCTCAGTGCAGACAGGTACTGTGCAAATCCTAATTTCTGCATTATTACCCCATCAGACCGTTAATCATCACAACTGTGTCTGAGGACTGCCTCTTAGCTGCTAATAACGTGCCCTTTATTCCAGTTTGCCAGACCCACAGAGGACGCACGTAATGTGGGGGTTGAGCAAGGTACATCCTGTTCTGTGACTATGGGACATTTTATATTCCTGCTGATAGTACAGTTAAATCTCTGTTTATCTCCACTGGGTGTTTGCTCCCGCAGCTCCCTCTCATTTACTTCTTCTCTTCCCTACCAGGACTTTGCATCGTCAGGAATGAGATTAGGAACTCTGCATTCCGAGAACAGACACCTAGTGGAAGCTCTGGCCCAGCTGGGCTCATTCCACGGTATCTCTGGACCCACGCAGCACCAGGTAGCACAGCTGCTTCAGGACAGAGGTATGGATCCAAGTGTTTTACCTGTGCTGTAGTCCTGTCATGTTTGCACTGACCTCTGGATAATCTCTCGAAATTATCGGGAGGGAAAATAAAGTCTGTGTGAGAACACAGCAGGAGATTATCCAGAGGGGACAGCCTAGCTAGTGGGCACGCGACTGACACAAACAGAAAAAAAGCAATGATGATACAATATCACAGCATGAAAAAGAGGGGCCATACACATAGAAGATACCGAAGTAGATGTCAACATTGGAGATGAAAGAGCTTTTGGTCCAATGTCAGTGTTAATAAGAAACAAACAAACACCTTATCTCCACAGTGGAATGAATGTGTTGCGTCCTCCTTCCTGTGTGCTGCGCCATCTCTGCCTGAAGCCCGAAGGCTCTGGAGATTTAGTTGTTGTTGTGAACGCGTCTGACCAGAGAATCTCCCGCTGCGTTCTTCATATCAAGGAGTCCAAATCTGGACTTATTATTCCTGTGGTTTATTATTGTTCCTGTCTGAACACAACAGGAACTATGATCCTCACTTTTCATCTCAAATTTCACACTTGCAATACAATTAGTTGTTTGAGTTTAAATCCATGAATGCAAATGACTTCAGATGGCAACTTTTAAAAATAATTCAAATGTGCTCCCCTTCCCTTTCCCCAGTTCCTGGGAGCCATCATCATTTTCCTCTGGCACTACGCGAGCACAGCGTGGGGCTCAGCTGCTACATCACACTGCACAAAGATTTGTAACGTTTAATTTACACTTACTCTATTGTCGCTGCATATTTTTCTCATGTTGCAGAGTGGATCAGTGAGAAATTCTTGCCAGTGAACAGAAGCCGACTGAAAGCTTCTCACAGCTACGTGACAGGAGAGCTGCAGAGCATGGGCATCCCCTACCTGGACCGGCGTGCTGCACTGTATGTCTGGGCCGACCTCAGGAAGGTGAGATCACGTTTTAGATTACGATGTCACGGCTGTTCACTCTTAACTTCTGCGTACCTTAGTGAAATTGAATTCTCTTAAGCTTAACGGCCTTATGATTTCTGTCTCTCTGTGTTGGCAGTACCTCAGAGAGTCATCGTTTGAGGAGGAGTTGTGTATGTGGAGGAGTTTCCTCCGACACAAGGTGGTGCTGAGCTGTGGTCAGGCCTTCTCCTGCTCCACGCCCGGCTGGTTCCGCATCGTCTTTGCAGACCAACAAAACAACCTTCAACTCGGTCAGTTTCTAGAGTGACTTCATATGCCCAAAGTTTCAGTGTCTCAAAGCTAGGGCTGGTAGTCCTGGAACAGTTAGCTACCTCCAGTTACATCCCACCTCCTCCCATCAGCCCTCTCCTCAAAGCTACACCCCCTCAAAACACATAAACTGCCCGACAACTGCAAGGAGCGGACTTTTCTGTGACTCGCCTGCTAACTTCTGACTTTTGTCTCTGCTTCAGAGGTGCATGTCTCTCTGGCTTAAGCGCAATGAGAGCATGGACAGGGTGTGCGCAGGCAGGCAGGTCAGTTAGGGACAGGTACGCCAGCCAATCATTTCAATTCTTCAAAATGAAATGATTCGTCGTATTTATTACAGTGAGTGTACAGACACTGGCTTATTATTTATCTGAAGGCTATCGGGACGTGAAGAGAATTTCAACAAATAAGTGTTTCAGAAACAAATGACCAATCCCACTTTCAAAGGTTATATCTATCTTTCAAGTCTTCTTTGTCTGCCCTCAACTTGGCATTGATTGTATCATATCTATTTTCTTCATTCACTCAGTCAGCAGATTGTGTTGTTCCAGCCTATCTCCTGCTCTGTGTCTTAAACTAGGTATTGATTGGATAATAGTTGGTAAATTGTTAATGTTTTGTGTTATTTCAGGCCTGAAGCGATTCAGGGAGGCTTTGAAAGAAATGGAGGAAAGTACCAGCCCCGATCCACAGCCCGTCAATGAAGCCAGTGAGGAGAGCGAGACGTCAGCGAAAGAGGACAGTGCCGACTCGGACAATGCTGCGACTGTTAATTCAACATCATCTCCCCGGCAGGAGTCAGCCGACCCGCTGAAGGAGAAGGATAGCCCTGTTCCCGACGCAGCCTCGTTGGCCACAGAGGAGCTTGTGTTGCTGGACTGCCAAGCATCGAAGCACGCGGAGGGTCTGGACTCTCTGATTGGTACACTCAGGCATCAAATCCACTCCTCCGATTGGCTGGAGAAGAACACTCCAGAGCTGTCTGCCGGAGAGGACCCGGAGATTCTAGATGTATTCAAGGCCCTGCTGCAAAGGGCCAGAAAGTAGGCTTAGGGTGTAGCTTGCCAGTTTTTTCGAGAGGCAGCACTTAAGCACCCAACTCGCTTGCCGCGTTTGTTTGCAGAGCAGCTCGCCACAAACGCCGAAGCAAGGTCAAATCAGATTCCTGTTTTTTGAGGAGCGAAGAGCCAATGTTAGCTGAGAGGAAGGAAGAATGAAAGCAGTGCAGCCATGGCCGGGATGGAAGAACAGGACGAAGCACTTTTCTATCTGCATCGGCTGGCCTTGTTTTTAAGCTGCTAAAGGAGACGGCCTTGAAACTTTTGTAATCCACAGTCAAAAGTTTAATGTTTAAATTCTGAGTGAATGCCAAATGTTAAAGCAACCAAAAGCAGTTCCATTCTGTTCTCAAACCTTAATAGTCTGTTAATCTGAATTGTAAATCTTTTTATTATTTCTATCATATGCACTTTATTTTACCAGAATGTATTGTACTTTCATTAAAGTTAATGATCTACTGAAATACAGGAATTCATCCTTGTCTTTATTTGAGCGTTGAATTATTATGAGAAATACTGTATTTATATTTTATATTTTTTATATTAAAGATATGTAATATCTATCTTCATACAAAAAAATGTCCTGAGCACATTTAAGTCTAACACTTTTCTGTGGGCACTGTTCCATCGCAGCAAAGGAAAGCAAGGGGGGTGGTGGTTGTGACGAAGGGGAACACGGTGCCCCACTGATAGAAATCGAGAGTGGGACTTTCTTAAATGATTTGTCATGACACCAACCACACACACACACACACACACACACACACACAGTTTCTCCATTTGACTTGATCAAATGTCTGAGCAGTTTAATGCTCTTAACTATAAAAGGGGTTTTACAACTTTTTTAATTCCTCTTTCTTCTTTCTTCCTCATACTATATATCAGCTAATAAAACCTTCTGCTTCCTGAAATATCGAGTGACCTTCTCTCTTTTAATGCTTTCACTTTCTCTACAGTCGTGGCCCACGGTGGAGAATTACAGGGGAATTTAAGTGTCGGTTGGGGGAGTTTCCATTGCAGCGGAGGTGGAGCAACACTGAGGGGGTTTGATCTGCGATTGCGGGCTTGAGTGGTCGTGAGCAGCACAAGTGTTTGTTTAGTAGTGTTTGTTTAGCAGTGTTTGTTTAGCAGTGTTTGTTTAGCAGTGTGTACAGTCGTAAACGCCAGGAGCTGCTCTGCTCACCTTGTGCACAGACTTCACACCTTTGTTCCACCATTGACAAGAAAGGTAAGACTTTCATTATTATTCTGTTTTAGTTGTAATGTAGCTGATGTATATGAACAAGACAACAAGGTTAGTTTTCCAATGCATTAACCTGACATTCTTACTTACCATTTCCAATTGTGTTTCCAGCCTCTCTCGTCCGTCAGTGCTGTGAGAAATATGAAGTTTCTGAACTGGGAAGATTCCATCAGTCGCTTCAGGTTTGTTCAGTCCTGTGTGGGGTTGACAGGCTGCCTGTGCGTGAGCTATGCAGTGTGGACACCATACTGGCTGAAGGACCGGGGACTCTGGACTGAGTCAAACAACACTGGGAGTGACCAGACCAGCCTTAAACATGGCACTGTCTTCAATGGTGAGGCACAACAAGCTGCGTTCACCTGTTTGCTATCATCAAAGCCTGTCTGAAGCTGTCTCTCTGGGTTACATTCATGTTTTGCCTGATAACATTTTGAAGAAATGGGTAACTGAAAGGGCGGAATAATCAATGAGGCATACATATGTCGTGCCATGTTGCGTTGTGTAAGATGAGGCACTGGTTGCATTAGAGATCTGCCTTAGGGCCATTTATTTTACACTTGAAGAGACGATCATTGTCAGGAGGAGCTTGTGAAAGAACTGGCTAGTGAACGAGTTTGTGCTTGCTCCTGCAGTGAAGTGCATTCTTTGTATCTGCTGAGCGTCTCACACTCGGCTGTAGGCAGATGTGCTGAAATCAGCCAAAACCTGGTCTTTAATTCTCAACTAAATCTTGTTTCTTGGCATTGGAAATTAGTTTTCCCCCTTTCACTTTGTTTCTATTCCACCAGGATTTTTATGCAGACACTCTTTAGGAATGAATATGATGTAGTCTAAGCCCTGTGTCCTCACAGGTATAGTGGTCTGCTAATCCACCTCCTGTAAAGGCTGGAGACAGCTGATGTCCTTTCAAGCTTTTAATGGAAGATATTAAAGAACTCTGGTAAGCTGTGGATAAATGATGGACATTAGGAATTCAACAAAATAAAAGATGCAAGTAATAAACAACAGTTACAATGACGGAGTATCAGGGAAATATTAAAGGAAAACAATATCTTACAAAAAAGTATTTTCATTTAATGAGAAAAAAAACAACATTACCAGAATAAAGTCACAATTTAATGAGGGAAAGAGTTATGATATTTAGAGGAAAAGAAAAATTTATGAAACAACCAACAAGAAAAACACTTACAGGAGTTCCACTCCATCTGGATCCCAAAACTCTTAATTACCCATCTCATTATTTCTTGATAAACTATGAAACCCATTTAAATAACACACAGGTGTAACCAGTGAGATCCAGCAAAAATGTCCTCCTCCACAAAAAAGGCAAGTTCCTCCAAGTCTCTGTGGGTCCTTCTCCTAACAAGATGCTGCACATTCAAAATTCAACACAGGCAACAGATATCCAGTGTCTAAAATAACACGTAGCCTAAAATTATGACTTTAATCTCGTCCTCTCCGATTTCTTTTTCTTGAATCTGCCCCAATACTTCATCGTTAGTTTTACCAAAGGTACTGATATAATACATACAACAATAATATAATAAGGATACAATGACAATACAGTTTTCCATTATGTTCTTAAACCAGCCACCCCTTGAGCCAAGAAGACATCATTGGTCTCTTTTGATAGAACATCTATTGTACATCTGTCATGTACAATACATGTAGAACAATGACAATTAAATCAACTGTTAGCTGTTTAGTTTAAGTCGTGTGATGTTTTAGTAACACCTTAGTTTAATGATCACTAAACAACTGACATTTTCTATATTGTCACACTTCATTCAAATGTGTCTTTTTCAGAATGAATGGAACACAGTGTGAGATAACGTCCTGTAAAGTTCACAAACTCTTGATTTTACTCCTCTGGTTTCAGGTGTAGACACACCCATGTTGTGTGGGAGCATTAGTCATCACTTCATCATGTTCACTACTTAAAGGTCCAGTGTGTAAGATTCAGCTGAAAGGGATCCTCTCCAGCCGCCATGTTTTTTTTTACAGTCACCACAACTGGACAAACTAAAGATCTTTTGAGTTTTAATGACAACTGAAGTCTACCACAGGTTCTCTGTCATGTTGGGAAGAGGAGGGATGAGGTGAGGGGTATTCAGCTGCAACATGCAACTCCACCACTAGATGTGACTAAATTCTACACACTGAACCTTAAAAGCTGAACTTTAATGTAGCTCTGCCAGTTTACAGTGAATTTTAAAGTTTATTTACTGGGAATAAATGTGTGTGTTATTTTGCATCCTCCAGCCCTGGAAGCAGAGCAAGTATTCGGTGTCCTCTCCTTCCTCATGGCCATGAGCACTGGTGCTCTGTGTCTGGTGTTTGCCCTCTGCTGGACGTCTCAGACGGTGCGGACGTACTCCAACACTCGCTCTCTGCTCATGGCCGGACAGGCGCTCTACCCCACCACCCTGCTGCTGCTCACCATGGCCTCCACAGGTATAACAACACCGTTCAGAATAAAGAGAGACGTTTGTTCCCCTGAGCTACACAACATGTTTTTATGTTTCACCTTTTTAAATAATATATAAATTCCAAGTAAAGTAGTAAAAATAGCTCCAGTTAACCTCCAAATAGCTTTTTGGATTGTGTAGTTCATGTCAAACACACACCTATGGAAATTATTTTTCCAAGTACTACTCATTTGCATACCCTGCAAGGCAGCAGTTTTTAAAGAGACTTTTTACTTTCCTTGGAATTGCAGTTCATTATCATATAAACTCGTTTCTAAAGCTTCAGGCATGTAATAATTGACCTTAATGACTTTTTATTCCTTCACAATGATACTTGATTTAACTCGTTTTTCTCCTCCGTCAGGTTTCTTCTTCCTCCTCAGCTGGTCTCTTTTCACTTATCAGCACCGGGAAGAAATCCGTCAAGACGTCTCCGGCCTCGGCTCTTCCTACTGGCTCGGGGCTCTCGGTTGGGTCCTGCTGGTGGTCGTGGAGATGATCGTCTTTATCGTGGAACAAGCGACAGTGCCGGACATCCTACCAGACTTGGAGAAGGCCGTGGAGTCTTGGCGGAATTCCATTCAACTTAGGGCTGCGAAACGCTGTTGTAGTAATGTGTAACAGCCTGGAGACAGCAAGAGAGACATTATCCCAAGATGGTGCATGGCCACCGTGAATGCAATGCAGCTGTAAGGATGTGTCAGAGAAAATGAGTGTGAACTGTGTGAGCTACACAAAAACAACACAACCAAACTGAACCCTTATCAACTGTGTCTCGAGAAATTGAGATTCTCCGCCTCCTGAAAGTCAGTCAGGGACAGAACGCTCCAGCGTCCTGCAGGGTTTGACTCCTGTGGTAAATTCTGCATTGTTTGTTTTTCAAGATGGACTTTTTAAAAATACACTAAGGGCCGATAATAATGGCGGGGAGATCAAATGCAAGATGAGGGCTGCTCCCTGTCAAGGTGATGTGTAGGATTTGTGTTTTGCAAAGATTTGAAATTCAGAAAGGTTGGTCGTCCAGCTTTGCCTCTGGGCCGGGAACACATCCAGGCTTTCACTTTGAACTTGTTCCTTTACCTGAAAAATGAAGTCGGTGCTGCAATGCGCTCGATGAATGTTAAAATAGCACCATCTTGTGATGACCATGTGACACTTCTGACAGTGAAACTCAACCGAGGACGAATTACCTTCTTTTTTGAATTATTTGACTAAAAAGTGTTTGTGTTGAAATAGAAAATTCACACTGTGGTCCTCTGTTGTTTCCTGTATGAAAGCCGTTCATGAGTCATAAATGGCACCAATATTTGTGGTGATGTCGGGCAGCTGTGGCTCAGGAGCTGGTTCACTAACCAGAACGTAGGCTGTTCGATGTCAGTGTCCTCGATTCTTCATGCAAAAGTTTCCTTGGGCAAGAGACTGAACCCCAAATCGCCTCCCCCGCCGACTGTGCAGACAGTGTGTGAGTGACGATAGAGGAAGTGCTGCACACAGATGCACTGTACAAATGTGTTTGTGACCATTTATAACCTGTTTATAACCCTTTATTTTTGTATATAATAAAATTAGCAGTCATATTGAGTCCTGAATGTACTGTCCTCTATCTGACTGTGCTCTTCACACTCTAAACATCCTTCCACCGCTGTAGTGAATCAAAGTTTTCAAAGTTTTACATCCTCGACTCTGTGACAGTGTGTTTTTTGAGGCTGAAAATGGTTCACTGCCCGGACACTTGTCCTACATCTGCCCACCAGGAGTTCCACGTGTCACCTGTCTCCTTTTTGAAACTCTTACCTCGTGCATTTCCCAGTGTTCGGTTACCAGCTCTGCAGAGCGAGTGGACCACCAGACAACAGACTGCCTCCAAAGTCGTTATTTACTTTTTCTCTCACACGCTCCCAGGAGGAAAGGAAGCACTCTGACGCTGGACTGCTTATGTTTATGTTCTCAACCTGCCAAAGTGGGGGGGATTAAGTGGCTCTGGCTCTGTTAATTGGGCGTTAATCAGGTGTTGCTCTAATTAAAAGGCAGTTCCGCCCTGTTGGGCCCTGGTAATGAGTTTGTTATTAAATCCACAGAGGATTTTTGTCTCTTTTTCAATTTACCAAGAGGGTAGCGCTTAATTGCTGTGTAAATGAGGAGAATGTCCTTGAAGGTCATCTTGCATCAGCACGCGATCCATGAACACACATATTCTGGAGAGCATCCCCATCAGAACTTCAAATCCACTCCCTCCATGGTGTGGGGACCTCTTGTGCATTTCTCATTTTTAAACAGAACCTCTTCAAACCTCATTTGCTAAATTAAGAGAGTGCAGGTAACCCACTAACCTTTGTAAATAATAGCACTTTTAAAATTGATTTCCTTTCCATCTAAAAGTGGCTTTTATTTCCCCTGGCATCCACTGTCTGGGTCTCTTGAAAGCAAAGAGTCTTTTATGGCTGCCTGCTTCTCATAAACAAACCCCCCCCACTTTCTTTTTTCTCCACCACCCAAAACCACAAACGCTGCTCTTTCACCTTCCCGAGCGAAGCAGACCTCGAGGTCGCGAATGCCTTCAGAGGACGACAACCCCCGAATCAACGTGGCAATAGAGAGATTTTGAGATGTTTAGGCACAAAGGGGGGGGAAAAAATGACAGATGAACAGTGGAAGATGCTACGCGGAGATAAACAGGTGGCCTGATAGACACAGGGAGATGGTGGGTGCTGATTGTTGAAGGGCATTTGCTACAGAGACATCAATCAGGAGATGCTCACCGAGATACCAAACAGACCGCCGGCGTTTCCTGCCCACGGCTGGCGGCATGTGTTCAACACAGCCTGGGCTACACCAGCGCTCTTCATATCAATTAGAGACCAATTATACAGCCATGTCCTACTAATTATGCTGCGCAGCCACTTTGTCGCCCCTCCCCATGAAGTGTGTGTTTCTCCGCGCTCCTGTGTGTCTGCGGTTGTGTTCATTAAGATAAATAAGAAAACGAGCCGACTGCCAAGGCGAAGCGTCTTTAATCTGATGTTCAGAGCTGTAAGTTGGTATTTAGACTGAAAGGAGAACAAAAACAAATCTGCTGTTTCCTCCTTCACCTTTTGGTGGTGCTGGTGTAACATTTATCGCTTTACCTCTGGCAGTGAAACCCAGGGAAATGCTTTTCATTTAAGTAATGAAATCCCAGGAAACAAATAAATAAGTAGCTCTCCGCATGTATGTGCATGTGTTTGACTTTTATTTGCGAGGCAGACAAAGTGAGATAAATATTGTCGAGCATATTTGAGACTGTTTTGAGCCAGAATGTGTACTACTTAATAAATGACTACTTAATGAATCAAGTTTTATTTGGCTCGACGTGGGAGGATGATTAATTATGAAATAAAGCCAGAGATCTTCTTTTCACGGTTTTGTTTCTCTGTGGTTTACATAATTCACTGTAGTAGTATTTGTAACTTTCCTGACCAGGTTAATGCTGTTGGGTACAAAGTGAAAACACTGAGGAAACGCGCAGAAAGACAAGACAGCTGGGGGGGGGGGGGGGGGGGGGGGGGGGGGGGGGGGGGCGACAAAATATCTTCACACTGTCCCTGAATTGTGTGCGGTGTGAGATGTTTTTGCACTTTGCACCTCACTCTTTTCCCTCCATCGTCCTCCATGGCGCTCGCCGCTGTGTTGTCATCAGTATAAGTGGACACTCTCAAGTCAGGAAATTTGATGTCTGCAGTTGCACAATCTCAGAAAAAGCAGACAGAGGGAGGGAGAAGAAGAGGGGACGTGCACGGGGGGAGAGTACACCTTGTGTCCTTCACTTGCTTTTCTTGCAGTGACCCAGTTCCTCTTGCCTGTGGAATCTGCAATGAGCCGTTGCTCTTTGTGACTGACATCCCACCCAGACCACCTGATTACATTTTGTTGAGCAGAGCTGAGTGCGAAGGAGACAGACGGAGAGGGGAGAGACGTTGCTTGCAAAGTTTCTTGATTATCCTGCACTTACATTCATCCACTGGATCCGAGAGTGCAGGTGGTTTTGCCTGACAGAACCGACGTCTGTACGAGAGACAGCAGAGAGAGGTCTGTGTCTTTCAGTGGAGAATCATGGAAACCCCGCTGTGTGCAGCCATATCTGCCAGCCGCTTCCCTTCTTCATAAGTGGTGTCGTCTCGGACATCTCAGTCCAGACAATGAAGCCGTAGTCCCATTCTCGTCACCCTATTCATTCCCGGCCAAATGTAGCCGCTCCCTTCTCTTATCTCTGCGTGACCAAGGAAATTAAATTACAAATATAATCACTTGGCGCCAGCTTCTTTAACAGCGTGCTGCTGCTTTGCATACAGAGTGCGCTTGCTTTTGGAAGACACGTTGTGTGAAGTTACTTATTGGCATATTTATGATAATGGGTTTTAGTCTACCAGTGGAGTCAGACACGCATTTTCACAATGACAGTGAATGGCACGAGGAAGTGAAGCGAGAGGAGAATGGGGGAAGAAAAGAGCACACGTGAGGATGTGGTTCCAGCCCCCCTGGGAAAAGAATAATCTCAAAAGCAATGAGATCTGGGAAGATGAGGCTCTCATTCACTTAGACTACTTAGTGTAGCACTTTTACCATTGAATTCTAAGAGCAGAATTGTTGGCACCACATAGTGACCTTGCATGGAGCAATAATGTTGTTTTCACAGTGTGTACAGTGGCTCTTGGGAAGGCAGTCTGTCAGTGGCTCAATCGGTCCAGGTGAAAATATCCACCAGGGTGCAGACACTTTTTCTCTTATGTTAAATATCTCAACATATTTACGCAAAAACAACATTTTTAAGATATTCTGGTACATACACGATCATTGTTCCGTATAATTTGCTGTTAAATTTGGTACAGACTGAGCTCTGATATCTTTGACGATCCCCTGTCTTCATCTGACACCGGCCGGATTCAGGTCAGACACAATCTTTGAGAACAATGTATTTAACGTGTAAGTCCCATCCACTAACATGGAGGAGGCAGGTTCATGACCTATACTACCCCCAGCCACCAGAGGGCGATCAAGATTATTTGGCTTCACTTCTGGTGAGCTGTCAGGCCGTGCATTTTTATGGACAGTCTATGGCTTTGTTCCAATTCAGGGGCCAAAGTCTAATCGCGCCGCCGTGATCGATCTTCGAATGCAGCCTCCGACGGATGAGGCTCCTGAATTTGGACGAAGCTCTCAACATTCAGAACCGCTGCCTACGTTCATCCTCACATAGCCGCTAGCCAGACTGCACCTCCTTGGTCTTCCTGCTCAATGTACAATATAATATTTCATTTTAATAGATGTGTCATTGCCACTAGCGACGCAGCCCCGGTCAGTGATGGCAGTGAACTCATCAGTGTCCAAAGTCTCACTGTACTCTTCTCCGTTGCCCCGGAGGAAATAGTGAGGAAGTGGTTTCCACCGCATCATCCTCCACTCACCCACTGACTCCAACTATTGTGTGGACCGCTGTCTCTTCGGCTTGAAATCCATTCCACACACGTTAGACCATCTGAGTGAATAAACAGTCCCCTCCTCTCTGCCTCTCTCCGCCTGCGTCTCTCTCTCTCTCTCTGTCTCTCCTGCAGGTCTTTCACAATAAAAAAAAGAAAAGAACAAGTGATGGGATGAAAACCATGTGTATATTAGAATGATGTGTTTCCTGCGGGAGCCGGTGGGAAAGTCGGTAAAGGGAGAGTGAGGGGAGTTATGAATTGAAAAATAGCATTTTTATCATTGTTATTATGAGGAGGCCACGGCGGCGCTCCCTCGCCTCGTTCCCTTATTCCCTGTTCAGTTAGAAATGTATTTGCTTATGCAGAGACTGTTACACTTGCTTGTTCAGACAGGCCAGCCAATGCAAAACAGTATCAATACCTTCGGATCTGTGCGGGTCCCAGAGCACTCACCGAGCAGGCGGGTGGTGTATTTATTTGTGATCTTTATTTATTCAGGGCTAGTTACGTCCCCCCCCTCCGAACTACAGGGACCACATGTTTGTCAGTCGCGTCCTGAGGCACCTCTGTATTCTGCTGCAGTGAACAAACGCCCCCCCCCCCCCCCCTCCAGTGCCCCTGAGTTGGACTCCTCTCTCTGCCAGTGTCCACAGACTACATGTGACTCACCTTTCCAAACTATCCTTCTGAAACAATTCCTGCACATGTTTATACCTGCGCTCGTAAAGCCTGCAGTTATCCTCACGCTCCCCGGCAGCAGGTTGCTGTGAGAGACTGGGGTGCTATAATAACCGTCCCCTGCTGGTGGGTGTGAATGACTGCGATGGCTGGTTGAAAGATGGCTCTGACATCAATACCCATCTCCCTCTCCAACTGGACTGCCGGCCAAATGACAACAACCTCCCTCCGCGGTGGCCCCCCCCCCCCCTACCCACAGCATCCCGTGCCATCACCTCCTATAATTACTGTACTCTGTAAGTCGGCTTTAAGACCAGTCATTCTAAATCAGCCTGGAATCAGCGCGTGTTACTGCGGCCATTGTTCTCTTGTCCGAGCTCTGGTGCAGAGAAGGGCACGGCTGTCCTGGCATTTCCTGAAATGGACTTTTTAGTTAAAAGACAGAGGAATTAATAAGCTGATATATGTGCGTAGAGGAGCTTGTTGTGTTCGGTTGGAAGTTAAGACCAGGGATAGTTCGGGGGGGGGGGGCAGAGTTGACAGACAACAGCGCTGCTCTTTTCACACTCCTTGACACATAATGGGACCAATTTTTCTCTCTACATCTCTCCCTCGTGGCCATGATTTGGTCATTACATTGATGGAGGGGGGCTGCGGAAGGGAAGAGAGGAAGGGTGAGTGGGAGAATGACCACCGAGGAGGCAAATAGAAATTCGGCACAGAGAATCCAATATTTTACTCTGATTCCATTTGAGAACTGTGCGGATGTCGCCCACTTATTAAGGTGTTTAACAATCCTCCCTTCCAGGAGGCTGAATGTTTAAAACCTGTTTGCGAGCGACTATCCCTCAGCTGACTGGCCTTCTGTGTAAACCAGCACCAGACAGTGTGAGAAAAGAGAACTAATTCCTGGTTAAACATAAGACAAATCCAGTGAGTGGGTGTTTATGCCACTGGAGGTCTCCTGGCGTCAGGAGGACTGCTCCTCAATCAGGGAGATCTGCATTTAATTAACACAGAATTAAAGAGCATAGTATTTTGATTAAAGACACTGATTCTCCCCGTCTCTCCACTCCACTGCTCCTGAATCCAGCTTAGGGTTTAATTTCATTTGGTTTACCGCGAGTGGATCAACATCCATCTGGATTGTCTGCTCAGTTACAGGTCTCACTTTTTCACTGGGGCTGTACTGTACACTGCAGCAGAATCTTACAATGTATGCACACTGCAATCTCTGCATTTTATTGACTTTTATATGGCCTATCTCGCTATGGTAATAGGATTTGGGGGGTTTTTTTTCTTCCAGAAGGAGGTTCTTAAAACGGACACTCACAGTCGCTGTAGCTTAAGTTGTTCTCCATATTGTCTAACTCGCCCGAACAGAGGAGATAAATGGAACCTGTCCAAAACCAAAATAACTCTGCGTCGCCTCAGGGAAAGTTATAATGCAAGACTTGGAATGAATTAATGCGGCCCCGAGACAAGACTATCCAATAAAATGAATATTTGGATAGCTGGACATGGGAGATACTGCGGTGTCGGGCTGTCAGCGGCTGATGCTGTTATGGTGCATCTCCACTCTCTGTTAAAGCTCCATCAGTCAGGATGAGCCGACAACACAATGCGGCCGAGTCACGCCGGGGTCAGAACCCACCCCCCTCCCCGGCTGTCACTGTGTGATTATGAGCAGGCAAACCAGAGGGAGGGAGAGGCGGTAATTAATCACCTCATTGGAATAATCACGGAATTGATTATTAACAAAACTGGAGGTGAAGGTGAGAGGAGAGCGAAACGAGACTTTGAAAGGGAGAGACGGGGAGGAAGATGAACGAGGGGGGATTTGAGTAGTGGGGTGAGGGCTTTGTTCTGGCAGTTAGCTTTGACGAATAGCTACGCATTGAAGTCTACCTCTTTGAGAAGTAATCTGCCAAATCATGTCTCCGGATGAGGGATGGAGGAGCCGGACGGAGGGGAGCGACTCGCTGACAATTGGCAGGGCGAGCCCGAAGGAGTTGTTCGAACATGCTATGAAAGCGTCATTAAAATGTGCATATCAAATGCTTTGGATATTGTGTAACACTCAGTGGAAATCTCATCAGACTAATATCTTTGAAGAGCACCTGTCTTCTCATCACTGGTCAGATTCAGGTCATAAGATCAGAAGTTTAAATCATCCATGTTTTTTTTATGACCATGACTTTTCTATTAGTTATAATTTGTATAACTAACTATAATAACTATAATTAGCATGCTAACGAGCTGAACGAAGACGGTGAACATAAAATATCCGCTCGTCACTGTGAACGTCTTCACAACCACAGACTGTTTATAAAGATGGATGATGCGTCTCCACTTCCTCATTTGGAGCCAGAGTCTGCGCAGTGGTCATTGTGATGGAGGAGTCGCAGTATGCTCAACGTCTCACCTGTCAATCATGATGTTTCACCCTATAATTATAGAATCAAATGACCAAAGTAAAACCAAACTTACTGGAATAATAAAAAAAAATTGAGCATCTATGAAACAGAAACCATCTTTGAAAAAATGTATTTGGATGTGGACCTTTTAGTTTGTTCCATGCCCCATTCCCCAACATGAGGTTTTATGACCTCTACTGCAGCCACCAGGGGGCGATTAAGTTTACTTGGCTTCACTTTTGGGAGTAATTAAATTGTGCACTACCAAATGCTCAATATATTTCATAACACTCATGGAAATGTGACAGCGAAAGGCCCACTCTACCTTGATATACTGTACAATCACAAAGATAACATTCTTCATGACATTTGGAAATCTCATCATTTTATTCAAATGTGGACGACGCTGACATTTTATTCCCCACGAGGAAAATATCGATGCTGCTACGGAACCCACTTTATTGTCCGTTTCTGTTATTGACACTTTTCATTAAGCTGCTGTGTGATTCGAGTTGTCGGAGTACCTGGGTTTTTTTTTTTGGGACCTTTAGCTTACAAAGTTCTGCCCTGAAGGCTTGATCTCTCTCTCCTCCTTTCCTTGTCACAGCCTGCAATCAGCCCTAAGCCCTTTTGTGTTCTCCCCTCAGAGCTAAGCCTGTTATCCTGTGCAACTTCTTTACACGAGATCACAACTATATCCCCCTTCTCTGTCTTTCACCTCTCATTCCCTCTCTCCGTCTGTCTGTCACTTTGCGGTTCACACACACGGGCCCAAAGATGTTTTGTTTCCCAAGGATGGATTAGTGGGAATACATTATAGTTTTTGGGGTATTGTTCCTGCATGTTGTCACACAAAGTTGCAGCCCGACCTATCTTTCTTTTCACTCCACCTTCCCCATCCACAAACACATGCACTGTCCCATTTCCAGTCAACCCTCCCCCTGCACACGCACCAGCACACATGCACATGTTGTTTGGATCCAACCTGTAAGGAAGAAAAAAAACACAGCCCCAACCTATAGTGCAAGTTGTCGGTTTGGTTTGTTGGTGCATTGCAAACTTGTACATCCTCCCTCAACGGCAGCCCCTATAGTCCCCAGGGGTCCGCTCCACACATTCATAACACTTCGCTCCATGCCAGGTGGCTGTCTCCACGAGTCCTCTCCCCCATAAATCAGACTGTCTTTGAGTTGATCAATAACAAGTCAATTAGAAGGTGCGGAGCGATGAGGGTCTCAGGGGGTCACTGCTTGTTTGTCACACAGACATCTGCAGCTCCGTCCCAGCCGTGGAGCTAGGTGTGCCGTTTACCTTGGAAACACGTCCAGGATACCTGGCAGTCATAAATCTAAATATCAACTATAAATAGACTTGGAACATCTTGCTACAATCCATCATTTGCTTGTTCTTGGATATGTAATGTATCAAGCGTTGCGCGCTTCGGATCTCCCAGATGGGTCTGATGGATAAATAGCTAGAAAACTAGAACTTTTTTGTCTTAACTTTTGCTCTGAAGAATTTCTTCTGAGTAAGTTTTCATGTTGCAAAAGAAAAAAGAAAAAAATGCTCAAATTGCTATTTTCACTTTTAAAGGCCACACTTGACCATGAAACAAATATAGGCTGCAAGGCCTGCCAGTATCCATCCAGCTCCCCTGTTAAGCTGACAAGAGTGGGAGACATCCAACTGTTGTTTGGTGCCCACTGACTGTGCATCTAATGACTTGGCTGGCAATTCCAGCGCAACAGCAACAGGCTCCTGTGGTGAATACACCAGATTAATCCCCCGGATAATTACAAACACGAAAGATCTTGGGCAAATACTCCCCATACCTACTGAGACATTATATCGGAGGATGCCGTCTGATTAAAACTCACTCAGAGGACGTATTTGGGGAGAAAAGAATGAAATGTGAAGACAAGAGAGTAAAAAACTCGGCGGAGACGACAACAATATGACACATTTTGTGTTTGTATCATCTGGTTTGACCCATTCATCAGCTGTTCAGGAAGTGGCTGCGTGGCCTCTTTGCAGTTCCCTCATGTTGCTTTGAAGACTCACTTATCAAAAACAGAAATTGCCACATGAATGCTCACACTCCCGCAGCTACACACACACACACACACACACACACACACACACAGTGCTAATAGGTTTTTAACCTGATACGACTCACTTGTGTCACAGCCTTTGGGATTTTTATGGCAGCAAACACCTGAATATCTTGTGAATCACTCACGGACACTAAACGAGGGTGTAATGTCTCACTAATACAGTAATGACAATAATTTGAAATCAATTAATTAATTGTTCATTCATCCCCACAGTAACTGTATTTACTATGTTCTCTATTTTTCATTTAATCCATCTATCCTTTATCTATAGCATGGATCCTTTCACACTCACATCCATAGTCAGTCTGCACGTCTTTGGAGTGTGGGAGGAAACTGGAGTACCCACAGAAAACCCACAGAGACGTGGGGGAGGCCATGGTCACCTCTCAGTTTCAAACCCAGAACATTCCGGCTGTGAGGCGACCACTGCAAACCACTGCACCACCGTACCTCCCTCATTCAATCCCACCTTCTAAACACCTTCTCTGTGTTTCTCAGGTACCCACACACACAATGCCACCATGTCTGCTAGAGACATTACCATCATTTCTTTAGTATGTTGACAGATCACAAGAACAGAAAATAACTCAAAGATATTTTCAGTCGGTGATGTTGTTGTTGACTGAGGGTACACTGCCTTTTAATGTGGCCTCAATTAGATGCTTGACAGTGACTCATACAAACAAAAATAACAAAGATCATCATCCACTTAAATAAGCTGCTAATGCACCGGATGTTTTTTTGTCTGTGTTTAAAAGTTTGATCCTTTAAACATCCTAAATTCACAACGTCAGTTATGAACAGTATCTGGCACACTTTTTGTTTGCCTGTGGGATAAGCATTTATTCTGTGTTGCCTGTTTTTGTGAGCTCTGCACTAGAAGCCTTTTTCATGAGTGTCTCCCTTTTTTGCCAGAGCGAGGCCACCTGGGTGAGGTGAGCCTGCAGATGGATGTGAGAAAGGGGGGGAGATGAAGGTGACAAAGAAGTGCTTCCAGCTGATGATTACTGTGGTTTGGTAGACAGTTGTTTGTTTTGGGGTTTGCTGTTGGATTGTATACGTGCACATGTTTGCAACTGTGCTTTGGGGTCGACCTTGTTTTTTTTTTTTTTTTTCTCAAATCAGCTGCCTGCATCAGGTGGCTGGAATCGACTGTTGGGATCCCGTCAATGGAAGGGTATAAATACAAGACGCACAGGAGCAATCCCACCGTTCACAGCCACAGAATCTCCTGCAAACAGATGCTGCAAACTGAGACTGACTCACACATATACAGTTGTATACGCGACGCGCAGGGCCCCCGGCTCCAGGGCTTCCCTTGTGCTCCCATGCAGAGAGGACCCCCAGGGGAGCCGACGCCAGCTGAGACTGAAAAACAAGGTAAGAGCCCAGCTGACACACATGCACACAGCCTCAGCTGTTTGTCTCAAAGGAGAGTTCAGCAAGTGAAGTACACACAGAGAGCAGGGAGGAAATGAAGGAGACTGCCAGATTCGAGCCTCCCAGGGAGAAAATGTAACGAGAAGACTTAAAGGATGGATAGATGTTGGATCCTGCAGTGTGCGCACTACAGGTGTGCAATGGTAAGACTCCACTATAGACGTGATAGTTTCTAAGATTGTGTGACTGCTTTATTGTGTGAGCTGGTAATGGAGCCTAGATGGTACGGGAGGAGATGAAATAAGGTCTGACAATGCAGCGGGATCATTGATCCTACCTGTGCCGTATCATAAGAGCACTCGGCTGTTGAAGTACAAATACTAAATTGAACCGTGCTGTGTTTGGGATAATCCTTTATGATTTCTTGTTGTGTTTCCCCCTTCTGTTTGGTCAGTGTCTATGCATTATGAAATATGTTGCCAGTGTCTCTGATTTTTTCCTCCGCATTTGAAATGCCAGTCGGAGGCTCCCGAGGCTCCAATTCTCTCTCCAGCCAAGAGAACGGCGAATAGAAATGATTGACAGCCTTGCGCGGATAAGGTTGCCCATTTAGCAAACTCGCTGTGTCAAAGGAAAAAAGTCACAAAGGCTCCCAGAGCGATGGGATTGGAGATGAGAGAAATGAAGATTTTGGTGCTGTATCGATCTCCTAGTGCTTGTCTCATGCATTTTACACAAGATCTAAATGTCACTCACGGTATAATACAGCACTCTGGGTCAGGGCTCACTACTCTCTGTTTAGTGCGTTTTCAGGGCACTCAGTGCATAAATTCAGCAGGAATCAAATAAAGCTGTTAGATGGTGTCATGGGCTTGATGCTGAGAGGCCACTTGGGATATCTAAAGAAGATCTACACCTTTACATCTCTCCTCTGCGTACATTAAATGGCTTCTCGTGGACTGCTCAAATTATTTTCACACCTTTGTAATCCATCACACTAACCGCTTTTCTCATCTCCAGGGTCTAAGAACTAAGTTGCGCTATGATGGAGGAGAAGCTGGAGACGGATGGCCCCAGATCCTCCATGCCGGCTGAGCTTCACCATCCCCAGCTTAAGTACGCTCAGTGGAAGTTTAAGCTGTTTAGGGTGAAGTCCATGGAGAAGGCCCCTATGCCCAGTGAGATACAGCCGGAGAAAGAAGTCTTGTCAGAGATCTCACCTCTTGCAGCTCCAAAAATAGAGTTAGATAATGACGTGGGTCCAGGGAGTGTTATGAAATTGTGCCTTGGGGGAAAAAGCAAGGAAAATGTGGAGGGCCCAGGTCGGAGGGTAGATAAGAAGCTGGAGGAAATGGAAACCCACATGAACCACCTCAGGTAATCAAATGTCACTGTACTATATAATCCACAGCAAATTCTATACATTACTTTTCAAGAAATTCACAACATTTGCTTTTATCTGTGAAGGTGTCTCTGTCGTCTCTGTGGAATTGCCTTGAGGAAAGTTAAAGGACCAGCGCATGAAGTTCATGATGATCTGGAGGAGGCGAGTAAAGGTGTCCTGCGGCAAATGGGCTGCAAGTTCACAAGCTGGCCAGAGGTCATCCTCAAAGTTTTCAAAGTGGACGTGACAGAGGACACAGAGTCCGTCCACCCTCTCTCCTTCTGCCATCGCTGCTGGACGGCTGCCATACGAGGAGGGGGCTTCTGCTGCTTCTCCAGAACAAGAGTCCCCGAGTGGAAACCCCACTCCTCCTCCTGCCACCTTTGCTCACCCAAGAAATGCTCATTCCAGCGGACTGGGAGGAAGAGGAGGAAGACTACTCCCCGAGTCCAGAGCCTCGCAAAGAGGAGCAGGTGGGAGCACGTCGACAACATCGCTGTCGGAGAGCGGAAGGTTTGGAAACCATTCGGAGACCGTCATCCCCGCCCCGTGCTGAGGGGCTGGAGGAAACCCTGGGTGGAGAATATCTCCCACTGCCAGAAACACCACCTGAGTACAAAGCTGATCTCTGAGAAGCTCCCTGTGGACTTCCTGTATTCTTTCACCTGCATGGTGTCTGACCACCTGCTCTTTGATCCGGTTCAGTCCCCCTGTGGACACCTCTTCTGCCGCAGCTGTATTGCAAAATATAACCATGCTCTGGGACCCAAGTGCCCGGTCTGCAACTTGCCCTGTGCCCCTGATGAGCTCACCCTGCCCGCCAAAGCCTTTTTATCAGCTCTGCATTCTCTGCCTCTGCTCTGCCCCAGAGGTGGCTGTGGTGAGCGCGTTAGGCTTGACTCGTTTAACGCTCACTCTCTGGACCATGAGCTAAATGAGAACAATGCAAACAACCAGTCACCAGAACTTGATAAGTTCCTGCTGGCCAATAAAGGGGGACGGCCCCGTCAGCACCTGCTGTCGTTAACCCGGCGCGCCCAGAAGCATCGGCTGAGGGACCTGAAGAACCAGGTGAGGTTGTTCACAGACAAGAGGAAGGTGGCGACCTGAAGTCTGTGTGTCAGACCCTGTTCCTGCTCACGCTGAGATCCATAAACGAGCACCGGCAGGCAGATGAGCTGGAGGCCATGTTGCAAGGTAAGCAGGCATTATGAGCCTTTTGTTCAATCAATATAACCCTGCAGAGCTAACACCCAGGGGCCACCAACAAATAAAAATGATGATCATGTTTGCTCATTAATATCTCCGCCTACCCCTGAGGAATACAGTCATCGCATAAATAACAATGAGACAAAAAGTTTTCTGTTGAGAACAGGGGAGAAAGTTGTCTTTGATTTTTGATTGAAAAGCATTTCATTATTGTCCATCTCTGTCTATTGAACCACGGCTGCTACCCGCCCAACCCTCCCTCCCCAATCCTCTCCCACTCTCACTCTCCGTCTGCCTGCCTGTCAGTCTCTCATTCTCACACTCTCTTTAATGCACAATAACAACTCTTGTGAAGGGGGCTGTTAGAATCAAAACAACATCAGCAGCTCTTGTATCTGCAAATTACACAGGCAGCACCGTGCCCCTCTCTGGGGAACAGAAGCCAGCTGGTGTCTGTTTTCATCTTCAGCCAATACATCACTTTCGCCAGCTTCACTGATTCAACTCTCTGTCCCCTTATAACATTTGGAAATTAGGAAATATTGGATTTTGTAATCATGGGCTTGTGGGCTTTTGACAATGATGCATTCACATCTGGGTGTTAAATCCCTGATTCATTCTGTCTCATGGTATAAATGGCTCCAAATGCAAGATATCAAATGAGGAAATGTTCGATACTGCAGTTCGTTTCAAAGCACTCGAAGTGGGCTTCCTCAGTTCGGTGTTAAATAATTCTCTTCGTTTTCCAGTCCTTTCCTCTTGGTTCCTTTTCATGGTTCTGTTTTATTTTTAAAAAATGTCTTTTCTGTCTGTTTCCCTCTCCCTCTCTGCAGGCAGAGGTTTTGGGTTGCATCCTGCCGTGTGCTTGGCCATTCGGGTCAACACTTTCCTGAGCTGCAGCCAGTATCACAAGATGTACCGGACTGTCAAAGCGACCAGTGGCCGCCAGATATTTCAGCCGCTGCACACCCTCCGCGCTGCAGAGAAGGAGCTTCTCCCTGGCTTTCACCAGTTTGAATGGCAGCCGGCTCTTTCAAATGTGTCCACCTCTTGCAATGTTGGCATTATTAACGGGTCCTCTGGATGGACTTCCTCGGTGGACGACTCCCCGGCTGAGACCATCACTCGGCGGTTTCGCTATGATGTGTCACTGGTGTCAGCATTAAAGGACCTGGAGGAGGACATTGTGGAGGGGCTGAGAGAGGCTGGGTTGGAAGACAGCGCTTGCACCTTAGGTTTTAGTGTCATGATCAAGGAATGCTGTGACGGCATGGGCGATGTCAGCGAGAAGCACGGCGGAGGACCGGCTGTTCCCGAGAAGGTTGTACGTTTCTCGTTCACCGTTATGTCTGTCTCTGTCCAGGCCGACGGTGAAGAGGGGGAGGTCACCATCTTCACCGAGCCAAAGCCAAACTCAGAAATGTCCTGTAAGCCCCTTTGCCTGATGTTTGTGGATGAGTCCGACCACGAGACACTCACAGCTGTCCTGAGGCCTATCGTTGCCGAGCGCAATGCAATGAAAGAGAGCAGGCTCATCCTATCCATTGGTGGCCTGCCTCGCTTTTTCCGCTTCCACTTCCGAGGCACGGGATACGATGAAAAGATGGTGCGAGAGATGGAGGGCCTGGAGGCCTCGGGCTCCACATATATCTGCACTTTGTGTGACTCAAGTCGAGCTGAGGCTTCTCAAAACATGGTGCTGCATTCCATCACCCGCTGTCATGAGGAGAACCTTGACCGTTATGAAATATGGAGAACGAACCCTTTCTCTGAGTCTGCAGACGAGCTGCGAGACAGAGTCAAAGGCGTCTCGGCCAAGCCCTTCTTGGAGACCCAGCCCACAATGGATGCGTTACACTGTGACATTGGCAATGCCACTGAGTTCTACAAAATCTTCCAGGACGAGATTGGGGAGGTGTACAAGAAGGTCAAGCCCAGCCGGGAGGAGCGGCGCAGCTGGAGGGCAGCCCTGGATAAACAGCTGAGGAAGAAGGTGAAGCTCAAACCAGTAATGAGGATGAATGGGAACTATGCCCGCAGGCTAATGACCATGGAGGCTGTGGAGGTGGTGTGTGAGCTGGTGCCCTCAGAGGAGAGGCGGGAGGCCCTGAGGGAGCTGATGAGGCTCTACCTCCAGATGAAGCCTGTGTGGCGCGCCACCTGTCCAGCCAAGGAATGCCCCGACCAGCTGTGCCGCTACAGCTTCAACTCCCAACGCTTTGCCGACCTCCTCTCCTCTACCTTCAAATACAGGTACAACGGCAAGATAACCAACTACCTCCACAAGACCCTGGCCCACGTGCCTGAGATCATAGAGAGAGACGGATCCATCGGAGCATGGGCCAGCGAGGGGAACGAGTCGGGGAACAAACTGTTCAGGCGTTTCCGGAAGATGAACGCACGTCAGTCGAAGACCTTTGAACTGGAGGACGTGCTGAAACATCACTGGCTCTACACCTCCAAGTACTTGCAGAAGTTTATGGAGGCGCACAAAGACTCAGCCAAAGCTCTGCAGGGTAGCATCAACCCTGTAGAGACACAGGATGATGAAAATGTGAGAGTGAATGATTTCTGAATTTTCTTTTAATGTGAACCTGAAGTATTGACATTTGTTTTGATTTTGCAATAGTTGTGTAGTCCGTGAATTACCTCTGTCAGTAAAATAGGCTTGTTGATTGATGTTTACACTTTGAGTAGAAGTTGGACTTAAAGCCACATTTTCAGATTTTTTTGTGATAAAATTGTGGAGAATCATTTATTTCTGCATTTGACTAGAAAAGATCTTTTCATTAAATAACCAATTTCTTGCTTTAGAAAAGAGTCATTTCAAGAACTTGGGAAGTAATGATACTCTGACATTACATTTTGAATATGTGTTTATTTGTATTTGAGCTGCATTTATGAAAGGTTCTATTCACAGGCCATGAATCTGTTTTGCCTTTGTTAGCAAAGATGGTACAGCAGAAGAAAACAGAACACACAGGTTTCTCTTTGCTCGTTCCGAGCGGGGAGGTTCTTGTCTTTATCTCCACCATCTGTGAAATATGGTCCAGTTTATTGTATTTCAAGGGTATGATACATTATGAATTTATATAGTAGTGATATTTATGGAAACAGATGAAAGCGCTGTAAGTCATGGAGGGAAATCGTGTTAAAAAGACCACATTTGTGGCCACTGTATTAATATATCATTTGAGCTGGAGCAAAATGCAATCACTGAGACCCAAATGTTCTTTGTTTCGTGAGTGCCCTCTGAAAAAATTACTTTAGCGCTTTATCGTAGGATCCCGTAGGGGAGGAAGAGACGCCAGGTCACTTTGAAACCAATTTTTATCTCCTTTAGTTTTTTCACAGTGGAGGATAGATGATTCTTATACGTATTCTTCCCATAAAATAAAGCATATACTGACCTTTTTGTTGATACCATAAAAATACAGTATGGTCCATTACGGAGCCTAATACCCCATGGACTCTGCGGCAGGCAGGGATTTTTCCTAAGTTTGGTTTATAACCTGGCTCTGTCTTTTCCTGCTGATATTTCTTCATTGCCACGGTTGACAGAGGAGAGGGATGTGCTGCAGCCACGCAGACCAGATTTAAACGGATTTGTTGGCAACTTTATTTGTTTGATTGATTGATTATATTGTCTTCTTCTGCCCTCACCATTTGGAATCGTGACAGGCAATTTTGTTTTCTTACTTGATTGAATGTTTGATTTTGTTTCACTGTCCTGGCCCCAACCGTGTGACAGCTGTGAAATATTCACATTTCATTGGATCGTTGTCAGACTTGTGCAGTGGCGTCGTGTTTTGAGTGGATGATATTGCAACTTGTCTCTTATTTGTTTTTTTTTCGCCGTAATGAATTGCATTTCTAAAGTAGCGGATGATGGATGATTCATCAAATTCTGCGTGTTCATTTTTTTTGCCGTGTACTTCCTCATTTTTCCATTCTACACTAAATATCAGCTACTGTTTATCTTCACTGCAGGATTACTTTGCATTTGGTGCAGTATCACACTGAAAGTCCACTACTTTTTCACATGTTATTTGGTTTAACATGTTTTATAGTATTCACATAATTCTGCTGTATGTTCACTGAACCACACAATTTACCGTTGTTTTGATGAATTACCATTGTGGAGGAGGGAGCTTGATTTTATTGGTTTTTACTTTTGTCTTTTCCTCAAGAATGAAATAAATAAAGACAGAATCTGAATACATCTTCTGGTTTGTTTTTTATTAAACAATTTATAATTGATCGTGTGCTTTACATTCACACTATTAGCACAGAATTCAGGTACGTTTGTTCCCAGGAAGACGTTTGTTCCCGTTTGTTTATTTCTGTCCCTCCTTTGTCGGCCAGCTTAGTGACATACGTAGTTGAATTAGAAAAATACATTTTCTTTGGCTCCACATCATAAGAAAAAGCCTTTGGTTTTCATCCTTAATTTGATTTTATGGTTACAAAAACTCTAAAAAAAGAAATCCAGACACAAGGTCAATGTTACCCTAAAAAGTCTAAAAATACGTGAGGGAACCAGACAGGGGCAGTCCACTGTCTGGCCTGATTTTTGTGCATGGAAACCATTAAAGAAACAGGAAATCTCAGAAATGGAGAGAAATACTCACTGAGTTAGAAATGTTATTCTAAGAAGAAGTAGTAGAGGATATTGGGTAAAAACAAGCACACTCATCCATATGTGTACATGAATTTATAGTGTAAATTAATATGTATTTACTTTTTTATCATATTATCTTCTGTTTATGTCATATAAAATACAAAACTATAAAAAATAATACAAATGATAGCGCATGGAAATTATGATGATATTTTGTGGTTGTACTGATGTATGAATGAAAACAACAATAAAAACCATTAACAAAAACATAATAAATTTAATTATTAATAAATTTATGGACATTTGTTCCTGGAAAAGTTTGAAAGTTTTCATTCAACCACTTATTTCCACTGTGGTTCTTCATTGAATATAAATCAATGAATCATTAAAATGTGCAAAGTAGAAACACTGACGCACATGAAAAACACTTCAGACATAATGAGATGTTTTTTTTTATTGTCACAAATTTCATTGAGTGCATTTTCCATTCATTAATCATCAGTGTAATGGGGGACAGAATAGTAAAAGGTAGTTGTAATGCAGTACATTTTTATTCAAACTATGTAAAACAACAATGACAACATACTGATGTTCTATATGAATACAGTTATTTCACTTCTTCTCTCTTCATATTTCTCACAAACGGCATATTCAATGTTTTACATGCATCCTTCAAATATTCCTAAATATGTAAAACATATATATAAACATTGAGTCAGTGAAAAAGTCTTCTGAAAAAGCTCTTTTTTGTGGGGGATATCTGGATTGTTGGAGGAGTTTTCTTGTCCTTAACTTTCATGGGGGTGCGCTTCAGGGGCATGACTTGTCGAGTTGGGGTCATCTCCTGGAGGGGCAGGCCTCCGTGGTCCTGGCAGAAATACTTCCTGCCACCCTGAGAGAGAGTGACCAGCAGGGTCTCAGACAGCTCCATGCACTGAGCGTGGACCCAGTGTCCCTCCTCCCCTCTGGAGCAGAAGATCATGGCTGGCCGGTGGAGCTCGGTGGAGTAGTACGGCTCCCAGGTGTTGGGGTCCACCTGACAGCCCAGGCAACATTTGATCCAGTAGCCCGCCTGGGACTCGTCCTCCTCATCCTCTTCATTGTAGGTGTCCTCTTCGCCGCTGCTGTCTTCCAGCTCGTGCGGCTCACGGCCGAAGTAGAGCTCCTCTGAGTCCTCAAGAGGAGTAGAGTCCTCGTAATCTGTGGACTCCTGGCTGCAGCCCTGGGTTCCTCCTTCCCCTTTTCCATCCTCCTCTTTTTGGAAACTTGCTAGATAGAAGTAATGCATATCTGTTTGGATCGCCCTGCCCTCGGTAGGTACTGCAAGAAGGATGTTTCCATCCCCTGCGCTGCCCCCGAACCAAGTGCGACTGTGGATGATATCTGGGGTCCAGGTGGGTGATTCTAACGCCTCAAAGTGGATCCCTCTCTCGTCCAGACTCACAGTGGTGCACTCCGTCCTCTTCTGAGAGTCTGCCTTATATCCCCCTGAGATAATGTACGTGTGAGTGGGACCTGTGCGGGTGATTATGGCACTGGAGATGGATATGCCAGTGTCTAGGGTCTCACAGGAGACCAAGGGGCTGCCCTGCAGGAGCTCGACATGCAGACGAAAGAGCCGAGGGGGGCGGGAGTCGGAGGCGAACGAGTGACCTCCAATGAAGTAGACACAGTCCTCTCGTGCAAGGGCCACGTGAAACGACAGGCCCTCACTGAGCTCAGGCAAAGTGTGGGCGGAGGAGCATCCGAACTCCAGGTCAAACAGGAACACCTGAGGAGGACAGTCTACGACGCTGTTCCAGCTCTCTGTGGTGCGCTCTCCTGCAGGTATGTACGATCGACCCCCAAATAGAACACAAGCTGTCTTCCCCCGGCTCTGAACCATGCTCAGCGAGTGGCCGTATCTGCCCCCCGGCACCTCTCCCACCAGTTCTTTCTCTTTGCAGCACACTGTCAGTTTGCGGTTGGAGCCGCGGCTGTCCATGGTCAGCAGGTACAAGCTCGACGAGATCTCATTGTTTGGAGTGCGACCGCCGTGGATGAGGTAACTCTCCGGAAGCCCGTCGTACGGGTCGAGGCGGCAAACGGCCGGACAGCGCAGTGGAGGGAGGTAGTTGGAATCATTGGAGAAGGAGATGGCTCTGAGCTTGATCTGGCCATTTTTAAACCGAATGCCGAACACTCCTGTTGGACACGTGCGCTTAGGCCAGCCCTTCTGGCCAAACAGGAGGAGTTCACCGTCCAGCTGCAGCAGAGAGCAGCCAGGCTGGAGGAGGCCTGCACAGTTCACTGGAGTTAATGGCTGCAGAGTCATTTTCCAACAGGTGCCTGCAGCAAAAAAAACAACACACAAACACAATCTGTCACTCAGCTGTTGCTTGTTTTCATTCAGGGGTTTGAGAGTTTTACTTCCTGTTTATTACAGCATCATGTGGGAGATCTATTTATTACATTAATAAAACAACTTTATAAAACAAATAAATAAATGTAGAATGTAAACTGGAATTTCAGTCTCCATTCTCTAGATTATTTAAAATCTCATCCTAAAACTTTTTCTTTTAGCAAGTGATTGACACTTGGCTTATATTTAGCAATTAATTAATTTATACAATTTATTTATTTATACATCTATTGTATTGCTCTATTTTCTCAGCTCAATTCCTGTTGTTTCTTCCCTTTAAATCTCTTGACAACATTGCAAAGATAAGTTCTATATAAATGTAGTTATTATTATTATTGTTATGACACAATCTATCATATTAGGGATGGAGAGCTTATCAAAACCAAGTTACACACATAGGTTAAGTTACTTTATGCAACTGCTGCTCCTGTTGTTTGACAACACAAAGTTATGCTGACTTTTTTTTGTTTATTACTAACATCAAACAGAAGCACCAAGATAAGATCACAATATGTAATTACCTCCCCTGACGTTCACTTTTCTTATTTTCAACCACAAACACAACCTCATATCAAAAACTCTCTCCATCTTCGAATCAGAGCCTGAATTGACACCACGAGTCGGGAGCAAACACTTTGTAACTTTGTGTGGATGTTTGCAAAGTGTGACAGCACTCAGCCTGATTTTACTGGAAAATGGATTTCATTATCTTTTGGAACAAGTATGATATTATTGGACAACAGCTCAGCATGGATTTTCTTTTTTGCGTTCGGTATTGGCACCTTTGAAAGGAAGATGGATCAAAATAAAATTACCGAATCATTTTTTTCCATTTAATGAATGAGATAATATCTCAGAATTATTCATAGGTTTTAGACGTTATTCTGAAAGTGTCTGGAGCAGCTGCTGTGCCTCCATTACATCAGTTGACGTGAAGAACAACATAATGTAATTATGTTTTTTTATTACCAGCTCTGTCATGACTGCTGTGGTAACTTCAGTAACTACAGTTAAATCTTCTGGTCAACAGGATGACTTCACAGTCTACAGTCTTTAAAAGTGATCCCAAAGTAGCAATAGCACAAGAGTGATTTAATCATAGTCTTTAGTTTTCTTACCTTACGGCCACGACCTGACGCAGCGCTGGAGCTCTCTCACTTTGATGGGAATCTTAAGATCGCCAAAATGAAACTAAACGGCTCTTTACGCAGAAAAACTTTGACAAAAAGTAGACACCGATGGAGTTTGTGAAGCTTCGTTGACTCACAAACACTTCCACATCTCGAGGTTAACGGTGTGTGACTGCTGCTCTCTGACAGCTGTGCTGCTTGAATGCGTTTATGTGAGTCACTTCACTGATAACGCTGGATTTCATTGAAGGTACACCAAGGAAGATATATAACAGGCTATTAAGAGAGATTTGTTCTCTTGAACAACTAACATATATAAAACCTGGAGAATTTTAAACCTATATGGCTACGATAGACATATTTTCTCTATGGTAATTATGAACTAATAAACCTTTATTTTCTTAAAATGAACATTTAATTTAAACAATTTCATATGTCTCTAAAACTGGCTTCAATTAAGTATTAAAGGCGCAATATAAATAATTAAAATGAGGAAAATCAGCCACTTCTACAAAGCGCTTGTCACCTGTTTATTCAAACTTTTATTAATATTGGATGCATTACGTGTCCAAATTACACCAAATTCAACACTGCACTTCCTGGGGCCCTTAATAATTCACATCCCAAGTGAGAAGCTGATAAGATGAACGGGTCTCAACATATACCTTCCACAGTCAGACAAAGATTTCTACAATTATTAAGATATTAGATGTGTCTTCCTCTCTTTTTTATTGATTCATTTCCGTCTCTTTTCCCCCTCATGGTATTGATTATTTTTGGCAAGATCCTTGATCTGATCCTTTAAACACTGTCAGGCTCTAACACCTTGCTGAAAAAGCCCAATACACAGAGCCTGCCTTATACACACACACACACAGATCCATAGCCTCACTGGACACATCACTGTAATACCTTATTAAACCACGAGCTTAAGAGGCAACACTGTCTATTCCAGTGAACCCTTTGACTTCCCGGCTGAATGACAGACTGTACAGGGAGTGCTAGTCATTATTTCCCGCAGCACACTGAACCAAAGTCATTATTATAGCATGATGTTGAATGGAGAAGAAAAACATCATTCTTCAACAATGAGGACCATGTTCTGGCTGCTGGCTCAGTGTGACACTCCCGCGTGTATGCCTCTGTTTTAAAAAGTTCTGACCCATCGTAGGGTAAAGGCGCATTCCACCTATATGAGTGACACGCACACGCCTAAACACCCAGAGAAAAGCTGGGCTTGGAAGCAGATGTCTACCCGCTCATTAGCATAATGTTTTTGTGCCTGAGCAGCGCAGAGAAAACTCGAGGAGTCTGCAAAACAAAAGGCGAGAAACCACAAGTGCCTGTAAGACCGTTACAGCTTGAAAACACAAAACAGCAGAGCACCTGTGTGTCTAAACTGATTCTTACAGGGCTGAGTGGAGGGGAGAAGAATGTACTCCTGTTGCTGGAGAGAATACGCTGCATAAATTCCGATGTCAGCGGGATATATGCAGAATGGATTGGTTCTTTTGAGTTTTTTTCCTCCTTTATTTTTTGAGAACCGGTCCATCTGCATGAATCCAGCCTTGGAAAAAAATAAACCTTTTTAGTCACCTCAAGGCATCCACACAAAGCACAGATGAAAAGTTTTGTATCTGCAGCTGGTGTGGTGCCGAGAGTGAGTAGGGGGCGCAGCAGCGTGCGGCGGACCCCAGGCCATGCAAGGATTTGTACATAATTGATAGAACAAAGTAATTAGAATCTTACGGCAGCACCTGTTTCTGTCCCTTGTCATGTATCACTACCTGACTGCGTCTACCCTGAAGCGCGGTTTTGACGGATGATGCGGTGACAGCTCTGATGTTCTGACGATCACTGCGCAGCAGTGTTTATCACTATTTAATGTTACGGTAATTGCTCCCCTTGTGGTGATTGGTGCCGGTGGTGTACTTCCACCTCACTCTGGTCTATCGCCTTGTTGTTACCTCCTGTCACGTCCTAAAATAATGACAAAAGATGTTTTTTTTCTATTGACTGTATCTAACTGTACTGAATGTACCAAGCAGCTAAACTTTAACTGTTGAGATTTATTTTTCTTTATCTATTTGCTCGTGGCAACTTGCAACTAGCTTTTCGATTAATGCATATGCTGAGGAATCTAGATGTTCATGGTTAAGGTCAGGCGAAGTCAAGCTCATAGATAAAGTTGCAAAAATCAATATTTTTGCAGTGATGATGAACATTACATGTGAACACATTCTGCATGTGAATGTGAGCAAAAAGATTTTGTGGCTGGAAGCCGTCTGGTTACTGTTTCTAGTTTGACCAATCACGTTTGAGCAGGCTTTGGTTGCCCACAGGTCATTTTTTCTTTTGTGTGGAACAAAAGAGCAAAACACAATGGTTGAAATATATCAGCTTTTTTGTTCATTTGCATTCAGATGCAGAAAGCTGTTGCTCCAGATGAGCCAAGCTACCGTCTGGAGCTAAAACTGCACCAAAAGTATCGCTGTTGGACTGTGAACAGTGAACGGCAAACAGAGTCTTGACCCAAATCTCCGCTGTCTACACCGGAATCTCCCAAATACTGGCTGGTGCCTTCAGACGCTAACTGACCATCAGACGATTGCAGATGGGCTCCAGGATTGCATGAAATGTGAAAGGACTCTGCAGCTCCTCACAGCTCTACAGAGCGTTTTAGCATCTTTCAGCTTATTGTTTTGATGAGCAGGCAGCTATTTTAGGTGGAGACTAAAACAGAGCTAAAAGGAGAGCGATTGAAGAAACACGACACATCACACAAATCCTGATCCTTTATTCCAAAGTCCGGTGCCTTGAACTTACACTTGTATAAGCACTTAAGCCTGAACGATCATCCCATTAGCTCTGTCTTACATCCTGGATTGGACAAAGCTGAAAGAAAACATATTGGTGAAGCAATTTACTGTAATATAAAGGAATTTATTCAGAAAAAGTGTTGTTGAATCCACGGTGTCCCTAAGTGTCCCTTTGCTCCAAATCCCTTTTATTCTCTCTTCTTGTTGGTATTGTTCTCGATTCCTTGCTCCACTAAATGTGTTTCTCCTCTCTCTGTGTGTAGGTGAGCGGCAAGGTTTGATTGCCTTGGTACGTGGCAAGGTGCCAGGGCCGCTGCCTCGGCTATACTGGCACCAGACCAGATGCTGGTGGAAACCCCGGAGTCTTTCTGGAGATCCTTTGAGGTTTTAAAGGTCTTCATTTAGTCATGTAGTCAGGACAGCGTCACGGTTCACAGGTTGGGGCCATCGCTGAACAGCCAACCAAAAGTAAGAAGCTCATATGCTTGGATCTACCCTCACCCTACAACTACCTTCTGCCAACAAGAAATGCTGTGGCCCTGCCCAAGGGCTATAGTGGGATCAAGACGCCGAGGAGGAACAAAGCGCAAAGTGAGTGCGAGGTCTCCACAGTGGGACAGCTGTGTGACTTGATCGTGCCTGTGGATCAGTTGGGGTCAGCACCTTATTGATCCTCCACTGCTTCATGGAAGCTTGATGGATTGAAACTGAGCGAGAAAAACCTTCATCTAGCAGTGTTCATTCACACTAAAGCGACGTTAGTTCACTGGAAAAACCCTCATCTCCACCTCATCACCTGTCGCAGTGCTTTCCTGCTTTACCTCCGCCTGTCTCCTCTGCTTTATCTCCGCAGTCCTCATTGCAGTGAGTTTCAATTTTCCTTAAGCGAAGCGCCGGAGAGTTTCAGCACAGGGGAGTTTACCTCAGACGTGCTCACTGAAGCATGAACAGGACCTCAGGCTATGCCAGCTATAGATTTTACCATGATTCTGATTAGAGGGCTCCCTGTTGCAATCGATACCATACATCAGTAAACTGCACAGTGAAACTGATGGTCCCGGATAGGATCCCATATTTGGTTTCCAATTAATCTCACTGTTGATTATTTTTAAGATGAAAAGGCACTTGAGTGAGGCCAAGATCCCTCAACATTAGAAGCAGTTCAGCGCGAGAGGCTGTCGCGTGTCCAAACACATCGGACACTGGATGTAACAGCTCCAGTCAATAACGCTGCTTGATCATGATGATTACACTTTATGGGCTGCTCGACACTGTACACTGTACGACAAGGGGATGATGAAGGATATTCCTCTCCTACAACTCTCTCTCACTGAGTGTCTTATTATGTTATTGTAATGAATGATGGTTTGACAGGTAGCAGCTGTGGGAATGAACGCTACAGCGCTAGAGGCGAGGCTGCAAGTCCTGATCCTGCAGCTGGTGTTATTTACAGGGTTAAATTTAGTTAACGTTTAATAGGCCGATTAATTAATAACACATTATTTGCTTGAATTGTGAAGCAATTAATTTGAAGGAAACTCAAATTGTGCTTGTGGATCTATTAAATGAAGTATATAATTGTTTCCTTTTTGTTAGATGGTTTATGGATTGTGGGATTCTGACAGAGCTTTTAAATTTGGAGGGGTTAAAACAGTTTAATTTATTTTAAAACTGGTCTTAACATAAACTGTTCTGAAGTTAAAGTGTATTATCTTAAATCTGCACAAATCCAAGGCAATACTTGTATTATCAACATTGGATTAAATGCAGGAAGAATGGAAGTCAGTCAGAATCTGTATAATACCAATTCATTTTATTTAATTGGTAATTTGATTTACATTTTACAGCAAACTCGGCTTCAGGGCCATGACAGAAATCTGATTTTTTTTTAGATTTATCCACATCCACATTATCCTCACCACTGACATCCACATCCCTCTCAGTTCTTGCCTCAACGAAATTTGTGCATGCAAATGCTAACTACACAACATCCTAAAACCTCAGTTGTATTTTGTATCCGGTGGAAATGGCAGCAGGCTAACATGCTAAACTTAGATGGTGACACTGGTTGAACCTGCCAACCTGCTACTTATCAGCATTTTAACATTGTCACAGTGAGCGTGTTAACACACTGATGATCACAGGCCTGATTTCAGGCATCAACAGTCATTGAGGTAAGTTTGAACCTGTATAACATCCTACCTTGGTCAGAATTCAGATTTGCATGTTCGGGGAGGTGCCCTTTGGGAAGGGCATAGAAATTGCATTCTCGTTATTTGACAATAGTGTTGTTTAATGTGCGTATAGATCTTCATTATTATCAATTTATATTCACTTTTTTGTGTTCATGCTAAAATAAGAGAGGTAGACTTTTCTTGCCATGCTGTATTGATATGAGCCTTTGAGACGGGCCACAATGCTATTTCACGGAGAATGGTTCCTTTAATCGAGGCTCCGACAGCAAATTACATTCACTGAGTTTTAACAATTTGCACTGAAAGCAATGGAAAACTCAATATAAGTCAAATGAATGAAAGTATGCGCCATAGTTCTGCAGTAAGCCTTTGAAATGAGTCGTTTGATTTGCTTGGATATAGAACAAGATGCATATAATGTGTGTGATTAAGGCAGTCAATTATTTTTAAATAGTCTGTTTTACCATTTTTATGCATTATCAACATGCAGATTGTGTAGCTGCCCTGTTATTGGCGTTAAAGGTTCGTCATGACCTGCTTTTCAGTCTCACTGCATCTTCAATTACAAAGCTCCAATCTTGATCACTGACTTAAAAGCCTGGCAATACTCATTAATTGTGATGGCAGGTGGGAGTTTAATAGCTCATACAGAACATGCTCTGTGTAATGTAGACCTTCTCAATCAAGGGTACGTGTGTGATTTGATGTCGACCGCGGGCGAGGATTGCGGAATGGCGAGGGTCGTCTCTGTAATGTCTGCCAAGCGATTTGGCTGTTGACTGCGTTGCCTCTCAGACATGCTGACTTAATAGAATGGCTTACTGTGAAGTCCCGCCTTGATTAGCATGTGTAATTATGAATATGCTGCTGTAAGCGTAAAAACAGAGGGAAAGAAGGCATTCTGGAAAGTGCCTGTGTCTCTTTGACACAGAGTAATTGCCTCCACCTCACAATCAATGACTGCTCAGCATTTGGCACCTGGATAGTTCAGCTTGTGTGGATTATTTCAGATTTAGGCCATTTTGGGTGATTTACACTTGACATTGTCAAAGCAAAAACGGGAAACTTTTTGATAATGCAACAAAAAACACACTTTAATAAATATATGAACATATAGAAAAAGCTGTTTTCAGATAGAAGTTCAGAAATGTCTGGAAAATTGGGTTTGGATATTACACATTTGGAGAATTGCAAATTGTCTGTATTTATGTAGCACTTTTCTGGTTTCGATGGCCACTTAAAGCACTTTACATCACACTTCACATTCACCCATCACACACATTCATACAGTGCACATGTGCAGCACTTTTTATCCATGAGGAGAGGCAATTTTGGGAATGGGGAAGACAGGGATCGAACCACCGACCTTCTGGTTAGAGGACAACAACAGTGTTTGTTTATTCTTCCCGTTTTACGTCCATTGGGTGTTTGAAATCATCAACACATGGAAAATGTCCCATCCTCAGTAGCTGCACTGCGACTGTAGTGCTGTGCTGCAAACATCTCAGGGTCTACCTGTGCTATTTCAGCTCAATAACGGCCTGAGCTGACAGTCGAGGGCGCGCGAGTGCACGATGACATGTTGAGAATAAAAAATACGCTTCTGATATTCCATTTAGTATGACCACTGTGGATGACTAACCGAGGAAAAGATGTCCCATGACACATAGACAAGCATGTCGGAGTTAGCTCAGTGTGACACTCGTCCCTCCTCTGTGACACTGTTAAATCCTCTAAACCCCCCCCCCCCCGACCCGCTGTCAGTTTCCCTCCTCCCCATCTGCAGCCGTGTCAAACATGTGGAGCAGCTACCTGTAGACCAAAACATGTTGAGCTGATTGTTTCGTCTGCAAGCACAGAAAAACCACGTCGAAAAAGCCGCACGAATTTAAATTAGAGCAAAACTAAACAAACGACAGCGTTAGTTATTGTGTCGTCTGTGTCTGTGCTGCTTCTGTCTGCGTTCGCTCTGTCAACGCTGCGGAAGCCATTTTTAAAGTAGACAGCTCATCGGGAGGAGTGACAAGGGAGGCTAAGAATACACTTCATATTTCAAGGTGAAGAGGTGCATATACCCGGAGCTTATCATGACACAATCCACCCAAGCATTCATTCATCCATCCATCTAGATGCAGCAACCCAAGCGTGCGTTTTCATAGTCATTTCCTCCCGTGCTTTGTGGGAAACTTCAGATGTTGCAGATGGAAGATGAACTGCAGTGCTTCCTGGGTCTTCTCCCAGTGAGCAGTTATTGAACGAGCTCCTCTTCTCCTCGGAAAAAAGAGTCATGATAAATGTATTCTCCTTCAGTAAGATATAGGATTTTTGCATATTGTTTTCAATAAGTCCCCAAAAAATTGGTGAACCACCACTGTTACTGTAAAGTGGTGTTATCCTCCTAAATTTATAGATTGCCCTTTAGTCTATGCTTTGGTTTACATTAAGTTCTTAATACGTCTTATTTTGTAGTCAGGGGCGTTGCAACAGGGTCGGCAAAGCAAGCATTTTCCTGGGCCCCCAGCTGAGGGGGGCCCCCTGGAACTGCTGATTACAGGAGTCTACAGGTATGTTCTCAGAGATTTGGTTGCAGGTAGAATGTCTAAATGTGTGTGTATGATGTGCATGGGATGGTGTTGGGGGTTTGCTCTCAAAATGTACCACTTTACACGAACGCACTTTGTTTTCTGTTTTGATACTAAGAGAATGGTTTGAACATCGGAATGAGGCGGTTCGGAGTGGTTTATTTTAGCCTGTGAGCTACCAGTGATGTTCCCCGTGAGCAGCCCCATTTAACTTGTGAAGAGGGAAAATCTTGGCAGCCTACTTAATGGCACCAAACCAAGGAGGAGGAGGTGTTAGCAGGCAAGCAGGAGGAGGAGAGTGTCAATATTTAATCGTGTTGGCTTCTTCAGATTGATTGAAATTCCTTTTTATGGACACAGGGGAGAACATGATGGTATAGCCTATCCCTGCCTTTGACAGATGCCTTCTGCTTTCAGCCTCCTCTGTCTGGGCCTTCACAATTGCTGCTGTATTTTTGTCCGCCTGCTATTATCAGAAGTTTGTCTTTTCTTGCTTTATTGTGTATTGCACCGCGTTTGACCCTCCTCGCTCTCTTGTGTCTGTTATCTGCCTTTGGATTCCATTAGCGCAGTGACAGAGAGATGATTACAGCAAGCACAGGTCTTTTAATACAGATTAGACGTCATCTGTGATGCCTTTCATATGTCTGCCATCACGCTATCCCTGGAGTTATTGTCTGGGGCCCTTTACTTTGAGCTGTTGATATGGCTTGCTGGATGCTCCTGTAATGCTATCTATATTCGGTGCACTTTACCATGGTGAATATCAGTATTTGACACAACTAATAAGGCCTTTTCATTTTGATGGAATTCTCTCTCTCTCTCTCCCAGCGCAGCCGTGCTGGCAGAAGCCGGTGTTTTCTCCCGGTGAGACAGAGCTGTTTGCTCGGTCTCTGGGTGGAGCTGAGAGACAGATTGAGTCAAACAACAGTGTCGTGTTTGGCAGGCTCTGCTCGCGTTCATTCCATTCCTAAAGGTTAAAAAACATACCGCCCGCAACATCCACTGGTTGAGAATTTGAGAAGGTAAAATAATTACTTTGCAAAATTGTCATTTACACGCATGGTTTCCCAGTGATACAATTCAATTACACTGACAAGCAACCCTCTCAGAAACAACTGGAGCCTGATTTTAATTGAACAGTGAGTCAGCTCTCACTTCCACTAATTTGATTGTCACACTCCTGAATTGCGTTTGATAATCACACAGAACAAAGGCAATGAGATAATCATTTGCTGTATAATGCTGTACTTGTTTCAATCTTAAAAGGAATTCAACAGATTCGCCAGGTAAGAGAAGCTGTCATTCCAAATCTGGGATGCTGGAAAAGGCCTTAATGATTTTGACTTTCCACGTCGGAACATGTGCAATGTCTGGATGAAATGAAGTGTCCTCCAGTGGCAGCATTCATTACTATGTCGTTGTATCTGAAGTGACTTGAGGTGATAACATTAACATTTCTATGCACACGTTATGTACCTATAATGGCTTATCTGTCATGTCAAATGAGAGTTAGAGGAAGAAGCCAGGATGACCTGTCCTCTGTTTGTCATTCTGTTGTGCTCTGTTTGCCGGTGTCCTACCAGGAAGGTGAGAACGATGATGCACCGACTCACCGGCTCCTGCCACCTGACGCAGCTGTAACTGACCCTCGCTGCCAGAGGCCTGAGGACAGAGACGAAATGTCACAGCACGACCGACTGCAGTAATGAAACCTGGCAACCTCGAAAAGATTATGATGATAAAAAATAAAGCTATAAAAAAAAGAACAATGTTTGTTTTTGTTGTTTCAGCTAACAAAGGATGCTGATAGACTAGAGAGTTTTTTTTAATGCTTCAGGGTAATTTCCTTTTTGCTCCTTTTGAGAATGCATTTCAATCAACTCAACTCACGTTCACTGCAGATACTGAGTGTGTACCCACCACCTGTCACTCAAAAATACAAAAGCCACTTCAGAATAATGGCTTGCTGATATTTCTTGTTTACAGGAAATAGTTAATTTTGCTGCAATTAAATGAATTTGCCAAGTAAATCTGTGTTGTTTATTGTTTTAGCTTCGATTGAGGTGAACTTTAATTAGCATCAGTGGTTCTGATCTTACAGGGAGTGGCAAACTGCAGCATCCAGAATAAACCCTTAATAAACCGAACAACAAAGAGGAGTGGAGTACACACAGTAGTCAAAGGATGATAAATTAATCTTTTGAATAAACTGTGTGAACTTGTTACCCAGGTAGTAACCAGGCTAACGACCTTGTGAGCAATTGGCAAAGTCTTTAATCCTGAGAGCTTTTTAACCTCTTCAATAAAAAATCATTTTGAGTGAAATAAAATACAACACTGAGAAAAAAAATGCCTGTGGAGAGTTCATGGCAGAGAAAATTGAATTTGCTCAAGGGACTGACTACTACTTGCATGTTCTAAAGCTGGCTAGGGCATTAGCGGTACGCTACTGTATTTTACCGACTAAGGGCAGGCACTCCACCAAAAAGCCTCTTGAACATGTATTTTGAAATGCCTCACTGGTTCATTTTGTTGTGGCCCTTTCTAGTGTGAACACACATGTGCTCATGATAAAACCGATAATTACTTTAAGTTAAAGAAAAATACAATCAAAACTGTCCTTACAAGAGAAATATGCTATTTATTGGTAAATTGTGAAGATATTTGTTAAATTAGTTAGTTACTAAATGATATGCAGCCCACTGCGTGAACATGCAGCAGTGTAATTCATTTCATTTCACTACAGTCTGTATCCATGTGCTTCTCTGTAGAAACAAATGACTTACAATGGCTGGGAACCTGGGAGGTGAAGGCAAATAGTATGTGTAAGCTAAATTAATGTAGGCTAGATTTTCTGTGTTAGCACCTCATTAATGATGTTACATTGCAGGGACCTGACAGGGTTTTTCTTTTGTTTTATCTTAGTTTGCTTTATGATATAAAGGGTGTGTGGGTTCTGGGTCATCGGTTTCATGTGCCTGCATGTACATGGAAGTTGGTTTTCCTGTACAGTACATTTTCTGTGATGTGGAGAACAAAGATAAACTAAGTGTGCAAGAGGTGAAACTGCAGAAAAATCTGAAATAGATTTTTCAACACTCATGTTGGCTTTATGTTTAACACATTAAAGTAGTAGTAGAGGAGTATGTTCACATTTGCATCCTCAGAATTCAGCGATGCATTTTTAATGCTCCTGTCCCCTCACATTTAATTAGTGGACGGCAAAGTGCAGAGTTTAAGTTAAACCTTCAGAGAAGAAGGAAAAAGTCACCGTATTGACAGATTTAAGGCATCATACGTGTAAATCCATCTGAAATCTACAGGGATACATTCTGAGGATCATACACCTATCTGACATTTTTAATTCCTCCTCCCAATTAACTCTAAAAGGTGATACAACTTATTAAGAGAGATTCTAAAAATGTTCTATCTAACTAACAAGATATTCTGATCCGATCAATCCCAGTGTTATACTGACATGCATTTGTGTGCCACTGTTTTGTTCGGGTGAGAAAGTGATCCTACACGGACGAATAGACCCAAGTGCTGCTGCATCCCTGCGGCACTGTAGCAGAGGCTCATTCTCCCCCCAGGTGGTGCCGCTGCCTGTGGTGGCAAAGAACTAAGGGTTGTGACCACAGCCTTTCAGTTGGTGCTACCCCAACAGGAGAGATTGAGGATTGAGATAAAAGGGCACCCCCGAGCCCTATGGCCTGTGCAGGTGCACTGTTTGTGGGGCACCAACAGTAACAGCCAGGTGATAAGGCTGCGAGACAGCAAATCAAACAGAGGCGCAGAAACAGGGCCTCCATCTGGCACAGCTGTTCCTGTTGTTCCAAACCCTCACACTCAAACTTCAGTAACTGTTGCCAACCAGATTCATTCAATTGTTTTATAACGTACAGTATATTTGGCCCTTTGGATAATGGTCAGATTAAAGTGCCATCAGTGTAAGACAGAGCAACACAGATGCACTATACACATTAAAAATATTCTGCATTCAGCAGTGTTTCCACGATGGCCTGAATCTGCTGGAATGCATTTCTAAATAGCTCAGCAGCTAAATACCCTGCCACTGACAAACACTGGGCCTTGGCTTATGGCAATACTACATTTACCACCCTAATTCAACAAGCCACACGGCCATTTAGCCAGTTAAGCTGGATGTACTGCCAAGCAGGGAGCAGCTGGAGAACGCACAGCTGAAATGGTGCAGACACAGGACACATTTGGCATTCACAGGACATTCACAGCAAACAAACTTTTAGCTCAGCCAGATGGGTAATTGATGAGGATTGTTGTAATAGGTAAGAGAGTGATGTTTCTGATGACATGCAGAAACCACAGATGCATACAAGAAGGAGGGAAGAGGCGACAGGAGACGTTACCTGCCTGGTTTTATTACAGGTCTGGATGATAGGCACAGTAATTTGTCCATTTCATAGGCAGATGGAAACCAGAGTGACAGATGATTCACTTTACTTCATCTTCCTGATGCCGTGATGTGCCTAATCCTATCCCAGATCTGTTGATGTCTAGAACGACTCCAACAAACAAGGACAAATGCTGCACGGTGCCATTGTGTTCTCATGGTATTGACAGATATTCAGCTCATTTACTTTCACAAAAATAGCAATATTACTATGAAAAAAATCCTCAAAAACTCAAACTTGTTCGAGTGCAAAAATGTACAAAACATCTTAAGTACTCATTATGCAACAGACTGGCCCTGGTTAGTGTATTATTGCATTATACAGCATATTAATTGACTGTAATTAATGATGTAATGTGCAAGAGGTACTTTAATAGCAAGTAATACATCATATTGTATATGAATATATTATTTGAATATCTAGTGTAGCTTTCAATGTAACGTTTTATTGGTGTAAAAGTACACATTTTGGGCAAATGTATCTAGTTACTCTCCACTACTGCAATCAGTAAAACAATTTAACTCTAGGAAGCTAACTCATCAGGTCTTATGTGTACACTAAAATAATTAAAACATAAATTTGAACAGAGGAAATTGCACACAGCAAACCGAACTTCAGAGAACCATTTCCTCTCCCTATGGACCAATCACAGAGCCTCCTGCCTTCCAGGATCTGGCTTGTCATGTTTACAGCCAACTTATGTTAGTAAGCACACTTCTCATATCCCACTTGTCAACCCATAAGCCAAAAATATTTTATAGCTGATGATCACTTTAATAGTTCCCCAGATTATGTGTCAGGTCGTAAAATGATGGCAGAGAGCACCGGGCTCATCCTGTTCAAGGAGTTACCCCCGATGCCAGATAAAAGAACAGAATTGCTTTGTGCGAGTCGGACTGTACTGTAGGTTACTGTGGAGTATACAAACCATATCATGTCATTAGTGATAGGCCACTGCTGCTAAGAAAGTTTCCTCCTGGCCTATTTAAGATGGGGATGAGGAAATTGGTGCCATTAATATTTAATTTTTTTCGCCCTTGCTCAATACGTCTCCATGAACTGTTTGCACCCAGAGTATAATCAGTGAGGGTAGCAGGAATTTGTTTCCCTCTGGCAGGAAGGTCAAAACATTTCTCGTCCTGTGGGTGTCACTGTTACCACATCTGAAGCACTGAGCCTCATCCAATGGTCCCACTGCACTAATGAGTTATGGTGGCTACTGCACAAAGACCACCATAATTCTGCAACACTGAACACACGCACACCGCCAGACACATGGCCTGGAAACACACACACACACACACACGCACCCCTGCACATGTGTGAGCATCCACCCTCCCAGCAGTGAGGACTGAGGGAGAAAACGAGCAGCCCGCTGTATGAGAGGCTGTTAGGGCGGACCTTCGGCTTTGCTCTGGCTTGTTAGACAAACAGAGGAAGACAACCAAGCAATTGGCCTAAAATAGCTTCAATAGTAAGTCCATTCCATCGCTTTGAAGATGGGGAAGAAGCCCCACTGGTGTAAATGAGCTTTGCATTATTGTCATAATGGACCGATCTGGCCTGTCATGTTATGCAAAGCAATGGACTGTGGTGATTGTTTGAATGTAGTTTTTAGTCATTTGATTTCCTCCCCACTTAAACACGTTCACATATTTAAGATCAGGAAACTCTGATCTATGTTGAAATGTAATAATGTAAAAACACAAGAGTAAAGCACAAATACAGAGAAAGAGAGATACGGAGAGAGAAACGTGGCTCAGTCGGCAGACTGTGGTTCTCTAGAGCAATATTTTAGGAGTTACCCCCACTGTCCTTTAGTGGCAGACAGTCACCTTGCCAATCCTCAGGACGACACCACCTGTCAGGGCTTGCCTTGGGCCCTAGACAGAGCCCTCTGCGGTCGAGACTGGATTTTGTGGCAGATCAGTGGGATTTAGGGGGACAAACAGACTGCCACTGTAGTCTTCCATGTCCGCTGCTGAAAACTCAATTTGGTTGTACAGCTCCCCATCTCTACTTTACCTGTTTGAACAGTAAGGAGACAGGAGGGAGACGGTAGATAAGCAACAGAGGGAGAGTATTTTATATTCTAGTCAACATGGGCAGTGATTTTACTCAGCACTTTCTCGCTACTAAAAAAGGGTTATTTCCCTTGAAAGGTGATTTATAAAGCAGGATTTTAATGAGATATGAATCACGATTTTTTTGTATTATGTGGGATATACACACATACCTCCACCAAGGCTAATGCCCTGCCTCACCATGTTAAAGAAAGGGGGGAGGGGGGGTCCCAGATCCACCAGTTTATCTAGATCCACTCTTAAATTGAATGGGTTGCTCCTTTGGTCATGCCCCAACCCCTTCACAAAATCTCATGGAATTCAGATTGCCTCTCTCTCACTGAATACTATCAAACGACCGATGGCAATAAAAGCATATAACCTCCTTAGAAGAGGTCATAAATTTGACCTTTCCATACGAAGCAAAGGATTTGGTCATTAACGTGAATCAAAGTAGATTAGATGACAGTTGTTGCAACGACATATGACGCAACCTTTACTTGACCTTGTGCAGCCATGCATATATTCTTCAGAAGACAGTTGTGTGAGGCAAAGGTACATAAGAATCTGCGTCTGCCTCCCCCCCCGCCAACAATTACCCATCGATGTCAACTGTCAAACTGGCCTGGTCTGGACCTACAACACCTACAATAAGTATCTCTGTGATTTGTATCGAGAGACATTCGTCTTGTGTGATGTCTTGGATCTGTCGGCAAACGATAACCACAGTAGACCTGACTACTATCATCAGCTTAGTAACATGCTAATGAGCTGATGTTTGAAACTTTAACATCTACAATCTTTTAAGGGACATTGATTGCAAATTCTTTACGGTAGTTGCTGTAAAGTATCTTAACCTGAGGACGACACTAGATGGAAATTTAAGGGACCACCAAAGCTACTACAATTCACCCTGAGGTGGAACATGTCTGTATAAAGTTTTACTGCAGTGCACTCGATAGATGCCAAGACATTTCACTCACAACTGCAAATGTCAGCCTGAAGGAAAAGTCAGAGGATCACCAAAGTCATTAGGATTCACCGCCTGAAAACCACTGAACGTCTCTCCAAAATATTTTGCTGATCTATCCCCTGGATGTTGGGATATTTCACATGATGAATGAAAACTTTGACCTGCTGGTAGTGCTCGTTGAAAAGTCTGGGGATCACTAACAGTTATTAAGATTCATCCTGTGTGCACCGCAGATATATCTGTATTAAGGTTTATGGCAAACCATTCTGTAGTTGTGGAGATATTTCAGTCTGCAAAGTGGTGGACTGACCGACTGACTAAAGAACCAGCATATTCCATTCCCAGAGCGACGGTGCTAGCATGGCTAAAATCTCGATTGATCATACAAAGTAGTACTTTTTTTTGTAGATCGACAAAAAGCAGTTCACCATTGGATTAAAAAGTCAGTGAATGGAATACAAATGCAACTGATGACTCACCAGAAGGCAGCACTGCAGCACAGGAGTCAAAGAAGTTTGAGGTGAACTTTGATGAAGACAGTTTTGCACGCATCCCACATAACAGATGACGTCAACTTACAGGTATGCAGCATTTATAGCAACCAGTGGTGTTGATTAGATGATGTCTTATTTGCGCTTGACAATGATTTGTTTCCATTCGAAGATTTGTGTGTGCATTCGTTTTTTTGTCACCGCTTCAGGGACCTTTCCCAGTATCATCGCAGACCTTGTCAGGACCAAAGCTCGGTCCTAATGAGGCAACACGTCATTTCTCTGGTCCTGGTTAAGGTTAGAGGTAAGGTGTAAATTGTGGTAGGGTTAGGGATATAGTTTTGGTTAAGCTGTCCACAATGAATGGCCATCCATGTAAAGTCCTGACAAGGATAGCTGCTCAATCTTGTGTGTGTGTTACTCCAGTTATGCATCCCATTAAAATACATTTTGGGTGATTGTCTTAAAATAGTTCTTGACCCCATGAAAGTACGAGATACATGTATGCCACCATCTTGATGTGATCCACGATGAGCATGTCCTTCAATTGGACTTTAATTCAAACAACTGTGCGTCACTGGAGTCCCCAGCTTTCTGTGTCCATGTCCCTAATGTAGTACAACTGATGCAATTAGTAGCTATGATTAAGTTTAGTTTGAACTTTTCTCCAGGAAATGATCGGAAGTCCATGCAATATCCCTAAAGTCAGGGACACAATGGACACAATAAACTTTGTGGACGTGGACTGTGTGTGTGAGTGTCTCCACACAATGACACAAACAAGACAAGAAAAAAAAGATTATTTCTGCTTTAATTTGGATTCGATTCCCTTCTGTTTGGAGTACATAATTTGTTCATATTATTGTTGCACGTCCCAGAGTATCCAGTATCCTCCGTGCTATTGTGCCAGTGTGAGATAACACCTATATAAAACCCTAGATTGAATGTTAGAGTTAGAGGGAGAGAGCAGGTCATTCACTGAGGTAATAAAGTAGACGGCTCCAATCACAGTATTGAATTAGATTCACAACACAACTCCTGGCTCACTGTTACTGCCGCCATCAAACCATAAACAGAACCGTGCCCTGCACAAAAACCAATAATTCACATTATCCAGGAATCTCATACTGATCCAAACAACAACAGGTAAATGGAGCGGGAGCTTCTGCTGCTGGTCGTTAAGGACTCTTTGCACATTCACGTCTTTTTATGGACAAAAACATTTTGGGTTAATCGGTTTCTCCGCAGTTTCTTGGGAAGCATTTTTAAACAACCCCCATATTTGTCCCATTGATTTTTTATTATATTCCAGGGCTCTCAGTCATTCTTTCTGTCAGTCAGAGAAAAAATGACATGAGTTTCTGCTCAGTAACACAAAATACAATCGAAAAAACCTGTCTGGGCACCTTCATATTCAGCTATTTACCATTGTCTACTTTCAAAATTCTACACCACAGATTAATAACTCTACATTGTGAACTGGGGAGTTTCCAGATACTTTTGTTCAAGCAAAATGCTTCTTAATGACGTGTGAAATCTTTAGTATTAATTTACATTCAATAACTCAATATTTGTAAAACAACGTGGGGTTATGGGAGTTGTAGTCTTCATCATTGCAGACGAAAAATCGACCCGATGCGACTCAGGCACAAAACAAGTTAACGGATGAGATCATGCATTCAAGTCTTATTCACGTTACGCAGCAAATGACAATGAATAATCACCGCTCAATACAATACAAACAGGGGAAGGAGAAAACAGCTGACGTGTTTTTCTTTCATCACACGTCATTTGTACCGAAAGTTATTGCAGAGACAGGTCAATCTTCAGGTAAAGTGAATATTTAAAAGGCGACCAAAATGAAATTGTCTAATTACGTCGAATAGAACCAAGGATTTCTCTGGGTTTGAACATTGTTGGAAACATTTTGAATAATACAAGTACACAAGTCAAGTTGTTTTGGACTTTTTACACATTTTTACCTTGAGAAGTTTACTACTCACCTTTGTACCATTAAAGATTACTCACATGCACTGCTTAAACTCCGATAAAAACTGGAAAAACAGGGCTATATTCTAAAACTTTAGTCTGGCAGTCGGCCATATACTCGTATCGTGTTTTCTCTCACAGGTGGAGGCTAATTTGTCAGCCTTAATCTCTTGCCCCTCTCCCTGGTGCCTCTCCGCGGGCTCTGCACAATCAACACTTGTTTCTGTCGGGCCAAACTGATGAGCGGGGGATCTTTGACACGATGCTGGGGCTGCTCGAGGTGCACCCATCCTTCTCTTTGTTGGGAGGCCCCCATGCAGGTGTAGTGCAAGGCACAATGGGAGGAAGTGCATGCTGCGTTTGGAGGTCAAACAATGCTTTCATTTTTAATAACCGTCTGGTGCCTGGGTATCTCAAACTTTACAATATTTATGAAGCCTGTGGCAGACATGGAACAAACACAACTATATATCCCCTGGACTAATTGGGCTTACAGTTATGGCTTTCACTGTGACCCTGGTCAGCAAGACTCCCAGGCCTGGGTCACGAGCTGCGGGCAAAAGGAAATTGTGAGATGCAGCTTCTTGCATAATGCCCCCCCCCCCCCACAAGCCCTCCTCTTCACTGGCCTTCATGGTGGCCGACAGAGAAAGTGGGGAAAAAAAGCAATTTTGTTTGGGTTTTACGGTTGGAGTGTAAAGGCTGAGCGATATGTATCACCAGCAGAACATTTTGTGCTTTGAAACCTCATAGCGGCCGCAGCAGACAGGAAATGAGACAGAGTTTTTCATTTCCCTGTCGCTATCTTCTCGCACAAACTAAATGGGGGGCCCTTTGCCACAGGGCCCTGATTACATCTACCTACTATTCACAATGTAAAAGGAACACAGCAGTTCTGTAATCAGGAATGTAATCTGCATCATGAATTTCATATTCATGGTAAATGCTGAAAAGCAACAGGGTCAATGGCTCGGGGGGGGGGTTGAAGGGGCACTGGTAAGATAATTGATTTCACTGTCTGGTGGGGTGTGAGATGGGTGAGTGATTGACACATTGGTAAACTGTGAAGGAAGCATGTTGAATGATGGATAGATGTTATTGCTAAAGCAACAAGCAAAGCTCCCTGATGCTATCACCTTCTTATTATGTTGCGGCTGCTACACGGGCAAATTGCACATCTCTTCTCCTCAAGTAATCTCCCACTTTCTCTGCTTGTGACATCTGTTTACAATTTCATTTCTCTAAATCTATGCATGCATGTGTTTTCTTACCTTTTTCCTTCCATCATTCTTCTTCTTCTTCTTCTTCTTCTTCTCCTTTATGCATTTTTTATCCTTAACAGTAAAACCTGCGTCCATCATGTGCGGTTTAGGTTTTCAATATTTACTCCTCTTTATCCCTCTTTTTTTTTTGCAGGCTTTTCCTTCCACTTACTCGTTATAATGGCAGAGGTTCTCCCCCAAGACTCCCCCCCACATGCCTTCTCCCATATGTCTCAATGATTAATATAAAACCTGCTCCCGCTTGGCCCCCTATTTCACTGAAAAACCAACACAATTGGTGGCTATTTGATTGGCCTTAGCCTTCACGAATGCTGGGGGAATTGAGGAAAGAAAGCAAAAGCATTTGATCTATTCATCCATCCGCATGGAAATCAATGGGCTCTGTCTCCCGGACACACCCCCACTGTCCACACTCACATTTTTTACTTTTGCTATACCACAGGAATTCTGCCCACCATCCGAGTCAGCTGCACAAGTGTAAAGTGGAACCCGGCAGGGGCCGTGGAGTCCCACTGCTGCGATAAACACTGTCATCTGCATAAATTCAAATGATATTATAGCACATTTAAAGATAAGAGCCTATTATTTCTTCGAAAACCCCCAGTCTCAGGAAATACTGCTGTGAAACAAGATTAGAACAATTTGTGCATGAAAGGGAGGGACTGGCAGCTGTTAGGTTTTTATAGGTTTCAGGTAGCACAGTATAGCTGATCAACACGCTGCATGTACAGCGGCTTTGCCCCAGGCTTTATTGGCTGCTTGTTAACCTTTTGGAAGACTATGAAAAGGTTACCTGGCTCATTGTTCTTTTTCACCGCTGATTTATATTTTTTACTCTCCTGTGTGTTTATTTGCAGCAGCAAAGCAGGTGCACTTACTACACCTACGTTACTAGACGTGAATCAGCTGGTGCTATAAGTCATGATTATCTTGTCATCGTAAAACATACTGTGATATTGTTTTGTGGATAATATTGTCGAAGCTATAATATGTAACTGTAAAATGTAGTAGGATGAGCGTTGGAGTGGTTGTATTAGAGTAAGAAGCTCTGATACTGAGATATTGATATGGCAGCTATTTTTGTTTATACATATATATATACACACACACACACACACACACACACACACACACACACACCCTAATTAGCTGTGCAGAGGTGATGTTATTAACATTAACTTATTTTTAATTTCCCACCTAATTCACGTTGCTGCTTGAGGACGTCTGCTGCAACAGTCAGGTTTGGTCCTGTGTGTGTAAAGACGTGAGAAAAAAAGCTGGAGTGACGGCATCAGGGCACATTCTGAAGGAGGAGAGGGACGCAAAGTGAAATGCTGATTGAAAAGAGGAGAAAATCAATCAGGCGAGCCCATCTGATTGACAGCTTGTCAAGGTGTTTTCTGTGGAAGTGTCAAGAGCAGCACAATTGCCCTCCCTATCCTCTCTCCTTCTGTTTCTCCCTTTCTCTCTCTGTGTCATCCATCACTTGCCTCTTGACCCATCATCACACTCGTCGTCTCCTCCAAAAGCGGCTCACCAAACTCCTGCAATATCTCTCTCGCTCCACACTCCATTGTTCCTCCTCTTCCTCTGTCCCTCGCACACACCCTCTGCCATTTCCTACCCCGGTCGCTCCTTCATTTTCTCAGCAGAGCTACATTCATTGCCAGCCGTTTAAGGCTGAGGACTGACACCCCTTTAATCTTGTTGTTCTGTAACCTTCACAGAGAGAGAAGGAGCTGCTCCACTTGCGTTACCTTTGTACAGCTACACCCATCCATTCTTTGCGTCTACAATTCCTCAGCACTCAACTCCACTGAAGTGGCTGGTTTGTGTTATTTGTTTTCATTATACATCACAGTGGCAGGATGTACAAACACAGCGCAGTGGGAAAAGGCAGCAGGCCACTAATGCAGCTGCGGTCGGAGTCGCAGCACAGCAACGAGGGGCATAAAGTGCAAGCAGAGCAGCTGAAATACGCAGGGCGGGGCCACATTACCAGAAACATATCTATAAATAATTCTGCCACTAATGGCGGCATTGAAAAAGAAAAAGGGTTGAGCTGCTTTTTCCCATGATTTTGACAAAGTGCTCAGTTTCAATCACTTCTAAAATTTCAATTCTAACTTTTACGCGTAATTATCTGAACCCTTTGTCTTTGTAAAGAGGACGAGGAAACGGAGCCTGGGCACGGTCCCATGTCACTGCTGTGGAGCCATCCTGTCTGTTGACGATAAAGGACGCAATCTCCTTCATGCATTATGGGATAGATACTTTTATTTGTATACGTTATTTGTATTTTAGCAGAGATAAGTTTGCCCTCAGCCAAGGACAGTTATGTTTTCAATGCTGTTTGTTTGTTTGTCATTCAGCAGGATTACACAAAAACTACTGAGCCGAATTTTCATGAAATTTTGTGGAGAGGTGGGGCAAAACCCAAGAGGGTATCCATCAAATACTGGAGCAGATCTGGATATAAAAGGTGGATCAAGGATTTTTCAAACTCTTACTCAAGTGCACTCCCCAAGCATCTTCTAGGTTGTCATCTGAATTACGGTTTACCTGTACTTTTTAACATTCAGCCAAAACCATGATCGGTACCAAACCTGAACCATTTGTTTTTAAAGCGTAAACCTTGAAACACACAGGATGCAGCTCCATAAGGTGTGGCATTAGCAGTAATATAGAAATTGTACCAGACAGATTTGGTAAATATGGAACTGAGCCTGAAAGCAAAGTTTTTGTGTTACCCATCGATCTATGTTCTGACCATCACTTGTGGTCATGAGCTCTGGGTAATGACCAAAAATATTAGATCCTGGTTGCAAAAAGGACAAAATAGTCTTTCTCAGTAGGGCGGCTGGGTTCAGCTTTAGAGACAGAGTGAGTGAGTTCAGGCATCCAGAAGGAGCTCGGAGTAGAGTCGCTGCTCCTTCTCGAGGAAAGGAGGAGGTGGTTCATGCGTCTGATTAAGATGCCCTCTGGGTGCTTTCCAATTGGAGGTTTTCCAGTCATGCCCAACTTGGAGGAGTCCCCGGGGCAGTCCCAAAATTTACTGGAGGGATTATATAGCCCATCTGGCCTGAAGGGAACAACTCGGGAAAACTGTAATGTTGAAAAAAAAGGCTTTTCCAGAATAAGCACCACTGCATTTGCTGAGAAGTATTTGGCAGCGGATGAAAGAAAATGACTGGTTTCAGAACCGCTGTGGAAAGCAGGGCAGAGTAAAAGGTAGTTTTAAGGAATTGATCAAATCTCCAGACTTTAATAATGCTGCTAGTCTTGTGGCAGCTCAGGAGAGAGCAAGGCTTGCCCTCAACACAAGTTGATTAAAAATAGCAGCTATTCTCAGACTTCAAAACCAAAACTAAGATCGTTCAAAACAATAGTGACAAGCCCCTCTGCGCAAAGACTGGGCAATAAAAATGACAGCAAACTTCACTCGTGAAGAATCAGGGACATAAACTCAGCTCCAGCATTTATATGTTAACGACATTGAGCAGACAATGGTGACAGGTGTGTAAACTCTGGTGGAACGCTGGAAGAAATCATTGTGTTGATGTCAATGAAAGGCCAAACGTCAGGAGGAGTGTGTGTGTGTGTGGGGGGGGAGCTTTTGTGAGGCTGTTAAAAGCCAACAACATAGGCTACAGATGGGGCACCTTGTATGAGAGACACAGAAGGGGTTTATGACTTTACTATCAAAGTTTTGGGATCTAGTTCAAGTTCCGTATGTTTCACTGCATCTCGAACAAACAAGCACTGTGAACACAAACATTCCCTTCAAGTGTTTTGGAAGCGATCATCCAGACGAACAAAATAACGTTAAAATTAGGGCTTAAAGAACTGCCTGTTCTTTGCTAGGTGATGACCGTGCATAATCAGATCTCCTGCTCCCGTGGTTGTCCAGAGGGGATGTCCTGAAAAGATCTGCTCCTTGTGTAGAACATGTGAAAAACCTTCCTGCAAAGCAAAGTCCAGACTGAGAATTGGATGATCCCAATTGGCTGGAGAAGATGCACTGCATGGTGGATGTGACAAATCACCTCAACACACTGACCAAAGGTCCCAGGGAGAAGGGGACAATGGCAGCTGCTGGAACATGTCTCAGTGTTTGAGGGCAAGCTGACAGTGTCACTGAGAGATGTACAGCAGGCGAAAGCTTTCTCACTCCCACACTCTTAGAGAATTAACTATCCTTTCCTGTCACAGCCCTGGACATCGACCCATCCCTGCATTGACAGGAGGAAGTCTACCTGACCTTGAAGCGGAGCTGGTCGACACAGCTGACAAAGATGCATGGGTGTCTTAGTTCAAAAGCCTGACAGCTGGAGGAATAATGAAAAATCAGAAAAGCTACTCTCGTCCAATTTTGTCGATATGAAGTTGTGTCCATTTTTCAATCAATGTCCTTCTGCAGGCAACTTGAAGTCCAAATATCGCTCCAGCCTCACAGGTGAGAACCCATAGAGTCGTGTGAAGATCAAAATTACATCCCACATCCCTGACTGTATCTTTTATCAGGTTGTTATTTTGCAACCCATCTCTAACCTATCTCTTTAAGAAGGTTGTGATTTCCTTATTGAATTACCAGAGCTGATATTTGTTCTGTTTTGTGCTCATCAGGGTTGTTCGCTGTGGAACAGAAAGTAGGTTAACTAAGGGTTCAGGTACTAACACTAATTCTGGTTGGACAGAAGAGGGCTTGGGGGAAGTGTCTGGGTTTGTACTTTTACTGGGTGTGAAGTTTGAATGTTGGGTGGGTTTTCCCTCTGTGGTCCGGCTTCCTCCCACAGTCCAAAGACATGTATGTTACATTAATTGGAGGTGTCTGTGGATGTGTTTTGGCTCTATATCAGTGATACACTAATGACCTGTCCAGGGTGTACCTTTTGGCCAAAGTAAAAAACAATTATTATAATAATAAGGCCAGGTGGATGATGTACACAAGTGGGTTTTCCCCATTTTCAAGCTTGGGTGAGAGAGACTAAGAGTAAGGCTTCAAACGAGTTATAACTCTGTTCAGGGGTTGATTAATAAACAGGCAAAAGGGGAAAGAAAGTGCTGTGACCCATCCTCCGTTTAATACAGAATAACTTAGAAATAAATAATGTGATGATCAGTCATCAACCAAGAGGGATGTTGGGACACGTTTAATGCATTATTGCACAACAGGGATTTATATGAGATCGATCTGATATTTATGTGAAATAAATGCCACATCAGCAGCCATTAAAAGCTATTTCAAACCATTTTACTTGTTTGCAACGACTGTAAATGTGAGTGGAACATGACTAATGCACACTTTTGCTCTTCCTGTGAGATTTTTAAGTTTATCTCCCTCCTTAAAAAGGTCTTGAAGGTGAGTTCAAACAGCTGCTCCGTGTCAGTTACCTCCATAAGAGACTCTTAGAAGGGATGGGAATCTGGGAATCAAGCCCTGTTGAAATGACTTGTCAGTCAGTCTGCATTTCTGTATTAAAAGTGCAGAGAAGACGTATTGACTCAACCATCCCTGAGTTCCCCAAGCTGGCTGCCTTCTACACAGAGGGAGCCTTGATGCTAATTATAATGGGAAGACAACGTCTCCCCAGCGGGCAAGTAAAGAGAAATATAGTAGGATCACCAAAATGATGAATCATGTCTTTTAGTTCCGCAGCCATGAGGAGTTCATTATTTTATCACTCACTGCTCTCAGCGTGCAGTCATTTGGTACTAAAATGATGAATTGGGTTTGTTTGACAATACTGACTTGAGGAAAGTTTTCTGTCGGGCAGAAGACAAAGTGTGTTTTGTCTGTTTGAAATTCAAACATGTTGAATCCCAGTCAAGACGGGAATCAGGACCCGGCCAGGCGTCTGGCTTCTGTGTGAAGTTTGCTTGCTCTCCCTGCGTCTGCGTGGGTTTTCCGGCCTCCTCTTACACTCGGAAGACATGCAGATAGAGATTAGGTTACTTGGAGACACGAAATTGTCCCTGGGTGTGACTGCGAGAGTGAAAAATATATAATTTGACCTTGTTTCACATGGTCATTGCAGACATAGCTTACTGCATGATGTAAAATGTTGGGTTAAATAAATATAAGATAGGAAGTTGTAGCACAGATGAAGACTGAAGAGCAGAAATGGGAAAAACTTGACTGCTTGTCGGATCGGATTAAAAAGGAGGTTGAATGAAAGAAGAAAGAAAAGGAATAAAGGAATAATCGATGAAGAAGCAAAGGGAGCAGACGAGCAAGAGACTCGTGAATGTGAAGGTGGGGAGAAGGAAATCAATAAGACTGGTCGTCTGATTAGAGACTCCCAACTCAAATGCGATAGGATAGTCCTCCTGTGGATTGTACCGCTTCGGTGGCCGTCTGTGTGTGCGACAGAAGAGTGGAATCGTCAGATCCACTCCCATCTGATCTTCAGAGTCCAATGTGCTTCCATTTAGAGAGAGAGAGAGAGAGAGAGAGAGAGAGAGAGAGAGAGAGAGAGAGAGAGAGAGAGAAATCCAAATCCTGGCTGTGGCCCCAGTAAAGTAAGTAATTCTCCGGTGAGAGTGGCAGTCCTTCAGTACAACACAGTGGTGAGTGGGGGGTAAAACAGAAAAAAAACGGTATGATTGTTGAGCCAGATGATTAGATGAAAAGTGTTGAGGGTGAGTGGAGGCGGGGAGGAGAGCCCACGCAAAACAGAAGAAGGGTGCAGCAAGGAAGAAAGACATGAGAGAAATGAAAGGGTGCTCCCGCTGTTGGTAATTGGAGCGTGGATGTGCCACCACAGTCTGAGAGGTTTTCCACCTGAGGGGACTATACCACAGGGGCCAAGACACTGAAACCACATTACACCTCCTGGGTGCACTCGCCAGTTTCCTCCTCTGGCCTGAGTTTGAAGAGGAGAAAAAGACACTTGAACAAAAAAAAAAAATTGATTTTTGTGCTCCTTTCTGTCCATTTTTCTGCAAGACACGTCCATCTATGACTGAAGAGCGGCCATCAATGCAAACCATTCCACAGAGTGACAAAAACATCCGGTACTACTTGCAGTACTCCACTTGTCCCTTTCAAAGCTTTATTTGCATCTTTTCTTCAAATCAATAGTGGCCTTGGTAGTTTTACTTTACCTGTGCTAGATTCTGTTCATTAGGGCTTCAATGTGACCGGCTCCCTCGCATGCTTGAAATCATCTGATCGATCTTTTTCCGTGTATTGATCAGAATAAACATTCGTTCCCTTTCACAAAGTCACGACACCACATCAGTCAAATTCCCAAATGTAAGACCTTTAGTGAATTAAGAAAAAATAAATAAAGTAAATAAAGACTGGACACAATGAAGTACAATATTTAAGTAAATACATGCAAATTAAATTTATATCCGAATTGTGCAAACAACACATTTTAATAACAGTTGCTGTGGTGTCATTTTCATAATACTCTAACACCAATGATGGGAATGCTATGGTAACCTCTGTGATCTACTTGAGCTCATATCAAGTTTCCTTTAAAAGTAGTGAAGTGCTCTGTTGCTTATTTTATTTTTGACTGATGTTTAATTGTGTCGCGTTTTAGAAACGTTTTAATATAAAAATATATCTCCACAATAAAAACAAAGTCTATATCTGAAATCGCTCCCCTTTATTTACTGTACTGTGAACCATGGCTACTGTTGGTGAGTGAAGATGTTTATATAAAACCCTCAATAATTCCTCAAATTTCTACAATGCAATTAATTGCATTTGGCATCAAGCTCAATTAAGGGCTTTAATATTGATATATAAAGAAAAGCTGTTATTTGGTTTTAAAATGTTGGTTTCTTTCAACCATGACATTTCTTAACCTTAAACAGGGACATGGTCAGAAATGATCTTACTTCAACTAAGTGTTTATTACTGCAACTAATGAAGAGAGTAGTAAAACATGAAAACATATTAAATCACAGTGTTGTGAGATCATAAAACAGGTTTATTTATCCGAGAGAGATTTGTGATGGTTTGGAAGGCGCACACACACACACACACACACACACACACACACACACACACACACAGTATATTAAGATGGATACAACATCTACACTTCCAGAGATGAAGCTGAAACATTTTGCGCATTTGGAGTCAGAGTCTGTGCATTAGTGATCGGGGATGGAGGCGCAAGGAGTGAAGTCCCATCGATACACACGCCCAACCAATATCAATTCAGTCCCAGCTGTCAAGCACATTTTTATTAAAACCAAGTAGTAAAATTAACTTTTTTACAAACATCTGAAAAAGGCAGAAAACATCTTTAAGAATAATAGTATTTGACGTGCACTTGGACATTTATTTTGGCCCATGTCCCATCCACTAACATGGGGGAGGCGGGTTTTATGACCTTTACTTCAGCCAGCCGCCAATCTGCGACACTTCGGCTTCACTTTTAAAAAGGAGCTGTCACCACGAACAAACAACACATTCTACTTGAAAGACTTGATGAAATCTTCCCTTCGCACACACACACACACACACACACACACACAATGTGAGGTGTGTGTCTGATGTGGCACTGAACTGTGGTAAAGTTGCTCGTACTTGCACTCACTCAGACCTCCTTGTTTTGTTGCAGTTGTGACCCGGTCGTCTTGCCCGTCGCTGTCACTCCTGAAGTTATTGTCAACAAATATGTTAAATGTGATGACAGCAAATGTTCAAAACAAATCTTGTGAGTGGGCAAGAAGTGACATCCATATAATTAACTTGTTGTTGTAGATCTGTGGGAGGCACAAGTGGTGTCGGGCGTTATGTAACATTTTATAGGAGTCACAAATTAATTGATGGTACTGGAAGCACTGTTCAGACACACTGACAGTTTTATTTACAGGAGAAAATGTAATGTTGCATAATCACATTATCTGGATTGTGCTCGTGTTTTCTGCCCCCAACCCACTTGGAACCTCACCGACAGACCGTTCCAGTCCCACTCCCACTACAGTCCCGAACCAGGTCTACATTAAAAACATTTACAACACCAAATAGCCTCGTCCTGTCGTGCAACTGCCAAAAATCGAAATGGAAGTACCTCTGAGTCAATGAAGACGTTCATATGAACTTGAGTTTCCTTCACTCATAGTGTTTTAGCAAAGAGACATTTGGCCTGTGCATTTAGTTTCTCAGGAAACCCAAAGTTGTCCAGTCTTGTTGGTGGAGATTACCCCATGATCTGGCAAACACACACACACAATATATAGGTATCATATATTACTTTTTTAATTTACTTAAAGAGACAAATTCTGCTCTTTTAATTCTTCAGTATGCAGAATCCATGGCCTCTGTATATTTGTTCTTACCACCCCACTCTGCTACTCTACTCGCTGGTAACAGGAAGATCCTCCACTTTTAACAAGCTGCTGTTTGTGCAGAGTGATGGGTTACAATAAACAAGGGACCAGAAATAGATCTGGGTTTATACAGTTGGATACCAGGCCAGTTAAAAACAAACTGCGCTCTGGCTTGGATCAGCCATCGCACTGAGGTACAGAGCAGTAAGTGGAGCTGTTATTCCACCACGTAGCTATAATGGACATTCAGAGCAATACTGTCTCTCTCTTGCAGTAGGAGAGTATTTTACCATCAGTATCGACGCTGTGTCAGAGCATGTTAGTCTCATGCTCTTGTGCATGTGGTTGACTCTGGGAAACAGTGGCATCTTTTCTGTAGTGTATTTACTTCATAGAATTGTTTATTACTGCCGGTTCTCCAAGTGAATTCTATTCCCTCCATTTTTCCTCTCATCCTGTGTTCAAATAATGTGGAAGGACCCGAGGCTACATTTCCCAATTTCTCTTGGAATTAGCTTCTTTTTTTTTCTGCCCAAACAGTTGCTTTTATTGGTTTGGTCCCAATTGACACCATTTCCCTCTGAAAACCTGTGGTGGGGACCAATCGTAATCCCTGGAGGACCTCTGTGAAACCCTTATAGCTAATAGTGCCACATAGTTCTACAATATTTTACTTGTTTTTAAAAAGGGGTAGATTAGTTTTCTGAACTTGTTCAGTAGAAAGAAATCATTCCCCGGCACAGACAGGTCGGCAAGGCTTAGGGCTAGTTCAAACTTCTTTTCCTGCTCTGGCTTTTATGTTTTTCATTGCTTCTCACAGGAACCTTCACACTGAAATAAAACATGTCTCACACATTATGATCTTAGGTCTCGACCAAGAGCTGAGTCCATTTTCTTTAGTGGTTACGTTTTTTCCCCCACTCATCCACATCTTCTTTTTGCCCTTGAAGGTAACAGGCTCTAAATCAAACATAGGTGGAGAGGATACTAAACACATTATAGTTTCCGAGGAAAGACACAAAACTCGGCCAATGTGTGTGTGTGTGTGTGTGTGTGGGGGGGGGGGGGGGGCAGCATGAAGCCATCCACATAACAATTATTTTGGCTCAGATTTGGCCTACATCCCACATCTGACCCACATACCATGTGAAATTATGGCACTTGGCCGATCTGCTCGTTTGCCAGATCTTGGCAACAACTAAGTCACAGCAATAGTGCATGTCAACCAATGGTGCCACATTTGCTATTTTACAATTTTTAGGCTCACATCCATTTGGTCCGAGCCACAATGGGGCTAAATGTGGCCCACATCTGTATGCTATCTGGGCAATGAACATTAGAAGTACACTGATTAAATATTACCACTGAGAAATGGTAAACAAGATATGTAATGATACAGATTTGATACATTTTAATTCAATGCACTGCAATACAACAGGTTCTGTATCTGTAACAATGCTGGATCCAGTTGACTGAAACACAGAACTCTGCAGGAAGCAAAGAGATACGGCAAAAATCAAGGTCTGTAATGAAGACACAGGTAAACAAAACACGACAACAGTCATGAAGTCAGAAGCAACACTGGAAACAACACAAGAGAGTTTAGTACACAGAGGCAACAGGAGACAGGACGTGGGCAGTGGGCAGGTGTTTATATACTGGGTGAGTGATTGGTGATGAGATGCATGTGAGGTGAGTGCGGGGGGGGGGGGGGGGGGATTAACAATGGGAGGAAGTGAAGCAAAATATAATATAATATGTTAATTCATCAAAATGTTTCCATGAACCATAGAGTGTATGTAAAGATGGATCGTGTCTCTATGACTTTAAAGGTCATTTACTGACTATTACTTCCCTGAGACTTATTCTAACCTTGACCATGATTATTGTCTAATGTAACAACCCATGATGTAAACACACACACACACACACACACACACACACACACACACACACACACACACACACACACACACAGCAATGGCAATGATCAGTGTCTTGATAACAACTGTTACGGCAAATAATAAAGTTTGATGGTCGTGCTTGAAAAAAATCAGTTGATACTTTTTACCAAAGACGACTGTTTTTGATGACTGTGCATTTGGGAGACATTTACAAATTCTTCTCACACAAATAGTTAAACAAGTCAAACCCACAGATATTGGTCAGATACAATATTAGTGAGAGAAACTCGCCTGTAGAAGAGCAAACCTCAATCTCTTTTCACAGACTGGTAGCGAGGCAACACCATCATTTTTAGCCCTTTTGTGCCATTCAACCGTCACTGCGTCTCTCACTGTCACTTCTTTGGCAGTTTAACGCCTTATCAATACGGCTGTTTGCTGCAAAATGAAGGGAGGATTGAAGAGGAGCCACTGACCGACCCATTGAGGGTCTTTCAAACAAGGACTTTAAGGATAAGCAGACCCACTGCTGTAGAGAGCGAGTGGTGAAGCGGCTTTCGCTTTGCAAGTCTGAGACTGTGCACGAGGCTGATCCATCCCAGAGTCACTGACATTAAGATCACATTGGGAGACATAATGTAATTTACCTGCCTCATCAGCTAATGCAGCACAAATCCATTTTCGCCCAAACAGGAAGGGCTACAATACATTACCTTGATGACCATGCAGAGTCAAGGGGGAACGACTAATGAGACTAAATGTAATTACCGTCCACCTCTCATTTGAAAACAAAATAAACCCTGTTGGGGGACGAGGATAAACCTTCTTTACGTCACCACTCGGCGCCACAATGGGCTTTCCTGTCACTATTTAGACTGGCGTTCGCGCTCTTCATTAGGATTCCCATTAGCTGATGGCTGGGCCGCTCTAATCTTTCTGACGTGGGCAAAGTGATAAAAAACAAACAAAAGAAAAGCGGAGACTTACAGGAGGTGTCGAGTTATTGACATTCTAACAGCATCTCAGAGAAACCTTCCACTCAGTTTGCCGAGGCGCTCAGTCAGAAGAGATCTCACCCAAATAAGATAAATGCCTCCCAACCTCTTTCAACCCCTGTCAGCCCCTTTCACTGGAAAACAAAGTTTTTTCTGAAGCGCAGAATAAAAAAGAAAAACACCCCACCTATGTTTTCTCTATCTCCTACGTTCACACACTCTCTCTGCTTGTTCCCCCCTTTTTACATTCTCCTCATGCACGGTTACTTCCACACTTCACCAGGATTATAATGCACCATGGAGGTTAAAGCAGAGAGGTGTGAGATGCGCTCTATGTATTCTCGCTCTCCTCTCCTCTCCTTTCATTATGGGCAAAAAAGAAAACCTTTGGTGAAATCGGGGATCCTGAAGCAAAGCTGTTCTTCGGCTGAGCCGTGTCGAGCTACGTGCCGCGTGTGAGTGGGCAGATGAAAAATTTACAGATACAAAAAGTTGTTAAGTCAGTGAGTTTAAAATCAGGGTGGAGCTGACGTGCAAAACCTCGGACTCACAGGACGAGTGTCTATTTCGCGGGGTGACGATTTAACCCTGTTGCTTTTCACCGAGAGTGTTTATCCCGTGTTTTAATTAATTAATTAATCATTATTTTGTATTTATTTATATTATCCCCCCATTTAATGTATTGAGGAGGAGAAAGTGGAGTAGATGATCGTGTGGGGGGGTATGAATAATTAACAGGAAATAAACAAATAAAACAACAACAACAAAAAAAAATGGGTAAATAATCTTATCGTATCCAGCAGCTGCGTTGATACCCCGGCACCCCCACACCCTTGCCTGGAAAAGAAAGAAGCCCTGTCCGTGCAGTTAAGCTGCTTATAAATATTTGTAATTAAAATTGGAGTGGGAAAGCAGGGAGAGTGGCATCTTTATCACCGGAGACACTGCTGCTGCTGCAGGTGTCTTTGATGCCCAGAAAGGCGTTTCTTTTCTTTTCTGATCTGACAGCACCACGGCGTTGAGACTCCAATCGGCTTGTCCCACTCAGCAGCTCCTCTCCCCTCAACCCCCCCCCCCCCCCCCCCACATGTTCCAGAGTTCATTACCCATTTGTTTAGCATCTTCATCTATTTCCTGCCACCAGACCTTTGAAATCTCGTTGGCCCAAAACTCTTAAATTATTCATCGACGCTTAAAAATAAAAGAGCTCCTCTATTTTAAGGCTCGACAAAAGATTCTGCTGACATGTGGCTTTACTCGTTTCTTAAATATTAGACATGACTGAAGTTCTTTAAGCTGCATTGATCAATATCATTTACATTAACAATGTATTTAGCGACTTCACACATTGCCAAACATTCTGCTTTATGTCACTTATCAACTGTATAGAACTTTTTCGTGTCTTTCAGGCCATTGTTTTGGTTTGAGGATCTGCAATGTTACACTTTTAGTTTTTCTCTAAGCGCCGTCACCAGTATTGATTTCAGGCCACAAGTTATTTTTCTCTCCTTAGCTAAAAACACTATAAAATTTCACCAGATATTTTTACAAGATATATATATTGTTTATACACCTATTTATATGGGCTCGTTGATATTGAAGTTGTTAAATAAAGGTTGTGTTGTGAGAACCAAAATTCCATCAATGCTAATGTTGCTTTTCTTCAATGAATGGATTGATAGGCTGCTGTTTGCTTATGTTTTGCCATATCAACTTTGTAAGGTGACAATAATGTCAGTGGTGTGTTTACAGCTCATGTCACTGCTCTCAAATAGCCAAAATATCAACTAACAGCATAAAAGCTCAATATCTGACAACCAAGAAGACTTTCCTCTAAAATCAGATGAAACTGAGCTACACAACTGTGCAAACTGCACAATAACACGAGTTCAAAAAAGGTCCTGGTAAAGAGTCACTCGTGATAATGGTTGTGTTTCTTCACAGAACATGGTGGTGAACACACAAAAAACAGGGGAAAGGTAAAGAAGCAGAGTGGAGGGGAGTGAGACGCTGTGGTTGAGTTCTCTTACCTTCTTCCTCTCAGATGAGTTTAAACCACTGATCCATTCCCGTGACCTTCTCTCTGGGGCCTCTCTCGGTTTGCTGGCTTTCAGTTTCTAAAATGTAACTGTCAGTGTTCTGTTAAGGATATTGGACACGTTATTTTGCTGGGTGATACTTTCTCTCTATTCAACTACAGGTTGGCATTTTATTCAAAGGTTTAAATGTGTTATCTCTCACTGAATTGGCAACACTACACAATCCAAACCATTACATTCAGTGGCAGCATGCCTCTGTGCTACATCGATCATTGGTAAAATTACACCAAACTGCAGAAAACTGAGGTTGACATTTCTATTCATTGCTTGAATATCAGATAAAAAAGAGCAGAAAAGAAGAAAAAGCAACCAGTGATTTATAAAATAGTCCTACTGTAAAAAAAAAAAAAAGGTTAAGACACCATAATTACAGATATAGGCTCGGCTTGGAAAGCAGCAAAAATGATTGTAAACAGGTTTGTTTGTGTAAAGCTTTGCAACCAAAACACAAAAAGAGCCGGTACATTTAAAAATACCATTAAAGCAAGAGAAGGAGACAAGATATTACATGGCATATCAATAAATAAATATCAAAATGCTGTTAAACACTGAATGACGAAGATACACATACTATTGTTCTTTTGATCACGTCTCAGGGGTTAGAGTTATGGAGCAGTGTTAGGAGTTAGGGTCAGGGTTGAGGGAACAGGTGGATAGAAAGTAGGAGACGGCATAAATATCACTGCCCCTGTTTCACATTTCACCTGCTACAGCCATTTTCTCAGTCATGCTTCGGTCCGGCCAACCAGTCCCATGTTTGGCCCGAACAGCAGAGTCAACCTCCTGTTTATGTCTTTCACTTGGCTGGATAGTTTCTTCCTGATACTGCACAATAAGCCCATTTAGCATTGGAAAGTAGGCTCTGCACTGACGACTGCGAGGGGGCAAACATTGCACCAACTATATTTATTTTACCTCGAGAATACCACAAGTTCATTAGTTCATCTGTGATAAGGGCTCAGGAAGTAAGGGTACGAGTGGATGATACGAGTGGATACATCTATTATTGCCGGCGCGATACATTACGCCTGTAGGCACACTCCCCCATCCGCAGCACTGTCGACAACAGGAAAGCCTTGCTGCTTGTCAGCCGTGATTAATGTGAAGCCTCTCAAAAACAGGGGGGAATGCATCAGAGAAACTTTCAAGGGAAAGGTTACCAAAAACACAATTGTAGTGAATGAGGACATTGTTGAATTTCACACAGTTTTCCCCCATCTGTCCCCGGCCATCCCAGATGCTTTGTCTCACAAGAGTTATGAGACCTTTCTCTCATGAGGAAATTGCTTTTACAGCAACCTCATCCCGCTTTTCAGGCTCCTTAGCATCCATCCACAGTGTGTGTGTGTCTCTCTGTGTGTGTGTGTGTGTGCTGACACAGCTGAACACAGTGGCGTTTCTCCCGGACCTAACACAAGGTGACAGCACATCCCGTCACTCTCTTTTGATTTGTTTGCGCGCCGTCCTCACACACCTGTTCGTGTCATTGCAAGTTGGAGATTGAAGTGTAAGACACCGGCGGTTTGTATTTTTTTATTTATTTTCATACGTCTTATCTGATAAGCTTGTTATTAACACCGGCGCCGCTGTCATTGTTTGCTCGTGACACTGGTGTGATTGATAGTGAGTGAAGGCAAGGTGAAGTTTCCACGCCGTCAAATGTACAGGTCACTTCCAAAATAAAGGAAATGGAAGATGAGAATCTGGACCTTTTATGGTGGGGAACATTAGCAGAACAGCACCGGGCTGCCATCTGTCTGTGAAGTGACCTTTCAGGAAAAATGTGGTTTCATGTCTGTCATTAACCTCCATCTCTCTGTCTCACTCCCACTGTTCCTTCACTGCCGTCTTACTCCTTCTCTTCTTTTGCTTTGAATTTGTCTTTCTTTCTTCCACTGAAGCGTGAATTTAGCAGTGCAGTGAACAACTCAGGGGTATGACCTGCAGGGGAATGATTGAAAGACACTTGTCTGGAAGAGACGTGAAATTAAATAAAGACCTGAGCCGACTATGAGCACAGGGGGCGAGCTGGGAGATTGTGGGTCCTGTGTGAAGTGAAGAGCTGCAGTGCAATGAGCAGGGGGGGGGGGGGAGCAACTGTAGATATCTTGGCAGGAAAGAAAGGGAAGCAGCAAGGTGAGAGTCACTGGCACATTTTAAATTGATCTAATTTAGTGGGGACAGTAGCCTCAAGCAGACATGAAGAGGAAGGTAAAGAAATTGTGGTTGGTGCCACACACCTGGATTTTTTTCCTCCATATTTCACTTGAGGCAATTTATCAAATTTCATGTTGGCTTCTCTGAGAGTTTTTTTCTCACGTGTGCAGTAGTGACATAAATAACCATTGACTGCATTATTTCAAATGGAACTCACTTGTCGTTACCACCAGTTAACACAGGTGTCGCCAAATCGACCTGGAATGAAATTATATATTTTAGTAATAATAAAAGGAACAAATCACTCTAGGGGCATTTCCACATCTGAAGGTCTGGACCGAGGTTGGAACCCAGGTTTACGTGTTTGTTAGGCTAGATTGAATACATTTGATCCAATTAGTTTTGGTTTCACGTCGCAATTTAGGTAACGCACTTATGACTTTAGTATGACTTATGTTTGTCCTGTCATCATCTCCTATGTGGGCTGCGTCTACTCATACTTGACATTTAAGGGGTTTGAAGCATCTGACATTGACATGTTTCAAGTCCTTGGGTATTAGTCTTTCCATTTGATTGGAGAGAGTGAAAGAACCTGTTCATTAATTCATAATATCATAACAATATCACAACAAGAGTTTGAAAGAGCCAACTTCCTCAATATCCTTGTCGTTCAAACAATATATCTTCAGCGGTGAAGACTGAAAGCAATCCTGTGAGCCGCTTCCACTTCTTTTTTGGCTTCTGTTGTTTCATGATGTGTCACCTTCCTGCAAAAAGCACATGGCTCTGTTTGATCCAGACCGAGACCACCTCTTTGGGTCGGACTACGTTTTGGTCAGTGGTCCGGATGTTGTTCTGATGCACCTTTTACACCAGTTATTGTGGTTCCTTTCTGAAAGGTCTGAACCAAACAAGGTAAAAGACCGTAGTGACAAAACCCCAGAAAACTTGATAATATCCATGCTCAGTTCTTTTGGGTTTTTGTCAACTGTCCATACTCACTGTACATTAACAGATTTAATATGAGATTATATGTATGTAAGTTTGCATTTTGGACTCCATGTGGCCAAAACAAGGAATAAAGCAGAAATTGGCTTCCGGTCTCCTTCCAGTAAACTCTACTCTTAACCTAGCAGTCTACAGAATGAACAAAGGTCTTCTGCTCATGACTGTAACTCCCTCCTGTGGGTTGTCATTGTTTGTCTGAGTGCATGTGTACATACTGGTGAGGGAAGTTTGCTGCACTGAGAGAGAGTGAGCGCACAGCAGAGCAGGCCACAGGCGGAGCCATCGATCGGTCTCGTCAAGGTTCAGGGATATAGATGAGTTACAAAACCACCATTAATTACAAATCACTTCTGCCATGAAAGTCGATTAGAGGGTATTTGTATCAAACAAAGAAAAGTGATGGGGCGTGCACGTTCCTCATCCGAAGATGTCTGGTCGGGGTTCTGCATCCGTCCTCTGCCCTTCACCTCCTCAGCTTTTGTCTTATTTAATGTCTTTAGCTCCTTTGTGCATATTTGTTGCTTCGTTCATTGGTAATTAAATGTTTGGACAAATTAATGCAGATGCATAACTTATCCATATTCAATAAACATGTTCCACTACCTTATCACTGAGCACATGATCAATACCTCAGGACACAAGATGAATTATGGTCCATAATGGTGCATATATTCAGCTTGAGTGGAGCCGTATGGCAATGTGCATATAAAGCAGTGGGGGCGCCGCCACACAGCCATGAGCCAGGTGCAGGGTTTACAATGATCCACAGGCGTGTTCACAGAAGGTTCCTGTCAGAGCCACTTGAGAGAGTCTCTCCTGCCTCCGACAGGTTTGCAGTGGAGCTGTGCTTTGCATTAAAATTGCAGGCAAACACTTTCTTCCCAACCTCTACACTTCAGCGTTCGTATACGTTGAACCGCAGATAACCTGCACCTGCACTTTCTCAAGGTGCCACCCTCTCTTCATGCCCTGCCCTCCGTCTTTCAGGACAGCCCTGCGCCCCCCCCGTCTCCGCTCCTTCACCCGTTCTTTTTTAGTATCTGTTTTGAGAGCGGCCGCTGTCTGTGATTAATGTTCGGTGTGTAGCTGCGTATGTAAGCAATCACAATTCATCCATGAAGTCGACTCTTCCTGCGTCTGACAGGCAGGCCCGGCCACACAGCGCTCTGCGGCGCCTCCTCCTCCATAAAGCTGATTTCAAACACATCCATTTCAGGGGAGATGCAGCACAGTGGCACGAAGCAAGCAGGCTAAACAGACCGACAGCTCCCTCTCTCTCCCTCTGTCTCTCTCCGTCTCTGCCTCGCACTCTGAGCCGCCGCTTGCATCCCCTCTGTTTTATTGTGACAAGACACAGCGAGTCACGGCCTGAATACCAACGCGATAACTTCTTGACAGTCTCCCTTTATTTGCCTGCTATTGCCCTGATAAGATGATTTTCACTCTCCGGGTTTGTTTTGTCTTGGCAGAGATGGCCTGGATGAGTAAGCTCCCTCTCTCAGTTTGTCTCTCCATCAGTTGTGGTTGCGCTATCTTGCAGGGCCACTCTGCACACCACATTGCTGCTATGTGTAAGAGAGAGAGAGAGAGAGAGAGAGAGAGAGAGAGAGAGAGAGAGAGAGAGAGAGAGAGAGAGAGAGAGAGAGAGCTTAAGATGATTATGGGAGGATGTCCACGCAGAGGAGAAATGTGTCCAGCCGAGCTCACACAGACGATAGCATTAGGAAATAATGGTGTGTGAATGCTTGAATACATTTCTGGAGATGTGGCACTCCATCATGCTATAAAGGAGAGTAAAAGTCTCTCCCTCTCTCATCCTGTAATTTCCCTTTGTTTTATTTCCTATCAACACACTCCTGAGGGACATCTGGAGGCTGCTCTGTTCTAGTGTCGTCACTTACATGTGAGAAATATTAATTAATGCACCGCAGACAATTGGTCAGAATCTGCATGAAGAAATGTACATGCTAGAGAGCGTTTGGGTAAAAAAAACCAAAGATGACTCATAGGGAGCTTAAACTGGGTCAGGAAACCATTCTGTATAAGCTTATATTGAAATTACAGCCATGTTATGCTGCCAAAGCCCATTCTGGTCTCTGCAATGTGTGCTGAGCTGAATAAAACACTGTAACAGGTTAGCAGGCGCCTGAAAACAGGATAAATTTTGCTCGATACGCCCGCACAAAAGTCCATTAAATTACTGTGGGTCAAAAAACAAAAGGGCTCTCAGAGAAGTTTTGAAAGCAACACTAGTGGGGTGGATAGAAATCTGTGGCCCACTCTACAGCGGTGCCAGACACATTCCACACAGGGCTGTAGAGTAAGACAGGGATTTGGGTATTTTGGCACAGGAACCAGCACTCAGGAACAAAGCCTATCTGTCCACAGAACTATCCCCCCCCCCCCCCCCCCCACCCCTGTCTCTGTCCAGGGCTGGAAGTGGAGTTAATTGTTCTCATGATGGTGTCACAGAGGCAGAATTGATCAGTGTTAAAGGATCATTCCCGGTGACATTACCTCCTGAGAAGAAGAAAACAAAATCCGTTTATGAAAAAAGGGGCACTCTATTTACGTGACACCTGACAAGGTAAAAGGACACCCTTCGATTGCTGTTGCTCTTTTGCCATCACAAAATCGATAGCACAGCGTTGCTCATATGCTCATCAACCTTCCCCTCTTGAGGTGTACATACAAAACAGACCAACCGCCGCACCACACTCTCGATGCCCTTGCTTTATTTCACAAGGTTATATTCAAACAAACTTCAACTTTTGACATAGAGGATGAAATAAGTAAGAACTATTTATTTGACATATAAATGGTGATTCCAATTTCCAGATTACTTAATAAATGATTAATTACACAATTGAATATGAATCTTTTCCAATTTAATGATGCTGTTCATCACATTCACAAGGCAATGTTTTGGAGAGGCTTTGATCTTTGACCTTTGGTCAACACATTCTGGACAGGTCATCTTTGAATCCAAGTGAATGTTTGCAAATGTAATTAAATCCCCTCTGGTCAATTCCCCACCCCAAAGAATTTCTCTTAGAAACAAAAATAATTTTAAAAGACGATGTAGCGTTAAATTAGCAAAAACATAATTCAGACATAGGCTATCTGAGCGTATTTAAGACCTGGAACGTAATATAATTACTTTCAAGGCAATTGCTTGCAATTCAAATGATTGAATTTTAAACTCTTGTACTTTTTAACACCCTGCAGAAACCCTGTGATATTTGCAAGCCTCTGGAGTTAAAATAAAAGCATTTAGGAAAACATTGGAACATTGTAAACAGAGCTGCCTTTTTCCACCTAAAAAACACATGTATGTTGTCTGCTCTATGTTTTTAGTGTGTTAATTTTAACGTTTGTCAAGTGTCTTTGAGTATGATGGAAAGTGCTATATGAATAAAATGTATTATTATTATTTATGTATCAATTATTAAATGGACATAGTATCAAGTGTGCATCAGAAAAAGTTTGTGATAGATATGAATTTTGACCTTCCCTCTCACCTCCAAATGATATGTAAGATTTTTAGTTTTGTTTAAGTTTTGCTGTGTTTGTGATTCTCTGTGGTGTTGCTCCATTCCAAAGTCTCTACAGTGACGACTGGATCATCAAAACAGGACAAATGATCAGATATATAAAAAAAAAAAGAATCTCGAATCGCTTGAAAAGAAGAACTCATGTTGTGTTTTTCTTTAAAAGTGCAGAACCTGCAGCCCAGTGAAGCTGTTTACCCTGTTTATGTCGAGTATTAACAGTAATCTACAAAGCCTGCACGTTTAATGGGATCCTCCAGTGCTGTGACATCTGAAGTAAAGTTTACAGATGCTACCATCTGCTGTGTTTCGCCCTGCTGTCTGGAGAGGGGGGGGGACTGGAGAGGTGGAAAAAACTGCTGCATTATGTATTAAATTAACACATGTTGCTGGAGGCAAACCTCAACGCGTTTGGCCTGTTTGGATATGAACCCAGAGGATTTCTCAGAACAGTAGGCAAGAATAAATCAGAGCTATAAAGCATTCATTTATTTATGTGATGCACCAAACATGTGTGTTTTCTTCACCTACATGTGATCTGCAGGAAAACAAAACACAGCTCTGGGATTAACGAAACATTTGAAGTTCTGTTTCAGATCAGCGTGCTCTCCGAAATGTTTTGAAACAGATTTTGCGTTCATCCATCAAAACTGACACATCAACACGCAACCCAGGTCTTAAATAAATCAGAATGCCCACGCCTGCCTGCTCCGCTCACTGCGTTTTTGGTCTTTCCAGAGATAACGAAAAGATGTAAATGCAAGATTTAAGATTCCCCACGTGTGATGAAACTGTCGCCATGATTTCATCGCTCACTCTGCTTTTGCAAAAACAAATCCAGCAAGAGACTGCAACGAATACCTCCCTGTGAGTGGAGTTCTGACCTGTGTAATCACAACAATGCGTCACTTAATGGCTAAAGCGATACTGACTATGAAACCTTGATTTTCTCCTCAAACACAATGGAATGAACAACAGTGCAGAGCCTGATACCGCAGAGAGAACTCATGGCATCCCTCGTGTTTTCATGTTGATCGGATTCATCAATTCACATGTGTTCTCCCCTCGGCTTCAGGGCTGTGTGCAACATGCCTGTACACACACACACACAGAAATCTTCAGAGGCCTTTTACTGTATCTACATTTTCACAACAGGCAAAATGGGACATGATCAAAGCCTGAGTGAAGCCAAGGCTCCGCTGCAGTACCTCTCAGACCTGTTGGAGGGCAGTGTAGCTCTATGAAAACCCCCGCAGCCACCGAAGAGGAAAAAAACAAGATTGGTTTCTGTGGGTTCTATCCCTCATTAGGTTCCATGCAAGTGCCTGGATTACTCACCGCATCTATCCATTAAAGTCCTTCTTTGTGTATACTGCTCACATTAAACACAGGTGATGCTTCGCCTGGATGAATGCAGGGTGAAAACTGACCTCAGTCCCGCTCCCATTTTAGCCGTGGCTCATTGCTGTGGAGGTATTTCACCAGTTGTTTTAGTGGGATTGAAATTTTACAATCGCACAGACACAATTTTTCTGACCAACAGACTGTGGACAGTGCATTTCTTTTTCTTTTATTTTCTTTTCTTTTGTTTTCAACCAACTCCATTCGTATTCACATCACATTGTTCGAGACCGCTGGCACATTCAGCAAATCGGGGCGATGCATTCAGAATCCAAATCTCCAGATATTCTCTTGCTAACGCTGTGACAGCTTGTTAGCTTATTCATTGCGCAGAAGGCTATGGAAGTTGACAGAGCGAGATGAAGTTCATGTCTCCAGGCTCTACCCTTGTCCACTTGGCTCCCTGCTTTGTCAAGGAGACTTAATTCTCATGATGAGCAATCATCTGCGGGGTTGAAGTGCAACAAGTGCGCTGACCTTTCTGTTGGCCTTTGCCACTGAGCTGTCTTTAACCCTACGACCCTGTACTCCACCTCGGCACAATGGTTTCCTTCTGTCAGATGAGCCGTCTCCTTGACATTGAAGGATCGGTTTCTCTTCAAATTCAATTAGTATTTTCTAATATTAAATCCCTATTTTGGGATTTGGCATTTCCTGCACATAAAAATAAAACTAGAAGCACCGGGAAGAGGATGAGCCAAGAAAAATTAAGCAGGTAACCATTTTTGGCTCCGTAAGCATCTCCATGCATTTGGACATCCTCTATTTCCTTTTCATCGAGTGCTTCGGATAACAGCTGGCCTCCACCATAAAGTAAACTCCAGCTGATGTATTGAGATTTTAATTGTGGCGAGTTATTTGGCAGTCCTCCTCCAGGAGACGGGAACAAAAGAACTGCCCGTCGTCCCTCCTCGCCCTCCCTCCCTCGCAGTTGATAATCAATGAAGGGACTGAGCTGCCAGCTATTGACTGAACGGAGACGAATGACACTGCTCCCGAAGGGTCCATTCGAATTTTGACAGGCAGGATTCAAAAGTCCTCGCCCTGCTTTGATGGTGCCAGGCAGGAGGCTCTTCACTGACACACTTAAGGTAATACAAAGTGCTGATGTGGGGCCATAAGAGGAGTGAAACACATCAAGCTGCAGACTATTAGAGATCATGTGTAGGCAGTTTAAATCACTGCACAATATAGTCCCTGAAAACAACCTTTGCAGCTGTGTTGCATCTATTCTGGAAGGACGCTGCATCGATGGGGAACTGAACTCGCGGCTCGCTGGCGAGGGCATGGGAAAAATGAGTCACACCTGGCCACCAGCAGGTCGACAAAAACCCTCCACACAACTGTCATTTGCCCTTTTCTTTCTCGTCATCTTTACATCGACAGCCGTCAACAATCAAAACATATGTTTTTACACGTCGAACATCACTTCTCCTGACATGGCCGGACTTATGTGGATGCATATCAGCTTTAATTGACAGCCCTCGCTCCCTCGTGTCAGATGATCAGTGTTTGGCTCCCGAGTGAGGATCTTGTTAATGCCGCAGCAAGCTGGAGACTGGCAGATACACCTGCTCGTCATGGATGATCGCCCTATTCTGGGCAAACATACTAAGCTGTCTGTATACCCAGTAATCCAGCAATATTACATATTAATAAGACTCTACAGCATGGCACCCCTAGGATTAAAATGTTTTTTGCTTTACTGCATATTCCCCTCGCTAAGTACGTAGCAAGCAGAATGGCTGAAGTTCATATCAAAGCCTAAAAAATGTTAGGAATGGAAAAATCCCAGACCCATGGTGACGTTGTCTGTTCTACATGCTGCATATGATATAGAATTTCCAGTTTTCACTGGGTTGGGAGTTGCACGTTTTAATTATATTATTTTTTCATTCAAATAATCTGCATATTTACAACTTTATCTTCCACTTCTCCTCAGGTGTACATTCAAAATGATATCTGTTTACTGTGCTACAAAGCTCGACATAGAGCAGATGCACAGTCGAGCTGTGGCAAATCGACTTTCATTACAATATGTTTAGGAAGAGATAACTGAAAACACTTGGTTAAGGTAAGGGAAAGGTTACGCTTAATACAATGGCAAAATTAATAAACTACTTCTTGTATTATAATTGTGTGCAATTGTGGAATGTGGTCGACATTCTCAGGGAAATGTGAAGGCAATGTGAAGTTTAAACTTGATCTAAGATGCTGTAAACTAAACTTAATTCTCTGTGCACGTAGACCTGTAAAAGTGTGACGTAAAACAAGTAGTAAACCTCCTTCCACTGGAGACCCTGATCCTCCTGGGACGTCTGCACCCATGAGATGATCCACAGTTAAAAGTTGAATTACTGAGGGGAGTCAATGACCACATTTAATCAAGCATGAACAATAAGCAGCCACAACTGTTGTGCGTCCTCGATGCTCCACAACTGAAACAGACTTGGGGGAAGAAACTCTTTAGTGTGCAGGTGTACCGTAAGTCACTCTCTCTCTACTATTTGCCAGATGGTTGCAAACATTCTGGGAGAAGTAATTAGTCTAAACAGTGCTATTTAAAAAGGATTCCTGTAGTTTCAACATGCCTACCTGTTTTTGAGCTGCCTTCAAAAGGAGAAACTCTAATGTCCTGACTAAGTGCACAACAACAACGAGAAGTCCACATCATTCACAGTTCAAATGGAACGCTTCGTACAGAGTGGTTACTGAAACCAAGAGGAGCCGAGGTAAAGCAAGAAAGGAAAATGCAAAAAAAAACTACGGAATGGATTTCCATGATTACGTTTGTAGGAAGGATGGAACGATGGGCCAAGAAATGGGCCTTTTGGCTTGGATCAGGTTCACAGGGCGGATTTTTGAAATTATTTATTGCTTTCTTCTTTTAAATTACTTTCTTAATCACTTTCTTTCATTTTGTCAGATACGAGCATTTTACACGCCCCGGCTGTATGAAGACAATCAGACATTAAGAGGAATTGTGTGCAGTTTGGTGCACATCCAAATAAAAATGCATATCTAGCAGCTTTAATTGCGGTTTCATCGGGGTAAAGCTATTTGTCAGCCACAGTGCGATAACAATGTTGGGTTAGAAACGTGCAACTACCACCAATGTGCAGCTGAGATTGTGTGATGTGGTTTTAGTGAACTTAAAGAGACTGTTGGGCCTTGCTTGGCGGAGGTATGTGCGCCGTTGAGATTCCACTCTAGTATATACATATATTAATATATATATATCTATTACTTTTCAGCCTCACCACAGGGATCATTTTAAAAGTCCTTCAAGATTATTCTGCACACACTCACCACCTCGCCAAGTAATAATGCTTATCAGGCACATGTAATTGCAAGCCTAAACCAAATTTGTCTCTTTGATTCTAATTGGTTTTGTCACTCGTGAGCGATAGCTGACTAATGCCGTTCCGTCAGTAATGACAGTGTCACTCTAACCTACTCCCAGGATTTGGTGCTGAGCGTAACATTGCATAAAAAAAAAGAAGCATCTTTCAGAAGGAAAGATACCACAGCAAAAGGTCTCCAATGTACTTTCAAAGGAAACAATATCTTAGTATGCATATTTTTCCCTGAAGCACTGTGTGTCCTCCGCTTGTTGTTTTTCTGACAGTTTGTGAAAATGTGAGAGGCGTAATCATCCTGCAGTGAGCTTCTTTTTTTTCTTCTTTTTCTTAAAGTTGGGTGAGCAACGATTCAGAGCTGCTGCCAGACGCTTGGTTCCAAATCCCAAAAAGTCAGTAAAACAATTTACTAACAACCATTTTGGAGAGACAATGTCTCCCCCTCCTTTCTACAACAAATGTAATGTGCTCTCTTTCATCTCTAATGCAAGAAGCAAATAGCCATTAATCATAGTTCCCAGTGTCTTCCTGCATTGCATTACACTGAAGGGGCTGCGGAGAGCATGAATGCATGAAATAGCTTTTAATCGAACAGTATGTTATGTTGCAGTGTGTGTAGGGGTAGAAAGGTTTGGAGTATGAAAGATTTAGACAGACAGACACATAGTCGTATAGTCTTACTAGTTCTAGTACCAGTACGAGTCTATTTCTGCACACAGCCTGAGCTGTACTGTTTTGTCATGATCTATTTCAAGTGAAATAATTATGCAGTTAATGCAATTTAATCCCTGCCGTGGCATTCTCCTCTGAAAGAGAGGCCCATGCCAGTCAGTATGAAGTTGGAGCTGTTGCCTCATTACCCGGGAAAGGGCACAGCATTAATTGGGTTATAGGAACAGACAGCTATACCTAGAAGCAAAAGCAGAACAAAATCATAACATTCTGGGCACATTTGATCCAAAACAACTGGGATAACTGGTGGAAAAACTCTCCCCGAAAAAATACAGATTCATTCCGAGTGCTCATGAATTAGGACGAATGAGTTATTTGTCTTCTGCAGGTCGGGAGAATTATTTGCCCTGAGTGACTTCGGTGTTATGCTCATGGTTCGGTGCTTCACTCGGGCTGTAGCTCCATCCACAAACCTAAATAATAATTTTGGCCTTATACCTCTGTCTGTGTTTGGTATCGTGTGGCTCCTGTGGAGAGCACTTTCACCCCTCAACAACAAGACACTTTAATCTCAGCGGGAGTCTTTTGGGCACAGTTCTAAAGTGCGGCCCAGTGGTGATGCTGATTTCCTGTTGGGTTAATCTCCATCAGGTGGGCTTCTCTAAGAGGCTTCACTCCTTTTTTTTAAACCCAATGCTACAAAAAGCTGCTGTCGTCCTCCACTCAGACATTGATTACGTTGGTGCGAAACCTGAAAGAATGACTGAATATTTGCCTTGTGTGTATATATAGTTGAATAAGTACTGGTTGAACTGGATTTACATTTTGCAGAGAAATTCATCGCAGCACAGGAGAAGAATCCTAATGACTCCGGAGGTCTCCTGACCTTTTCTCTAGCACCATTATAAAGTTTTAACTTTAGTTTGGTCTTTTGTCCAATAATTTGCTTTATGTCCAAATGACGCCCCCCCCCCCATCCTCCTCAGCTTAACTTTGTATTCAGCACAATGTTGTCGAGCTAACATGCTAACATGAGTGTCTAACATTACACCTGCTCAACATTTATACGTTAACACCGTCATTCCGTCGGTCTTTTCGATTAAATTTTGAGACGTCTCGATACATCCGGATAGCCACGGTGTTAAGCCTCAAAACGTTGCTCACTGAGATGAAAAGCACCTTTTAAATTCACCCTCCCGAAGTGCACTGTGCACTGATCTCCACTTCCGTGCTCTAATGTCAGGGTATGATTCACTTGTCTCTTTGAAACGTATTTACTTCAAGGCTCGGACTGTTTATCCATCCCTTCATTCTCACTCCCATTTATCCATTTCAGCCTGTGATCAAAACTGCTCCCTTTTTGACTCTAATATCACCCTCTAACCCCGGCATGAAAAATGAATACCATTAGGCAACTTTGAAATATTAGGGGTAATTGCTTTTTGGATGCTTCCCCATACTTTTTTCTTTCTGGTGTTGATAAAAAAAAATGTAATGGGCTTTTTCATTTAAAGCATGTGACATAAACTGTGGCACCTTCAGCTGTACTTTGCACGGTTTGAAAGAAATGGGGCAGAGGGAACCCTGCAGACTCCACATGGACCTCAAGAGTAGCAGCTGGCAAAGAGCTTCCCCCTATGTTTGGGTGTTCGTGCGAGGGGGGCGTCCACATCTGCATGGGCTGAGACACGGCGGTGATACGATGGAAGGAGCGTTGCCAGGGCTGCTAATGTTATTCCCATCCCAATTTGCTGCTTTTGCACGTTCATTACCACTGCAATTATACTGTTGGTGTGTATAGGAAGCATGGGTAAACGAATTAGGCAGGAGTATGTTTTCGAGTGGGAGTGGATACGGGGAAAGTGTTGGGGGCTCTGAGCCTTTTAATGAGGGATACATTTTGCCGAAGACAGGGCTCTGCTAATGGAAGTTGAACATGATTATGGGAAAGCAGACACACACATGCAGGAGAGTCCTCGTCCTCTGATTCTTGGTCTATTTACAGTAATTACCATCAAGGTACTGGCAGCGGCGATCGCTGCCATCTGTACGAGTTTGATTCAGGTTCCACTATCTGACATTCCTAATGATACTAATCCTTTAAACTGTATCAAAGTAATTTTTTCCGTTAGAGGACACGGTGCCACAGATATTCTGGACGACTAGCTGTACCTGTTGATGACCTGAAAGTCATATTCTTTTGCTTTTACAGTTTAATGGGAACTTTTATAACTGTGATTGAAAAGTGAAGGGGCTGGCGGGAGTGAGAGGGGGAGTGAGCGTCACTTTCTGATTGAAAAGATTCCTACGGGGAGACGAGGCTCTTGTGTGAAATTAAATCTGCCTCATTGGTGGGAGGAAAAGCAATGAATGGCCTTTTTTTGGATTCTGAAGTGAAAAGTTAGAGCGAGGTAAAAAGTTCCTGCGTTGTCTCGGCTAATTAGCGTTTTAATTTTTTTCCCACAAGCTTGTTTTCCATGTTATTGATCCATCATAATGTTTAAAGCAGTTTAGAGTCTCTATTTGACTAAATACTGCCCATTGGAGGTTGGTTCTGTTTGTCGGCCCCTCAAAAAGATATGAATGGATGGATAGTCTCATTTTTATTATCTAAATACAGCACTTCCCATTTCTACTTTCAGAAAGTTTCGGATAATTGTTGGAACAACGTAAAAGCTAAGCAGACTCAACACAGATGAGTTTGTGCGTGCTAAACTTACTGGTTTAATTATTTTACATAAAATCCCAAATGAACAGAATGATCAATGCTCCCTAAAAAGTGTCCTTATTAAAAATATCTGAAAACCCAGTGGATTTAAATAAAACATTATATTTTAAATCAATCTTTCATATGGCCTACATGTTATTAGAATGTATGAATGTAAATGTGGTCGGTAAAGGTAATCCAAACTTTAAAGATATTGACAAATGAGACAGGTAGTCCAATATTGTAGCCAATTAGGTTTAACACATTCACAGAGTTACAGTCTCAGTTCTGCAGTCATTAAACGATCAGGATTAATCTGGAATAAGATTAAATAATCATTATAAATGTGCAGAGAGGTTTGCAGGTTGCTCGTGTGTCCTCCATATCTGTTCATTCAACTCGATTCAAAACCTTTGATTCAGGAATTCCACTGAACACGGTTAAAGAGTTGCTTCATCCTCTTATCCAAGTTAATGAGGTTTTTCTTATATGAATTCTCTGAAAAGCCTGTGGCTGCAGCTGGAGAAAGACACCGAATGATACCATTCGCTATTTAATATTATCTCCATCCTGTGTTTGCAAGTGTTCATTTATCAAGGGGTTATCTTCTTCCTGTGACCAATGTAGTGAGACAACTTTAGGGAGGAGAGGAAAAGCAAGAGTCTGATTCAAAGAATTAACTGTGAGTTTTCTGGATGAGGACATTGGATTGCTTTGGAAATTAAAAAAAAAGGGATGAGGAGGAAAAAGGAGATTTGCATGTTTTCTCTCAGTCTGTTCCCTTCCAGTGGAAGTCTAGTGTCTCTGTCAGGATGAAACGTGCTGTCACAAACTAACAGAGGTTAATTTGGGTCCAGGACAGAGTCTCGGGCCTTCGTACCTAAGGATGCGCACATTCACGAGGATGCACAAATAGGAGCTGACATCCTTTCTCCTTCCTGTCATTTCACACCATTGCAATGCACGTCACTCAAACCTCATTTCCACACGTGGAGGTGAACAAGATAATGTTCTCCATGTCAAAAAATGTTATGCATTACAGTCCAAATACATTAAAATGCACAGGTGTACCTAGATATCAGTGAATGTGCCGTGAGTTATTGTGCAAGCACAGTGCTCATGTGTGTATTGATTTATTTCCAGAGCGTGTGTCTCTCGGCCACATTCATTTTCTACCGCTGTCAATGAACAGGAACATTTGCCTTAGCATGCACTGAAAGCGCCTCAGGGACGCCGTGATTAATGCTCCCACTTAGCCGAGGCGCATCAACACTCTCTAGACATGTTTTTTTTCAGTGTTGCAATCGTATCATTCAAATTCATGTCTTCGTTAACTAATACATGAGCGCGCTCCATTACAGGTGCTTTGACACCGTCGGCGTCCATTTAGAGCGGGGGGGGTTAAAAGATGCAATGATAAATGCAGACCTGTACAGGTTTAACAAAGTGGGTGTGGTGGGGGTGGTGCATACAAAGGAGGTGGGACGAAGCCCCCCCCACTCCACGAGTTTGATGGCATGCATCATTGAAGTTGACAAAATGTAAAAATTGTTTAGAGGTCCGTATTAAATATGTATGAAACTGTTTTTTCAAGGAGGGCATAGACAGGCAAATCCATCATCACGTTGTAAAATGCAGAAATACTATTAAAGTATGAATATTTAGCATCATTTTCTCCTGCTGTTATACACAGTGCAACAGACAGGAGAACACTGAAAACACGATTTAAATATTACATGCGACTTCGGAACAAAGGTATTTTTCTTCCTTTGGTTTGAATCCATTAATTATAAGGGAGGTTTCCTGATCTCGGAGCCGTGTGTCTTGTTGTGTTTTATTGCTTGCAGATGAATACATTCGCTATAATACCTTCACTCGAGGGTCCAACACTTGAAGATGCTCGGTGAGAAGTCGTCAACAAACATGAGCAAATTGACATTGGAACAGAGTGGAAACAATAGTGTTTGCAAGTACTCAATTAGAGAGATTAATCAACCTCTCCAAGGTCACCAAAACAAAGGCACGTTCATGTAGTATAATCCTTCTGAGTCAACTATTAATTGCTTCATGAATGTCGGAGGACTAAAGGGCATTGTCATGGGCCGTAGGCTCATAGAACTGTCTTTAGGGAGGAAAGAACAACAACCTTTTCCTCACGTCCTCAGCAGATCAAGAGTCCACATCCTGCTCGTTACGTTGCACCACTCATCCTGTTTACATTGACTTAGCTCCCTCATTAAGACGATTTTTACTACATCTAATGAAGGTTTCTGTGATGATAAAACTGTGGAATCACACCAGGTTGTTTACCTACCAAAGCTCTCCTACAATCACCAGCATCAAGCCTTGCAGCCACAGCTTTATAGCAGCAAATACAGTATACATCACCTGGCTCAATGATCCTGTTGTGAACCGTCGCTCTAGTCATTCTCTGTTGCGAGCCTGCCAGCACGCTGTGTTGTTGTGAGTGGGGAGGCCACACCGGTGCGGAGCCCGGCTGTTTGTGGGTTATGTGAATAGGTGTGGGGGCGCATGTAGGAGAAAATGAGAGATGGGAGCCACAGCCAGTGAACTGTCCCTGAGTGAGGCTGCTCAGCAGCACCCTGTCAACTCCAAATGAGAAATTTCAGACATTCAGCCGGGTAGCTCTTGAAAATGAAAATGTTTTCCCACCACTGTCGGGTCCCTGTTTTTTTGGACAATACCTTTAAAAGTTAGTTGGCTGACATTCAAAGTGGAGGGAAGATAATGGATTCCATTCATTTGGAGGCATGTGTTAAGTTGATTGGGAGATGGAACTGTGTGAAAATGCCTGCTGCCCAAGGTGAAATGGACCATGTTGGCAACCACTCATTTGACTTTTATACTTTAGCTTGAACTGTGGCCTGTATCTGTTTTGAGGATTATTATCCAGCATTCATTAATGTGGGAAGATGCATGTAGATACATCATGCGTCATTATGAGGAATGTCTGAATTAATGGAAACACTCAAGCCTCTATGCTAATGATGCTTCTTGTCAAAGAACAACTCAAGGGCCGAGCACTTCTGTGTGAGTGCTGCATGTGTCTATACTGTCAGGGGGTGAATATACCTCGGTTACAGTTTGTTATCAAAGGGCTCCACAATCTTGTGCTTTAGAGTCTGGGACTAATCTTAACCCTTACTTGTGCCTCAGCATCGGCTCCACTCAACCAGTACATTCACCTTTTAGTTTGTTCTATGTCCCAGCCACTAATGTGGAGGAGACAGGGACATAGCATATACTGCGGCCGGCCACTAGGGGTCGATCAAGATGATTTGGCTTCACTACTTTGGAGTTGTCATCTCATCCATCTTCATATACAGTCTATGATCAAAACACACAATGTGATTTGAGGCAAGCGGGGAAAAGTTAAGCAGCGACGCTAAATTGAAATAAATAAGTGAAGGACCCAAAGAGAACAAGCAGCTTCAACAGACACCACCCTAAATGAACAGCTGTACGTATAGAGCAGGAAACAGAACACCGAGCTACAGCTTATAGAGAACAAGCGCCCTCCCAATAAATGTGTTTGAAGCCCACATGAATCAGGTATTAATATTTGATATGGAAGAAAATGCTGACGTATTGGTTATGTGACATTTTGTATTCGTCAGTAAGGGCAAATTTGACCGAATTCCTAATTCCCAAATTCCTATTGATGTACTACATTGCTGTATTTTGAATCCTAGAACTTCCACACAAACAAGACTTAATCAAGAACAACTCCATCGGAAGTTTTAAAAATCATAACTTGCCATACCATAACATTATTTCTGGACTCGTTAACTCCTCTTTCTGTTGATGCTTTTGGTCGAGCAGGTTTTTCATGAAAAAAAATGATCAAAACTGTAGTCAGTAATCAGTCAGTCTGTAATTTCTTAATCCCTTCTTGAATTTTAGAGATTCAAGTCTAGATTCAAGTTTAGAGATTCAAGTCTACATAACTTGATGTATACATACGTTTGATGCACAACTCGTTTTTTGGAACTCTCCAAGTGAGTTTAACCGGTTAGTCGCACAGCACCAGCAGCTTCTCTCTCACCGTTGAAGTCTGGTGTCGCTCGTATAATGTCTAAATCGGAAGTGCTGAGCCAACCCGTTCTCGCCGAAAGGGTCAGCTGTCCAATTAATCTGTAACCAGTAAAACAAGCAGTTTCTGAGCTGCTGAGTTGGCTGTTTTCGATGGTTTCAGATGGTCTATGAGATGGCCACTTTCTTATTGTGGAGACAGGTGAGCGGTACGGAAATGATTCAGTCACGAGCCGTACGGTAGATTCTTTGAAGTGCAATATGTAAGAAAGGTCAGCAGTGTCCAGTGGGTCAGATAAAGTAGAGAGTACATCCTCTATATAATGAAACTTTGCAGTGCAAGCCCACAGCTGGCAGCCATCTGCCTTTACTTTACTATTAATAATGTCGATTTTCAGTGTCATGCAACTTTATGCAGAATATTAGTATTGGGGAAATTTTGTATCTACACAACTAACATTAACTTTCACTTTTTGCCAATTGTTTTTTATGCAAATGTAGAGGTTTGCTCATGTTAAAAATTTTAACTGACAGTGCAAGTTTGTCAGAGCTCAAACATGCCATGAAGGGGATACTATGCTGGGTACGGACATGCGTTTTAAACCAAGAATTTAGATTTTCCTTAATTATCCTTCAGTATGTTTACTTATTGTTTGGCAAAGACATCGTGTTGCAATCACTTACTAAAACTGCGAGGGGCTCGTTACGCAGCCACAGAAAATTAACATCCTGTCTTCCAATTAGAGTGAGAGATTTGATAAAAGGACTTCTTCTGGCAATGAGTTAATTAGTAGATCTTACTCCGGAGACCCTGCAGCCCAGGGGGAAATTACCACGTGCCTTTAATTTACATTACGATTGAGATTAAAGACATATTTTATAGAATCACAACAAAGTGGCTGTGCTTTCAAAGACTAATAATAACATACTGTATGGTACTAAAATTAGTTTTAGGAGGAATGAGCAAATAAACCCTGTGTTTACTATCACTTTGATGTAATGCCTTAACGTTGGCTGGCTGACTGGGATACAGTCTAAAAGAGAAACAACTCTGAGGCAGGCTGAAGGATAACAGGCAGGAGACTAGCTGACTGGAGGCTAACTGACTCAGGAGCAGGCTGGTGGCGAGCTGCCTTCAAACTTTCTTGAGGGCTATGTTATATATGGGCCCATGTAAAATGTTTATGCACATAAAATGGCTGTAAGTGAATTAACCTGCAGATTGGTTATATTGGTCACACATGCACAATTAATGCCGAGAACAGAAACGTAAAGTTTTTACCCAGCTGACAAAATGCTGACAAATTGCTTCTCCCTGCTTCCTAACTGGAATTAAAGTTTGATTTCCAATAGCTTGTTTTTCGAAAATGTTTGCTTTGCCAGACATTTTCTTCTAACTGATAATTTACTGAAGTTAAATTGCAGACATAGACATAGTTAATGGGTCTGGGTGGCCGTTTACAGCAACCCACAGTTGAAGAGGATGCGTCATAAAACCCACAATGTTGATCGATTCATTTCTCTTACAGCTTAAAAATGAATTGCCAATATAAGGCGAGTTTCTTGTCCTCTATATTTGCAAACTGAGCAACTGTTGAGCAAACACAAATCAATTTATCCACAAACTTCTGTTCTTCATATTATCCCTAAACAAAATAGATTCAATTCCTAGTTTTATTCTCGTCTTAGATATTATTACTTTGTTTTACTGATTCAAAGGTTTAAACTGAATTATCACCAAATGTTTTTCGGCAATCTTGTAAATAAACCAATATCTGAAAATACATGAGGCTCCAACAAATATTTAACTTCATCTCCTTAGGATTTGTGCGATCTCTGCAGCACACCAGAGACCGATACTCAAGCAATGTTTTCCTCTCTTCTTCCATTCGTCTGCCTGACTGTTAACTAATATTTGTCTTTGAATATTATGTTGTTCTGTTGCTCTTTTCAGGAAAGTGTCCAAGGGCCTGAAATGTCTGCTCATCGTGGGAAACACTTCAACAAATTCTCCATCAGGAAACTGAAACAGATAGATTTTGACAAGACAGGGCATCTGGAGATCATATTTGGGCTCTATCACATGGACTGGAAAACTTGATAAAATCAGTGTCCAACAAAAACTGGAAAAACTAAATTCTTAATGAGATGTTTTAATATTTCAATGGTGTTGAATCATGTTTCTCTCTTACAGTGATTTGTGTCCAAACGCACACTTTTGTCCAGACAGTCTTTTTCTAATGATCCCGTTGTGGGAGGCAATGAACCTGTAGGCTCAAATGAAGAGTGATACTTGACCCTGCAAACCTTTGGAAAGGATGATGAGCATGCACCAGTCACATCAAGCAAAAATGTAGCATCATCAAAAATAATTAATTATTAATCGAAAATTGAACCTTGGAAAAGTTCAAGATCAAAATCAATTTAAAGAACTGAAACACAGCCTTGAAGCAGCCACTCAACACGGCCCAGTCGCCCCGTTGAGGAGACGATGATGTATCCCCCTGTCACCAGCGTAATCTTTGAAGGGATCGCGACGCTGTGAAAAACAAATAAAACTGCACAAGTGAACTCAGCTCGTCCTCTGTTGTCTGTTAAAGCTGACTGACAAATGGATAACTGGGCTGAAATGAGTGATTTAACACCCGAAGCAAACTTTTTCACAACCACATGAGGAAGTGAGAGGCTGATCTTCAAAAGCCTTTTTCCTTCAGGTGTTTTCTTTAGGGCGCTTTCACATTTACCTGATTTTTCAGTTTAGTCCGAATCAAAATAACAGATATAAAAGTTGCCTCGGACAACGATCCAGACCAACGGACCAAAATGTAGTCCAACCAAAAACGAATAAATGCCAAATTAAAATAGATCCAGTCCACGCAAGTGATAACTACATGGCATTCGTATTTCATGCAAGTATTTGGTGCACTTCCTAAATTGATACGTAAAACCAACCAGATAAAATGTTTACAATGGAACAAAGATAGGAATTATTGTAAAACCGCTGAAAACCTCAGTGCAGAAGTGCCTGTTTTTGATGCACATGCTTAAAAGGAGCTGAACCTAATGAGTAAACATTTCACGATATTAGATAATCTGCTCTTCCTACAGGGTGAATCAGATTAAATGGGCAATTCCTTCCTGTGGTGAGCCGCAGCAAATTACTTGTCAGCTCTGAGTAAACTTTAAACTTTCAAACAGACTTTTACTTTTACTACCCGTCCTCGCTTCTACCTCTTTGAACACGGCCGAGGAGGGTGATTAACAGTAAAATCTTTTCCTCAAATGCCACTGAAATTACTTAAATACCCGTCTTTACCATTGAGGCGCCCCAAAAAAGTAATAAATTGGGGCATTTTATGAACTCCCTGTTCATGCTATAAAGGTTCAGTAGCTGGACACATACCAGCATTCCTCATTAACCTCGAGCATCTTGTGTGATACATTTCTCCCTTGTGCACGAACACAAATGTACACACCTCTTGTAAATTTCCGGGATAGTAAAAATGGAATGAGAGCAAAGAGCATAAGAGAGGGGGAGTAAAAGAAGACTGAGCGGGCTATTATGGAGGAAAGAGTGTATCCCCTGGAGGAGGCGCAGACTGAGATGGCGTAAATGAGGGAAGCGTGGCGGCCATTCCTGTGGCCTCATTACAGTAATGGAGACCCATCCGTTCTGTCAAGGCCTCCCGAAAATCTTCTGGGACATGACTGCCTTCCTTTTTCGCGCAATTCAAAACCAGCAGTCCAACGGAAGACGGAGGAGCGCGAGAACGATGAAGCAGAGGTGCTCGCTGCTGGGTTTGATGTCGCATGGGTAGATCTGTGCATTATCCAGGTCTTGATTATGTTCTCGTATTCCCTGTCACAGTCTATAATCTGCTGTGGTCGTTGACTTTGAGGCACTGGTGACAGCGCTGTGACACAGTGGCAAAGGTTGGTCTCGCCGGTGCAGAAGCTGAGGCAGAGACTGAGCGTCTTGTTTTCCGTGGGAGCTGCACGGAGTGAAAGGAGCAGTCTGTAGATCAGGCGCCTGCTCACTGTGGGAACACTTGGTGGAGCCTTGTTGTGATCTTGCACAAATACAAATGAAATAGATTTGAAATACATTCAGTCTTTATAGTTACAGATTTCAGAATTATTCCTTATCATTAGTGATTCCTCATCAAACAGGCCTACAATATACTGTCACTTTTTTATTGTTTGCGTTCATCCTATCTGGTTTATCTGCAATGAAGCTATTGTGCTATTTTTGCACTGATTTTATAGTCAACGTTTTTCATAAAATGAAACTGAATTTACTTAATTACTGTTCACATGCGTGGCTCATATATAAGTTAGCAGGATTTATTCAACTGGTGTTATTTTACAATACATTGCATGTCGGCTAGGTTAGGATACCGATACAATCTTTAGGCCCTAAATTATCCACTTTTCAAAATGAAAGCTCTGTAATTCAGCTCGATGTAAAGCTTTGCAGCAACAAAATGAACGTTGTTTCAGTTGAATGTTGAATTTGTTTGAGACAGGGACTGATTCCATGAGTGTTGTTGCCGTGATGGAGATCATCACCTGCGTCAGTCTGATGTGGTGACAAAAAACACAGAGAGACATGTTGGACTCGGTCTGCGGACTGTCACACTGCCCCACCCCCACTGAGTGCAAGGTGCTGTTGGCCTGTTTATTCCTGTTTATTCATATGGTTTGTGTCACGTGTCCAGAACACACCACATTCGACACTGCAACAACATTTCTCAAGCCTTGTAAACCGATGATTCTCGTGCTGTCTGGGTAACTTTTCACAGTCCCTCACAACCAAGGACACGCTGTATGGGCCTTGGGCAAGCGGATATCACCGGTGCACATAAGACTCAGAAGGTACCTGCATGCAGAAGTTGTGTCTCTCGGCAGTGGGTGAAAAAAAATGGGCAGGATCTTCACAAGACCATGAACACAACTCAGATAATACACGCAGATCTATCCAGCCAGCTGCTCGAGCACAAAGGAAGGACGGGAGGACTCTGAATAATACAAGAGAATCGAAATATAAAGGTATCTGAAGGCTGAAAAAATAAAAAAAAAGGTTGTCTCTGGGGATGTTCCTTTTCATTTGTGGACAAAGAAGGGACAGCTACTCTGTGCTCAGTGAAACACTTTGCTTTTCCAGGTCTGTTTAATGACTTTGAAGCCTAAGATTTCACATATATACATCTTGGATCTATTCATTAGTTTGTTGGTAAGTAATGCACCATATCCCCTCGGAGGAAATTTACATTCAGGCTGCGGGCTGATTGCATTTCCTGCCATCCCATCTGTACCGTTTCACACTACTCCACCGCACCCCCTCCTCTGCACAGTCCTCCGGGCTCGCCGCACCATTTCTATACTGTGTTCACATTCCTTACAGCGTGGCATCATCATCAATAGTCATTTAGGAGAGGGCCGCTTTCCACACCACTGGGTGCAATGAAGATTCATCGCCACCATTTCAGAAGGGTTGGGGGGTGATGCACCGAATGTGGGAGGGATTGTGCACATACACCACTGGCTATTGGGTTACCACTGTTCTGGCCTTGCATGTCCACTGAGGTGCATGTGAGAGACAATGGATGACAAATGCTCAGAAATGTAAATGAGCAGTAATTTGGGGGGGGCTGAATACTCAGGCAGTGCATTTGCAATATGTGCTGTGAGCAGCAATGCAGGCTCGTGTACAATAGAGATTAAACAGAAGTAGAAAATAAAGGTTTTGTGATTCAAACTGTGCAGTTCCACAAATCTGTGAACATGCAGATGATTGTGTCCATATAAACTAATATTGAAATAGATACTGACCCTTCACTGCAACTATGCTGTTTCAGGGCATCCAGTCAAGCACTGCACTTGTACAGCTTACAATAATTACAGTGGCAGATGTATCATTTGACTTATTTAGAAAAGCTGGGTTATTACTCGAGAGCTGCTCCTCTGTCTGTTACTTCCTGTTTAAATGTTCGAGTCACTGATAATAATAATTGCTGCTGAGTTGCTTGAAAAACTCAAACTTAAATGTTTTGCTGCTTTTCAAGAGGGTGTCCGCTCGTCTTCTACGCTGTGTAGGAGACAGGCTGTCTTTCATTCATTCATTTGTCTGACTCTGTTAAACCACTGTGCCTCAGAGGTTTTAGGCTACTTTGAAAATCTTTGAAACTTGTCCTCATGTTTTAGTCAGCATCATTCTACAGTTAATTCCAGTTCATGAGAGAGAAAACACACACAAAGTGTTTTCCCACTCTGTTTGAGATGTCACCCACCTATGGACATTCCTTCCATTAGAACATGGAAGTATATTGCTTACATGGCATTTCTTTGGGGAACAAGTTAGCCATTCCATATATTCCATATTACTTTTTGATTTTGGAAAGCGAATCAAAAATCTGTTCACAGACATTATCAGATAAAACTGCGGCAATAGCCCCATGTACGCTAAACACAGCATGTTTCTATAATACAGGTTTTTTATTTGATTTGTTTAGTGGACACTAACATTTTGATGTCGACCATGATATCCAGCTAGCTTTTACAAATCTTTGAGAGCTTAACAATCACAGATTTCATCTGCATGACCTTAGCTCTTCATTTTACACATTTTACACACTCTCGTATAAAGTGATAACATTTACAACCCGCGGTGGAAACTTAATGTCAAAGGTGACAATGCCCTTAAATCTTAGGTTAACATTTTATACTATTTCTGACTGGTCCATCCTCTTTGCAAATGTCATATACTTTAAGTTAATGGACAATGGCGAGGAGCCAAGGTGTGGGAGAGAGAAGAACATATATACACAGATAAATGAAGAGAGTGTGTGAAATCTATTACGTTCAACAGATATTTTATGGTGAGTGTACTGGACTGTCAGAGTACTTTATTAGGCAGTTTTTTTCCATAAATGCAAATATGGAGCCTGAAACTTGATAATTTTCACTCTGTCATCTTTTGAAGATTCTTTATTAAGGAACAGACGGGATTGGAGGAAAGACAGAAAGATGTATATATGAAATATTGAAAACTTCTCAAAAAGTGGAAATGAATTTGTGCCCTTTTGCTGTGTATTGCAGATAGATACAAAACATGCTCCACTTTCCAAGGTGCTATGGGGGAGCAGGTGCACTGGTTTGAAAAGGAGAATGTGCAGAGGGATACACGCACAAACTGCCCCCTGCCTAATGCTTCCTGCAGCCAGAAAACTAGAAGAATAGAGGGAGAAAGTGAATAATCAAACGCTAAAGAGGTAATTTACTCATAACGACCTCTCTCTGCTGATGATAATTAAGAACGAGGCGTGGTGATGGTCTCTGGGAAGAGGGATTGCAAAGGATGCCACCTCAACCGTCTCCCTGATTCTAGGAGAGAGGTCTCTCCCCTGATATCTCGTTCACATTCTCGCCCCACAGCTCTAATTTATGGTCCTTTTTTTCAAGGATGGCGTCGCATGCAGATGCAGAGATCACTATCCGCTCCTTTCCCGGGGAAACTCTGTATTAAGCTGGCAAAGCCCCTCTAATAAATCTATTAGTGAGCTGAACACTGTGTAATGGCTTCAATTGGTGCTTTGGCTCCCTAACGTGTTGCATATCAAGTGTCAGCTGCTGCAATAGACTGATAGCTGACTCCAAACCGCGAGGAGGTGGATCTGTTTAAATTGACGGCCTGCTCGGTGTCATCCGCTCTTCATTCAGCCATTGTCTCTTTCGTTTGACTGATGGAAATGCTGGGCCCTCATGAGCAGCTGTGGTAATAGATGTTGCGTATTATGATTAGACCCAGAGCAGTGAGGAGAGCTAACCAGGTCTCTAGTGAAATGCATTGGATGTCGTGGCAGAAGATCTTCATCGTCAGTTTGGAAGAGGAGGGATACAGTGTGCTCTACACAGTATGTTTGGTCACCTGTGCAGTGCTGATATCATTCCTCGCTCCACCGGGAGACTGACAAGCTTCACCTTTGACCGACCTGATTTGATTTTGTTGAATGCGCGGCCTCGTCCCGCCGAGGCCGCGCCGGCTTCTCATCTCTCCCCTGCTCCCGTTCATCATGTTTGAGTCAGTGAATAAGAGATGAAGAACACGGGAGGCCGGCGTGAGAATAAAGGGAGGTGGAGGTGTTTTTTTTTGGGGGTGTGCGAGTGGACAGGTTCAAATCTATCACAGTGTCCTGTCGGGGAGTTTTATCATCCCTGGCATCTCAGCATGCGACTGCAAATCTGTTGTATCTTCCTCTGTCCCTGCCCACCCTTCCCACTCATTCTCCACCACTTTGCTTCATCTCTCCTCTGCTGCAGATCCTGGGGCAGTTTGGGTGGAATGAATCAATGAATCAGTCTCTATTAAGCTCTCATATATATGAAGCTGGAAGTGAAGCGAAACCACAGCACTTGATGAGACTGATGTGGGCGAGCAGCGATGCCTCTGGTAAAGCACTATGGTGAAGATCAGCATGAGCCACTCTGGAGAGTTGGAGCTCAGACTTCATTTATTACCGTGCAATAATTAAGAAAAGAAAATTCTCAGCGTGGTTCGGGGGTATCCACAGGGAGGGTAGCCAAAGGAAAATGGATGTTGTTCGGAGAAGGTGGAGGTTGTCCCCAGGTGGGGACCAAAGAAAGGTAGAGAGGTGGAGAGAGTCAGTGAAGTCCAGTTGCGCTTTACTACACAGCCTGTGGGACTGGAACACCTCTGTGCTGCATCACATCCCATTTCACACTGAATTCTTCTCACCAAGTCATTCAAACCTCTGGAGGCGGACCCCGTTTTTTACACTTTAACAGGAAAACAGACTGTAAACAAGCATTCAGGCTGTGAGAATAAATAACAACCATGATTACTACAGTTTTTTACTATTTTAATATAAAAAGGGGTGACTACTTGATAAGTAGTCATGTAGGGCATTTATGAAGTAAATATTAGTTAAATGTGAAATAGAAATGTTAATCTTAATAATTCAAGAACATATTCTGCTTCTGAAAACTGTGAGTACTGATTATAATATATATAATAGATAAGAGCAGGGGCGGATCCAGGGCGGGGCTAGGGGAGCACTTGTCTCAGCTGAAATCTGATTGGCCCCTGTCTTGTCAGTAGCCGACATGAGCATGCACATGGAAATCTGAACTTATATTCAGGAAACAATTGGTTTCAGCCCATTTATCACAGGTCAGGTCACTGAATGACTCGTCTTGTTCATCCCCAATATGAGATTTTGGTTGTTTTATTTCTCAAATACAAAACTTTGTTTAAAATATGGTCACTTACTTTTAATATACTATGTTCTTTTTTAACTATTGGAAGATGTTATTTACAAAAGTGAAGTTTATTTAAAACAACCAAATTTTCCCAATAGCTGTTCACTAAAGTTGTATTAAGGAAAATGAAGTAGCCTACTTCCCATGGTAAGAGCCAAAAAATAAGCAAAAGACATTAATGAATAAACAAAACTATCCTGCAGCCATACACAAGCAAAGAACAGTTTAAAAATATAAACCACAGAAGGTGAAGAATAAAACTTTAAGGACACATAAAAGCCGGAGAAAACATGCAGGTCTTCATGTAAACAAAGCTTTGGGGCGACATGCAGTGTCATTACATGGTACACACAGGACACTATGTATTTGCAGCAGCAGACAATACACTCACTTGTGACCCACTCTTACCTGCTGCACTCTTTATCAAACGCACCCTTTTGCTGACAGTGTTCTATTTAAACTGTCAGCGCTCTGCCTGCTCTGTGACTCTGCTGCAGGAGCTACAGTCTGAAAATATCACCTCAGGCCGACCGTGTGGAGGAATAATAGTGTTTTGGCCTGTTTCCGTTTTGTCGGCCATTCGCGATGACACCTGTCAACGAACGGCGCGCTTCAGTCGGGGAGATCTGAAAAATCTGCTGGAGAGAACCCAGCTCCACTTCAGCAGATGACTTAAATATGATGCTTGTAACCAGAGACTCTATATAAAGATGGACGACATAACAGGTTCCCAAAAGTGAAGCCAAATAATCTGCATCGCCCCTGGTGGCAGGCTGCAGTATAGGTCACGAACCCCACCTCCTCCATGTTAGCAAATTGGACATAAAAATAGTCAAAGGACATGAACAGTATATTTTCCACCAGAGATGGTCTCTGTCACAGCAGACGTTGTTAGTTTTAGTTCTTATCTCACTGATGTATTTCCAAGTGTTTATGTTTCTGTTAAAGTTTAGTATGGGGTGTCATTCAGGAAAGTTAAGGTGCCATAAATTGGCCCCAGGAGCTCTCAAATGTTTTTTTTATGTTGTGTTTCTAATAATAAAGTTGTTTCAGATAGCAAATGGTAAATGATCTGTATTTATAAAGCGCTATTCTAGTCTTTAAGACCACTCAAAGGGCTTTACAGCACAGTTTGCCACTCACCCATTCACACACACATTCATACAGTGCATCTATTAGCAGCACCTTTTTCCATGAGGGGCAATTCAGTGTTCAGCATCTTGCCCAAGGGCACTTCGGCATGCAGATGTGGAAGACTGGGATCCAACTGCTGACCTTCTGGTTGGAGGATGACCACTCTACAACTCACCCTGTTTTTCGTTTTTTTTTATGAACATTTAAGCTCTGAAACAAATATGACATTGAACTGAATGTTGAGTTTTAGTACATGGAAAACATGATGTATTGTACACTCTGGCTCCACACAAGAAAAAAAACGTATTAGGCTGTCAGCCTGGAGAATTAATAGCGGAGGTATTATTGGACCAAGTTAGGGCACATTTAAAGAACATTTTTATTAATCTGCATAAGACTTACTGTATGGGTATTCGAGGCTGCTCGTGCGGCCTCTAAATCTCCCGGCACGACAAGGGTGGTTGGTTGGAGGATCACAGATTTATCGATCGGGCACTGTAGAGATGCTCCTTCCCATATCCATATAAGCTGTAATATTATTGAGATCCATTCATCATCCTGACAGAAGCAAATTGCGGGCCGGGGCATCTTTTACTTACAACTGAAAAGGGAGGAGAAAAAAAAACTGAATGGGTGGGGTGCCGACTGGAATATTTCACACGCTAACATCCAAACAGCGAATGCGTTGTAAGGGCAGCACGGCACAACTTGGCTGTACTGTCCTTAATCTGGAGTGACTCAGGATTTATTAGCTCTCTTTAATATCATGCCACTTCAAAACCTAATCTGCCTCCCCTCCCCTCCCCCGCGCCGCTGTCAGACGTTTTGTTGATGGGATCAAACAATTTCAGGATAAATACATTTACGTCGTCATTTATTTCCCCTGGAATAATCCCGTGTTTACTTTTGATAAGACGTCCCGAAAAAACATTACTTTAAGAAACGTATTGAGACAAAACTTTCGGGGGCATATTTATTCATGGCATCGAGCAGTGAAATCTTTGAGGTGTTGTCAGTATTGCTAAGCTGAAAAGCTCTAAACTTCCTTTCCCTCCTCTCTGTAGAACACACAAGTGATGATTTGGGCTGTTTTGCCAGCAGCACACTCTGCTCCAGATTTGTGTTGCTTGCAGAGTCATAGAAACAACAGCATATAACATTGGATGTGATGTTGTATGTTATATTGACTTTTTTTCCACATGTTCAGTTCGGTCCTATTGACATTTAACATAGGGCTTGATCTCATGGCAGATGCACGCTCTTGTTTTGCTGCGTGGTGAGATATGGATCGTGGACTCTGCCTTGCCGGGATATGAGAGCCCTCTCTGCCTCGTTCCACACTTTGCAAATGTTACTTCCTGAAGGCCCTATTTGTAATTCCTGTATTTCAGCTCTCGTCTCCAGCTGAGCTCCGAAGATACTGTCCAGTTTGTGCTAATTTTATGCAGGGTAAACACAGAGATCGGGCTATATATGTGAGGAAATTGGTGTGAAATCAACATATCCGCGAACACGACACCCCCTGATGCCTTTCTGTGATCAATTATTTATGTACTGAAGCGAGCCAAGAAACTATATTTAAAGATCAACTCCTTTTGAGTTTTTTTTTCCTTTTTCTATCTTTAAATGAAATGTGTGTATTGAGTATTTATGTGGACGCTTGTGATAAATGTCGAAACAGAGAGGAGCAACGTGGTTCAAAAAAGAAGAAAGGAGGAGGGAGAGATCAAAAGTAAGAGAAGGAACGCCTCAGAGAGTTGTTGGGATGCAAGGTTAATGTGGAACCATGCTGACAGAGCACTGCTGACGGCGTGCCTCCCGTTCACAAACTCATCTGCTGCGTCCTGTCGTTCAGATGCTGCTGCTGCTGGGGCCTCGGTAATCTAAAGGGAGGGAAGACCTATCATCCTGCTGTGGCACTGGAAACCAATCAAGGGTCTTCGTAACTCCATTAGAGCAACCTTGCAACCAATAGAAATAAATTAAAGAATGTGCAGATGCAGCACATCACCAGGTGTGTGGTTCACACGAGAGAGGCAGCACGCCGCGGCCGCTGTACAAGCCGCTGGTTCGAGTCTGGGCCTCGTTCAGGTTAACTGCTTTCATGACAGTGTTGATAAATTGGCTTTAATACTTGAAATATCTAAATGATTTTATGTGAAATTAATACAAAATAATAAGACATTAAACCCTGCTCTGTGTGTTTACTCTATTTTCTCCCATTTGTCTCTCATCATGGTGAAACTCCAGTGCCATGTGTTTAAATCAACCCTTTTTGGCAACATTTCCCACCGTCTTATGAAACGTCCCCGTATTGTTCTTATAAGCCTGCACTGTGTGTTTTATATGACAGCAAACAAGGGAAGTGAAGAGGCAGAGTGCGACAGGAACAATATGAGTGGTGACGGTAACATCTGTGTATGTGTGTGTGTACATATCTGTCAGTCTGTCACGAGAGTCTAATACAGAGGATACAAATAATGTGCAGATTCCATAAGAATTGCCTCAGTGCTTCAAGGATACAACTGTTCTTTTGGCCTGACAGATAAATTGTGAATCGTAAATCTGTCTTGGCGCATGTGTTGTTGGATCGGTAATAAAACAATGCATTAAACAAAGTACAGTACAAGAACACATCACAACATCACACCAAAGTCATAATACATGGCTAATTTCAGTTATAGTATATTTAAATATGGCCTAGGGTACAAAGTGCATTTTACAGTACGTTAAAGTGGTAGTAATTATCATATTATATAAATGTTATTCTTTACATACAAAACCACTTGCGTATACATAATACATGGCATTATATGTGAACAAATACTGTATATTTAGAAAAAATACACATCTCGTTCTTTGGAATACATTGTTATTAGATCTATATTATAAATATTCTCGTTCTTTTCCTGCATAAGATTATTTCTAAACTCAGGTACACAAATGCATTCTTAAATAGACGCCGGCTGACTCCCCTGCAGTTTTTGCTGGCTTTTAAAAAATGGCACGTGTCCACAAGGACATTGACATCCATTACAGGAAATTATGAGCCAGTGGGGAGTCTAGTTCTTAGAGGACACCCGCTACTGTCTCCTCCACATAAGACCACACATTTGCATTTCTACCTCATTTGAATAATTGCATTTCCTTACACCCACAATGAAGTTTGTTATAGCCTCAGATTAGCCTCATTTGAAATATAATTATTCCCTTTGGTTAGGTATCTTATTTGGCCGCTCTGCTGTGATAAGATTTGTTTAAGGGCATCTGTCTGTGACCTCGATCTTCTGCTCTTTCATCCTCCCTCTCTTTCTCTAACCCTGGGCTTTACCTGGAGTGTGGCACCTGCCCGTCTCAGGCAGAGGAGAGATGAGGATGGGGATGAGGATGGGGAAGGAAAATAATCAAACAAAAGAGAAAGAAACGGCCGATGTTGGGGGAGACAGCGCTGACACTCGAAGGAAAGAGTGAATAATTGAAACAGCCACCAAAGGAAAGTGTCTAGTTTTGATGGTTGGGCTGTCAACACGCGGGGAAGTAGAGACATGATGCCAAGCAACTTTACAAGCTGTTGAGGGGTCCCTCTTCAATGAGACGGTAATAACCAGTTCTCCTAAGCTCCTAAGATAGTTCCGAGGCGAACGTCTATGTTGTTTATTAAACTCCACAAGGTTCTGTCACCATGATGTGTCTGTGATTAAAGGATGAGCCACACCAGGACCTCGACTTGTGACAGTTCCTTCCAGGTCGAGCTGATATTTATTTGTCTGTGCCTCGGTCGTATGTCTTGTATGTTCGCAGCTGTGTGTGCAGCAACAATGGACATCCAGTCAAGTGCAGAGGTATTTTTCTGTTGTTGAATGAGACACAGAATATTTGGTCTTATTACTTTCAAATACATTGTTAGTGTTACATATTTATAGCATAAAAGTGCAGTTTGATCCCGATGGAAGCCATGTTTAGTGGCAGGAGAATTGTAATAATAGCAATAATTTTTGGTGTGCAACAAAACATGTTATAATAAAACGTATTAATTTGCAGAGTTAGTCTGGAAACACATTTTAAGGAAAGCGGTAATCGACCTTATGTGAGGATTGAGAAACATTCGCAGTTTCATATTATTACCATCTACAGTTTTACAAAAATATTTCAAGGAAATGTGTGAGTAATGCAGTTTTAATCATTAAACCTGATTCAGCCTATGTATTATATGAAAATTACATGAATTGTGGTGATAGAGCCAAGACGGACCGGTATCATTAAAGTGGAATTGACTCATCAAAGTTGATTTTGAAATGATAGGGAAGGATAAAGCACAAAACAGGAAAGCAGGTCACGTAGTACTATACTACAAGAAGTAGTACTGTGTATTGCTATCAGTAGGGAGAGAAACAAATGAAGTAAGATGGGTTGGTCTGGGGCTTATTCTACGATAAGGTGAGGGTTAGGATTTGGGGTTAACCCATTTTCCAGGTGATCCATTCAGGTTGTATTCAATTTTCTCTAAATTTAGGACCCTCATGAGTTCCATAAACCCTGGTTTAGAGGCAGGTTTGAGGTGTAACATTTGGAGGGTTATCAGGGAGGAAAGCATTATTCAATTTAACAATATCCATGACAAGTCAATGATTTGTTCTCTCATTGGGACATCCTTCTGTCTAAGAGATTTTTCTCCAAATTATGCAAGAACACCAAACAACTATAATCCAGCAGATAATTACCATGCAATGGGTACTACGTGACCTGCATTTGGCCAGTTTCAGAACATGTTTAAACATCAAGGGAAAGAAACCCGGCGTCAACGCTTGGATGAAGCTTCCCCCAGAATATGAATGGATTTATGTGCGTATTTTCCCCAAAATGATCAAAGGCATCACAGTTTTATTCAAAGTGCCCTTATGTCTCTGCAGGGACACGGCTACTGAAACCAGCTATTAAACAGGCCCCATGGCTAAATAATTCAACACTGTATTGATAAGTGCTGACATCCGACACACACACACACACACACGGTGGAGAACGTTTCTCTTCACTCGATGACAACCATGCTCGTTACTGTAAGCGTGATCAAACCGTCACAAGTACACGACTAATACTTTATCAATACACCTCGTTCAACAAGAAGAGAAACTGAGCGGCTGGCTGAGACGAACCAGCCCGTCCTCCCTCCAGCAGCAGTACCTGCAGGCAGTAAATCACATCAGCAGCAGAGGGAGGACAGGATGAAGGACCGATGCTGACTGATGTCTGAGTTATTCATTCTTTCTAAACTTCTCTCAGTATTGTGATGTCAGGAATACAATTTATTTTACTGGCATATTAGATTTGTTTCCTGTCACTCCTTGTCAAATCAGACAGAATCCAAAGAAGTGAATGCAGCACCGTGTCAGATTTTGTATGACTGTATAATTTATATAATAACAACAATGTACATAACAAGATCTTCTATACAGTGATATTCAAGTCCAAAAAAATTTGGCCTGTAAAATACCTGTTGTTCAATTCCAATGTTTTCTTTATGGGACTTGATATTTTATTAACTTTTACACTCTCAAAAACATTTTTATCTATAAAGCCATGTTTGAATATCAATTTCTGAAAAAAAATATTATTCATACTCTCACCAAACGTTTTAGGATTGAAGACAATTATGTTTGATTGACGGAACTATTAAAAGTTTGTACTGTATTCCTCTTGAAGTGAAGTGAAAAAAGTGAATTACACATCATTACATTTTTCTTCAAAAACAATCTTTTATCAATTTAAAAACATATCTGAAATCTTCACCACCTATGGCCTTGAAGATTAAAAAATAAATAAAACAATGGTGTATGTAGAAGAAGATAATGACAATGCATTTGGAAAAAAGCTTAAAGTACAGTAATTAAGTGAATAAAGCGTTGATGTTCTTCCATGTTCCATTCGCGGAAAATAATAGGCATGATTTTACCTTGTGGAAAAGAACCGTGTGTTATGAGCAGGCAGGCATTATCTCTACTTATGTGTCCCAGATTCTCAAACATTGTTCGAGGTAAAGAAATCTTCTGTATGGGCTCATTTACAATAGGTCTTCAATGTAAGCTCTATTCTGTCCTTACTTTACCAAGTCCTCACTTTAGAAAAATACAATATGACTCTTATAGATGCAATGTTCAGTGGTATGGTAGACAAACCTGGCTTCATTTATCTTAAAATATTCTGCCTGCAGTTGTATCCATTGCTGTGCATTTTTCCCAGGTCACCTCACATTATGGCTTGCTGTCGCTAATTAGTGTAGCTGAGGTACTACTGCTACCAGGAAGCCTTAATAATGTGTGCCTGACCAGAAGCAGGGGTCATTTAGAATTTCAGACACAGCTGAAGGAAAGGAACAAGCTCTCTCCGCATGGCACCACATTGACCCTCGCATGCTTCAAACATTAGCAACTCCTTATAAAGTCCCCCCCTTCCTTTCTCCAAGATCCTTTAAGGGCTTCAGCCTTTAATCATCCACACTGCTGTACAAAATGATGAATCCCCACGGGCAGATCAACCTGCGAGAGGCAAAGGGTTGGAGCGTGTTCAAATCTGTCTTTTATTAGTGCTAATTTAGGCCGTTACAATAGACTGCTGTCCAGAGGTTACAACTTTGCATCCAGATTAGTGCATCATAACATCACAGAGTAGTTGACGGTAATTAGCTGCGTACACAAGCAAGACCTACATTTTGGCCCATTTGTGGGGATTTCACTGGAAAAGGAAAACATAAAGCTTCAGACATATTATACATTGTTCTCCTTCTTTTAAATCAAGACCTCACACTGAGAATTATGCACAACGAGGTACTCTATAATCTACCTACTAATTCCACAAACCTCTGTCTGTCGCATGTCTCGCAACTTACTGGCTTCACACTTGGCGTGTGTACTGTCACAATTTGATTGTTTTTATGTCACCATATTGGACTTATGGGTGTCACGTCTTCCTGTTTGGCAATTTGTCTTCAAGGCACAACATTCTTGCTAAATATGGAGCTGGATTACAGAGCTTTTATTTTTGCAAAGTTGTGAACTTGGGTCTGAAGATTGTGTGGATTGCTTAACAGACCTCTGAATGATTTTAGTTTGTTCATACATTGCATGTCAGTTATTTCAAACGTATAAATAAGGCACATATGTGAACAGTAATCAACTCCAATTAAGTTTAATTTAATAAAAAACATTGACTATAAAGTCTTCATTGCGGATAAACCAAGTAGGTGGAATGCGAGGTTCCTAACTTCAGACTTGTAAAAAGCTCTGTACACTAACATAATACAAAATAACATTGTAACAGTATATTATATTTTAGCATTGTTTCAGGAGGACTCAATGATAGATAGATAGATAGATAGATAAGCAGGTAAACACTGTTTACACCTTAGATCAGCATTTAAGTGTGTTAACATCAATGGCCACAAATTACAGTTGAGGTTGATGGTTGTATCATTAGTTTTAGTAGCATTCAGCCATAAACCAAAGTATTGGGCGAAGACAAAGTCTGATGTACTGCTGAGGGATCACTTAAGTTATTCTAACTCAGCCTTGAGGAGGACGCTTCAAACCTCGTGGCAATTCATCAGACATCCCAGCGTGGAGCCGCATGGCCGACCCACTGAAAGACAGATTCATAAACAGGCATCGCCCTGTTGATTCAAGCTGCCAGTACTCTCACAGAAATCCTAAGTGATGTGTACAGTTATTCATTTAATGTCGGTAGAACTGTCGTGGGTTAAATATTATTTTACTGTAGTTACAGTTAAAGTGTATCCACAATACAATTAGATTTGCCGCTTGTCAAGACGGAGACAGAGCTCGAGTGAATTCTGCCCTTCCCTCTCTGTAAGTGGTAGACCGCAGAGGGTACATCTACTACTCTGGTGTGCTCAAGCGCTTGTGCAGAGTCTGCTCAGGTAATTACAGCATCTGTTAAGAGCTTTGCTGATTGTTTTTCATCTCCACATGGTCACCACTCCAGAAAACCAATTATCCAGGGGAATACTAAATCACCAAGACCGATTTGTTATTCTATTGCAAAAAGCAGAAAAACTTGAATGAGCCAGGCAATGTGCTCCCACTTGTTCACATGCAGGAGCAACACTTAAACAGAGAGTAATACAACAAGGAGCTTGAGGTAATAAAATGAAATAGTGACAAAGGGGGACTTTAAAAAACACGAAAGGACAAAACAATTAGGAGGGTTTGCAGTGAAAGATGATAAAGGACTTAAAGTTAATTACCAGATAAAGTGCAGTAAGCTAACGTGTGATGAGTTCTTTTTTTCTTCTTGAAAGAAAATATATTCAATAATTGTCTAGTAGTCTAAACCACCAACTTTGAAATATTTACTTCTGCCAACCAGGTTTTGTTTTCATGTAAAAACTACAGAATGGATTTTCTTGAAGTTTGGAGGAAGGTTGGAGTTTGAGCCAAAGACGAACCCATTAACTTATGGAGACTATATTCGATAAAGGGCACGGCCATACAAATGCGAAATGAATATTGCAGGTCAAAGTTCACCAAAGTTGAACTCCACTCGCTGCTCATACAGAATGGATGTGAATGGGACAGTCGAGGTTCTCCAATGCGAATGTGTGACCGGGCAACTCTTGGAATTCTTTCTCTCTTTGTTTAATATTGCAAGATCTAGCATTTTCTGGAATTTCCCATGAAATAATGCAGAGATCTCCAGAATAATCAGGCCTATAGAGTGGTAATATCTACAAACAGATCTGGATAATGTTCTGGATTTATCTAATCTCGGTACATGTATTTGCAATATGATGATACAGTGGACATTGGCCTTGGTGGAGGTATGCGTTCTCTGAGTGCCCTTCTACTGTCCTCTGAAATAACTTTGCACTTTGGGCAATCGGCTTTCAGTTGTTTCTATTTAAAGAGGGAGCGCAACCAGAAAATAAATCTAAGTAGGCCGCACTAGTTGACACATTTTCTGTTTTCACAATACATGCTGCTATTTCCAGGATCAGGACCTCCATGTGCTTGGTTGACTCACACACACACACACAACAATACATTGTGCGTCACAACACTGCTGTTACTTAGGTGTGTCAGATGCCTCTGCATTGGCCGCTATACAAGCTGTTGTCCTCCAAAGTATTTCAGATCTCAGATTCATTACCTCAGTAATGTGATTAGGTGAAACCAGATTGTTTAGATGGATAAATGGTGTGATTCACATTAACTGTTGATTAATTGTTCTCATTTATTGTGCCGACGGAATAGCTTTCCTCCCTCCCCTGACCTCAATCTTAGACGTCCTTTGTAACCACCGTGATGACTTTCAGCTCTATTTTCTCCTCTCTGGCTCCTCTTTTGCTCCTGCTGCAGCGCTTTTGCGAAAAACCTATAAGCCGATTTAAGTTTCCGTTTTAAAAATAAAAAAAAATGAAGCCCAGATTCACAATGGGGAAAAGTGAATGGCTTTATTCTCCTGGAACTGCGCCGGATTGCCTTTATAGCAGTGCCTGAACTCTTTTTATTTCGGCACTGCTTTAAACTACCATGTCTAATTGCGATGGCATTTTTAATTAAAAGTCAAGGATATGTGGTTGTTTGTGAAGGGAGACTAATCTGTTCTTCCCTCCACCTCGCTCAGTGCTAGCTATCTTCCATCTATCAACCTAATGAGAAAATAGAGAAGCTGGTGCAGGACTTGTTGATATTTGCCTTTCTCTAAATAGATTTCTGCGAATTTGCGATTAGCAACCGAGCCTCAGACCATGCTATGCTGTAGCTTAGAGACCTTATGGATTACCAAAGATAACAGTGAGCAATTTTCCTTGGGCTCTCTATAAATTCACCGGATCCCTTACGTGAGGTTACAAACTGAACTCATAGCATATGTACAAAGAAATTAGGAAACATAATCAGGCCTATCAACTGAAGAGCTTGCATATGTTTGCTCTTAATTGATTCTATAGGGACATTTTACTTTGAATCCTACAAACTAGAGGTTGTTTTTTTTTAAAACTACAAAGTATGCTTTGTAACATTTTTCATTCAACTTTTCCTACTTTTATCCGGAGCAGCAGGGTGGCAGTGAGAAAGGGGAGACAATTATTCAACAGAGGACACAGAGGTTCAAGCCCTTCTGTTGGCAAGCATCCGTCTCACTGAAGTGTCCCTGCGAGAGGACAGAGCACATGCACAATGATCAATGAAACAGCCAATCATTATTTAGTTTCTTCCTCTACTGAAGTGAGCTGTCACGCCTCGTCATCATGAATTTATGTTTGTCACTTTCAATTTCAAATTAATCCTGAGTTTTTTTTTGTATTGTCACCAGAACCAACTTTTCTTTATCTCTCTCTCTCTGGTTGGGTAAGTTACACAGTTTAATGTAGATATGGACTTTAAATATAAAAAATGGCTGACTCATTACCATGGGACTGAAGAATATAAATGATTTTGAGAAAGAAATGTGTCAGACCAAGTCCATCTAAAGATATTTGATATATGCTGCATGCAAAGGGAATCTCTGATCTTTTAGTTACGACATGGGAAGTCATGTACGTGTTCTGCTCGTACGTCACAATCATAAACTGTGTATTAAGAATGACAACACGTCTCCAGTTCCTTCGACTGTCCAGGAATGAAGCTGAATGAGGCATCTTGTACATCTGGAGCTGGAGCCTGCGCAGTGGAACACTGGTATCGCCGAAACATTTAGTCTCAGCTGTCAATCACGACGTTTCACCCCATTTTTAAAGCATCAAATAACTAATCAAAACCACGTCCCTAAAATGACAGAACCCAGAAATGGACTTTTTGGTTTGGTCCATGTCACATTCGCTAACATGGAGGAGGCAGGATTTATAACCTATACTGAAGCCAGCCACCAGCTGGGGATCGAGATGCACTGGCTTCACTTTAAGGGGGCAGCCATATTGTCTGTCTTTATATACAGCATATGGTCATAACATGTCACATCTCATGAACGTGGAGCTGCCATACCTCAAGAGGGTGGACGTTCAAATGGACTCTTCTCGTGAACTTGGTAAACATTACCCACTTTGAAGGACGCAATCAACTTTATATGCTCTAAATATTTATAAAACCTTCATTTACAAAAATAATCAATGACTTTTGAAAGAGATGAAAAGCAACTGTGAGATTGTTGACATAGTGTTTGATCATTTTAAGGAGAGAAAGCTAAAACGTCCTTTAATGTTGGTTTAATTTTTTGGTCTATGAACTTAAATCATAAGTAAATCACAAATTAAATCATTTAGCATTTACTTCAAAATAAAGAGTAAATATCCTCTTTGAATGATGTGTGGCTGTGGCTGCAACCTTGGCTGTGGTGACAGCAGAAGTGCATGCCCCCCCCCCCCCCCTCTCCCTTCCTGCAGGGCCACATCTGTGACTCAGTAGAGAGGAGAGATTAACTGTGTGCTCCACCATTCTGCTTCATGGAGAGGGCCCAGTGCCCAGCCTTACAGCTGAGGAGGCACGGCCATCCTCACAGGCGAGCTAACCCCAGAGGTGGCCCACGACCACAAAGAACATCCTATTGATTCCACCTTGCAAAACCATCAGGCAGACACAGACTCCAGTGGCTTTTATAATGGCAGCCTTTTTGGACACGAAGGGGAAAATGTCCCCTGAAGTTCTGTGGAGCAAAGATGATACTCTGGGTTTGGAGAAAACATTTTTTTCAGTCATGTCAAACACACAATTCATAGCATTGTTAGTTTTAAAGTGATATATCAACATACATAAATAAAATTAAAGACAGAGCATCCCCCCCTTATCCAATACATGGTGCACAGACCTCCTCACTGATAATAGTATATAGACCACATCAACTCTGACATAAAAGTGTCAGAGCCAAGGGAAAACTTTAAACTGGAATTATGTGCAGAGAGGAGGAGGCAGGTTGGCAGACAGGGACTGTGGCTATTTATCAGCTACTGTTGCAGCAGCTCCAGGGATGTAGCTCTACAGTCACCCACAGCCAGCTGTGGAGCTAATAATGGCCATGGGTGCCATGCAAACAACTCCTCTGTTTGGCCCACACAAGCCAGCAAGATGTACATACCACAGAGTAGGGTTGAGTCGAATACTCTGATGAAACGAGTATCCGGTACGGATACTGTACTTTTGACAAGCACGACTACCATCCGAGTAAAATGTGTCAATATCTGTGCTCGTGATGAATGACAATCCTCATGTGCCAGCCACACACAGAGCTCTTCCCTTACACGGAGCCTATATAAGCCACACAACACAATCTTATCGTTGTCACAGCCACTCTTTCCACAGGGATACTAACGTGTAACATTGTGATCTATGATCATATATTCTCAGTGTCCAATGGCCGAGTCAGAGTGCACCCAACCCGGATAGATGCACAATTACTCTTTGTTTCAGGTGATAATACAAAAACACAATTGTGAAGATTCTGATTAGTTGCCAATACATCCTCCTAAATCCTGCACACTGGTTCTTTTATGCTGTGGTCCGACGACTCAACACCACGGAAATTGTAGCCCAGCACCTGACAACATGTATAGGGTGGTCTTGGATACGGTCGATGGGCATCGGGTCTAACAATCGATCATTTTATCTCATGTAGTGCATCACAATGGATGGCAACCAATGTCGAATTTGAAACACCTCATGACGTCCTGACAGGAAGATCTAGCACGTTTGATTTGTTCTTAACCTTCCATGATGAGTTTCGTCATCTCCTTGACGTTGTCCAACAGGAGCAGCTGACAGCGATATACTGCAGGAGGAATGACAGTGATGGAATCGCAAGGTGGAAGTGTGAAACCAGTAGCATACACACACAGCTATGGATAACATGCTTGTTTACACTGTTGTTCCCAGAATCCAGTCACGAGTGTTTCCATTCTGGTGACATCTTGCACTTTGTGAAAGACGGCAAGCTGTAGTTTGTAATGTCGCTCAGTTATTGGTATGAATTTTGGACTTTAATTGCCTAATTTGACAGTAACCATCATAAATAACAACAATGTATTATGGCCTGACCTCAGCATCAACTCAAAATACTCTGGACATCATGGTGGACTAGTGGTCTTTAACATGTAGCTGAAATGTCTCCGCTTCAAACCTGTCTGCTTTCTGCGTGTATTCCTCTTTCTATGTCTCCATGTTTGTTTCTAGACTTTGTATTGTGAAATAATAACTGCAGAAGTGGTGCATCACCACCACAGATAAAAGATGGATACTGAGAAATGCATGTGTACAGTGTTTTCCTTTTGAAGCTCGCGTTGGAATACCTTACTGTGGTTTTGGAGCTGTAGAGCACAGCGAGGCAGTTACACAGGGGAAATTGGTCATTTTTTTTATGTTTTCAGAAAAGAAGTGTTGGGTAAGAGAAAAATTCTCCCGAGGCTTGGTGGTCATGTAGTTTAGACTTTGCCTCGCGGCTGAGAGCAGTGGTCTTGAAAGGTCTTGGGAAATGAATCAAAGATAGGGGTGGAGGAAAGTCCTTGTGACAGGCTAACAACTTGTTTGAGGGTTGTGCAGACTGTCCCCTGTTTCCTCGAAAATGGCACGAGGTGAAAAAGCCCAGTATTATCACGCATGACAAGAAGAAGAATCATTTCATGAGTTAAATACACAACCTGAGGTTGGGATCAAATTTAGTGTCTGGGGTAGTCGGCTATTTGGTGTATCAAGGCAGAAAATGCCAGAATTTTTTAGTCAAAACCCTTCAAGTGGCAAAGAACTAGTCCATATCCAAAATTAATTATGCCCCCGCTTTGACCTTCATAATGTTAATTTAACAGCATTAGATACACCCGTGTTATCACAGCAGTGTAGAGTGCTCTGTCTGGCGGTTGCTCCAAAACCCGTGAATCAGCTGCAGTGTGTAAGTAACAGTGTCACTCTCACTATATGTTTGTGTTTGTCTCTTTGCCTGTGAAGGTGTTGGGTAGGTGTAGATGGATGGGAGGGGAGTTCGGTGTGCTGCGGCTGCAGAGCATGTCCTCGCCTGGACTTCCAATGGCCTGTGAATGGTTGTGTGTTGAGTCAGAGGTGGGTGGTGTCAATTCTCTCAGCTCTTCCAGCCATCTGAGCCCACTCGCTAGGCCTCTTTGGCATGAAGAGAGGGACCAGGTGTCGGCTCGTGTACAAAGGGCCTTGATGCCAGAGTGCAGTGACATGTCAGACTTGGAGAGAACCCCTTCTGCATAACTGTGTGTGTGTGTGTGTGTGTGTGTATGGGTGTTGTGTATGTATGTGTGAGACGGAAAAGGAGCTGGAGAGTGCTAACTTTGAGTAGCCACTACAGTTTGAGTGTAATTCAAGTCAGAGCAGTTTAATATGTGGTAACACCATGTTAAACTTCTTTTCAAGATTTTGATTCAAACAGCACTTGCGAAGTGAAGTGTTATCCGAGACATCACATCACATCGCCTCTTTAATACACTTTTCTGATAATATTCATGATCTGGGGCTGTATTCACAAAGTTTCCGAATACAAAGCTTTCCCCCTATGACAGAATTCTAAGAAAAATTTGGTTTTATACAAAATTTCCCTCACAATAAAGACTAGATCTTGTTTAAGATAGAAGTCCTTCACAAAGCTCCTGGGCCAAGGACAGATCCGAATGTAAAAATTTATTAAGGATACGGAGGAGGACTTTGAGGCTTTGTCCACACAACAGTGGATTTTTTATTTTTTTATTTATATCCACACGACCTTCGTTTTACAGAATATCTCTGTCCAGGCGACAACATAAAAAATACTACAAACCACAATGGCGGGCTGGTAGGTGACGATAAATCTACATCAACAATCCATCAAATACCAGAGAAGAAAGCTGTGGTGGATTTCCACTAACGTGGTGCAGTGATGCTAAATTGAACTGCTTACTTGTAATTAGACCTTACAGTGAAAATCACATGTATAGCTATGATTGCTGTTGTTTTGTCTTCCTCATACTCATTAAGCTAAAGCAGCAAATAAGCTGTTGAGTTCTGAAAATCTACAGTTTGTGATATTTGAAAAATCTATTAAATCTGTTTAGTGAAAAATGTATTATATGAACATTGACATTGTTTTTTTTTCTTGGAAAATCATTACTTGCTCCAAAAAGTATGATCCTTCACTGGAGGCATCTTAGTTCAAGGTAACCATATTCTGAAGAGTTGCGTGGTAACACTGCTATATGTATACTACGGGTCAAAAGAGGTTGATGATTATCGTATTCTTATAAAATTACTCCTGAATTTCGTAGGCCTAATGGGATGGAAATTGTTGTATAATGCCTGCCTAAGCTGCATAAATCCATAGAGCTAACTGACAAGTGTGGGTGCAAGTGGTTATGACAGCACTTGGCAGGCTTTAGGTCATATTTATCTCTGCTGCTGTCAATTTTGCCTAACCGTCAATAGTGCTCCATCCATCACTGTGCATTTGAATGTCTTCAAGGTGATCCTTAATAGTCGCCCTAATGCATTTGAAAAGGTTGTGGTTTCTCAAACTTTAGGGTGGACGATCATGCATTCCATCAGTCTGGGTGAAGCAATATTTTAGTTTTTTCCCCTTAAAATACTGAAGCCAAGGGCCATTAAAGATGTGCACACTTAGTGCTACATCAAAGCTCAGATAGCAGTATTTGACGGGCACTCCCTCATTGCCCTAACATGCTCGACAGACTCACTCCCCAGAAGGTGAGAGAATGCTTAGCATCTCAATGAAGCTGGTTCTGTCACAGGTCAACACGATACCACTGAGTTCATAATGAGAGCGAAAGGAAGATCCCTTATTTGGGGATTTGGGTTCCTGCTGTCAACACCTCTGCCTCGCTGCCCTTGAAGGAGGCATTCTAATTATGGGTAGTCAGGATGCTGGGGAATCACATCGGAAATGAAATATGCTTATTAAAGGTGATGGATAAATGGATTATGTTTTAATTGGTCTCTTATTATGAGTGGTTGATTGGATTGTCCTTCGCAGGCTATTGATCCTGGGGCTGAGGTTGATTAAGAAGTGGACTGAGCAGAGGATGAGTTTCAATGTGCGTGGAGAATATATATTATATGATCAGGACAAGATGCCCTGAAGATCATTTGCGGAAAAGTATTGGAATTCATCGCGTGAACTAAAGACGAAAGGGTACTTCAATGTCGGAAGTAAAATAACTCTTTCAGAAAATTGCCCTTTCCGGCGTTCTAGATATCTCGGATTAATATGCAGTATTTTAATATTTCAAGTAGCCAGATGGGTAGTTTGAAACCACAGCAATGGGTCGTATAAGGTTGTTGTATAATCTGAATATAAAACCATAATCTGTAAAGCAACTAGAAACAGCAGCTGTCACGTATAAATAAAGACAAGTTAAATTCTTACAAAGCATTAATACCCCAAATTGTATGTACGATACTTGAATAAATTAACTTGGTTGCTTTCTATCTGTCCTTCAGTAGTGTGAATAGAAATTAATTCAGTTTTATATTTTCTCCCGTAAATGGAGAAAGAAAGAGTTAGTCCGTGTGGCTCTGAAGACGAAGGTGACATCTCACTACGTCTTGGGGGTAAAGGTGTTTATATACACTCTGCCAGCATGACTTACATTTCCTGCCTCTCTGAGCACAGTCTGTTCAGGTCACTGACCTGGAGAAAACCCCTCACTGAAGCTAACCTGACATCATTGACCTGTTTGATGCTGGAACCCACTGAAATGACTGCATCCAAGGGTTCTGTTTCTTTGGGAAATATAATGTAGAAACACAGTTATAGAACATAAAACAGACCGTTTTCTTGCGTGAGGACGTTCTGACCTTTATGATACTGAAACACGCAGCTTTGTCCAAACCTCGTCCTGTAAAAGAAATTAAGCTTGAAAAAAAAATGCCCATATTGGAACTGTGTGAAAACGTTCTTAGTTGTTATAGAAAAAGAACAGGAATAAAACTGAATATTTATTATATTTATTTACAAACCATTGGAATTGTTTCTTTAGTGCAGTAGTTTCGGTCCCATCATTATGTAAAGACAAAAGCCCCTCCACCCAGACTCTACACATTGTGCCGAACAATGCCTTTTAGCTATTCTGTAATCAGCCTCAAACAGAACGATCACTGTGTTGCTGCCAAAAGGCAGGCTGCAGGATAGATGTAGCTTATACCCCAAAACAGAAATATCTGTTTTAAATTCCCAATGACTTTTACTGAGTACTGAGATTCAGTAGAGGTGCTACCATGCTTAATAATAATTCATACTCTCAAGATGTGATTGTGTTCAGAATGTAATGTTTGCATCACGTTTAAAATGGCCCATAAATATTTGACAAAGACAAATAACGATCAGTTAATCTCATTAGAAAACTTGGCAAAGAATAATAGCAAAGTAAATAGAGCGGGGGAAATCAAATAAGGAAATAATAACCAACATTTTGTTTTTCTTTGCTCATTAACTGCAGTCAGAGAAAACAGAAGAAAAAATATAAAGAAACATTCTAATGTAGAAAATTTGTAATTTGTCCTTCGAACTTATATTATGGGGATTGAAGGGTAGTTAGTTTTTAAAGAACCAAACAGAAGAATTAAAGACAAAATTTACTACCAGAAAATACTAAAGATTTATATCTTCCTGTCATGTATAGATCTAAAAAGCTAATAAATGTAGCGTAAACCACACAATTACAATTGGCATGATACCATTTTGTTTTGCATGTTATATGTCACATTAATTACATGTATTTTAAATATATGTACCAATAATAAGATACAGTGAAAGTAATGTTGAATAACAAAGGACTTAAAATGGAACCCTGTGGCACCCCATATGATTAATGCAACAGTATTCTGTTGGCTCTCCCGTTTGCTTTTGAGAAGGTCATGTTGAGCTCAGTAAGAGCTGATCGAATAGTAATTTAAGGTAGCTGTACTTTTATACTAACCTCAATAGTATTAATATATATATATATATATATATATATATATATATATATATATATCAACATACATGCACACACATATGTATGTGGGTGTGTGTGTGTGTGTGTGTGTGTGTGTGTGCAGTTTTGTTTGACTTTGCTCACTTAATGACCATGCAGGGCTTTGACTTCCACTTTGTCGGCTACTACATCTCCATCTTACTGAGCAGCCAAGTTCCTGAGTGACTTTCATCGCTCTAGGCTGTCTCTTCAATCGGTCAAGCAAGAAACATTAACAGGAGTAAACTGCCAAATCTCCCTTTGAAAAAATAACATCAGTAGCAAAGTGAACACTGGACAGCCGTTGTTTGTACAAGACTTGAAATTTTATTACACCCAAGGTAAAGGACACACAAAAGGGAACTGGGGCACAGTGAGAGGACAGGAAAGGGAGGATGGAGAGCATGGAAGAAGTAATAAAAACAAATCTAACTCATTATATTGTTGGTCCTTCTCACCATAAACACTGGATCACCATTGGGGGAACTGTTATCATTTTATTTGACGAGGAAGAAGAGCAATGGATGGGGATGAAAACAGCAGCAGAAATAATTAAAAGTACCCTTATCATCCCTGTTTTCTCCGAGCCACTCGGGGAAGGCAGCATTAAATGTCACTGCGGAAAAGTTCACTTTGAATCGTATGTGTCAGTCGGCTTATGAATCAGTTTATTGGTCTGCAGCCCACCTCGACTTGCAAGCTAACTTTCCCATGTAATAAAAAAAGAACTCCCAGACTCTGTTGTCCTCATCATGCACTACAGTTAACGTGACACGAAAGTAGTTTGTTCAAATATATCTTAATGCAGTTTTTATATCTAATGAGAAAACAGGCTTACTGAGCATCCAGTAAAGTTTGTCATCACAAACTCCAAATTAAAGAACATTGTATATGTCCAAAGACATATAACTGTGTATTTAAAAAAAACTCTGTCATTTTGTACCAAAAATAGAGCTTACATTTATATATTTATCTTGTTCCACTGTTATCTGTCCGCCCGCCCCACACTCTGTCTAATTTGCTCTCTCTACTTGCTTCTCCTCTCATGCACCATCATTAGGACTTGGTATCACCATCGTTGAGCCGTTGTGTTTATTAGCTGTGGTGTAGCCACTGCATTGCAGATTTGCTGAGCTGATTGTCATTTGTCACAGGGAAACTGTTTTAAGCACAGTACACAGACACACACTCACAACAGGCAGTGCTTTAGTGGGATAAAATATGAATCCTGGACTATGTTAATGTGAGCAACTGAAAACACTTGACTTGAATTCAGTCGTGGTTTCTGAATGAATCATCTGAGCTCTAAATCACGGGTTCACCCCAGGCCAGTGTAATAAGTTGGCTCCAGATTCACTTTTGATATGACATCTGTCATCTGCCTGTACTTGCTCAGCAGAATTTAGAATAAAGGAATTAAAGATAAATAAGAATACAGACATAATTATTAATTGTGCATTTAAGAGAACACAGTGCTGGGTGGTATTATTGGATTAAACGTACACAGATGTCATCTTTGGTCGAACATCTTATGCACAATGATGTCAGGAAACAGGATTTCCTGTTGATTTACATTGACGTGTAATTATAATTCCCTCCGATATGTATTCTACTTTGGAAAGGAACCGGGTATGAACATAATTTACGTCACAGGAGATGAAGTGCATATTGTAGGAGATGAGTGTTATAGTCATATCTTCTTTAAGCTGTGCCATTTTCCTGAAAGTGCCAGTATGCTCTAGACAGTATATCAGCTGAACTGTTGTCATGTTAAGAACCAAATGTTCTCAAGTGTTTGGCTTTTCTCTCTTCAAGGCACTAATAATGATGACTATATTTAACGTAGAACCCCTCCGCCATTAATCCTGCACAGATCCATATGTGACGGCAATGACAGCAACGGTGCACTGGGCTATATAGGGGCCTTCGAAGGCATTGTTTCCTGGGGGATCAACAATCCTGTAAATTCCCCTTAAGCAAAGTCAGGCCGACTGCTTTGACAAGGTGATGTCACACAACCACCCACTGCAGCTGCTTTCCTCTGCTCTCAGCGTTCAGGTCCACTGGACAGAAATAGTGGCTGCTTAACAGCTTGATGGGTCAAGTAGCACATCACAGCCACGAGACAACAGTCAGTCTCTGAGCTCAACGCTGCTGCGCTTTGTTTTCTTTTGTTTGCTCACACGGAATAAAAAACAAAACATAATGGGTATTGACGTCCTCGGTGGATGCCTCACAATTTCATTGCCAGGAAAAATAAGAACAAATCGAGCTGGATTCTAAAACTAGTTAAAGGAAAAAAAGACAAAACAAGAAAGGTTTCATTTAGAGATGATGGAGGGGAGAATCTCCCTGAACGTTCCCCGCAGAGCTATGTGCTGAGGCTGTACACCAGAATGACCTCCTGCCCACTGCTCTGCTGACTGTTTCATTTACAGACAGGAGGTCACAAGGGGAACATAGTTTAGACTCCGCGAGATTTCATTACTCCAAGCCCCCATTACCGTGAATAGAAAATGAAGTTCCTGGAAAATGTGGAATTAACGGAGATGAGGGAAATGTGCTGGCTTTTAAAAACGTAGCGTTGGGTTGCCATAGGTTAACCCTTAACATTTTCCCAGTGGCGGCTGGAGCGTGAAGGCGTGCTCGATGCCAATCTACGAGGGTCCTCAATGTGTTCCTTATGATGTCAGTGACTGGGGAAATTGAATTCTTTATCTCTCCAGCTCTCTCTCTACGTCTTTGTCTCCTTCTCACTGGCTGCCAGATTCTGCCACATTCCAACTATGTCTCAGTTCGTTAATTAGACAAAGAGAGACTGTTTATTGTGGTAAGGATTCCAACTTTGGCAATCTGGCCAGGAGATTTAGCAGCTCTCTTTTTTTATTAAGTCGGATATCATCAGATAATGATCTTCAGTTCGAGTGTTGGCAGAATAATATTGCTAGGCTGTAAAATCTCTCTGAAATGTTGCACAACTTAATTTTAACTTGAGATAAGTCACTGTGGTAAAAGAAGTAAGACGGTATAGATGTCAGTCACTATGCTGTGACATGTCATGCCTAAAACCACAGACTGAATACCAAGATGGACGACATGATGGCTCTCCATTAGTGAAACCAAAGTGTCTCGATCACCCTCTGGTGGCTTGCTGGTCATAAATTAAATGTAATGACTGGCCGCTGACTGTTTCGTGATTGGTTGAGTGCGTGAATCTGCGGAACATTGAAACAACGGCACCATCCCCCGATTACACGGTGCAGACCCTGACTCCAAATTACATCATCGGCACGAGATGGCAAGATTCATGTCTGGGATATTTTGCCTTCATTTTGCCTCCTAGTTGGGAGGATTGGAGACGCATGTTCCATCTGTATACACAAACTACGCCTAAAACTAAGAATGCAATGGCTGTTGCTATAAACCAGTTAAATGTATTGTTGACCATGCTTAACCCTAATAAAGGAATAGTTTAATGTTTTAGATTCACTCGCAGCAAGAGCTAAATGGGATGTTTCTTCCCCTAGGTAGGTGGTCAGCTTAGCACACAGACTGGGGGAAATCATTGCAACTGTTTGCCAAGAAGCTCCCCGTAAAATAACACAAATGAGATTCATTAGCGAGCTGAAGAGCTGATGGGAGACAGTTTTTGGTGAACCATGGAGAAAGCCAGGATAGCTTTTTTCCCCCTCCTGTGTTCGGTCCCTGTGCTAAGCTAAGCTAATTACCTCCTACACGTTTGAGAGCTCTAATTTGCGCCATTAGCTCGAGTGCTGCACAGACACGAGAGCGGAGCCCATCTTCTCCTCCAACTCTGCAGGAAAGTTAAAAAGCACGCAGTCATTTTGAAAACAGACAAATAAAACCCAGTAGAATTGGATGACAACTGTCCTGCTGCCATTGATACTCAGTCGCAGATCAAATATGCACTAATCTGTGGAGGAGAATAGTCCCCGTCAAATGCTCTCCTGATACAGTTACATGAAGATTAATGTCTTCACTGTTAATCGGGCCTGACTTTGGTCTTTTTATTGAATCTGTTGACAGTAAGAAAAATGTTGAATAACGCTTGACTTATCCTCAAAGTCATGACATCGGAGGCTTGTGCAATCCGCAGAGGCACAAACCCTCCAAGAAACCTATCTGAAAATCTTAAACACTTTCTAATCCCGCACATTTTACATATCAAACAGCTGCGTGCTGCAAGTGTGGGTGATTAGCAACCTTTTAGATGCATATTTGCTCTCTCTCTCTCTCTCTCTCTCTCTCTCTCTCTCTCTCTCTCTCTCTCTCTCTTTTAACCCCACCCCACCTTGTCCTCTCACCCTCCTCTCTCCTGTCCCCACCCTTCTCCCTGTGCTCTCAGGCTGGGAGAACGGGGGGGGGGGGGGGGGGATGACGGGTGCATTAATAATGCAGCGCTGCCTGGAAACCAAACACGCTGCAGCGGAGTGCTGTGTAGAATTCTAAAGAGGTATTTGTTTGTACACGGATGCCACACCCCCCCCCCCCCCCTTCTCCTTGCTGCCTTCTCATCTCATTTCTGCCCACCCCCCCTTCCTTCCCCATTACCCACCTCAACAACCGCCCAGCGTCATTCGACAGATCTGTTTGCCTCCTCTTGAGGGACGTCTACTCTACGGACAGAGAGATGGACGACCCCCCCCTCCGCCTTGAATTGCTGTTCTAATCAAAACAATGTGGGCAAGTGCCGCCCCCCCCCCCCGAATTGGCTTCTTCACTGCTTGTACGTTTCTTTCCAGAGAACAGCTTTGCATAGCGAGATGAAATGAAGCTTAACTGAAATGAAAGACTTCTGTTTGTGCTTTAGCCGCACAGCAATAAGATGTGGCCGTCATAAAACATGTTCCACCAGGGGAGACAGGGATCACACAAAAGAGAGTCAAAACAAAGCAGCATTTCACTGTAGGTTTGAGTCAAGCTGTCGGTTTGCGTTTGCCATGATTGTGCTCACACTGTCCTGCATAGCTATGTGTGTGTGTGTGTGTCGTTTGTGTTTGTCAATTTGTGTCTCCCTCTCCCTTGGAATTTCAAAGTCTGACAGAGTTGCATGTAATTGAATAAATTTGTATACCTTGTGCACATGTAAGAAACAACCCCCACTGTTATTAAAAACACTACTAATGCAAACACAAACCGAACTGTTTCATGTGTTAGAGTGCATCTTTGTAAAGCCGTGGCTCAGTAGGTTCTCTCACAGTAAAACAAAACTTTTCTCAGAGACAGGTTGCAAATTGCTGTATTTGCGAGGGAAACACGTCGACGGCACATGTACATTTAGACAACCCCAGGACTCAGACTCCATTACTGTACCTGTCACCACAGCTTACAGTGCAATTAGATAAAGTTCTGTTGATTTAACTTCCCTCCTTTTACTATTACTTCTTAGCTTTTCTTTCCCCAGGCTGCAGGTCCTGCGGTTAGACACAATTTAACTTCCCCCCACCCCCCAAATGCCTTTGACTGTGTTTCAGATGCAGACTTGGTCAGCCGCAGTCTTTTAGAGATTTGTGTTTACGATGCTGTGATGCTATTTTTCTAATGTTTTCATTGCCGTTGGCCCTTCGTCCCTCGGCTTTACTTTGTTCACGTTAGATGCTGGATTTGCATATTCATTGGTTTGAGCTCTGGACCTGCTGCAAGCCGCAGATGAAGCTGTGCGGAGCAGCAGTGCATGAGACCCAAAGTCCTGGAGTCGATTTGAACCAATGTTCTGCTGTGGGAACCATTTGAATTGACTCCTGGAGAGGTGAGAGTCAACCGCTGGAACTCAGTAACACTCAAGAAGCTAATGTGTAGAGCCCTCTTAAGATGTTGCAAAAGGCATTTATCATTTTGCACATTATTGGTAAATGCATGAAATAATCTTGGACCATGGAAACATCTACGTCAACATACTTCATGTTTAATTAGAAACAGGGTAAATGGACTGTATATATCTATACATATAGATATATAGAGATAACCCTTTGCTGTTAGCTCAAAGTGCTTTACAGTACAAGCCACATACACACATTCATGCAGGGCTACTATATGCTGTGCTTCTTCTATCACACATGCTGTAGGCACAGGGGCAAATGGGGTTCCCATATCTTGCCCAAGGGCACTTAGAACCCCAGACTGGAGGAGCCAGGGATAAAACTAACAAGCTTCTAGTTAGTAGAAGACCCCCTCTACCTCCTTAGCGACCCCCAGCATCACTTTATTCCTTCAGGTAAAACATGTAAACATGTTTTCTATGTTAACCCACACACTAGCAAGCATACAGCAGGGAGCTGGTCAGATTAGACACAGTCCTTTTTTCCCCAGTGTCAGTTATTGTCAGTGATCCAGAAAATCTGCAGTTACAAGACATTTGCTCCGTGAATTGTCACATCCCAGCTCCTGTACACAGAAAACCTAACTGTAAAAAGTGGGCTACCGACGTGAAATGATGCTGCACAGAAACACGGCCCCAGTGTGTGTCACTGAATAATGAAAATGGGTGTCACTTTTTGGAATTGATCTTCTTACATGTAATCATTTAATTAATGACCGAGGTACTGTGGTACTGAGCTTTTCTATTCATTTGATTTTTCTTTCAATGCGGAGCTTGAACCGGAAAATGCAAAGTCACTCTCCCTGCTGTGTTACTGTACTTCTAGGTCTTCTATTATTCACCGTCTGCAGACTAATCCATTGGCTGATTTGTGTTGCTCTCTCCAGCGACGTCGTCCTTACTGCAGCGACACATTGAACTGGGCTCAGTTTTACCCACAGTGAAAACATGTTAGGACTGATCACGGTTTGCATCCCTCCACGCTGATGGATGAAGAAGGCCTATGTGGATGTTTTTCAGCCCTGAAACATTTTGCCTTAAATTGGTCGTCATCACTTCTGGGTGAAAAGATGATGTTATATTTATAGCGCTGAGCAACAGACGTGCAATCCACAATTTTCAAACATGTTGTGAGTATAGGGAGCGCTGCACCCTCGACCATCACTCATGACGGTGCTGCTGTCGGTTGAAAACTGCATTTGAAGCTGATTATTGAGTCCAGACTGGCGAGGCTGTCTAAATGCTGATGAAATTGTCGTTTCACAACAGATCAACGCAGACAAAATACTGTGGGATGTGTTCAGAAACCATCAGCAAAGCTCCTGCTCGGCTCTGTGTGGATTTCCCTTGTTTCTTGCACACTACTGCTGCAGAAGTTCAAGCTCACTTCTTTTTAAACTTCATACAACGTAGTTTAAAAGTTTAAACCTTAAAGTTTTATAGACACCCAGTTCATAAGTATGCATCGTTTTAATTGGATGTTGATGAATGAATTTAAATGTGTTCTTCTTGCGTGTTGTGACAAGAGAATTCTAATTTATGTAATGACCACATACAGTAATCATCATGATGCAATTTCACTGAAAGTCAATACACAATAATATTGAATCTTCCGACAGCCTCACATCAATGTTTCTGTTGTTCTATTGGGCCAATAACATAATCAGTGCACTCAGTAATTACAGAATTGATAATGCTGTTACCCTCTAATGCAGTATAATTGCAACATGCTTCAATGAGGCCACCCTCACAAGATGATTCTTATGTGCTAAAGTGCTCTTCCAGTTCAATACCCGGGGTTGGGCACAGAGGCCGTAAATATCCCATAATGAGCCAGCAGGCCCTGGCAGCTCTGCAGACCTACACAGTAGGGAGGGCTTCACCTGCATTTCATTGTGACGGAGGGTGTCCACTGGGAGCCTGGAGGACTTCAGCTGAGCTCAGAGATGTCCTGGCAGAAAGTTCAGAGTGAGCTGACTGCCTGCGTAACGGAGACTGATCACCTGCTCCACGGGACCTTAACAGTACAGGCAGATGCACAGTCTTTTTCCTCTCTTCACGCCCGCTACCAAGACTCTGCAAAATCCGAACGTATTGATCGACAGGGTTACATAGCTTTTTGCAGTCCTGGATCTCCACAAGGCCCATTACTCACTGTGCTGTTCAGGGTTTAGCTGTCGAGTTGCTGTCGAAGGACGTGACATTTTCTTTGTTTTTCAAACGATGTGTTGTTTTCAGGTTCAAGTGTAAGAAATTAGTTTGGTCCGAGAAAAGGTGGGTGAATAGAAAAATCTATTCACCCACCGACTGTACAACCCAACTCTAAACAAAACTTTACATCACAAATAAAAAATCGAATCCAACCTCGACTTAACTTATAGAGCAATTGATTTTTTTCTTTACTTTTTAAGGTCTGTGACATATAGAAACATGCACCAGAGCCAACAACCCATCTGCTTATACAGTTTCCCCCGAGAACTATAAATTATATTAGCCAAACTAAAACCCAGACATTGTTGCGGTCATCGCTCAATGACTTATTGCTATTTAATAAAGCTGTGTGCAACCAGCTAATGTGTCTCTTAGGTATAACTTAGTGGGTTTTTGTAATAAAGACAAATGTAGGTTCCTTCTGTAAGCTCATTCTAAGAGTCTTAGAATGAATTCATTCATTACTCAAGACTGCATGGGATCCCATTACGGAATATGTGTTGCAACACTTCTTTTAATGTAACAGAGTGATATGGCACCACATAAAACCACTTTAAAGCAAAAGCGTGTCTGGATGATGTATTGAAGTCATATTTTAATTCATGTGTTAGTTGAAAGCAGACAATAAGCATGTGGTCACATTCACTAATTCAACTCGCCCCGGGACGGCTATAAAGATTCCCATTGCTTATTTTCTTATTCAATTCAAATTTCACACCGTTTACAATGAATGTCTCCTTGAGAGTAATGCCCTTTTAAGTGTTTATACATTATACATTTGAATGAATTCATTTCAGTTATTGTTTTGGAGAGGAAACAACACCTTCTTACCTCTAACAAATGAAGAGATTACCGGCTCAGCTTGTGCTGGGTGTATATTTAGAAACTATGGTGTTAGTACATGAATTGTGTTGCTTTATCCGAGTCACATGTGCAGTACTATGTCACAAAAAATACGGAATGACTGTCACAATAAAAAATATATTGTCTCTAAATTGTTTGGTGTGAAGCTTTAATATTTGCGCTTGTGTGTGTATGTTTACCTTCAGTAATTTGAAGCGTATAAAATGCAATACACATTTGACACAAACATACACACATATATATATATACATATATATATATATATATATATGTGTGTGTGTGTGTGTGTATATAATGATGTTTGTATTGTATTTATGTGGCGTAATGTAACCACGATCAAACAACTAATGTATGAAACTGTAAAACTGTATGTTTTCAATCTCTTCTTCTCTGGATGTTTTTTCATGAAAATCCATGCTCATTTGTGTATGTTTGTCTATGTTTGTGTATGTGTGCGCACAGTTAATGTCCATGTGAACGAGCCTGTACTTTAACAGCAGGAGATCAGGCCTAGTTTGCCATGCCCGCTCAAAACACGCAGTAGATTGCACAGTGTTGCTGTCCTTTACATTTTCCCCATTAAATTATTATCTAGAAACCTTGCACAGCTGGCTTCTATTGAAATACTGAGATATGTAATAATGGCTAGACAGGCGCTACTATTTATTTTGAAAAGATCACTACATTCATGGCTAACACATTCCTATGTGTACAGTATGCATGCACGCCTGTCATTCAAATAGGAACGGCACGCACACCTAAATGAATTTCTTCACGTCCACAAGAAAGAAAGGCTTCATGTCCCCCTGCTGCAGCTTTTACATTCGATGTATTTTCTCTTTCAGATGCAGAGGCTGCCGAGTGTATGAAAGCGTGTTGGATGAAAAAACATGGACACTTTGGTTTGGTTGATAAATACTACATGAACACATGCTGCGGTTTAGCCTTAAACCCATAAAACATCAGAGCTGTCGTCCTGGCTGTGCCAAATATAGTAAACTGATGAGGATTTTTCTCGTGAAGGAGAGGTGGGTTCGGAGATGGCTTGATTTAAATGGGAGTATGTGAGAAGTTGGAAGATGCTGCGGCCGCACTTGACTATTTGTATTCATGCTATAGAGCCGGGCCACCCCAAAAATAAATGTCAGACCAGCGCAGGAGAGAGCTGTCACATATTGATCTCCGTCTAATAGAGTTTTTTTTTAAATAGAGATCAGAGGCTGTAATAGATGTTAACGTTCTGCTAAGGACCTTGACCATTCAATTTATATTCCACATAGTCAGCTGAAGGCAATGGTCGCAGATATTAGCTTTCCTGACATCGTGGTAACAGATGTGATGAATACCTCATGATGGTTCCCAGCGTTTGATACGATGGTGAAACATATTTACATTTTTGGTCATATTTACGGTTCACAACTGTGACTAAAAACTGAGGGAACAATTTAGGGCCGCAATGAATGGCTGGGCTCTGGCAGTTGACTTGAGTTATCCGTCCACTTTGTGTGCATTCTACTATGTGATTGTTTGTGTAATGTCTTCCTCCAAGGCTTGACGACACTATCAAACATCTGCTAATCTGAGTGTGGCCATGAAATGAAGCTGCATGCTAGAAGACTTGTAAACAATTACCGGTCCTCCTCGTCCTCCGAGCAGCCTACCATGCAAACACCCCACTGGAGGCCATCACAGCCTTTAAATCAAAGTCAGCTCCTTCCCCCTCTCACACCAACAATATTACAAATGTCAAATGTGCTGAATGGTCCGTCTCTATCGTCCTTTTTTTCCATGTATCTGTCTGTCCCCCCTCTCATTATTACTGTCTTGTAATCAGGACATTATTGCGCTTCTTTTGTGATTTTTATTTTCAAAGAATTCCCCAGTGGAGTCCTAACCTTTAGTAGTTTTTTACAATGCCAGCGCTGCTCCCACTCCTGGCAAGCAGAATGGCAGTTTCTATTATGTTGCTGCGACTCTTCTATGACAGAATTCCCTCTCCCTCCAAAACTGAATCCACCACAAGGCTGTTGTCCGTCAAGAACAATTTCTGTGTCACAAAGAGGCCTTCAACTGAAATGTTGAAAAGTTACTCTCACCCACGAATATCATGTTATGTTGATGTTTGCAAAGGCTATTTCAGTCTATATTTATTGATTATTACCTCTACTAACCAGTATTTAGTCTATTATAAATCAAAATGCAATGTTTAAAGGGTCAGTCACACTGGACCTGCGAGACTTTCCACCCAATTATTCCATTCCATTCTTCAAATAGAGGTAAGAATATTAGAAAGTGTGAATATTAGAAATCTCAGAACCAACGACTGCTCACGATGTCTTTACTTAATGTGCGAACAGTTTACACAACAGCTGTAACAACTGACTACTTTGTCAGGGTGTGTATCTGAGGGGGTGCTTCAGAGTTTTCCTGCCCTGAAGTGGCCAAAAACTTAAAAGCTATAATGTTCAGTATTATGGGTCTGGCAGATGGGGTTCAAGGCAGCCTTAATTAATTTTGTGTAAATTAGGAAGTTAGATGAAATGAGATTTTAGATGAGGAGATTATTACGCACTTAAAGTCTTGGTAAAACTTGGTGTCAGTTCAGATAATACAGGTCATTTGATGTATGGTATCCCCAATATTGTAAGAGTATATTTATGCCTATACTTTACCATATCATACTTTACTATACCATACCACACCATACCATAGCATAATATAGTGTACAGCGTTATACCATGCCGTACCACACCACACTGCTCCATAGTATAATATAAAATATACCATATTATTACTATACTACTACTTTACCACATCATACTATTTCCACGCATAAATGCTAAACGATTTTGGTTTGAATTGCTGCCAATATCTGGAGCTACATGTCTAATTCTAATAAAAATAAATAGAAGTTGTATCCGGCTCGCCACCAATACTTTATTTATAAAGTTAAAGAAGATACACAAGTGTTCACCATTTCTTACCATAGGTTGATACCAATCTAAACTTCTTTTACTGGTTTAGCATAAACCCTAATGTTGGCTAAATGACAGATATTTGAAGCCATCTTGTGTGTACTCCCCTCCATGTGCTTGTTTCTAAAATGAGCGTCTTAAACACCTCCATATTTATTCAGCAGTTCTGAGTTGGGTTTCAAGCTCCAGTCTGAATTAGAACAGTTACAGAATAATAAAGAGTGAAGATTAATTAAGAAACTATTGGATTTGCTCACTGATCCCTGACAGCAAAGTCAGCCAAGAACTGATAGAATTTGATGCTAATCTGTCCTCGACATAAAACCACTTTTCACCTGTAATTATTGGGATTTCTTGGCTGTCCATATTATCCTTTACATTTCCACACATTTAATAGCTGTTGTTGTTTTAACACTTTAGTGCTGACGCAAGTCATTTTGTGTCTCTTTTTTAAGTGTAGCAGGTTATGGAAATGTATTTATCTCATCAACTCTTCCCACTCACTCTTATTTTAAGTGATATGTATGATGAATACAAACTTTATGACAGTTTTAGACCCACATATACTAGAAACCCAAATTAAAACATTTTTTCTTGCAATTTCAACGCCTCATTAAATTGTATGTTGTGTCAGCCCTTTGCAATGCACCCACCCATCCAGCCTCTCACACACACACACACACACACACACACACACACACACACACACACACACACACACACACACACACACACACACTCAACCCTTTCCTCTTATTCAAAGTGCTTGCAAGGACATGATTACATTTTACCTGAAGCACACATACATGGTTTTGGCTTCACCGCATGACAAGGAGCAAAGGCTAATATTACTACTGAGGGAAGGAAAGAGGGAATATGTTGCAGAGGAAATTACATTAGTTTGAAACTGGTTACAGGAGTCGGTGATAACACGACAGTTTGGCTTGTGTTTTGGATATCGCACTATTCTGGTGCACCTCATGTATCGTCTATTTTCTGTCTCAGTATTGATGAATCATCCTCCTCCTACCAAGCTGCTTATTAATCTGGCAGGTACCAGGCACTTCCTTAGCCCCTCACCATAGATTATGCTATACATGCTTCCCTTCATTTTTATTTCCAAGCAAAAATGTGCTCTCGCATTGTTAGAAGGATGCCAAACCAAGTACACCTTCCTTCAAACGCCAGCCCCTCCAACTGTCTTTACACTCTGCAGGAGCAGCTTTTTGAACAGGAAAAAAAATCCATCCCTCACTGGTGTGAAGTGTTTAAGGATGGATTAAAGGGTGGATTAAAGAGTTTTATACGGCTACCAGTGGTGTACCTTGAGTTTCTTGGCCCAATTTTTAGGGGATGACATGCACCACTTTTTAACTCTCACGGATAAGTGACTGAAATAGATGATGCAACGTTTATAGCAAAAATATTTACCTGAAACTCCTGCAGTAAAACGTCTGGTTTGATATCAGCCTTGTGGAAACAGGTCCTTTTATATAACTATTTCTTTTGAATGATTATTTATAATAATGATTATATGAGTTAAATAATTATTCCCACAGGCGATCACCACAGAAATGGCAGAGATAGCAACAGCAACGTCAAGTTACTACAGTGCAATGTAACCACACGGTGTTCAACGAGTGCGCGGCATCACATCTTCTGTGCAGCTTTGCACCGTGTGCTTTAATTGTAGTCATTTCCTCCAACACATTCTGTAAACCACACCTGAGTGATATGCTCCCTCCTGGTCTCTGGAGCTTGTCGGATGTTTCTCTGGGAAATGAAGGGAATTACAAAATGAAGCAAAAAAGAAAACGAGGTAGCGCAGAGGAGTGTGCCCCCCCCAATGAGGGCAAAACAAAAACTAAATGATTATAGTAAACTCCTTGAGCACAGTAATTATCACCGGCTGATGATGTTGTATATTCAACCAACGTGCCCTCAAGGCTCCGTCTCCTCTGTATCTGCAGCCGCTGAGCAAACTGTGCCTGTCAACTGTGCATTGTCATGAAGACATTTGTATGTGTATATATATTTTTTTCCCCTGGGAATGTTTGGTTGTGGTGAGTTATGGTCTCCGGCATAGAGATGAAGAAAGATAAATGGGGGGGGGGGGGATTGGTGTCTCATTTGCTGTTAAATTATGTATTAAAGGAGTAAGTGAGGTGAAGTAACATGACCAAGTGCATGAAATGTCAACACCAGCCCTCATCCCATCTCCCCTAACCGTTTTAATATCGTCAGGAAAAGACACAATTGCTTTTTTATAAAGCTAATTTTTTTTTTTATCTTCCAAAGTTTCCCTTTTTGTTTTTTGCACATTTCAGTTTCCTGTCAGCCTCACCAGACACCGTCTCTTCCCTGTCCTCTCTTCCTCTACCATCATTACCTGCTTCCCTTCTCTACCTCCCCTCATATCCCACTTCAACCCAGCCCTCTGTTCTGCAGATTGGAGGCCCTCCTCATCTAGCTGCTCCCTCTCTTCTCCCCCCGTGCTCTTGGGTCTCTCTCTCGCAGGCCCTCCTATAGTGGCTCTGTCTGGTGTGTCAGCCTGTGAAGCTTCTGCGGTACAGTACATCCTGTTGATAGGAAGCATCCTTTGCATCATCACTCCCAGCTGCCTGTGGGTTCAGCTGGCTCAGTCTGGCCCATCTGTGTGATCCGCTGCCAGATAACTGGGGTTTGGCGCCGCGTGATCTGTCCCTCTCCAAATAGTTTGCCAGGAGAAAGGAGGTTGGGAGGCTGGAGAGAGGAAGGTGCAGGTTGGACAGCGATCTGTGCATTGACTTCTCTGCCATGGGGGGGGTCTTCTCTGGCGCTCGTACCTGCTCTCTGGAGATCACTATGGATTGCTCCGGTGTAACAAAGGACGTTGGAGCCCCCTGCTTATGGAGGGACATGTAAAGACGAGCTCCAGGTGTGGTGGTGACGCGAGTATCTAATCCTGTATGACATTTAAATGCCATGACTACTGTTGATATATGGTCGAGGGCCTCTGGGGCATTGTTCCTTTTCGCAATGTCTCTGCTATATTTTGAGGAGAAATCTAATAAAAGAAATGTGAACTAAGCTCCGGTCCCACCTTGCATTCTCTGACTCCACATTGTATGTTAGTGACTAGGACCTCTGTGAAGGTCAGAGCTGAGACAGCGCACTAGCTGTAGGTGCCGTCCCAACTCAGCCCCATTCATGATTCATATGTGAACCTTCTCCACAATAGAAAAAAAAACAAAAAAACAGCATAATCAGACAGACGAAAATGTTGTTGGCGACACACATACACCTTTGTGTCTTTGTCCCCCCTTAAAATTACTAGTTTCTTATCTGACCCAATGTCCTCAAATACTGTTTAGGTATTTTTTTGTCACTTCCTGGAAAGAACCATGTAATTATAGGTAAAATAGAAAAATATACAAATGGAAAAAATAACTCATTTATATGGTTGAAAGAAATAACAGAAGATTCTGTACCGGCAATAAAGCATTCTGTCACAAGCTGAGCAATAAGAAGGTAATAATCTCCAAACCTCACACAGTAAAATCAGTGGTGGATCTAAAAAGATCATTTACAAATGCTGTTTCATTAAGGAAACAGCATCATTTGAAAACTGTTCCCTGTTCAGGCACATTGTGAACCTGTTGTTATCATCATTAGTATTGTTCGTACGTGACCGGACAGGACAGGGGTACTTCAGGGGCCAATCAGATTTCAGTTCAATTCAGTTCAGTTAAGGTCAATGAAAAACTCAGTCTAAGAACATTGTCTTTATTTACTGAGCAAGTGATTGTAACATGAATGGATGGAATTATCAAGAAGGTATTTAAGTGTTGTTCTATTTATCCCCAGGTTAAACTGAAATTAGATTCTGCCTTTCAGTGATTAAACATTTCATTATATTCAGCCGATGTCACATATTAAAATGAAGTGAAAGCATTTAAAGGACGATGATTTGAAAAACAAACTAAGACTACTGCTTTATTAGTACAAGAACCTTGTGTTTACTATTAATGAGGGAAGTGTGCCTGTGATGATCCAGACAGCGTCCTCCAGAGGTCACCCATAGTGATCCACAAGAGGATTTTAATTAAGCTGCATTAGCTCTACCACACCAGAAATGATTGGGTCAAGAGACTTTGATATTTATGGTTAATGACCATGTGGGAAGCACACTTACTATAAGACTCTTCCTCAAGGGAAGTATTCAATGGTAAGCTTTTCACAATCGCCATGAGCTGCTCTAATTTTCTAAATTAAGCTTTAGAAACACGCTGGAGGAAAAAAAGGAAAACATCCAATAGGTTTCACCCACTTTTGTGAGCAGCGCTTTCCTTCACTGTAGCATTTTAATAGCTTCTACAACTTTGTACAAGATGTCACAATTTAATGTAACACGTTTGATGTCATGTAAGGGGTTTGGAGCTGGACTTTAATAAGGCTGTTAAGTGGTAATGAGACTGAACATTGCTCTGTGTGGCCATGATGACTGCTTAAACACTGCAGTTGTGTTTAAGCAACCCTGTTCCCCAAGGGCGGAGACACCCAAATGTTAACTGGATTACACTTCTGCTTCTTCTTTGAAATAAATATAATCCTCCACTGAAGCTGCTAAATAGCTTTGGCCTTTCTCTTCTTTTTACACTTTTCCTCTTCTCACCTCTTCCTGAATGGAGGTAACGAGAGAGGGGAAGATGTTAGGACAGATTCATTTATTGTTGAATCCCCTCTAGGATTTAGAAAATGCGGTGAATATGTGAGGTGTAGGTGGGCGTATATTGATTACCATTCTGGACGTGCTGTATGCAAAGTAAATGTTGATTTATGATGGGTTTAATGACAGTTTGGACAAAGCCTTACCCCCAATCTAGTAATTAATACCATGACAGGTCCTTCAGAATGTAAGGTGAACCTGTTACAGAAGTGGCTGTTACACTCAGACCAGATGGTACAGCTCTGAGAGCAAATTAATTATAGACTGGCCAACGTAGGTGTCTAGGTCCCCTAGTATTATGTCTGCCTCCTTCAACCCCTTACTTTAATGATATAAATTTCCATTTGTGTCCTTAAAAGAAAAGTCATCTCTGGGTAAGGCTCAAACAGAGAAGTTAGACTTAAAAGATTTAGCTAAGAGCCTGTTTGAGGTGGTCTTAGGACAGGACACATGTACAGGTGTAAGAATGTCTTTTAATAGTTACCATGGAGTGATGAACCTTTAACCGAAAGACAGACCGGGTGTGCGGGTCAAACCAAAACCCACGGGTGGCTGGTTTGAGTCAGCTCTCCCTATCTCTCATAAACTGCTTCAAGACATGTGTTAAACCCCTGAAAATGGGGATAAAGAATGTAATGTGATGTGATTACCTCAGTAAAAACCTTACTCTAATTGTATTTGTCCAAAATATACAACACATGTAACAAGCAATCGACCTCAGACTCAAGATCAAGACCACTATGTAGATCCCAGATTAACACTAGTATAGCTTAAATCACACAGTAAAGAGCGATGCCAACTTGGGAAGACAATGCTATGTCGGGTTTAATGTCACATAAAAACCAAGAGTGCCTGTTTTTAGAGCCATATTTTGGGGTTGGCTGTTACTGTAGAAACAGAAACAAGGGCTAGTGAAAAAGTAATTAAACCCACCTTAGTTACAGGTGATTACACACTAATGTAAAAGATCATTTTAAATACTATCTTCCAGTTCTGCCATCTCATACACTGGACCTTTAAGGAACGTGAGATCTAAAAAACATACCCTTATTAAGGTAGTCTAGAGATTATGATGCTCGGGTCAATACCCTTTGAAAACAATATAGAAAAATTGCAGCTCTGCCTCTAACCCAGACAAAACAAACATCAATGTTGTGTTCCCCCAAGATAATACGCTTAAAAACTATTGCTATAAAACATGCTTTAACACAGTCCTCTTGACATTTATCCCAGAATAAGAAGGACTGTAGAAGAACAAGCCCCCGTAGCACACTCCTTGTGTCTGTTTAAACACTTTGTCCTCAAAAATGAAAAACGTTATTAGTCAAGGTCCATTCTTTGAGGAACAATAAGAAACCACTGGGTGGCATTTCAGATTCTGAGCACTTTAGAAGTCTCTGAGTGGCCCCGACTGTTTTCCGGGGTTTTGTATAATGATTTCACATCTAGTGGATAGAATAAAAAGTCTGTGTCAATGTTTTCCATTTGCTTGATCTTGCTAAGCATATCAGCAGCATATTGAACATAAGCAGCAAGTGAAGGTAAAATGGTTTGATAACACATTCAATACACTTTGCCGCTGTTTCAGTAAAGCAGTCGTCACCTGATATCGCAGCTGAGGTGGATTTTCAACACGTCTGTGTATTTTTTGGAAGCACGTAGAAAGAAGTCAATCGTGTCTTATATATAGGAACGTAAGTTTAGCTTAAGAAAATCCAGCCATTTTATTTTGCCTCTCTGAGAATCTCTCTTCACTCTTTCAACTGGAGCATCAGATCAGAGAGGCATTTATTGAGAGACTTCAGAGACAGGTGGGAGGCCATTTTCAATGCTCCTGTTGATAGAAGAGTAGAACAAAAACAGAGAAGCAATCTAAGAAAGATACAGTGGAGCTGAGAGAGAGAAGTGATGAACGCTCAGTTTATACAGTGGACAACTTGAGGCGATAGAAAGTGGTGGGTTTTCTGAAGCCAAACTTAGATTCCTTTGGAATGAAAAATACACAAAATGGCTTTATCCTTTGTCTACATGCTTCTGAAAATATCTTAAATGTGTTGAATCCCTGGCATGTCAGGCTACAACAACCTTATTGAACCACTGTCAAAATATATTGACTATCTTCTTAAACCATTTTGCCTCCACCTCCTGCTAATGTCCAGGACGCTGCGGATGTGCTCACCAAGATCTAACAAATGGGAAACGTCACCGCAGAGACTTTAGTGGATGATTTAGAGCAATTATTCACAAACGGCACAAACAAGACACATACGTAACCTTGTAAAGCAAAGAAAATCTGTCGTTGAGCATGAGATCAAACAACTGCTTTAACTAAATTAAAAGTCTCCGGTAGATAACTGACACTGCTGTGCCAAAGGCACGAAGCTCAAAATGAGGTACATTCTTGGTGCATCCGGAGTAAATGAAATTAATCAAATGCAAATCTCTTGTGTAGAAATATGTGGAAAACAAATCAGAATAGATACATGCATTAATTTGTAGGCTTAATATATTAAGTGATGCAGAATGAACTCATCAGAGGGAGCAGTGAAGGACTGCACACAACATGGCTCCTCTACTCCTCAGTCCCTCTTGAGGTCTGATTTAAAGCCTGTTGTTTCTACGCCCATAAATACTTGGGTGTAGGCAGGGCAGCCTGTTTTATAGGCTGACTGCCTCTGTTTCCGCTTACTGCAGTTTACAGGAGGAGCAATGTCATATAAACATGATAATATACCAGCCCCGCGCATAAGCATTGGGAAGAAATACTGGATGCTTTAATTCATTTTATTGCGGTTTTCATTTTATCGCAGTATTTTATCACAAACAGACAGGGGCAATAATCTGCTGTGTAAATGATTGCGGGAATGTGCACAGAGCAAAATGGACACGTGAGTGATAAGTAGATGAGGACGAGATGAGAAGTGGAAGGTCAAGAGAAAATAAGAGCCAATACTCACAACAAACGGCCACTTAGTGTTCATGTGGTCGATCATCGGGACATGTGGGGATCCTATGTCAGTTATTTATTTTGGGTTATTTTACTTTTTGCAATTTTAGACAAAAACAAGATTCATGGAACGCACCATGAACCCTAAGGCCCAAGTAACTAATACATATTCAAATGTGGATTTTTTCTTCTTTAATTCTTTAGGGCAACAGTTTGGATCATGTGGAGCGACACTCTGATTGGCAGGTAGGATTTGGAGCAGGTGACAGGCAGTTACTTCATGCTGGCATGCGTGGGTGCTTGGAACCGACTCCTATGCCAGCCTGGAAACTGAGAGTTTGAAAGCAGCTTGTGTCAGCACTTCCTGTGATTGACCAACAGCTTTCACAGAGACACAGTGTCCTGATATGATTCACACAACAATAGTACATTTTTCTGGCCACTACCACAAAGCGACCTCATAAACGCGGGTTCACCGTTCTTTATCCTTTAATCTCTGGTTTGGACTTCATACATTCTTGAGTACATGTCTGGGTTAAAGCTATTTGCTCCTCGATGTTCAGCAGCCAGTTGTTCAATTTGTCAGGGTGCCGTTTGGGGCAGGGCAGGTTGCGTGCAGTGTTTCTGTGGAGATTCAAGCGATTGTAAAGACCAGAACAGAAAACGATGATTCGACAGTGACGATAAAGACTTTGTAGACCTGAGGAGTTGGTTGATAACTACAACTGAAAACAGCAATTTGTAGTCTCATATTTACAATTTATACATTAACAAGTGTTCCTCTGCGGCACAGTGGCCTGGTTTGTGGCCTTTGTTACTTTTTTTTGGCAGGTTTTTTTATGTCTGCAGGGGTTGAAAGACTCTCGTCCAACGTCAGATGGGATGGGCTCCAGCTAAAGCCTGATTCATGCTTCTGCATCGAAGCTACGCTATAGGTACATTCATAGCACATGCATGGTGCCAAGCATTCATAGTTGTGTTAGTAAGTGTGTGTTAGTTGCATTGCCGAAAAGCTAGTGGCAGTAGAGTTTCTATGCTTCTCTGTTTACTTCAGAACAATGGCGAGTGTTACTAAGCGGATAAGGTCGGAGTTGGAGCTGATAGATGTTGAAGAACGGCAACGAAGAAAAGAAAGACGTCGTCCGTGTTCATTCCTTCAACTCACTTAAAAATTGCAGCGAGTCTCCCGTCGACGTGTAGTTACATTCTTGGGGAGGTGCACGTCCGGGTATGGCATAGGACTCGTGCTTATAGATAAAGGGTGTATGGAAATGAAGACCCACATGTTTTCTCAGGCTTTCCAGTATCTTGAAGTTGCTTTTATTCACTTTCAGGCTTTTTGTTCTACTTGACTTTTACTTCTCTACACGTTATTTCATGGTGCAGCACTTCGGTGAATTCTGGTAGTTTTAAATATGCTTTTCAAATTAGCTTGACTTAATTTGCAACGCACCTCTCGAGTTACTCAGCAGCTGTTGCGTTCCGATAGGAAGATGCCATGTTGATGCTGCTCTTTCCACACGGATGGATGAGTGAGCCTTTCATCGCTCCTGGTTAGGGTGCGAGGAGTCACGACTGTCCAATAAATACAGTCCGAGGGTGTGAATTACATCTGTCCTCATTGTGAGTGTCTCATTAAGCCACGCTGTCTTGATTGAGGGATACATGGTGGAAAATCACAGGGGGAGAACTGTTTGATGAGAACGTAGCGCACAGGACAAAAAGATAAATAATGCGAGCAACTTGAAGGTGAACACAATCCATCAGACCTCTGCGGAAATGAAGGCAGTTTTTTGCTCTCACGAGAGGAGTGAGACAGCCCAACACCAGACAAATCACACACCCCCCGCCGACGAGAGGAATGACCCAAATGTTCGATCACAGCAAAATGACGTACGGCCCTTAAGTGAGAGTTTTAAACTGTGTGTAATGATAAGTCATACAGTGTACAGTAGATGACAGCCATGAAGATGTTAGCTTTGGATGCCACTTTAAAACGAATTGTCAAACACCGTTTCTTTTCTGTTTGAATGAATTATTTAAAAGTGAGCGGCTGAAAGAAAGTTGAAATGTGTGACATCCTCTTTTTAAGTGAAGTTGGCGATAACTTGCTTCACTCGGGCGATTTCTTATTTAAATAATATGTGTCGAAACTAATGACAGACGCCGGCGTGTCCGACTTCTTTCAACACAGAAGTGTCATGCGGAGATGTTGTAGATTTAAATTTAGATCATGTTGAATAATGACACGCAGATCCGATCCAGGCAAAGACATAATTGAAGTGCCGCTCAAGAGCACTTCATGGATTAGTGGACTAGTGTTTTTTTTTTTTAAATGAAGTTCAGCTTCTCAGAGTTCATTAGTGCAGCCATTTTACTGAGAAAGCAAACGAAAAACAAAAGGCATCAAAGACAACGCACTGCACTTTAGCTGGTTCTCTGTCTCAGCAGGAGGCCCGAAGACAGCTGCGCTCCGTGGGGCCAAACAACAGCGCCAGGCGTCGAGGCCCGCTCATTAAGAATTCATTTAGATTTTCGTCCTTGTCGTCCAAACTACTCTCCTCTCCTGCCATGTTTGCTGTGTCATTGGACGCTCTATCAGAAAGTCATTATTCAGAGATATCATCTGACATTGCACAAACACACAACCCAATTAGTGCGGCGGCTCTGGGATCATTTGAGAGGCTTTTTTTTTCTAATTCCCTCTAAAAGGAATGTTAGAGTCTACTCGCCAAATAACCTTTCTGAGACCCTGCAGGGAGAATAATTTAGTCAATATCCAATGGCACATTGCTTGTGAATGTGCGATAATGAGTATTTGGGGGGTTCTCTTGTGCGCTCATTTACATTGTGTTCATTTGAAAGCCAAGGGCTCAAAGTGAGAAGATAAGCATGCTAGCTTTGTAATGGGCAGTTGTCCTACCCCTATAATTGATCCTCATCTGAAGCCACATGAAAATTACAGCAATGAGCTGAGTGATCTGACTGTTAATTTGATTCCAGCTGGTGAACCTGCTCACCCAACAGCTCCTCGCGGAGTTTACCTCGACAGAGCAGTGATGTGTGGTGAGTGTATGTACGTGTACGGTTCACTGCGTTCAGTCATCAACATGTTTACTGGAAACATGGCTAGCTCACCATTAGCACTGTCCACACTCATTTCGATTAGCAAGTCCGAATGTAGTCCAACCTGCCACTTCCTAACTCATGAGAAACCCCGAAATTAAAATAGTCAGTATAACCATTATATCCATTTGGGGGAATCTGGAGAAAGCCAAAAGGCAAAGATGTTTGACTCATTTCATGCTCGACTGCTGAGTCTGAGCTTCAACTTTCAAATAAATGAGGAAAAAAAAAAAGTTAAACATATTTGAAAAACATGATGTAAGGCCTATAAAATCTGTCAGGCAGTAGTGTAAATCCATTAGCCCTCCCATGGGGTAGACATCCACTGACAGTTTCCGCTCCCGCCTCGCCCTGATAGATGCCACAATTACACATTTAGCGACAAGTCAGATCACATTTGATCAAGCTGCTCTTTGCTGTCAATTTTTTAGGCCCTGTCAGTCATTTGAATAATGTTGAGGGAGTTGGGGGGTGGGGGTGGGGGTGGGGGGAGAGATGCAGTGATTTGCTGCTCACTTTTTTCCACCATTCCAGTGAATGAATCATTCCTCGGTTTTGGAAATGCGATTTTCTTGCTTATGGTATTTCAATTTTTTTACTTATCATTTTTAAGATCAGTCCTAACGTGGAGCTTTAGAGAGAATTGATAATTAATATTAAACTGTAACATTTGTTCCATTTGGTAGCTCGGATTTATAATTATAATTCCCCCTTTTTTTGTTTTTTTGCACATATGATGAGGGGACGTAATTCAACATAAACATTTGCTGTGAGAGATAATCAGATTAATGTGAATCATTCTCCACAACATCATATCTGCTGAACAAGCACCACCCCCCTTCGAAAGACACACATGACACTCAAAACGTCAGCAGCACATTAAGCAGTTTACCAAAGTCCAATAAAGTATTTCTGACCCCTGCTGACCTCACTAGGATGATGCACTTTCAGAGAACAAACATCCAAATAGATCCAAAGCTCTTTCTCTTTCTCTTTCTCTCTCTCTCCCTCTTTTTTTTTTAAGCTCAAAGTTCACTGCAACAGGAGTTTGACCCATCCAGCAGGGGTCACTGTGGTCTTTAGAAGAGAAGTCCAGCAAATCACTCTCTCCTTCCCTCCTGAGCTGCTGCATTTCCCTCTGCCCTCACGCAACAAGCACCCGTCCTCCGTGTGGCATTATGAGAAGCCTCATGTGAAATTATACGTAAACCACAGAGCTCATGTGTTTTGCACGTGCATCTTAAAAATCGAATAGCAGCGTGAATCAATACGAGATGCTCGGGCAGCGCAGGATGTTTTCCTGTGAAAAGGTTGAGGGGTGTTTTCTGGGTAACAGGGTTTGATGGTGTTGTCTGGGATACTGCTGGTAGTAATGGTTTTGAATTTATTGAGAAGTACATTCATGATGTGTTTGTTCAGGGATCTTATTTTTATGTGAAAACCAGGATTTAATAATAATTAAATGTACCTGACAACACTGCTTTACTAGTTTAAAATAGTTATGGAACAGAATACAATCTTCATTTATATACTTGCTTGTTACTATTATCTGGAGACATTTTAATCAAGATGATTTTTCCATGTTCACATATGTTTTAACTTTTATTATGTCACATTTGTGGTTTGTGCCTCTTAATCCGATTAGTTTGGTTTTACTTTAATTGCTCACGTGTTTATTTATGATGCATTGTAAGCTGTCCTCAGGTGCTTATAAGTAACTTATAAATAAAACTTCTTCTTCTTCTTATAAATTTACTTGAAGCTTACGCAACAAAGAAATCACTCGTAGAGACGCCTGAAATAAAGTCCATGTTCAGTGTAAGATTCAAAGAGATTGTTCTAATGGTGTCGAATGATTGGCAGAGTGCTACATTTTTTTTAGCTGAGAGTGTTACATTATTTCATACGTACTGATTTGTGATGTATACGTGTGAGTGAGTGGGTGTACGCGAGTCGTGGTCACACCAGGCAGACTGCACCCATACATAAGAAAGTACTTTGGTGGAGCAGCAGGATATCTTAGATATCGTATGATAGAGTGTTTGCTTTTGACTTTTATGGCCAAACTGCTGCCACACAGAGAGAGGACGGAGCCACACAGTCAGATTTGTGTCCTCAGACAGCTGCACGCTCCACTGATAGCGATGGCACAAAAGCCTGGAAGGGCCACTTGCTTGTGGATATGCCTGAGCATGAATGTAGGTGTTTTGGTGTGTCTGTACATTAATTTCTACAGATGCTAATGTGTGTCTATGTTCAGAAACAAGTGCATCTATTGGATAATGAACACGTGCATGCACACACTTGTTCACTGCACATGTACATGCACTTAATAGACAGTCATTACCCCCCCCCCCCCGTACTTCAACCTGCCACATGTACTGAGTGCACCCACGGAACAGACAAGGTCAGCCTGCCCCGTCCCTGAATACATTCAACCAAGACATAATCTTTGCAATTAGCACCGACTGCCAGTCCTGCACTGGTGCAGATCAGAAACAAATGGACTTTGGCTTCTGCTATTTTACTTCCTCTGGAGGATTTTTCCTAAGCTGTCTGTCTCAGTGATCTGAAAAAGGTTTTACAGAGCTGGCTATTGGAACAACGTGTGGCAAGACCTTTCTCGCTGATGACCTACTGCATAGCAACCTTGTCTGGCTGCCCTGTCGGCCGGTGCTATTGGGGAGCCGCCACAAACGAAATACAGGACACGATGATGGACGAGGAGATGGAGAGAGGACATCAAACCGAAGAAAATCAATGTGTCCTGTTCTTGTCGCATTTCTCAGGCACGGAAATGATTCTGTTAATTGGCTAATGATCCTCAAACCCAAGCATGAACCTAATCCCCGGGTGCACTGGTGTCCAACTTGATGGTCTGGAGACTGAATACACATTATGTAATGGACTCAGACTATAACACACAAGTACATGAAGGAACAGGAACAAATACAGGAAAAAAATCAAACAACACACAGCATTGTACTAACTTAAATAGTTGTGGTAATGTTTGTTTTACATTCATTCAAATTCACAAAGCTGGTTATATCATTATCTACAAGTATATTTAAATCATGATTACATATTAAGCAATTCATTATTAGCAATAAAACACATTTTTAAATGATGAAACACAGACCTTTATTCAAAATTGACTTGAATTGAGTCCAAGACTAATGCAACATCAAGCAGACTCCTTGAATTACACTTGCAAGTGTTCAATAGACAAACTCTGGAGAGTAAGAGAACATAGGCCTGTTCTCGACAACCCGCATCACTAATTTACTAACATAACAAGATGTTTCTTCACTGGTTACTCTATAGATCATCTGTCACACACTAGTTAATTATTTAAGATTCTAGTTTCACACCTTTGGTAATCGATCAAAAGAACTTCGGGAGGGTTGCTGTCTCAGCTCAGAAAGAAATACGAATAGACAAACTATTCCTGCAGATTTATATGACTATAAAAACATAGGCTCATGATGTTCCTGACTCTGATTTCAATGCAATGTATTGATGCATGTACTCTCTGATATAGGATTTGGTGAATAAGAGACATTATCCACATTTATTAAGCACTTTTCTAGTCTGATCAACCACTCAAGGCCTTTTAAAGTACAAGCCACATTCTCCCATTCACATTTATTTATATAGCAATATATATATACTGCACTTGATTTCATTCACATGCTGCCATCAAGCCCAAGGACACAACAGTAAGTGGACTGGTGGAGCCGGGGATCGAACAAGCGACGCTTGCGGGCAACCCACTCCATCCAGATGGTGAACAGATTGCTGTGACAGGCAAGGGTGGCGCAGATAAACTCAGCTTATACTTTATTACAATAAATGAAACTTGTTAAAAATAGCTCACAAACAAATCGCTGACAAACCTTTACTAATTTCATTCCAACTAAAACAGTTAGAAACTACTTGCACCGACTGCTCCAAAAACAGGAATCTGCACGAACAACGTTGATGCATAATATTCACTTCCCATCATCATCTATATTAGGATCGTTAAGAGGGAGAGGGACAGCGACGCCTTCTGTAAACCTCAGGAACGGATCGAATGCTGACAGAGGTTGTGTGAGGTGCACGGAGAGCAGAAGATTCCCCATCTTACGGCGAGAGCGACTCCAAAGTCATATTTACTGCGGGATTTCTACCATCATGCCGTGCAATCCTAGGGAAACATACTCTTCATTCACATTTAATTTGAAAGCTGTGTGGATTTCATGGCTTGGTATCAGGGGAGGCAGTTTGAGGGAGAGGGAGGAAAGAATAAACACAGTTGCTGCTTGGAGCCGGTGCTTTTATGCCAGTAAAGCTCCCTTTTCAAAAGGTGGGTAAGGGGTCATGAAATGAGGTGGTGGAGGAGGGAGCGTTCTTCTTCTTCTTCTTCAACCATGCACAGATTATAAAACCAAATGTCCCACAGCCCAACACGTTCACAAACTCATCTCTCTCTCTAACACAGTCAAACATGGATCACACAGTATTTGCTTTTTGTGTGTGTGTGTGTGTGTGTGTGTGTGTGTGTGTGTGTGTGTATTTAGCAACCAGGTGGAGGATGTTTGTCACATATGGCACAGAAGAAGTGTATTTAAAAGATTAATCTTGTTTGTTTCAGATTAAAAATCATTGGATTATTCGAAATCCAAACACAGCCAGGTCAGTGGGTTGTTTTGACCCAGTGTAATGGGTTTATCCATTCCATTCCATCCAATCCATTCTCCAGCTGACACTGGGCGATAGGCTGGGTACTCTCTGGACAGGTCGCCAGCGTATCACAGGGCCAACACAGAGACAAACAACCGTTTACTATTACACTCATACCGATGGTAAAGGTGAGACTCCAATAGTCCCAACAAGTCTTTGGACAGTGGGAGGAAAACCTGTGAAATCCACTCAGACAAGTGAAAACTCCACACAGAAAGACCCTGGCCGAACTGGGAAGCCCTTTTTGCTGTGAGGTGACAATACTACCTGCTGCTGCACCACCGTCCATTCTTTGATTAAATAACCCAATAGCAAACTCAAACTAATATGACTTTGTTTAGAATCCTCTTCAGCTCTCTGACAACTCAGATGTCGCAGAAGCAGATCAAAAGATCCCCACTGCCCGACTTCGGCTGGGGAGCTGTTGGGCCTGACCTACATCAGGGTCAGCCGCCAATGCCGATTTGTGTAGGTCAATGGTGGTGACCTACACAAATAACACAAACAGTGGCCAACAATAGCACAACCAAGTTGCGAAATACACGAGACAAGACAGAAGGGGACTGTGTATGAACTTTCCATGGGAGACACTCAAAGAAATAGATACCGTGAACAGAGGTGAGCATCGGATGAGGAAGATTAGCCACCAGGCTTGTTCTCCCTATCAACCACGACCAGGATCCCGTTGACATGGAGACGCACACCCACACTGAATTAGCCAATCGCGGCACTCAAGGGCGTAATTAAGCATGAATCTTTATCAGGCGTTTCCCATCAGTCCTTTGAATTTAAAAGCTTCTGTCATATCACCTCCCCACGTTTGAGTTTTCCTCAACCGGGTCATGTTCTTCGGATATAGTGAAATAGTGTAATTACGTACAACACACGCCAAAGATCAAACTGACCCTCGGAATTAGAAATCTCAGTTACGTGTCCGGATCTGTCTGTCCGAGCTGACCGAGCATCTCCAGCTGCTTAAATCTCCTCCGAGCTCAGACTTAATTATTTGTCTGCTTATTTTTAGCAGGAAATAAAGCACAGGTGATGAATGGGGGCATGCGAGTCTCCCCAGCAGCAGCGTAATAGCTCAACAAGATGGATTTAACAGGGCATTGCTATGTATCTAGACACCGTATGAGCTCGCCGACTGCAACTAGCACATGTGTGGCACCGTGCAAGCGAGAGTCAGCGTGTGTGTTCAAACCTCTGGAAAAAAAAAAAAACGCTATCGCCCTCCCCGCGAGGCAGGTATCACATTCCTTTTTGTGCATGTAAGCAAACTGTAGCCTAAACACCTCACTCCCCCTCACTTAACTACACAAGTCTGTCACCGTGTGGAGCTGCATTGTAAATAGCAGTATCCTTTGTGCTTTAAATACGCCTGCGTAGAACAGGTAAGATTAGAAGTGAAGCGACGTGATGTGACAGCTCAGAGGAGCAGCTGCTCTCTTTTAACCTCTGATACCTGTGCTGCGGTTGCTCTCCAAGCTGCCGCGTGTACGAGTGAGTTCAGCATGGGAATCATATTATATCTGTCAGCCATGTGAGATATTTATTGACAAAAGTGCCCCAATTGAAAATATTGTCTGCAGAGCTGTGTGCACGCGTGTCTTTTTCGTTGTGCGATGCTGTCACCCAAGATGGCGGAAAAAGCTGCGATAACCGTGTGCGTTATCCTCTCTTGCACGCGGCGTACGTTTACCCAGGGGACCAGTGTCTCTTACCACCTCCCACTCTATAATAACCAGTCTCCCTCAGATAAAGCACAGCATCTGTTAAACAGCAGGGTGACTGAGCACCCAACACAGTCTACCATTGCAGACGGACCGCTGCACAGTGGGCGCCTATCTTATACACCTGGGTGACCAGATAAGGCTGAAAAGAAGAGTGAGGGGGGTGGTGGTGGGGGGGGATTAACCCATCAACCAGTGGAAATACTAGACAGGGTTCAGTGAATCAGGGTGGTGGAGGTGAGGGGATGGGGATTTTTTTTTTAAGACTGTATATATTTCAGATACTTTCTGGTCAAATTGTTCCTGACTGTTAACTCCTTTGTCTTTCAAGGGTCAATAAATCCATGAGTAGTAGAATGAAGAAGAAGAAGACCCACAAAGATGGAAGGAGAGCGGTGGAACGCAGAGTAAATCCTTTACCTTCTCTATCCTCTCACAAACTCCAGGTTTGCACTTGTGCTCGAAGCTTTATTCCGCCACTCCGGTCAGTGTCTGCTGAAAACAACTGCTGTTAGTCGGTGTCGAGCGGGGAAATGCATGCAAATGTCAATGACACTCAGCACTTGTTGATCAATTTCCCACTGGACACATCACGGATAAAAAAATCTTTAAAAACAACAGATTCAAAATCTGATATATAATCACAGATTGTAGCATCGAAGTGTTTCATCGAAGTTTATCATAGATTAATTGCAGATGCTAAACTTGAAACATTAAAAATAAGTACGACGACTAAAGAAAACAAGCTTGAAAATCGTACACAATTAACTTCAACACTTCATTATGTTTTGAGCCCAGAGCTTTAATTGCATTAACTAATTATCCCTGCATTGCGTTCTACTTGTGTTGCATTTCATTTTAACGAATAACTTAATTTCTCTGTTATGTCTCAGTTTCTTTGCTGAGCTCTTCCCTCCTCTCCTGGCCCCTCGCATTTCACTTCTTCTCCATCAGTTACTTCCTGCCTCCAGAATGTTGGCATATTGCGTTTACAAGCTCATTAGGTGGACAATATTCTACTTAGTGTCAGCTCATTATAGCGGGGAACTGTAAACACACTGTTTGTGCATGTAATCGGAGTCAGTGGCGAGTGCGAGATGATGAGCAGATTTTCCGTTTAAATGAGCGGACAGGAGAATCAGCCAGTAATGAATCCTCAGTCGGTCGGTGGGGAGAAATTAGGAGGAGGTGCAGAGATGAGGGTCGGGCAGTGAGAAAGAGGAGGCACACCACAGACACACACACACACACACACGAAACTGATTGCATCAGTTACCGGAGGACACACTCAGGCAAGTGTGGACTTACACATTTAAAAGGGATTCTCTAAATGACTCTTAGTTTTCAGTGAATGTGCAAATTCTCTACTGGGCAGAGGACATATTGCCTCATGCAGTGAAACTATGCACATATAAATGCAAACACACACACACACACACACACACACACACACACACACACACACACACACACACCCAGAATGACCTTTACTCTCTTTCTACCCCCCAGTCCCCCAAACCTGTATTAATCTTTTACACACAGTTTTATTCCCCTTCAAACTTTAGCACCACATTTTACTTTTCCTCACAGGGTCCATGCACAATTTAAACACAGCTTCAGCTTAGTTGCATCTGTAGTCCCTGTGAGGAGCTGAATAATAATACATAGTGCAGAATGAAATGCTATATGCAGCACGTACCTAGTATGCAGAGAAGTAGTGAAAAAGTTTATACACCAGTCAAGCTGTTTAAAAAAGATTTTAAAAAGTCAAAGTATATACATCTATCGTATACATGCACGTTGACGTCTGTCTTGTGGTTTTCTCCAGCCTGCTTCACTGAGTGAGTAGCTGTGCCTCAATCTTAGAGGTGAGTCAGCCTTCAAATTGTGCCAGTTGTCAATCAACTGCAGAGACCTGAGTTTCCATGGTAACAGTGGTCAGGCCAATGATTGCCCCCCCCCCCCGACATCTTTTGAAACACGGTGGACTATCGATGTCACATGGTCTCGATCGGCTTGAAATTACATTTTTTGCTAGTGTTTTCAAACAGGGGGTTTTAATTCAGAGGCTGGATCTAAAAAAGAGCAAAGAAGTAAGAAAATACCTGCACACGCTTTCTTTTTTTCCAGGATCAGCTGAGGTGACAATAAATCATTAATTCTTGAAAAATGTCAGTTCTCAAGAGCAGCTGTGGCACCGCTCTGCCACGAAAAAAGGCGCAGAGTAACTTCAGCGAAGCCCTTGAGATATAAAAACCTGTCAATCGAAACGCATCAGTGCTACCTGTTCGCAGCTTATCACAGCCCCCCCCCCCCCCCCCCAGATTCAGGTTTCGCATGCCTCTCGTGTCTCATCAATGATTTAGAACGACCTGATTCACTTGTGCCGCTCCTTCATCTCGGATGAGGCGCCACGCAGAAGAGGAAGAGGCAGGGAGCGTGAGGGAGTGAATTATGCACAGCAGGTGAGGCAGAGCGAGCCGCTGAAGGTGATGGAGTCGAAGAAGCGGAGAGTCAATTGCCTCCAACAAGAATACATGTACTCCTTTGTAATTTGGGAAAATAATGTTGTTCTTTTTCCACAGGATTCACTCTCTCTCTCTCTCTCTCTCTCCTTCTCTCCTTCTCTCTTCCCCTCTGTCGACGTCTCTGGCTCCATTCCTGCTGACAGAGAGAGAACTAAAAAAGTGCCAACCCTGTTCTCTCCAGGCTTGAACTCTGTGTGCAGGCAGAATATAGAGTTTAGCTTTTTATTTTCTGTGTGACTTTTTGTTCAATGAGATTTAGAGAAGGTGACTTTTATCCCTTAGGAGAGAAGAAGGAAAAAGAAAAAAGAAGAGGATGCTCTTATGCACTCGCACACACAGAGAGCGAGGCAATTGGTTGAGTGAGAAAAATAAAAAGGGGAGGGTGGGGGTTGGGGGGGGGGTGGGGTTGTACAATGAAAACCCACTGCATAGCGACCCATTTGCTTAGTAACTGCTATCTTTGTATTTAACTCCTGGACTGCTTACTGGGACAAAAACAGGCGCAGGATATAATGAAATACAAAGATGTATTATGGGATATAACTAATGGAGCCGTGCACCCAGATATATCAAGGCTTACGCTCTGTGTTTAATTTCCTCCTCAGAGAATGAAATGACCCACAGTATTAACCTTCACGAGGAAGAGGCAAGATGCTTCTTCTTAAATGCTAGAAAGAGAGAGAGAATAATCATCTCTGGACTGCGCAGTCACAGAGGACACTCGGGGGGGGGGGGGGGGGGGGGTGCTCTCCCTATATCAGCAGCGTCCGGGGGGGAGGCCAGCATGAGTTCTGTACATCAAGGTGCGAGTCCAGCGCTGGTTTCGCAGAGTCGATCAAAAACGTCATGTGCCCAGCGTGTCCAACGGAAACACCGTATCCCATTTCTAATGAGCCTGGCGGGGACACCTTCCCGCGAGGTTGCCTCATAGTCTTGCCCTCAGGGTCACGGCGGGATGGGGCACGGGGATGCTTTAAAATTGTGATTAGCCCCTCGGGTCAAAGAGAGGTTCATCTGTAGTGCACCTTGAGGTCCGGCTCAATTTAGTACTCCCCAGTGAGTGTTCTGTTCTCTTTCATTTCCCCTTTTCATTGTCCATGCTCTTATTTCCTCTCTCTCTCTTACAGCTCTGGGGACTCATTTATAAAACAGGGCGTAGGATTCATATCAAAAGCTCAAAAAGGCGTATGCAAAAAACCAAAAACGTGGATCTGCCTCATATCCCGCCCTCTACAGGCCAACATTAGAAAGAACACGCCTGAAAAAATATATAATTCGAAGGGTGGAGGCAAAAATGAAACTTGTTTAATGGAATCTGAACGTAATTTGAAGTAAGTTGTTTTATATCTTTTTCAATTGAAGTTTCTTCTGGAACAGTTATGTCACGCGAGCACAAGTAACACTGTTGGTTCTAATGTTAATGATGAAGTGGATCAATAATCTGGCTTCAGTTCACCACCACCATGTGTCTTTCTCCCGTCAACTTCCAGGCACTGGTAGTCCGGAGGCAACGGTTATAAATGAGGCCCCAGGTCTTTGAGCTTCGTGGACTTGTGCGCTCGAAGGGGAATTTGGTGCCAAAGAAGAACAAAAACTGACAGTGATTAATTTCTTTTTATTTGTTTCTGTGCCTCTGAAAAATAGACCATTAAAGCCACATAAGTATGTTGATATTTCAACTCGGATGAATTACAACATGCTTTCAACCCTGTTTTTAATGTATTCAGACTAGGTTTGCAGTGTTGCTTTACCTATTTCCACCAGTCCTGCTCACATCCACAACTCCAGGGTTCTCTCGCTGGTCGAGGCAGATCTCTGCAGTTCGTCACAGTCTTTGAAAAGTTGGCCCATTTGCTGACAAACCTATTCTTCTCTCATTTATTGTACTAGATCCATATAGGAAATACCTTTTATCTTTGCGAGTGAATCTAAAAATAGTAGACTGGTGTATCCCCATGAGTTGACACGATGAAACATGTCAAGCATGACCAGTACATAGAGAAAGAAAATGGTGCATGTGTTGTGATGTACACCAAACACAGATATGTTGAAAGCAGCTCGACTGACCATATTTTTGCCTTTCTCCCCAAAGTTACAGTCTTTGTGTTTCCATGGACACTGCTTCCTCGGAGGAATATTAACAAAAGAGAGAATTTCGTTTTTGAAAAAGAGGACTTTGTGTGAAACCGTGGTGATTTGGTTCACTCTCATATTGGCTTCAGTCGATTTGTGGAACGAGTTGTCGGGCCGAGCAGGGACTGTGGGGCACTGCAGTCCTGCTTAGATTGATCACAGCATGGACAGTAGAGCCAATTGAGATGACCAGTAAATATTTCAAGATGTCTATGTTTGAGAGTATAATGACAAAGTCAATGTATCTGAGGCTATTAATTCAACTGTGGGTGTTGAATCTATAGCTGAATGCAGAGGGAGTAGAACGCAGCCTCTGCTCTTGCCTGTGTCAAGAGCCATGTGAGCTATGCTGAACCCTGAGATGTCCTCATGTAGGAAATAATGATCTCCTCCGTTTCCATTATTTCTGAATATAAGGACACCATGTAATTGGGTTCTCTGTTAATTCCACCCATCTTTTGCTTCATAGACTATTTGTTTATTTTAAGCTTTTCAAGTCCTGTTTTTTCAAATGTTCTTAACTTTGGGGCCATTTAAGATCCTTGTTTTGCTGCTGAAAGTGCTGCCCCGCAAACGGCTAAGCTGTTTATTGGTATCGATGTAATTGTGCTTTAAGATACTCTAGTTATTTCCATTAATTGCAGAAGTTTCATTCTTTGGGTAGTTTAAAGTGCATGTCCACATCTCCAAGCGTTCCTTTAATTAAATGCAACCGGGGAAGCGAAATGGTAAAACAACCCATTAGCGGCCTGACAATTGTCAAGAAGCATCTTGAGAGTGCAGGAGCTGAAAAAGTGTTTTCCCCCTCGTATCTGCTGCGAGGAGGCTGCTGAGCTCGCTGCACTAACAACAGTCCCATTAAATTACAAAGCAGCACGCTTCATGGTAACAGATGCCTCTGATAGACGATAGGTTCTTGTCAAGATTATCAGCGCCGCTCCGAGGCTGACTGTCTTTTTTTTTAGGGGGTGGGGGGGTGAATGAAGTCAACGAATGACAAAACAGGCAGAGCCAATCGTGGTTCGCCCCCCACCCCCCACCCGATAAGGCAGCGCACAGACACATCCTCCAGCTCGAGCCCTATGATGCATCTCCCTGGCTGTTTTCTGTTAACGCGGCTCTTTCAAGGCCATCTATTCTACCGTGCTGCTTGGAGTCGCAGCAAAGTCTTCCAAGTCAGCTCCCCCCCCCCACCTTCACAATCCGTCGACTGTGTACTGCAGGTACACTCAGGTGTCTTCCTTTTCTTCTTTTGTGTGAAGCAAAGGGGGAATAGCTGTCAACTCTGAAAAGCAAAAACCCCACCTTTCAGTCATCTAAGAAAGAGACGAGACATCACATTGTCCCACGTTCACGGTTTTGCACTGATTGCATGTGAGGAGCGACCCTGCACATGACTGAGCACATCTCCAATGCTGACCGGGCCACTTTCCTTTCCGGAGTGATTCCCCCTTTTTTTTTTTTATTGCTCTTTCCCCAACCTCCGGCAATGAGGGTTGCACTACGGCAAGACGGTATGTATCCCGGCCTATTGAACGGCCACTTTATCATTCTGATACTCTGGTCAAGAGCAGACTGGTGGACTCGAAATGTTTTCCCTCTGACCAGCAAGCCACACTCCCTGCCGCCGATAAAACAGACAGAGGTTTCATAGACAGAGATACTGTGTTTTACCGGGAAAAGAAAACCGTTCAGTGAAGACGGTGGAAGGTAAGGATGTTTCACCTGCATCAACACCATCCATCATCCACTTGGCCTTTTTTCTCCCTCGTACAATGCTCAGGTGGTTCCTCAGCATTCAGCGGCCGTTGCTACTCGTCAGAGAACTTTCTTTCTTCAGATCTTCCACAAACGGTGGTCACCACAGATCACATGACTCCTCTCTTGACTGAAAGAGGGGGACTAGTGTTTTAACTACAATAAACACTTGTGTATCAAGAGACACTGCCCCTGAAGGCCTTCTACACTGGACATGCTTTCAATTCTTTTTTTTTGCTTTCCCATTTCATTTGAAAGCGATCTCCAAGGCATGTATTGTTATTTTTAAAATTCTAAAATTGAATGTTCTGTCACTTTTTATTGAAAAAAGTAGAACTTGTCCATTCAAAGCTGAAATTGAATAGTTCATCTGTAACCTTCCGCTGACAATTGGATGAATGAAGAACATCATATTAGAGACTGATGAAGGAAAATAAATCAGTTTTTCCTCGCTCTTCCTCCTGTCACCTCCCACTGCAACATCCAATTTGAAAAGGAAATACTGAGCTTTAAACGAAGGAGGGAGGGTTTTTCTAAAAATGCTGTTCCACTGTTTCAGAATAGAGGAGATGTAACAGAATGAGTTATGTCAGTCATTATGCACGGAGCCATTTCTCTGGTCTATCCGTCAAAGCTGTTGATAGGTGAAAAACATCTCAGCACTAAAACAAAGCAATGTCGACAATACATAATCCTGGACGCAGTAACAGGCGCAAATTATTACTCGGTGGGGAAAAAAAAACAAAGAAACAGCAGGTGCAGCTGTTTCCAATTGTGCAGCCGACTCGCTGAGGCTTTCATGCAAATGAAATCAGTATTGTCTTCTCCTCCAGTCCACCAGATGGGCGGATCAGGTTGAAAGGAGGATAAACTTTTGCAGGTGTATTAAAACTCGGCTAGCTTAATAATACTGTGGCTATGTGATCAAAAGCTGTTTCCCCTTTTTATATTTTTGAATATTCCAAGTTACGGCCATGCGTTGGCTTTATAATCCAAAAATAGCAACAGTTTTATATTTAGCAGGTTTATGACCTTTGCTGACATTGCATGGAAGTGAATGGCAGATAGGGAGCTCATGCACTGACTCTTAATACAATAACATGTTTGTGGAATTTGAGTTGCAACATCAAATAAACTGAAAATGTTCTCAATTAATAACCAATTGATAGTTTGGTTACAATACATTAAATCATTTCTACCAACATGAATAGGGAAATTGACAAAATGTCTGATAAATGAAACAGGAAAGTAAAACAAGAAATAAATCATATGTAAGGCCAGTCATATACATGTATGTAAATAACATACAGAAGCAATATAAACATACAGACAAAGATAAATGAGACCAGTTTGTTTCCTGGTGTCCAGGCTTAATTCTACTGTATAAAATCAAACAAATGTGACTGAATTAAATATGTAAGTTTATATCATTTATTGTTATGTTCTTATACGTTGTCTTGGCGAACAGTTGTTCAATATTGTTGAACAAGCCGATAGATTCAGTGCTGCCTGCTTTATGTTCCAGTGGCAGAAGGGAAGATGTAAATGCACTAATCAGCAATCAGCAGCGTAACGATGAGTTTCACCTGCATGGGAACAGATGTACATATTTCAAATTACAGCTTTTGTTTGTGTGATCGAGCAGCAGCATCACGGAGACTCTAGATTCTGGACAGAGTGACAATGTGTTGTAAATACTGGATTCAAAACGGTGTGACTGAGAGTGACAGGTCCCACTTCGCCCTGTAACTTTGAAGGCATCACTGGTGAAGAAAACCACGAGAAACGCATTTGCTGCTTCATCAGGGGAGTGTGGTTCTTGGCAAACAAAGTGTACTTGGTGGGGCAGCTTGCAGCAGCCTGTGTACTGCATCCAATCAGAGCATCGCTCTCTCTCTCTCTCTCTGCAAGCTCCATCTGTCACCGAGACACGCCACTGTGTGTGAGACCCAGGCCATGGGGGTGAGCCTTGGGTGAGACTCTTTTGAGTTCTCCGGCCCAAAGCCTGGGAGATAAGAGGAGTTGAAGACCTTGGCGAAAGAAACTATCGCTGACAGAAAGGGAAGAGAAGCGGATTCTTGGGAACTCTCAGTGCCAGTTTGCATATTTTACTCCTCAGACTTCCAGTGTTTCAATACAGAGTCATGGTAAAGGTGACACAAGTAAAGAGATATGGGGATAAGTACCCCATGATATATATTAATCAAGATATGCTGTACAATAGATGTGTATTAGCAGTGTAATGTGCATTTGTTTCTTCATTTTCAAGGATAAAAATATATTTGTCCTCTTCAGTGAAGAACGTTTTATTCAGTTATCTACTGTTAATATAATGCCAATTTTTAGTTTGTATTTTATTTTGGTCTATCTATAATATTGCACAAGGCAACTATGGAATGGTGACTTTTGGGAAAACATTGTGGCTATGATGAATAAAATATAAATACAAGGTTAGGGTTGACAAAATAGTGACAGGGTTAGAGTTACTAAATATGTAACTTTGAGGATACGGGCACTGAACGTCGGCACGGACAGAATTTGTAAGATCTGGATCAGATGAAAACAGGTAATATACAAACAAAAGCTTGAGTACGGCTTTGTCACAGGAAAACAAATCGCACATACCGAACTGAACCACTTGCAATGGCAACAACCAAGTGGGTCTATTACTGGGAAATGAATCCAGCCTCTGACTGCAGATTCAGACCGGGCCAGTAACCAATGCTACAGGAGTGTAATGATATTCAACCATATACTTTGAGTGAGGATTCATAAACATACACATTTCAGTCTGTGTGTTGTGCTCGCCTTGTATAGTACAACTTGGATTATATTTTAATAAGTGAAAAAAAAAGAAAATGTCTGCATTAATTTGTTCTTACCACGGCTGTGAAATTTGTGCACCGGCATCTATCGGCGGTTCATTTATAGTCGGAACAAACCCCTGATTTTGCTCATCGGGTTCTGCTGCTGCCCATAGGAAGACTTTGATTAGCCGTTTCACACAGTGATGCTGAATCAACAGCAGCTAAACCGTTCCTCCAGGCCTCCTGAATTGGTAATCATGAAGTTGTAACGAGACCTCGGTTTGATCTTTCGGCGCCGTATATGAGATCACGCTGGCTCCCTGTGTGCTGGCTTCTGTTAAACCGCAGCATTAGAGTTTAGGTTTGGCCTAGAGTGAAAAAAAAAAAAAAAAAAAAAAAACTCACAGTGGGGGGTTGTAGTAGGCCACCGTCTCCTATCATCTCTGTTTCTCCAGTTAAGGGGTTTCAGCACCAGAAGGACAGAGTGAGGGCACAGAGAGGAGAGGAAGAGAGGAAACCAATTCTGTGTGACTTTATCTTTGTTTCTTGTGACTTTCTCATTAAGTGCGACACGTTCACATCTCCACACACACACACAATTATACAATCATGATTATTTCTTTTGAATGGATTCCACATGCATTTTTTTAATTTTGGCTTTAGTTCCAATTTAATTGCTGCCTAATGGTCCCGAAACACAACTGTGTGCAACCATTCACTGACCCCATCCTATCATGTATATGGTTAGACTGTTTTAAATGTCATTTTATGCGTTTTTTATCTTCATAAAGTAGATTGTGGGTTATGCTTTATGCATAGTCGCACTACAAATACATGTCTTTTTCTGTAATTCATGAAGTCATTATCACAATACAACTGAAAAAAGGTGATATTCAGTTTTGCTTGATTTAAAAAAGGTTTGATATTGCTGTTGTAATACAGCCCATCATACTCACTATTGGTCATTATCGTGCTACCAATAGAAATTACAGGGCCCTGAGACTGCAATCTTACACACGGGGCAATTCATTTGGCGGTCAGCATATTCCTAACCACATCTCACCCACAGGTCACAGACCTCACTTCCCTTTAAGTAAATGGAAACTTGGTCCGTGGAGACGTTGGACGTTGAAGTCCAGTCTGTGCACTAAGGCGAAAAATTGACACCACAGTATATTTGTTTCGGGATCACTCAGCCTTTTGTTACCTGCTGCTATTCTGTGTCTGGGAGAATTACTTTTTTTTTTCTCAGGAGAACATTTAAAGTAGATTGTTGGGGTTTATTTTGTGCTGGGTTCTAAAACTCTCAAATTTAGAGATGAGACAAAAATGTTAATTATTCATATTTGACAGAGAAATAACAACATGAATCATTACACGGTTTAATATAGCTCGTGTTTTATTCTGGGGAGAGCACTTCAAAGCCTCAAAAGTAACCTTCAAACTAGTGACCTTCACAATGAAAATGTCAAGTTCTAATGGATATTTGGGTCACGCAATCACGCTGTTGACTTACATCTTAAACTGTTTTTTGGGGTGTTTTGTGTTGAATTAGCCATTTTATTTATCGTGCCCACCTCCCTGCGAATGTTCTCACAAAACAAGTTCCTCCCTGACAGTAGTTTGCAGAGACACCATCAGCTTCAAAAGAGAAATCCTCCAGCAGATAAAGGACAGAGCTGTGAGATTTGTCTTCGTGAGACGACCGGATCATCAATGAAAAACGTCCTCTCCAGTCTGACAAGGTTTTTGGCCTTTTTTAAAAAAAATCAGACCACTTTTCTTTACTTGCTACACGGTGTGATTAACTGCATCAGTGAACCTCTGCCACTCTTCTTTGTGTTTCAAATGTCACTGCTCAGGCCCCCCCCCCCCTTCCACAGTCGCTGAACTATCTGGCTACACCGCTGCAGCAAGAAAACAAGGAAAGACAACATTGTCTCTCGGACCAGGAGAGGCACTGTTTTAGCACATCTGGCCGACTTCTGCTGTTTCCAGGTAATTTCCCCTTCCTCGATGAAGACGCCTCTCTTCATCGTGGACCTGCACTTCACGCTGCCACGTCACACTGGTGGTGAGTGCTGCACACCTCACTGCTGCATCCTTAGAGCCTTAGAGTGTTAGTTGAGATCATCCACAGCTTGACATTTGACTGCGCTCATGAACCTTAGACTGTATAAAAAAGATGAACGACTCATCTCCACTTCTTCTAGCTGTATAAAACTGAAGCCAAAATATCTTGGATACGGGTTCTGCCATTCAGAGTTGGTGCTGCCATTTGGAACCAGGGTGTGCACATAGTGATCATGGTGTGGGGCTGTGGTATCAGGGTCCTGGATCTCACTTGACGTGTCACCCCATTGTTTCATCAAATTACATTTTTATTTACTTGTGCAACTCAAACCAATCTTAGCGGAAGCATAATTATACATCAGTGTGATACAGACTCAATACAATGACAAACAGCTTTGGTAAAAATGGATTTAATGTGTACTTTTTTGTTGGTTCATGTTCCATCTGGCAACATGGAAGGGGTGGAGTTTATGAACTATACTGCAACCAGCCACAAGGGGGTGATCAAGCTGATTTGGCTTCACTTTTGGGAGCTGGCATGTCGTCAATCTTGACTTTCTAAGTTATAAACCTGTCTCAGATCCTTTTCTTGGCCAAATAAAACGGGGAATACATCAACAATCCTTCCCCTTGACCGTACTGTTTGGACATTATGGGACTAAATGTCCCGACTATTCACCATCAGCCAATACCCTGCACTTTGAAATTCATACATGATTCATACTATTCCTGTTTGACTTTTTATTGTCGCCATAAACATAAAACTGAACTATCTTATACTGTAACTGCCTCATAAAAACAGCACTGGTTCTACTCACAGAGGGGAGTTTGTGTTATTTTGTGGTGTTGTTGAATTATATTCTTTTACTGAACCCCACTCATGCCTGGAGATATCATGATTTAAGATGGCGAACCTTCATGCCAGAATCTATTTCATTCGCATTGAAACACAGATTAGAGAATCTACTGGAGGAGGCAAAATAATTTAAAGCAAATGTCCAATGTAATTTCAATAAGCTTGACTTTTCTGGGGATTGATGACTAATCGTAAGCTCGGTAGCAGATGTTATCAGTTTATCAACTGGGTTGCACCATTCACTTTTAGTTTAAACTATTCTTTCAGATAAAAACAACAACAAAAGTGCAAAGGTTTGCAGACCGTAATACAGCAGTCAATGTTTTGTATAGATTTTCTTTTATACTAAGTCCAATAGAAAGTTCAGTAGCTCAGAGATCTTTATTTTACCGCTTCAATATTTTTTTATGAATGAAATACAATGTATAATTGTGAACCAATTATCAAGGGGAAGAAAACAGAAGAGCACAGAGAAAATAAAGGAGAGGCTGTGAATAGTGGTCACTCTGTTATTCTTTTGGTCACTGACATTCTTTTAAAGATTTAATGGAAACCTTTATGTTTAGATGTCACACTTTACAGCTGCAGCCTCTTGCATCTCTGGGGACGGGTGTTAGTGATTGCCCGCTCTTTGGGAAAGTGACACAAGTGGAGTGGAGGCTGTGACCTGTGCTGCAGCGGAACAGAGATGAATCAGAAGCCCAGTGGGTTGTTGGAAGAGACGCGTCACTCTCTGCCGCAGCGTCTCATTGAGGCATTGCTGCTGTAAGATGTACAAGCTAAGCTGAGAATTCTTCAACGATATTGAACTTGAGTTTTTTTTACATTGCTACACACTTGATTTCCTGTCTGTGTAACCTAATGCAGCTGAGAGATGCAGCCTGGAGGGTGTAGGTGTACGAACGTATAGATTTTCTTAGTGAATTTTCACGAGGCTCCGGGCAAACCAATGAGGAAAACACTTGAATGGTCTTTTTATCCAGCGGGGTTTACAGGTAGGTTACAGGTTTTTTTTTTTAATCAGTCATTTCATCTTTGTACAACCGCCTCAATGCCAACTGCTAGATATGCAAATAATTACTGCTCCATAGAGAAAGCCAAGTGTGAAATAGTGCACCCTGCCATAATTCCTCCCTCTGAATTATATGCTGCAAAGCCAATGTAAAAAAACACAGATGAATATGCCACTTAAACCTTACAGGAACCAAAAGGCTCCCATTACACACCATCAGGTACAAAGACACTTGAATTAGAGAGGCTCAAATATAAACACATGAACATCTCACCCTTTATTAGGTAGCTGACATGTTAATGCGACCTTCCTGGGTAAATGCATTTATTTATGTGTGGTCCTGCTTTGTCGTCACAGACGTCAATGTCAAAACCACCGGCGGGAACAACATCTTATCTATTACTCATATCTCCTTTCTATTTGGATATGTTCTACCTCTCCGAGTGATCCACAAAAAGAAGAATGCACCCGATTCTGAATGTGCATCTACCAAGGTTCACCGTTTGATCGCTGTGCTTGAAAACTGCTCTCATGGCGGAGAGAATCACACCAGCGGAGTTTGGGCCATTCTAAAAGTGCCTTATATCCACAGGCGCAGGCCCCGCTTAGACATGAAATTGACTCCTGCTGTTTGCAACTTCTTCCACTCAGCTGGAGTCCTTCAATCTAAAGAGCCTGGGGTTTCCAAAGCCCTTTCTCCTTCGCCTGTTGGAGCTGCATCCCAAACAAACAGCAACGCGCCCGGCCCTGAGAACAGCGATGCCAGCGGAAAAAAAAGGGACATTTATTCAAAGAGGCAGCTATTTGCATCTGCTTAAATTTGACATGGTGTTATTTTTTTATATATTTTATATATATATATAAAATGTATTTTTTAAATGTGATTTATTTACCAAATAAAGAAAATACAAAAGAACATTTCCGTTTACATCAAAAGTCAAGGCCATTTCTCTGTACCTTCTAATATTTGAGCGTTGGCTAAAAAGCTTCTGGAAGCTCAGAATCAAAGGGCTAAATGATCACAATGACTCTATCAAGGCAGGCGATTGAACGTGGCCTTATCAATAATTCATAATGCAGCTTTGTTTTGGATTCAATGTCGTATTAATAAACATAAAGTCAGACAGAAAGGACATTTTGCCAGAATACCTTTTAGGAACTGATTTAATTTATTCATCAGATCCTTTGGGATTCCGGAAAACAAAAAAACTAAAAAGTGAATGCTAATGTGAACAAATAAAAGCCACATTGTAGAGGTTTGTCCCACAAAAGAGCAAGGACACAACTATACCTATAGTTAGGAAATAACTAACTATAAACCCCTTGTTGTGGTTGTGATGGTACAATCATCATGGTGAGTAGAAGAACTCTGGGTTAATTCACTGCACTTTGGGCAAATGTTCTCTCAGTGGAACTATGAAAAGATTATGTTATCACATGTGAGAATGTATTTTCTTTGATAAGTATTAGCAGAATAACCTGTGTTGCAATGAGTTGAAGTCTGGAAAACACAGAGGCATTGTTTTAAGCCTGAGTTTAACTTTTAAGAGACCGTTATACCAATTTGGTTCTCTTGCATTGATGTTCCAGAGATGTGACAAATAAAAATGTCCTCACACGTCATTCAGATGCGTTTGTCACCGATTCAGAAATGAACACATGGCATCACATTCTGTCCTTGTCAGGTCAGTGCAGGAAATCGTAAAACTATGCTAGAACCAGGAAACTCAGACAACACAAGAGATATACGGCAAAAATCAAGGTCATACACAGGTAAACAGTCCGATAAAAAAGCAGATAAATCCAAAAGGGAGCAGGCAAAAGTCACACCGTCGGAAGCAGCACCAGCAAAACCACAGGAGGGCTTGTTACCCGAAGGCACCTAAAGACAATGTGGCAGGAAGTGGTCAGTGAGCAGGTGTATATATACTGGGTGAGTGATTGGTGATGAGCTGCATGTGAGGTGAGTGCAGTGGCAGGAAAGTGAACAATGGGAGGAAGTGAAGTTGGAGTCCATGAACAGAGAGAGTGAAAAACAAAATAAAACTGGAAGTCGGTTTAGCCTGGATCACACTCAGTCCAGAAGAATGTGTGGCATCTTCTGCAGCCTCTTTCCCCGCTGGTGGAGGACGTGACCTTTTTCCTTCTTAAAATGCACACACAAGCTTTTCACACTGCAAAATGGACTGTAAAGATAAAAAGATATTAAGATTCAAGCCAACCAGACACTTCAAACGCAGCGATTAAGATGCTTCAAAAAAAAAAGACAAACATTCCACGACTCTGCATGAAGAACATCTCCAATAAATATTTTCTGTTTGTGCCTGGACATGAGGTGTGATAGTTGGTTTGCAGGGCGTTCTGAGAAGCGTGGAACTGAGCAGATGCGGTTCCCTGGCGGCTTATTTTGGTTCCTCACAGCGGATGTTTTCCCCGTCTCTGTTCTTCCAGGGCTTTACGCCAATGATCTAAAAATCCAGCATACACAAGCATAACTAAAGCAAAGTCTTGTTTTTGAAGATGGATGACTGTGAAAAGAAAAAAATATGTCGATAACAAGTTGTGTTTTGAGTTTGAAGTGTAAGAATTATTTTTAATTATGGGATTTCATGTCTTAATTCAATAAAATCCAGAACAACGTTTTTAACCTCAAAATAAGACAACGTGGTTCAGTTTGCTTCAGTGATTGTATATCAGCAGAATTTATACGTGAGGCAACTGATTGAAAATATCCATATCTGCAATATTTTTCTTTAATCTATTATTCATTAATAAAAAATAAAAAAACATGCTAATCTTAGCTGATTCCCCCACTGAGGGTCACAAGTATTTTGGCACCCTACATACTTGCTTGAAAATATAATACATCTTATAACAATGTACACGAATATACAGTAAACTACGTGATGTATCGAAGTATGTAATTACCCAGATGGAACATTGAGCCTCTACGTCTGGCTCTTGCTTGACTCATCATCACACAAAGCATGACTTGCACTTTCAACAACGCGTGTGAAACACACAGTATCAGATATTCGCCGCAGACATTGACTGCGCTCGCTGCAAGGCAGAAGCAGCTGTGTTTTATAATGCAGTTTGCATTCTCTGTTCCCCATTAAATCCATTCCTCGGGACAGACTTCAACTTGTGACCCCTCTATTAGCCCTTGTGCACCCGGCCTGGTGATTAGAGGAACATTAGGAAATTAAAGGCAAATTGCATTACCAGGGAAACAGATGGAGGTGCTGCGGAGGACCTAACATGCAGGAAGTGGAACCTGCTGATGCTCGGACTTTCCTACAAATCTGTCGGCCAAGGCACGGAGCTAAATGTCACCCCCAGGTAGCAATTTCTCAGGTGGCACATTCTGATCAAGGATAAGGCCTATCAGTTGTGCCACAGTGTTTTAATCTCGGAGTGTGGTGAGGGAGTGTGATGTTGTTTCAGCCCTCAACAACTCAGGCATACTAATCAGACGTGGGTAACGTCGAGCAGCGGCAGCCTCTGTGTTTACGCGCACTCTGGGGTTTAGAGGAAATGTGCTCTTCATCTGTAACTATTGTAAGCTGAAACAAAAGTGACGATGCAGCTAAAGTAAATGCAGATTGACCTCCAGGATAGTTTAGTTCTTCACTCTGTGGGAAAATGCATACTTAAAATATTTCAACGACACGATCAGTATCTAGAGACATAGATTCTTCTGACATCCACCCATCGATTGGATTCTCCAGGCCAGTCTAAAAGATGAATCTTCTGTTCACCCTAAATTGACACGTTATGTATGTTTCATGCAGGAGGCAAACTAATCACCGGACACATCTAAGGAAGCTTCAACACGTCCTTGTTTGGTACGGACCTTAAGACTTTTCAGTTGAATGTTGTCCAACCAGAAGCGCTGGTCTCGGTCTGGATCCAACAAACCATAGTCTGCATAATTTGCAGTGTGTGTTCAGACAAATTGCAGGAACTGAAGACAGCATTGAACAACAGAAGAAGAAAAATAAACGGGATTCTTTGCAGTCAATACCGAGGACGCTCATTTTGCTGGCAGTAAAATGCCATAACAGCAATTAGATTAACAAGGTTTCAGTCATTTTCTCTATTCAAATGCGTTGAAGTATTTTCATATGCACTTTATTCAGAAAAGTAATGCCGAGATCTGTCGCACGCCGGTGTACAAGCCAATGTTAAGTATAGAAAGACACCGCCCAGGTAGGCGATGATGTCAGGAGATGTGTTTATAGGTCCTTCAGTGCACTTTCTAAATGTGAACCTAAAACCAATCAAATCTACACATCTTCAAAATACACAAACATGTTGTTGCTATTTAATATTTGTTGACACGCTTCATATTGTGTACCACTGTTGTAAATGAGAACATAAACACACCACACGAGTTTGGCCTACATAATTTATTCCCAATTTCCTCCTGTGATTGTCCATACTCCTCTGGGATATCTTATGAGACATATTCATATTTTAAATGTTACCCCAGTGGAGACAGGGCTCATTGCTCATCTTTTGATGGCAGAGGCGTGTAATGAAAGATGGCCTTTGAGGTTTGGAGGTGTGAGCCTGTATCAAATGCAGTTTCACTGAATTAGGGGATGCATTTTCTTTTTTTTTACAAATGATTTAACACTGGCGTAACGAGGCAAGGTTTATTTCACTCAAAGATTTGAAGCTATTATACTGCATGGATTTCTCTGGCTGACACTGCTCTTCAAAATGTTGTTACTGCTCAGTTTCCTCCTCAGACTCACAGGGAACAGAATATTTTAAGTTGCATAGTTCTGCGCTTTTATACTTCACAGAAACTAATAAATATGTATTTTTTTGTAGTCTCACTCTTGGCTGCTGCTCAGTGCCTGGAGATATGGGAGTTGTGCTGGTGCTTTGACAGTGTGACAGGTTTAGTGCTGGAGGATTGTCAGATGTCTCTCTTGCCAAATATTGTCCTCAGCACAGATTTCCCCCGAGCCCACGTCTCCACAAACACAAGGCTCACATGAGAGCGCCACCAAGGTGACATTTGTTAACAAAGGACATGGGATTAATGTAATTATGGTTTACATTATTTCATATCTACACATGGACCCTATTATCACCACTTGCCCTTTGTACGACTTTTAGTGACTTTGGAGTTTCCCCGTTTTGTTTAGAAATTTCTCCCCTTCTGTCGGTTGTGATTACACTTCCAGTCTTTCTTTCCCACCTGTTTCCTGTTTCACTGGTTTCTCCTTTGCTAATAAGCTCCAGTGTATTTATAGCTTCATGTTTCACCTCTTGAGTTGCCAGAACACTGTGAGTTTCTGTCTGATTTACCTGCGTTTGGCCATTTTGACTGTTCTATTTGGATTTTGTATATCTGCCTGCACCCCTCTGGATTTGTTTTTCTGTTTGGACACTCGCCCTGGTTTTTGACTCTTGTCTGTCCGACCTCTTTCTCAGCTTTGTTCCTTTTTTTGTGATGAATGAATTTCTGAACTGCCGGGAAAAGCGCCGGAGAATTGTACTAAACTGATTTTATTGTTACTCAAAAGAACATTTAATCAAGTAGAATGTATTATCTTGTGTAGCAAAGTAGAAAGTGGGTCGGTGTAAACGTATCAAGTAATAATACAGTTATAAACTATTGAATGAAAGCAATCTCTGGGCAACCAGGTCTATATGTATTGTATTTCAATGCATATATGCCATTCCAAGATGAGAACTGCACCAAATGCAACCAATGAAATCCAGTTAACCTGTGTATACAAGTGATAATTGATATTTGATTAAAAAAAGTCTATGGACACTACTGCAGGTGTGAATTGAATACATGCACCCAAAAGCACCAGAAATCAAATAACCTGCCACTGCTTAGACAATAAACCTTTTTCCTGGCAGCCATTCAGACCTTACAAATTACAGCTCTGTACCTAAATGATACCTAAGTGTTTACCTTGTATTTCATGTTATGATGGCTGCCATTGAAAGGGTCTATAGGAGCCGAACACAGCTGCAAACAAACTCCACTGTGGCTGCAGTCAACAAATAGACAAAAGCAACATTGCTGAGAAAGACAATGCCGCCAACACTCAGGTTTATGTTGTATTTATCTTTGCAATATCCTGAAACCTCTAAAACATTTTTCCCTTGGGCCATGAGCTAAAATGGATATAAGTTTTGTAGGAGTACAGAGTCGGATAATTCACTATGGGCTAGTCACTGTAAAAGCACATACATACACACGTATGATGTGATACTTTTGTATATATATTGATTAGTGGAGCTTAAGCAGAGACGGTTGCATGCATACATCTCTATAACCAAAGACATGCATGTGTCAGTGCTTTCAGCTGTAGGTCTCTATGTGTACATTGATTCAGAGCATAAACTTAGGTGCAAGCAGCAATGTGGTGCTTGTTTCTCATGTAATTGTTTGTGAAATGTAGTTTTCATATGTAAGCTGAAATAATAATGATGTGACTCATCAGATTTTGCACAAGGACCAGGTTAGTTACTGGCAGGGGTCAAACACACACATACATGGATTAGTAATTACTTATTATTTTCACAAAGTCTGTGTGAACTTTTGTATTATTTAAAATGGCTTCAACAGCTTTTGTCAGGCTGGGTCTGTTAAATATTTATTCTGAATTTCAGGAAAATCTTAAAAGTCTTAGATCAGTAGGAAACATTTTTTACCTGAGCTACGAGTTGTGTTTTATTCTTGTAGGAATTGACAACCAAGTGATATTTCACATTTACCAACATTCACCTGTGACACAACAGGAATGTGAACCTGACAGAATCTGTGTTAAATGTATTTTACACAACAATACAACCTGCTTTTTGCAATTTCCACACCCATCGAGTATGTGTTTGATAGATGTTTTCTTTGTGTTAAAACAACACACCTTTGTATTGACCCCACTGACCAAATCGATGTGTTCAGGTACAGACATGTTGGTTGAATCTGACACATTGGCCCTGAGCTGAGCACATTTTGTTCGAAAAAATATTGAATCATCTCAATTAATTTGTTCAGCAATTAAATGTGTTGTTTCTTTGAAAGGTGCTCATAAATAAAATGCTTTTTTAAACGTAATAACGTGTAACTTTAGCTATTACAGTAGCTGTTATTATACAGTTGTGCCACAGCAAACTAATTATCTAAAAATATATATAGGTAATCTATTTAGCTAATTATGTAGGAAGTTTTTTTTTTATCTCATTATCAGTATGTAACATTTTAATTAAGTCAAGCTATTTCTCTGTTTTTTGCATGTGCACCTGTAAAAGCTAGGAGAGCGTGGTCGTTCTGGCATCGCATAAAGGTCATTTTAACATATGGAGGAGATATAGCAGACGCTGGGATGATGTATAAATATCAGCCTGCCATTGTTTATTTGTTTATAAAGGGTAGAGCGGCGAGATGATGCTGAAATATCAAGCAGCGTTTTCTCTGCGACACTGGGGCCGTGAGCAAACAGACCAAATACTATACCTTACTGTCATGTTGATTGGATCTTCAACCATGTTGATGAAGTGATCATGGCGATTGTCTCCAGGATCGTTAGAACAGGTAGAAAATTGAAGTTTTTACAAAAATGTTCAATTAAAAAAAAAAAAATGCAGTTATAGCACAGCCTAGTGGATATCCTCTCCAGATTGTCACAAAGGGCGGACATTTTGTGAAAATCAGACAATACGTTAGTGAGATATAAGACATCTACTGTGCAATTAGATAAATATGCATTACCTTGTAGATTAACACAGATTGATCTGGGTTAAGTGCACTATGTATAAAGTTATATTTATACTGCTCTGAGTGCATTGAAAAACAAATAAACTGCAGTAATCCATATGGGCCCGAATGGAGGAATGTTCGGTTAAAGCGAGACTGTCACAACTGCAACTCGGCTTATACCAATCTGGGATCTGTTCCTCACGTTCAGCTGGAGCAGATGGTCTCCCACTGCTACAGGCACTGCTTATCATAATGATGTAGTCATTCTATATCACAGTAGTTGTGGAAAATACAGAGTCTTAAAAATTCCCTCTTTGAATGTGGTAGTTACTTCTTCCAAAGGCTCCCATTACTGGACCGTCAACTGGGAGTAACATTGTCATTTTGTCACACTTGCTATGTCACTAAGTAAGCACTCCCCTTTGATGCAACATGGGAAGAGAAGCGAGGCATATTTTGAAAGCTGCAATTTATGTCTATCCTTTGAACCTGGAAAGACACACTGAGGCTCCATCCATGTGTTTTTTCTTTTGTTTTCTCCGTTCTGCCTCCCCATCGTTCATCGTCCTTCCTTTTTAAAAATTGTTTATATATACTCTGCAGGTGAGCGCAGAGAGACAGGCTTTGATAATCATGACTGACCCAAGCAAGCTAGGATTTCACAGATAATTCCTCCAGTCTCTATCTGCTCCTGATTAGGTAGCTGGCACGTGGCAACTCGAAAAACTGCCCAGAAATTTGACAGTGTCAATGCGATCGGGGCGAGGTCGGGGGCCGGGGAGACCCGCGGTGACGGCTTCACAGTGAATCAAACTGAAAAGGCCCCTTTATTCCTTTAACATGTCCCTGCAATGATTAGAAGCCATTTTATGGGGGTTTAAGACACATCACAGGAGGCTGCATGCGTCTCTTCTTTTCTCCCGCTACTCTTTTTCTCACTCCAGTGTCCCTCTCCTTCTCTGTCTGTGTGTGTGGGTTCAATCACTCAGGTTGATCTCAGTCAGGAATTTTGGAGCTTAGGCATTCATCTTTTCAGCATTTCTCCCCAACACATATTCCTCAGTGCACGGGGGCCATTGTATTAAAGAATTAAACCTCTATCGGTCCCAGAGAACAACCTAATAGCCAATTTCATGCAAGAATGATGAAGACAAAAGTGGAGGGTTATTAGTGGAAAAGAGAATAGTTTGGTGTCACACCTCAGGGATCTTTGATAAGAAGTGAACAGGGATAACTATGGGCAGTGGCAGAGCTGTAAGACAGTGGCAGGGGCTCCTTGTAACTTGGCGATAAAGTAAACAACAAGGCAGAGGCATGTCTCTCAGATTAGCACATGCACAAAGAGAAAGGATTGACAGTCTTATTTGTAGTGGAGCTTTCTCAGGCACAGCTACAGATGGGGTTGACACTTTAAATGTTTACATCAAAGCATAAAGGATCCTACCTGCCTGGGATGACTGGTACACCCATTAGCCTCTTTACATATGTCAACGATTCCAGCAAGAGCTTACCGAACAAAGAAAAGCCCTGTAGAGGGTCCTCAAAAAGGGAGGTTCTTCTTCAAAGTAGACAAATGAAAGAAAAGGATGAGGATGCTTTTAACGAGCAACAGCCACTTATTAAAAGCTTTTAAATCTACCACCCTAGACAAACCCTTAGCTGTCCGAAAATATCTCATATCTGTCTGATACCGACAAAGCCACATGGACGGGGGGAAATAAACAGCCAGAATTGTTGTGTACTTTAGAGCATGTCACCTAAGTGGGGCTTTGTTTCCATCACAGAGAGTGGTACTATTTTTAAAATTGCCAAAACTGTAGGTGTCTGTATGATCTGAAGATATGTGATGAGACAACGGCCTCATTTTGTGCCTCTTTGTAGCCATCTTTGTGGTCATCATGTTTCTTTGTTGTAATGTTAACTGGTTTTGTCTCCAAAATGGCCGACTCTTTGTAGTTCTTTGACTTTCTAACATTAACAGTCACCTCATACAGACGTCCTGGGCCAATGGTCCCTTGATCACATACGCCTGGTTGGTTCCTTCAGTAATCCATCCATGTTGAAAGGCTAGAGGATGTTTATGTTTTTCGGTACATAGATGCAAAACTAACACTAAAATAGAACAGCAGTGGAGCGCCTATACCTTCCCCGAACACAACAGTCCCCTTAAAGTCAATCAAGCTGCACCAAATTTCACAAACTCATAGTTGTCAGTTCCCTAAATTTGCTTGATTGTTCCGTGGGAAAAGAAAAACGCCCTGTCTCACAAAGAAACTAAAAAAAGTTCCTGGATCTGCCCCTGATCTGAATCCTGACCAATATTTAATGGCTTCTTCCCTAAGCCCTACCGCACCTCTTCACCACGCTATGTGGGAATCTGTCCAACACACTTGGACAGGGCTGAAAACCTCCTCTGCGAAGGTAAAGCTGATGTAGAATACAAGCTAGTTTGATCAACACTTAGTCTGGATATAGGAGAGTTGGTCTGAACAGAGCCTTTATTGCCTCTCATTGTTCCAACTGATGCAAAGTGTGAAGATGTAAGAGACGAAGGCTAGGATGTGTTCATGAATCTCACTCTCTTCTCTGAAATGTCAACCGATGTTTTTCATCTCCTCAGAAGGCAGCGGCAATTATGATCAACACAACATAACTACAGCCATACATGAGTACTTGAAAGGGGCAAAGTATTCTTCCATCTGTGGCATTCTATGTTCACAGAAGAAATATCACAGGACGTGATGTTCCTGCTCCATATCTCTGTTACAGTATGTGGGCTGGTCTGAGAGTGGGAAAATAACAGCAACAAAAAATACATACATGTCACTCTGCCCAGTGTCCTTGTACCTTTGGAAGTAGCATCAACAGTTAACGAGAGCTGGGAGACACCAAAGACGGTCAAAGACGAACAAACACCACCTTAGAATAATGCATAGCTACAATTTGTTCTCATATATACGCAAGTAAATACAAATGACTAAACTATCATAATCAAATACATGTCAATCCCTACAGAGATAATTATATTCTTAATATACCAGGGACCTGATTGAAATACTCTCATATTACTACAGTGAGCTATATTTCAGTAGAAATTAAGGTATCAATGTTTGAATTTTTAGATATTTCCATTTAATATTAAAGGGGTATTTCCCACCATATTAATAGGTTGCAGTCATATCATAAAAAGTATGCAGTGGAGAATAAAGCTTAAACTGCTGAGATTCCCAGATCATCAAAATGTCACAAAAGTCAATGTTCTATTTTAGAGATCATTGAGAGTGCAATGAGGAATATGATTCAGCTGGAGGGGGAGAGACATGAATGATTTCCTGAGGAGCTGAGAATTGTTCTTGTGAACAGTGGTGGTCCTGTTCATTCTAAATTCAGGACAGGAAACCAGTCAAGTAGCCCTGGTGGAATGGGAAGGACAGGAGAGGAGCATGATGATGTTGACATATTTTTTCAGTATTCTATTATAATATATAATAGAATATTTTTTAAATGACAAAACCAAGTCTAATATTATTTAATCTGTCATCCTACAGACACCTTGTACATAGAATAAGGGGAATTTGACTTAAAGACATTAGTAGATCTTTTTAGATTATAACAACGTTCAAATATGAAAGACATTAAGCAGAGTTCACTATAGCATGCAACCACCCTGTTCTGTATAAAGTGAGTGGGCAACTCTCACTTGTACACAGTAAAGCGTGAAATGCAGCTGCTGTCTGTCTGAGAGAGAGTTGACAGGATTTCAGAGCGTGGAGAATGGAAATAAGAAGAGCCATTGGAAGTGGTTGGTGACTTCCTGGAGGAGTTACTGGGGTCTTCTGTCTGCCTCTGATTACCTTGCTGCCCCAATTTCCACAACTCCATCTTAGGATGTTATTTTCATTTTCTTCAAACAATTCTGGTACAAAACACGTGTATTAAAATTTTAATATTCAACATGTTTACATAACCATTTTTTCCTACTACTTTCCTAAAAATAAGGAGACATTGTCTAGTGGCCCCAAATTTGCTGGGTAACAATGATAACAATACATGGCCTAGATTTTGTATATAAAGCCCTATGTCAAGTCCAGTATGAAGCAGGACAACTCTAGAGAAACTATTGAATTTGCACCAAACTACGTCTTACATGGTAGAATGTACCTTTCAATGTGACTTTCAAAACTGACCCTTATGCAAAGACTGTATAAAGGAAAAAAACATTTTATGTAAGGTTGTTTTCACACCTACCTTGTTTGGCTTGGACCTTCTGAATTTCCAGTTTAGTCCGAACCAAAAACAACAGGGGTGGAAGGTGTCTCGCACCACGGTCCTGACAAAGGGTACAACATTTAGTCAATCCAAAAGATCAGTTCATTGTGTGAAAACACCTTTTGGATCATTTTGACCTTACTGACCCAATTGCAGTGAAGTTGGGACATTAAACGAACAAAGGAAGATAGGGAAGCCTCAGCGCCTCATAGGGTTAATTGCTGTTTTAGCCTCTGACAAACTAATGTCATGTACTGCAACTGAAGTTGGTGATGCTTGTATTAATACCATATTGATATTACAGTGGCCACAACATTATCGAAATGAACCGTTCGCTCATTTACTCCATTCAAACGGAAAGACCCTGCTGAAGTGACGTGTCAGATGTACGCCTGTCTGCAAACCAATCAATGTCAAGTCAGATGTAGAAGCAGCTTCACCTTAGTGATGATGACAGGACGTATGCATGTCATGCAAACGCTTTGCCAAACGTGCGCTCCCATAATTGCTTTGTGAAATCAAAACTCAAATATATAGAATGTAACAAAGACCTCGGTGTAGACCTCGGTGCAGACTGCAGTGCTTTTATACAATCATACTCCACCGTATGCCATATATTCATATTCTTGACTTTCTTCTGCATTAATCTTTAAATTCCAGAGGTTCGTCTGCACAATTCTTTCCTCCTTCTTCTTTCATGTTAATGGAGGAAGTAGTAGAGGACACAAGGAGAGGACCTGTGCAGGTGGTGGAAAGTATCTTTACGGTTTGACACTAACCTTTGCATGAGCGAGAGAGATCTTGCTCTCAATTACTTTCATGAATTTTTCATCTCCCGCATCACATGAGCAGCACACTTCAAACAGCTAAAAAGCACCAATAGAGCCGTACAGGCCACAGGCAGCCATCAGCCATCAAACCTCCGCACTCTCCGTAGATCAGTCTCACAGCAGTGAATGCAGATGATCACGAGGAGGGGAGTACTGCAGGGTCACTTTAGGGAGGAAGGGCATGTAGACATTTTAATGTCATTGAATTCAAACTTCACTTTTTCTAAGGTTTTTTTGGTTAAATTTGTCATTTAAAACCCAGAAACCGTACGCTTTTAGCGCAAAGATAAATCCAAACAAACTTAAAAAGAAGACGAAAATAGATCATCGGCTGTCAGGGGGAGTGTTGCAAATGATATGATCTCATCTTTCACTGACAGCTGCTGAATGGTTCTGTTAATCATTTATGTCATTCCTTCCCGGCACTTTGTTTCCCTTGGTTTCAACTGACAATTTCCCCTTAAGCATGAAGACATCAGGGAAGCCCAGTGGCCTCAGGTAAGAAAACAATTTCTGTTTAATTTGTGCTTTAAAGACTGCTGGATGGGGTCAAACCAGCCTCCCAGGGAATCGCTCTCATGCGGCTTTAACAGATGAAGGCAGCCGTATGTTTTTCCTCACTGTCAGCACTTGACAGAAACCCCTCAGAGAACCTTGCTAACAACAGGTGAAGGGAGGCCCGAGGGAGCAGCCTTATTGGCACATCAGAATGATCAATTTGACCGCGTCATTAGTGTGTGGATCTGGTGTTGGGAAGAGAAATGTGGCTGAGGTGGCAGAGCGGTCCGTCCTCCAACCAGAAGGACGGCAGCTCAATCCCAGCCCATTCCGAAGTGTCCTTGGGCAAGATGCTGAGTCCTGAATGGCCCTTTAGACGTTGAATGCACTAATTGGAACTCGCCTTGTATAAAAGCGTCCGCTAAATGACACGTAATGTAAAATAGTGTTTTTAACTCTAACATTTAGTGAAGACATGCAGCAAAGCGCCATATAATGTAATAATTACACATACATTGAGGAAACAGCAGCATGAGACTATTTTTGATTTATGTTGTTTAAAAGACCTGCAAATAAATGTAGCACTGAGCATCTACATTATTTACATTTAGATCATGGTTGATTCCATTAAGATGAAATTTTAAAGATCATGGAGATTTAATTCCTGCTTGATGTTTCCAGACACCTATGTTTACTAACGGCAACATGAAGTGCGTTTTAATAATACAGGTCCCCGAGGTCTGTTTAAAATGATGTGTACTGACAAGTGGGGCAGCAAACGTGTCTTGAAGCGGCTGTGCTGTCAAATATTCAACTGAAGAGGAGCAACTCGTGTATCTCTTTACGGCGCATTCAAACCAGCCACTGGCTGCAGGCTTTCATTCTTAAAGATCGTTTTACTAAAGACAACCAAGAAGACAATTAACAACTGTGGATGTGCAGGTTTTAATCCTTTGTAAGGACTCTACAACGTGGAGTGGGGGGAAATTCAGTTCCCTTTCTGCGGGGAAGAGGAAGAAGAAACTCAATGGTCGACAGAGTTTGTGGACATTTTTTTTCAAAATCTTAACTTGCTGCCTTTAAGTTTTATTTAACACACTATTAGTAAAATGCTGAGGTGTAGGGTTGCAGCATTTGTGTTAAACTAAATTAATTGCTTGTGGGTTTTAGCATTATTTTTAGCAACACAATAGGAGCAACAGTCTTTTTCTTTACCTCACTTTCAGCTCAAAGTGAATTCTAAAATCCTTCAAGGATTGTAGCTTTGAAATTGCAGGCAGTGGACCAGACAGAAACACGCAGCAGCAAATGGTGAGCTAATGGAACATTTTAGGCTGTAATGTGAAATATATCAGCTATACACAATGATAGAAGAGGGTTTTTTTTACGTGTAACTGATGCTTTATTGTGTGCCAAGACATTACATGGTGTCTAAGAGGATGCAGTGGAGCACTTTAATGCATTATGCTGCCATTCAAAGTAAAGTCGTTTATAGGCAATAAAATAATGCTGATGCCTGTTGCTCATTTTTAAGCTGACAGTTTACTGCTGTTACCGGCTGCCAGCCGTCTGAATGGACAATGACCTCCCAGAGAAAAAAAAGGAAGCAGCATCTCATCAGTTTGTTCTTTAGAGGTATAAATGGAAGCCTGTAATATATATATATATATATATATGCAATGTCTCACCTATTTGTTATGCACATGCCTAGTAAGGCTTGTACTGGTGAATTATTTGATCATAAAATCAGTGTGACAACAAATGAAAGCTAAATTGTTGATATAAAATGTGTGGATGTCACAGTTGCTGCAATATGACTGCAATACTGGTTCTGTCATAGAGAGATTTGTGGAACTGCAGAGGCTTAGTGACACCTTCTACTGAAGGGATATCTACACTGAAGAATATAGCGCCATTATTGTGTGTATGGCTAAAAGCAGAAGCCGTCCAGACGAAAAGCAATGACCAGGAGCCCATTCACAGAAAGGGCCTGCAGATGTGTGCGCCTAGGTAAATGAAATTCAACTGTATCCAAACTATGTTTTCTGAAAGCATCTGAGCTGTGAGAGCCTCGAGGCCAGAGGCCCAATTCAATTGCCCACATGGCCCCTGCAACCGCACTCTGTGACAGCGTGTCACACACCGCTGTTGGCTTGCAGGAATGCTAGCATGACTAATCGAGGTGAATATTTTGTAATCTGCACCAAAGGGCAGAAGCAGACTGTCAGTTCTCTGCCTCACCAGATTTACAGTTAGGTAGCAGCACCGAACCAAACCATGAAATACCAGTTTGCCGAGGTTTAAGATGGGATTTAAGAAATACATCAAAAACAAACTGGCAAACACAGACCTTGTGAGGGATAAACATAACACTGTAGTAACACTAATATTCATTTACTAAAAACACTCAAAATACATAATATCTTTCGTAACATAAACATTTATCTGTTTTCAATTGATTTTCCCCTTGTGTCCATATCAATTACCGTTACATGCATTGCTCATGTTGGGTGATGTAAGAGAGTTATAAATAACTATTCATCTGAGACATCACACTACCAGAGTATAAACAGATCTTACCCAGAGGGCAGAGCTACAGTGGCTATTTCAAATGATTTATCCTTGTGCTGTATTTCATCATGTGTATATTTCATTATGTCATGTATTTACACACTGTCAACATGACTTTATACAGTAAAGAGCTCTAATGTAATTACACTGGTTATACCAGGCCATCAAACTGGTTAGGATACAACCCATGTGGGATTTGGTGGCTTCACGTGGTGACACATAGTGAACGAGAGCCGGGCCTCAGCTTGACTGTGTGGCATCGTGATCAGATGTGCAGTTAGGTGGGCCCTGGAGAGAGCCAGTCCTAATTGGCCTGGTGGTTAGCTCCGAGGTCAGTTGTGGGCCAGACCTGTGGGTCACCAGGGAGCCCAGTGCTCCCTTGGGGGCACTGGTGGCCGTTGCACTCCTCCAGACATCAGTGAAATATTGATCCAACAGGGGGAATGCAGCCATTTTTGAGAATCAGGTTCTTTTAGAGGACAGACACAAATGTTTTTCTATAAAATGAAAACTTATTTTTGGCCAAATGGACTTTGAGAAAAATGAATTCCCCTCGGCATACGTTTACTTTCTTGAAAGACCCTGATTCCCACAAGAAACAGAGATAATGGCCTCAAATACTAATCAAATACCTTCCGACTATGTCCACTTGAACAGAAATACAATGCTCATTCATTGTAATTAAGATACATTGTACTATAGCAACTTTTTGCACCCATCCCTGGGACTGAGGGACTTATACGTCCAAGCCCCTTTGTATTATGTCCCAAAAGCTATTGAAGGAAAGGGGCCCCTGAGAATTACACAAATCAATGAGGATAAATGCGGTCGAGATGGCTGACCCACCCAATAAATTATAGAACATAGACGAGCCCCCCGCCCAAACACAAACACACACACACAATGAGAAAGTGCCCTTTGCCAGCAATCAGTCCCTTTTCTTCTATAAGAGATTATTAGAGAAGCCCTTAGAGGTCTGGTAATAATCTGTATTGTTTCTTTTGTACGAGTTGTATATTTATAGTAAATTTTCAAAAGGTGAAGCCTGAAACCTATGGTTCGACCGAGCTGTAAACTGATTGCAAAACCATAAATGGTCAGCCATGCACATTGTCGTGTTAATAGTACCTGTATCTGAAGCACAGTAGAATTGGCATAGTGTTCCTTTACATGTTTCATTATGAGTCAACGCTAGTGGGGGTGACTCACACCCCTCTGACTGGTGTAGTTTTCAGTTGAATGGAGCTTATGAATGCTTTTCTGAACAAAGGAAGATATACCTTGGTTTTTTTCGAGTCCTTACACATACGTGGCAAACTGTGGCCGTGTTACAAAGTTTTTTCAGGGCTTTCACATGAATGTGCATTTCTCACCAGCATGGTTGTTTGTTTTAATTTGTTAAATCAGTCAAAACATACACGCGAAAAAGAAATGATCTAATTTTGCAAAGTGCAGCTTGCATGCTGCAAAGCTCCATCTATCTCACACTCTGCAGCATTTTTCTTTCCTATTTTTTGGCTCTCGCTCAGCAAGTGTGTGTGTTTACTGGTTAATATGGTAATTGAAATTTCCATTAGTGTTGGATCATGTCACAGGAACAGCACGTGTGCTCTGATGTCTCTACATTTAAATGGTAAATGGATCACAAATCACCCATTCACATGGATAGTCAGAGCCATCAGCCATCAACTTGGATGTTTGGTGTCTTGCCCACGGACACTTGGACATGCGGACAAGAGGAATCTGGGATCAAACCACCAACTCTCTAAACCATGTGTCTACTGTGGTCTAACTATAAAAGGTAAATCTGTCCCTTTAAATTTTGCTGCCACAATGAATTGTGGGACGACATCATCTCCTTTCCTTTAGTAAGGGATGGTCCAGTGGATAAGATTGGAAGCATTTGGGCCGGCTCTTATCATGGCTCCCACTTAGATACTTCTGGGACATTTCACTCAGTCAGAAACCTCCCAAAGCAAAAGAGATTTTCCAACCGCGGCCAACATCAAAGCGTGAATACATTACCTAATACAGTGTTGATTTGTTTCTTAATTCCAAGACCTAAACTGCCTGTATGTCCACAGTGCTTGAAAACCAGGTTGGTTCTAGTATAGGTTTTACAAGCTGGTGAGACGTCGCCCTCGCTGATTAGTGATGTAATTTACCCAACAAGGGTTATAAGCAGAATAAACTGCCCGTGTTGCGTGTGCAGAACATTGGTTTTAATTTTGGCTCCCAAGTCAACAGCTCGCATCTCAGCTATTTATACAGATCCATTGTTAAATTCATGACTTACATTCCTTATACATGAACCTTGAGTACAATAGTTAAATGTAACATGAGCTTCCCCAAGTGTTTTCTGCTTTAGCGGTTCAATGCTTGCAGAGGGCTGAGGGCTATTCTTCTTAGATGTATAAATACGATCATTATCATCTCAATAAAGAGATTTTAATTTTAACTGATTGCCAACATCCATATTTAAATGCTTTTCGTCCACCATTGGTTGTATTTCGAGGGAAAAGGCCATAACAGCACTGATGTGCATGAGCACAAACACCACCCTGGAGGAGATGTTTTACAATGAAATGTCACTTTATTTGTACTTGTAATTAAGAAACTCTATAATCATGTATGCTCTAGTATTAGCCTTAACCTTGGACTCCTTGGACAGTTTTCTATTTATTCATCGCAATAAGTAAGATAACAGCTGCAATAACCTGTAGGTTCTATTTTATGTCTTGTCGCTGTTTTGCTGGGCAGTCGAAAACGCAGACGCTGAGAAAAAAATTATTTGTGTAGCCTGTGTGGTTTTTTTCTTCAGAAGTTTGCTTAAGCACTCGTTTCTACGCCCGCCCCAAAAAAACATTTAGTCATCTCTTCAAGGTTTTAAAAGCAGAGGATACTTTAATAGGTGGCGGTAAACCTGATAACCCACCGAGCTTTGTAGTCAAAGAGAATCCAGTCTTTCAGCAGAATGTTTGCAGACGCACACGAATAAATGGCCCGATTATATAAATAAATAAATGAGACATATTCCACGGTGAATTAAAGTTCTATCAGAGGCTTCAGACCACAGCTTCTTTTTTAATGCAGCACACATTATGGCCGTTACATCTCCGGGATTACTGCTATTATATATTTATTTACCTTTTATAGAAAAGCAGTCGTCTATCCCCTGTGACAAACATACAGTGTAGTCAGCTCCACTAAGGCTCCATGTCTAATGAAATATACATACATAATATATATACCTGTCCTCAGCTGCTTTTCCCTCTGCTCCGACCACCAGTGGCCATTTGCAAGTTCTCGGGGCAGAACGAAATCATTCAAAAAATATACTTGAGCCATTTAGTAATGTTTTCATGGCCAACTCCCCCCCCCCGCCTCATGTGTGCATGACTCAAACACTATTTCCTGTCAGACTTGAGATTAATCAGCTTTAGTGGTGTATAAATGCCAACATGCTGTTATCACTGTGAAGCTGATGGAAAACCAAAGAGCAACAGTTGCTGTGTGGGCAGTCGAATCTTAACTTACCTTGTAATACAATACTGTCAGGGAATCACGGCTTACCAGCGATTCATATTTGGGTCAAAAGGAACGAATCCTCATGTTTAATGGAAACACTTCAAAAACAATCCTGCTGAGACAATGTTGCCACAGCGAAGTGTTACATTCTCCCTTTCAGCTCACGAAGCACAAAGGAGCCTCAGACCCACATGGCCTGGTCGTTAAGTGGCATGTTTTAACTAAATACTCTAGAATCAAATTTTACAGCAACGTTTGAGCAAATCTAGAACAGAAAAAGATTGTGTGATTTGCACGGTAATGCAGCAAAATCTCTCTGCACACCAAACACTGAAGATGGACGGCATGACAGCTCCCCGAAGATGAAGTCAAAGCCAATTGATTGGCCCCTAGTGGCTCGCTGCTGTACAGGTCATAAACCCAGCCTCCTCCGTGTTAGTGAATGGGACACAGACCAAACCTAACAGTCCAAGTACGCATACATTTTCCCCAAAGATGGTGTCTGTCATTTAAGGTAGTTCTTACCACATTGGTGTATATTGGGCTCATGTTTGGTTTCATTTTGTTATTTGATTCTATAAAAGTGGGGTGACACCATAGACTACATGGAAACACCATGATTGATGCCTGAGACTGACTCCAGGTTGGTTGAATGCATTTATGACCTCGGTACCGTGGCTCCATCCGCCATCGTTACTGCGACCACCCCGGCTCCAAATGTGCAAATTGTGTCAAGGACGTTTTGGCTTCATTCCTGGATAGTGGGAGGAAGTAGACAAGCGTTGTCCGTCTTTATATACAGTCCATGGTGCACACGCAGTACAAATATAAGTATAAATATGAAAGATATGACCAAAAAAGTCTCACAGATACAGCGTTCAGTCAACCACTCCATGGAGAGCCGAGCTGTGCAAATACATCGATAACTATTTAATTTTTGATAGACTTGTTATCTTTTGTCTGTGCTTTGACTTCATTCTTTTGAGGCTCCAGAAGTGGAAACAGACATTTGAAGTGAGAACATCAAAACAACAGCAAGAATAACCAAAGGAATCCAATGACAATCATTAGAAAACTGCCACTGTAGTTATTTCCTTCCAAAGTGTCCCTCAGAAGCTTTTTACAGTGACGGATACTACGTGGCTGCAGATTACTGAGCAGGGCACATGTAGTTAGGGATAGTACATGACTCCACCACATCTGACCTGGAGATGCCTTCAGGTGAAGTTAGACAGTTCGGATGAAACGCTGTGTTTGTGAGTGTAGTGTTTTGATGAACAGCGTGTCATGAGTGAGTCTGGGAGGGGAGGGTCTTTAAACTTCAGCAAAAACACAACTCCTGTGTTTCTGAATGCAGAGATCTCTAGAGGAAGTATACTGTGAGTTGTGTACTTTGTTTTATTCAATACATTTCAGCAGTCCTGCCAATATTTGTACACCACACGGTGCAACAGAAATACAGTGCATCTTGTAAAGCCAAGACATATTGCACATTGACTTTTAGAGATAGGTTCAGCATTTGTTTTTATCTCCACACTTTCTCTGTCACTACTAGAGTCAGAGCTGTACAATACAAAAGTGAACTGTTCAGCTTAAATATCAGTAGAGAATACCCAAATCACGAGGATTGATTTACAGATGTTGATGATGTTGGCTTGACTGATGGTTTTTTAGAAAGTTCAAATCTTGTTTTACTTTCTATTATATTCGAATATTCAAACTTAAATGTTATGGCCCAATTCTGAAATTTTAGATTTTGTGAGTGTATTTCAAAATCTTCATCTGTTCTGTGTTCTGTATTTAGGTTTATCTATTTAAAAAGAGATCACAGGTAGTTATTTTTAATTTTCAATTTTATTTCAATTTGCAGAATTTCTTTAGTGCTTATCTATGACTTATACAAATGCAATAAGTTATACTGTTTTTCTTTATCAACATCTTTGAATTATACCTCAAACAATTCAACAGAAATGTAAAAAAAATTAGTGGAAAGAAATGCTATGATCATTATCTCACATGCACTGTATAAACTCTATTTTTCTTTTGAAAGTTTTTAACTTGCTGAACTGAGTTATGCAAAATAAATTCTGTCGATTTTCTCCAATGCATGACTTCCTAAGCCCAGATACAATGCAAATGAGATACTGTACTAATGTGCAGTGTGTTTTCATCTTATCAATGTCCATTAGTACCTCTCAGATCGCTCTCGCTCTCCAGGCATCTGTCAAAGGTTTTCCACCCGTCCAACCATGATCGAGATGACAACTCCGCCATGAGTTGAATTCATTATTGGTTTCAGTGAGACCAGGAGTAATTGAGTATGAGGAATGGGGGCTATAACCATTCCCCATGTTCCCCTGTCCACCTCATCACCTGCCATCCATGTAACTGTCCATCCGCCGTCCCTGCGGGAATCCATTTCATCACTGCTCGTAATGGTTTTCAGGGTTGTCCAGATAATGGCTTAACCGAGGTTGAGATCTAACTTCCCGGCATGAGTGGCAGCTCTTAATCAATCCATATAGACATTTGTATTTAAGGTTTTTTAATTTGTGCGCCAAAAACGCAATGATCAATTTAAACTCATTTTGAAAAATAATAAAATTCTCTATATATAAGCGGAGACTGGATTCCACTTTGCTAATCAAAAAGTAATCTGCCGCCAAAACCCCCCCCCACACAGACTCTGTCTTAGGCCAGTTCAGCTGAAAATCAATAAAGCAACCACATAGCAGGAATAAGACAGATCATGAATAGACCATTAAGGTAATATCATCTGAGTGCTTCTTGATGTTTTACACTGAGGGAACCTTCTTCTTTTGTAATCCCATGATGATTAACGTACGTCCTCATTCATCTCACACAAAGCACTCTCAAGGCGTTTGTTATTTTCCTACGCACTCATAGCCGGTACCATTTTCTATAAATGGTGATGTTGGCGGTTTCCCTACATGCTGAACATAAAATAAAAAAATGTAAAAAACGTCTGGAAATAAGTCCACTCTGACACCGTAAGAAAAAGTCCTCGCCCACAGCAGAGCCATTCGATTACAGCAGCCATGCAGCCTTGAACTACGCTAAGTCCCTATTATAATATGTTGGTCATCTTGTTACAGAGCCATTTGTGTCCGGGATACAAGACCTGTGCCCTCTGAATTCAAGGACACACACACACACACACACACACACACACTGAAGGACAGCACTCAGACTCACCTAAATTGACATTAAACCGAATTAGTGTTTCCTGTCCGTGATTGAATTTCTTTTGGGGACCAGGCAGAGTCTATGCTCTTTTCTGCAGCAGTGCCATCTGGCATGGTAATGGTCGTGGTACAGGAAGATGGTATTAAAATAAGGTATCTGAGAGCAGAGGACTGAGGAAACAGTCTTTTCTGTGTGACCAGTACGTGATCGATATCATTTTATACATGTCCAAACTACATCGGGTCTAAACCGTGGCCGCTTCTCCCTCCTGAGGCAGAGAGGCAGGTTTGTTTCACTCCCTGCTTGACAGCCAGTGATATTTTGTTCCTCTATAAGGGCTGTCAGTCTGTCAGGTAGTAGGAGGAACAGCAGAATGGGAAAGTGGTGCTTTGGTGCACGCTGAAAATGTTGGACACAGGCAGACGGAGGGTGGTTAGACTGTGAATACACACATTTGTTGGGGGACATGTTTCCATAGGGGCACATTGGCACATTTGGACGTTGCACACTCAGAAGGTACAGAATTAATGCAAAAACCTAAGTTTTAAACATGACCTACATTATATTCTCAGTTGTCCGCTCTCAGTAAATGTGATGGGACGAGTTTTTGCCGTAGAAACTTCATCAACCCAGTGTGAAAGGTCCATGTCATGTCAAACACGTCCACGTAATATTTACAGTCAGCTGAACTGATATTGGCCGTCATATTATTGCATTGGTGGGGCTGGATTAAAGTTTGATGCAGTTTGTGTGTATTTGTAAGAAACTGACATTAAACAGTAACACAGGGACTTAAACGAAGAGAACTACACTGGGCCTAGAAAAATAGTGTTTTGTACTGCAGGGAAATCGATGTGGAGCAAAACTATTTTTTCGCTAAGTAAAATGATAGAAACATAAACCAGATACAGTAGAACAACATGATGTACTCGTGAGGAATACTATTATTTTATTGATTACTTTGCCAGCACTGTTCGGTATGAGTGTGTGTGCAAAGACTGGTAACATGGTTTGGTGAAAAAACTACAGGTAATGACAACAGCCTTTTTTATCATTCTTCCTTTCTGACCTGTGTGTAAATACAGATGAGATGTGATATAATAATTGAATCAGAGATAGAAACAGTGTTTAATATGCAGAATTACATTAAACATCAAATTTGTCCAAATCCATGATATGGCTGTAGTCATGTGAGCAAAATACACAGGCTATTAAACATTTAACAATGAAACTCACAGAAATGTTGTGCTGTGTTCTCCTCCTCCAGAAGAGGGCAATGAGGACATACACCCATTTCTCCTTGATATTTCAGATATTTCACACTTGTACTTGTGTTCAGCACGTTTTATACAACTGGCTTTAATGTGAACGTACAAAGTCATGCTGTTGTCCTTAAAATAAAATATGTTGAAAAATGACTTGTTCACACTTGCATGGTTCTCAGTTAGGTTCACCTTTCATAACCCAGCGACAGCGTCAACTCAACCGGTTCTGCAGAATGGAGACGCCTCCTTCTCCCTCATGTTTACCGCAATCCAACCTTGCATCCAGACATAATTAGGCAGGATTAGAGGAAGCCCTTTCTCATTATCTCCTTAGAGTGTCTCGGGCTCAAAGAGGTTTTAATTGCGCTTGACTGGCAGGACCTCGGTGCCCCCTCAGAAGCATTTGATCTTCAAAGAGTTCCCTCCGTGTCACAGCACAAAGAGCACGCCGCGATCTCCAATCACCTCTCCACTTCCCGGGTTCTGTCCCTGCTAGGGGCCGGCTCCCTTTGTATCCGTCTATGCTGGTGAGCTGTGTGTACACTTCACTGCAAGGTTACCCAAGTCCATCATTATGTTCAGCGTGTTCACTGTACAGACCACTTGTTAGTGTGTCTTCAAAAAGGTAGAAACACAACAATATCGTCAGACAAAGCGGCTTCATTCTTTAGAACCAATGTGCCTCAGACAACAAGAAGGACTGAGGCCTCCTCCAGCTGAAGATCAGACGAGGCAGCCTTGGACAACACGGCCTCAGATGAACAGCATCAAAACAAAAGGAGTCCAAAGCAGAATCTAAGGGTCCGACTGGAGATGAAATCCTGTGAGGACAGAGCGCCTCAGACCAAACAGCCTTGGGCAGAATTTGGTGAATGTCCCTGTTCTGTTCTCTGTCAAGTGAATATACACTTTCACTGGCATGTTAACATTTCTTTGTATGTCTATCCTTCAAAGTAAGATGCATTAGTTTTGTATTTCATCCTTGCACTATGTGATGGCTCAAATTGACTATTATATCTGGGACACACTGCCAGACACTGCCTGTGTGTGTGTGTGCGTGTGTGTGATGCATTTGTGAAGAGTGTCCCTGTTTCACATGCATCTTAAAGTGCTTTACATGCAATATAGATAAATGTTAATAAGATAAAATAAAATATTCTAAAAACGATTACATTCGTCAAATCATGCTGGAAATGAGATTTATTTCAATTTTTGCAATCTGCATGACATTGATAACCCAACATGTGGAGGTGGGGACATTGCTCATTCACCTGAGGCTGTTTGGTCCAGTAGAGTTTCATCAGAGGCCACTGAGCCTGATATTCAACTGTACAACCCAATTGTTTAACCTCTGACCTGAAACCAGTTGTGGCCTAAAGAAAGATGCAGTTTGTATGTTGTCTGAAAACTGATGCTGAGACAGAGAATGAGATATGTGCTCTGAGGTGTCTGTGGCTTGATTGTTAGAAGAAGTTATTCAGATTTTTTTCTTTCTCTTACCTCCGCCATTTGATTTTGCCGCCTCCCATCCACCTCAGTATTCTCACTGTTTTCCTCCCACTTCCTCTTTCAGTGGGACACTATCTGAGACATGAGACACGTGTGACTGGCGGCTCGAGCGGGAACAAGAGAACAGCCCATGCCACGAAAGTGCCGGTGCCACACCCATGGGTGCTCGCAGCGAGCGCTGTGACAGCCCCCCCGTCAGAGGGAACTTTGTCTTTGTAGCAGCCTACAAACAAAACCCCATATTTATACACACAAAATGATGGTAGTGAGCAAGGTTCATTCACTGCACCCAATTACAGAGAGCACTCCGAGCCATTCTCTGTGCTCCGATTTAATTTATTTTTGATCGTGAGTGCCCAGGCTCAGTTTAACACCCTTCATAAATCTATTTTTTGGGGCGAAGTTTTGCGTTGGTATAAAAACCTGCTTATAGCACTTGGTTGCCAACCTGTGCTTTTACCAATTATAAAAGTGAATTTAAAATAAAATCTAATTCCATAGCCCTAGTACCTCCTGAAGTGTGTAGTGGAGTACATGCTCCTCAGTACAGTTTCCAGGTTATTTCTGGATATTGCTTTAATATTTTACTATAAATGTACAACAAACCAGAAATTACACTCTGACCTAAAGGCCAGAATGTTATTTTTGCTTTTTCTCACTTTCCCTGCTTGCAGCTTTACTGCATTGTATAACATTGTGTTACAGATCGCTATAACCTTGAGTGGTGAAATCCACTGCATTTTACTATGCTCCTTGTTTTATCGCTATCCATCACCACGAGTTCAACAAGGATGATGCCGAACAGAATAAATCATCTCACATATACATCCTCAGTGAACTGTACAGTGTTGACACACATAATAGAAAAAAATGCCTGGAATATTACACAGCTCTCTCATGTGGAGCACCGAGGAAATTGCCTGCGGTAGAGATACAATCCTCCTCTCTTTGGCCCGGTTCATACCAGACATTAAGTCGCGTCTCATGTGAACCCCGCACAAGTGGACGGATATTAGTTTGTCTAGTCACACCTGGCATTAAAATGAATCTCGAGTGGCCAATTGGGATCAGAGCTCGCATCCCCGTTCTATATGCAAATAAACATGTAGGCTATTGCTGTTTGCCAAGTCCAAATGTGGTGTTGTTTTTTACCCAGTATGGCTGCGATAGAACAGCAAAGAACATCAAAAGCGTCCTCAATGTATCTTACAATGCCAGGTCAGAGCTTGGCCGAGGAGAAGTGAACCATTTGCTTGTTCAGGTTACTGCTTTAGAATTCATTTGGTGCTATATATAATGTATGCTTAATGTTTCAGTATATTTGTGACTGTATACATTTACTGTAAACTGAGTATACAGAGACATTTGTCTGTGCCAGAGAGTGTGGAAGAGGCGGAATATTTATATTTCTGAAATGCTGATCCATTCACTCTTTATAGAGAAGTTAGATTTGTCTCTTCTTTTGAGGCTGTACATACATAACCTTTATCAATGAATCTGCTGTAGATCATTTCTGTTACACACCATGTTCTCTGAGTGACTCACGCTGGGCTGTTGTTGTTTGATCAAATCTGTTTATTTACGTTCCTGTATTGATCAAGTTGAGGTGATCTGTCGTTTCATTAATTGCAATGAGCGAATCTTCAGATCAGGTATTGTACTGACAGCACTGGCTATTTTTGTATTTTTATCATTGACTGCTCCATCACACCTATATGAACCATCTTATCATGGTGATATCAGACCGCTCAGTGGCCGAGGGAGTCCATAGCATCTCTTTCAGAAACACTGTAAGACAGTAAAGACAGAGATGCTCCAGGGAAGAGATCAGGAGGAGTAGAAACATCAAGAAGATGTGGTGGTGAGCTTCAACTGTGTCTCTGTCAAATGTCAGGTTGCTATGGAAAAAAGAATGAATTAACTTATTGCACTCGTTGAGCAACTAAGTGACTCTTTTGGCATAAAAAAGTTTTTCTATTACACAAACATTGCTTCCTTGTAAAAGGGCTAATTGGTGGGAAATGCCAAAGGACCCAGAGGATCAGCTGCGTATTTTCAAGTTCTGTTTCTCCTGCAATGGAAACATAAATCAAGTCCTAATAGTCATCCGGCTGAAACCCCTTCAGTTTAAATTCAAAATGTTGTTTGACAGGAACTTCAACTATGGCCTGATAACGACAACAGATCTATCGATTAATCCATATCTACACCTCTGAGGGCCGCAGGGGGCCGGAGCCAATCCCAGCTGACGTTGGGTGAGGGGCGGGGGTACACGCTGGACAGGTTGCGAGCATATCGCAGTGCTAATTAAACACTGCACCCCCGTCACCACCACCCAAAACAGGACTAATTTGATCCCTCTGTATTGCAGGTAAAGTTTCTGGTTTCACTAAAAGCTTCTTTTTGTCCAGCAGTAAAAAAAGGAGCATTAGAATTGTTTACCAGCTCAAACAGCTGTCAGTAGCAAATGGGCCAACGTGATTGTAAGAGATGCACAGTTCATGATCCCATTGCACCGACGCCTCTGTGTTCCTTTTGAATGAAGTGAGATCCTTGTGAATTCAGTCACCGGACCAACACACCAACACAAAAGCAACATAACAGAACATTGTTGACTGCTGCGGCTTAAGTGTCAGTTTTAGTGTGTGTGTGTGTTTGTGTAACTTGGGGTGACATCAACCCACTAGATGCCAATTTGGAACAGCACATCCAAATTTATTCCGTTTTATACCAGACTGGACAGAGCACCATGTCTGTGTTGGAAACGAGTCCCAGTACAAAGGGTTCCATGGCTCGGCCGTCCTCAGGAACTCAGCAGATGAGAACAAATACTGAGGAATACAGTCTTTATCAATGACTACCACTGTCGCTGCGGTTGCACAGTGGGTAGAACAACTATCAAGTGATGGCGTCACGGTTGTAAAACATCTGGCTCGTGCAAGTTGTCCTTTCCACTTTGCTTTCCACTTATACGGAGGAACGGATATTTTGCACGTCTATCTTCATCTCATCGGCTTCATTTGTGCATTGTTAAGGGCCCGTGGAGGTGCAACGTCGATTTTGGTGGGATTTGGACCCAGTACGTTCAATATTAATAAACTTGGAATTAACAGACAACCAGCTCCCTGTAGCAGCTGCAGCGTGGACTCATCATCACAACAGCCGGTGCACTCACAACCACGACAGCAACAGCTGATTTTCCAGCTCAGGGTCGGGCTTCACCGAACTTTGAGGAAACAGGTGAACGGCTCTTTGTGCAGCAGCAGTGGAGCAGCTTCAGGGTTCTGCGGATTGAGACCTGCAGTTGATCTTTACTTGTCGCTGCTCAACTACCGCAGGTGACTTTTGCAGTTTCGGAAAGAAAAATCCTGCAACCAGTGTCACCACAGTCCAAGCAAACAATCCATTCCAAACCGGAGCTGCATACAGTTTTAGTTTGTTCAATCGTTCATCAAAGCACTGTCATTATTCATAGCTTAGCCGTACGTAGTGGATTATCTCTACCTGTGATGTATGAATCAGCTGACCACAGAGCCTACAGTTTATCTGAGTTACTATTTGCTTATCTAGTATCTAATTAAAACAGGAAGTGCTTCCCTTGCGGCCGGTGCAATCGAAAAACAACCCTGGAGAAGCCGGTTGTGCCCGGAGCCACAATAATGTATCACCAAATGTTTGTAAGCCAATACTTCCATTAATTCTTACAGCAGCATTAACATCTCCCTTGCTGACTTAAGCAGAAAAGCATTAGTTCCCACTGCAATGAATTCTCTGTGACTCGGCCTGTGTATCTTTCTCCCCTCGCTCACTGTGATTGGCTACGTGTGCTTTTACATAGTAAGCGTTTGTGATTATGTGAGTAATGTGAACTTTAGTCGTGGTGCCCCAGAGACAACTTCTGACAGACAGACTCCTAACAGGAGGCAGCAGAGAGAGAGAACAGGGGTAGCTTGAGGTGCAGCTGGCCTCGGTTTAGAATAAGCAAAATGACAATACCGCTACCCTGGGGGCTGGGGTTATAAACATGGAGAGGGTGTTATGCAAGGCGATAGTGCATTGCCCAGTATTACAGGTCGGATTAGATAAGTGTGGTGCTTCAGTTGACTGGCAGATCAATTTGCTCGGCAGCATTGAGGACGAGGCCTGTCTCAAGAATGAGGGTGTGGAGCAGGTGAGGAGTGACAACATTTGGCTCAACTTCGGGGTAATACCTATTATGTGCCACGCTCGGGGCTGGACAGAGTGCTGGAAGTAAAAATACTGTTACTTATCAGAAATGTTACTCAAGTAGAAGTACAAATCTTTGCATAGAACAGTTGTATTGTACTCAGAGCAAATGTCTGTTTAACACATTTTTTAAATTGGGTGCTTGGTTGAGCAGAACCAGTGTAAGTTTAAATGTACAGCGGGTAATTAGCCACAGTATAAAAAATATAAAAATGTGCTTGGTTGAGATAAAGATGTAAAAAAAATGCTAACAGTAGGGAGCTGGAAATGATACAATGTGCATAACACAGGATTATGGCAACTGTTTCTTCTTAGAAATTCTACTTGTGCAAAGATGTAGTCGGATAAAAAGTAGAGAGCAAGTTGATTCAAATTTGCATATGCGTTGATATTTCTTGCACGTGCAGTTTGTGCATATAACCTACAGCTGATAAACGCTCAGCAGTTACGCCAAGCTAAAAGTAATCTGGTACAACAGTCAAGTGTCAAGTTGTTGATTCAGCTGTGTGATCATTTAGGAGGAAGTATCGTTTGTTGTTGAGCTGGACTGCACTATGCAATGAGCTGTTTCTGTTATGTAGCCTCATTGATAATAATAATAATAATGATGATGATGATGATGATGATAATGATGATAATGATGATAATGATAATAATATAGGCAACAGACAAAATGAGGTGTACAAACTAATATAAACACATCTCAGTGGTTGTAAGTCTTCATGTAGCAATATTAAGATGCATGAGTCAATTAGCTTCCACTTCCTGTAGAACAGCGTAAACAAGATAAACTCCACAATGGCTGCAGACGACAAGCAAAGGAACATTTGCTCTGATCTATACCATGAGTGGTTATGATGCCTCTCTGACAGTGACGTATGCAGCAGTGCTTTTCACTGAAACCTTTAGTGGTCGACCGGAGCTCTGACTTCATTGTCGTTCTCGGTGAACTGAAACACAACATCCTGTTCCAGAAGCAGAAACACAACATCCTGTTCCAGAAGCAGAAACACAATCATGCCAAACTCAGTTGATAATTCTTGCTATTTTAAAAGTGTCCTCGCTGAATATGGACAATGAAAGCTGTCTTTATGTGCCTGACAGATTTGTTCTTTTGAACGAATCATTTTCAAAACTACTGTTGGAACATCAGCTAAATGTCCCTCTGGTGTCGCTGTCCTCAAACACGGAGCTGAATGAACTCGGCAGTCAGCAGAATATTGTAGACAAGTGAATGTGTTAGTCGTAGATGAAGGAGCTATTCTTTTTAGCATTGTTAACATTGCATGCAACTACTGCTCATGCACCATGACAGGTGCTACTTATATGTACAATGCATTAAATCAGGGATCAGATCAGTCTTATTTTATTAATACATGCAGAGATAATATTAATCAGCGCCATGGCCCCATAATGACACGGCCCTTCATTTTATTGCATAGTTCATCCAGCGCCCACAGTGTGATTGCAGCCCTTGCACCTCCTGACCCCTCGGTTAGTGAATGTCAATGTACTGAGCGTGTATGTCGACCCTATGCAGTTTCTCTGAACGTTGACGGAGCTCATTAGTCTGATGCTTTTGAGGCTTTATACATTTACTGGTGATCAGAAGTCCCTGGAATGTCCGCATTAATAGCGCAGGCTGTCGAGGAACTGGATACAAAATATTGCACGATTAATTTGTGCATGGTCTGCTTTTGGAAACTGCTGTTTTGTGTTTGCTTGGTCAATTTGCGGTCCCTAAGTGACATGAGCTATAACAGCAACAATAAGTTATGAATTGGAATGGTTTTAATGTCACATTTTAGCTGTCTTCTAATTTTATTTATTTGCAAAATGAATAAATGCATCACTTTTGCACAACTCTCAGTGATGGACAGATTGAAAAGCCCAACTATAAGACTCATGGTCCCCCAGGTGATCAAATCTACTGGTAATCCCCTAGTTTTACTTTGCACCATCATAGAGTCAAAGTCTTCATGCTACTAGTGAAACGTGTTGAACTAAAAGTAAAACCCCAAAAAGCCCAAAGTCCACTGCTCCTGCCTCCAGCTCACTCACCACAGCTGATAGACCCTCCAGGACTGGAACAGTGTGTGATGAGGCCACCCAGGGGATCAAGTGTGGAGAATTGGAGGCTATTGGTGGGTTAGCTGGCTGTTACAATACTGGAACATGATGGATAGATGTCATCTTACAATGAACCCTTTATATTTAAATACTTTATATTTACATCAGGAGCAGGTCCTCTCTACTGAGGCTGCCATGTTTTTTTACAGTAGCCCAAACTGGACAAACTAAACACCTTTGGAGTTTTCATGACAACTGAAGGCTACCACAGGTTCCCTTACAAGGGGAGGGGAGGGTGAGGTGAGGGGTATTCAGCTTTTTATTTTAGAGATGTGTTAGCTCTATAAACTGCACTATCCGGAGTTGCCCTATTCAATATAAATAATAATACATTTTAAAGCATTACAGTAGAAATGTTCACACACGACGACGCAACTCATTTCTTCGGGCATCGCCTCAGGTGGTGTCCGCTAATTTAAAAGTCTTCAGGAAAAAACACTGGTAACCAAACAGATCATTATGGATAGAAACAGGGTAAAAGGTCTGATGGAGCTCAGGGCATGCCCTGTGGCAAAGACTGGATATAATTGTCTCGCCCTGAATTGAGACATCTGAACTTTGACAGACATGTGGCTGTGAGATGGACCGGCGAGTGTCGGGCGAAGGGAAACAGCAGGAGAGAGGCGAGGGAAGAAATCGAGGTCTTGCACAACGCTGTTTGGTGCAGTGGAGTCACAATAGGCAACTAATGGCAAATAAGCATGTGTGGAACTGGGCCTGCATTTATTATCTGAAGTCTGTAAAGATTTTTTTTTTTATTCCATTTTTGTCACTCCATTATGCCGCAGTGTTTGAGATTCAGAGTGACACGGAGGTAAACGTGGGCCAGAGGATAACAAAAGTCAAGACATGAGCACACAGAATCCCCACAGGCGTGCGTTACACAGCCATCTGTATCTGTACATCAATATAATGGAATGACATGCAGGACGTCTGCAAAGGAGACATTTAATGCCTTGTCAAAACATTACCCCTGTGACTGTTCTCCCTAAATTTGACAGACTACCTTGTCAAGGCATGGAGCATTTTATGTCTCCCATCTGCCTGCTGACAGACGGCTGAGTCAGGCGGTCTGGCCTGAGAATGGATGCACTCACACACACACACACACACACACACTCACACACTCGCTGACCCGTTTACCGGTTATTTGTTCGCTCACACAACCCAACACAGCTCGTGCCATACATCACTGTTGCGTTGTCACTTTTGCGTATGTTTGCATCCAATGTTTGTCATGAAACGATGATTGCAGTCGTGATGCCTGACAAATTAGTCTGACAAATGCAAAAACACGGCAAAGAGTGAAGTCAAAGTAAGATGAAATATCTCGACGCAAGTCAACGTGTGCGTCTGTTTCTTTGACTTGACACTTTTTGTCCTCGCCAGGCAGCTCTTGTGTTAAACATTTTTTACTTGTTGTTTCAGGCCTATTTTGGCTTGTGATAAAATCTTGGCAAGTGATTTTTTTTTTTCCTGTTCTGTTGGCAGATCATTTCTCTGGTTTAAAGTCATATTTCCTCCAGTTTGTTTGTTGTTGTTGTCTTTAGTCTGCAGAGAACTATGAGACAGCTGGTGACCTCCAAACAGGGATATGACACACATGATTAAAGGATAGAGTCCTTCACCCCAATTTACTTTCATATGTTTTGTCTGCACAGGCCATCAAGAGATGCTTCCCCAATATGACTTGTGTTTAAACCTGCCATAGCACATTCCCTATAGGATATTGCAATTGCAAAAATTAACACAATACCTTTTGTGCAATTACCACAAACCTGTCCAGACATTTGACCTAATTATTATAATGTCCAAGGCATTTGATCACTTATAATAATATTTATCGACAAAAATTGATGCTAAAGAAAAGCGAAAAGCAATGGAAACAAGGGTGAAATGGTTTGCGTCATATGCAACGTGGTGATGAACACAAACATACAAACACTACCTCTACCACAAGATGCACCCAGTGAAGGGCTGAAATGTTTTGCAAAGACAAATCACAATGACAGAGGTTATTGCATCACGCGACATCAATCGCACTTGTGTCCGTCCTGGGAGAGGGACCCCTCACATGTGGCTCGCTCTAAAGGTTTTATGTTTTCTTCCCCAGTTAATAGGGTTTTTATTTACTCTTGTTGAGGGTTAGGAACAGAGGATGTCACACTTTGTTAAGTGCCTTATGAGACAAATTGTAATTTGTGAATATGGGCTGTACACATAGATTTGATTGATTTGGATGTACTGCAATTAGAGTCAATGGTTAGTGGTAAACTCTAGTGTCGGGTTAGGGTTAGTTAGAGATTGTTTGCATGGCACATTGTGTTTGTGATAAAAACAAAAATAATTATGCATATAAATTCTCAAATAAAATGTTACAAGATATTAATTCAAAATATCAAGTTGGATGTAATGAAATCAGAAAAGTAGATTGTGTGTGATAGACATCAGTGAGTGATGTAGAGGAGATAATAATGAATATCAAATAAGCTCAATCATATCATGTACAGTGAACAGTACTGTAGATAGGGAGGGGGGGGGTCCCTAATTATGATTGCATTTCATATTCCTGTTTAATTTCCCCCCAAGGTTTGTGAAGACAGGGTTTCTCCCTCTCTGGTAGTGCCCCCCCCCCCCCCTGCAATGAGAAGATACATAAGGGGAAATGTAGTCAATGGAAGAAAGGAGAAATACTGAGGAGCTGCATACAAGACAGGAAAGGAAGCACTCGAGACACATCTGAGGAGAACGCCTGTTGCTGTTACGTTTAAAAAGAGACGGTATAGGGGAGAGGTGCCGTGAACATCCTCGAATCTGGGAGAATCTACCTCGCAGATGCTGTTTTCCTAGAAAACCGCCACCTTTCCTCTGTGTGTGTGTCAGCGAGAGTACGGCATATTTCCAATTAGTGACATGGTGTTCGACAGAGACAAAGCAGCGTCACACAGGAAGAAAGCATAAAGAGCTGTGTTGTGTGTCCTTATACCCGAACTCACAACACATTACACACACGGCACACGTAACAAACTGTGCCATCCGCAGACCTTCTGATCAGCTGAATGTGTTCATGTGGGGTTTCTCACTGATGTTCTGCGAAGACGGCTCCTGAAAAAACAAGATACCATCACTTCACTTGCAAAAAACTACTGCAACAATGAAGACAACGGCTCAAAATCCATGTGTAACACTGAGGAGCTGATTCACTGCAGCTTTACACCATCCACTATGTCCCTGATTATTATTTGTATTCAGTTGAGGTCACTCTGAAGAATACAAGGTTTAGCATTGTTTGTTCAACAAGCATTACTAGAGAACTAGAGTTACTTTCTTTGTGCTGTGTTTACTGTAAATGATTGTGCTCTCCACATTTTAATATAGTTTTTGTTATTGGTGTCTTTCAACATGAATAATGCTGAATGTTTACACTGAGGTTCCGTGCACTTAACTTAAAAGGGTTTGGAAAGAGGTTTGTATTCAGTCATGATTCACAGTATATTACCTTTTATGAGCATATTTAGATGAAGGTGCTGCAAAATTTTCTTTGTTGGATGTGTTCTATGAAATCTAGTGTTTGGATCTCCTCGGCATTTCGTTAGTTTAATTTAATTGCGTGGGTTATTTTTTCCTTCTGTCACATGTACTGAAAAGTCAGCTCTCTGGCAGATTTCAAGGACAGCGATACATCTTTTAAACGTTTGTGCTCCTAAAAGATTCTGCTGCTTTGTGCACGTCTTCATTCACAACCATTATATTGTTATTCACAAAATGTAATTTTTCTTTAGCAGTTAAATGCTCCACTATGCCACAACCGATGCCAAGGAAAAGATGAGTGGGAACCAGTTCAGCTTCAAGTCAGCTGTATTCAACACGCTACATATAACAAAAGTCACTTATAATGTATGATTTGACTCCTTGACTCTTTGCACAGACTGTATTTATTCACCCCAAACAGAAACTGTTAACATCTACACAGTTGGTGCTTGCTATGAAGTATGATTAACAGTGTGTGGTTGGTGCATGTCTCTGTTTGTCATGTGGAATCGTTCGGTTTCTGGCTGATCGAAGAACTCACCATGGCCTCCTGTTCTTTCTGTTATGTTGCCTCCCCTCCATCCTTATTCTCTCTCTGTTTCCAGATTCATGAAGTGGTGGGACGAGCACAATTCTTGAGCTCAATCTGTTTAATTAATTAACCATCTCTCTCAAACAAACTACAAGAAATTAGTGAATCAACATTCATCACAAATAATTCAGCCAACCTGTGACAGTTGTGCGTTGGTTCAACGACCTCAGCGTCACATCAGAGGTAAACACGAGAGGGGAACCTTGGACGAAAGCTCATCGAACGGCTGAAGCCTTCTATTAGTCAAATTTACAATTGTACATTTAAGTTCTCTAGGATGTTGTGACCCCTTTGTTTTTAGGACAGAAGCGATGATTGGAGCAACCGGTAACTATGGCGATGTACTGTACCTGTGCATTGTTAGTACTGATGCCTTTGAAAATGAATCAATAAGAGACGTAATGTGATTCTTTAATGTAATTCAAAGACAGAACTGGGAAAAGCTGTGAGATTGATAAGTGAGATATTCCCCTTGTCAGTGTGGACGTGCACTTCAGACCATATAAGGCAGCTGGGAACAGGAGGTGGCATTTCCTCTTGGGAGATGCCCCCCTTCTCCTTACAGCCCCCCCGACCTGTCATCTGTGTGGCTCCACTGGCAGATTGAATTACTGTCAGCAGACAGACGTCAGGAATGTTCTGCGGGGTTAGGAAATGTGCATGTTGCAGACATCTATCTTAATTAAGCCATTGTAATTATACCACCAACACACACAAAACTCAACATATTCATAGCATGATGTATGTCTTCTCGTTTGAGTTACCGCTAACTTCCCTATTTTTAGCCTTGCCTGTCACTTCTTCCGCGGGCTTTAGACTTGGGGGGGGTGGGGGGAGCGGAGGCGTTTGACTCCATTCTCCGAGCAAAACAGACAAACATAGTTCAAGCAATTAACCTGCTTCTGTTTTGATTTGGTTCCAGAGAAAGTTTTTTTTTACCCTGAACTTTTTTGACATTTGTAAGTTTCACCTCCTGGTTTAAATAATGAAACATGACAGGTCCCACCTGAGGGGCGACGATCTCAAACAGACGTGAGGGTGGAAATGAAAACGACACACAAATAGACGCACGTTTACACAAATGTACAATGTTTTTAATGATCGTCAGAATGATTTATTCTCTACTTCAGGCAGAGTGACAATATCCACACAAATGTTAACGAGTTGAAATAACTTTAATAACACTTTATAACTCGTGTTAAAAAAAAAAAAATCGTAAAACAAAACCCCCCTCACTAAATTATCTTGAAGCTAGAGGAGAAGATCGGAATTAGCAGTCAGAGCTACGATTGCTTCTTTCCTTATTGTGTTTGCTGGTAATTTTAAATTTGATGAATGCTTATTTGTTATCCATTCGTCATGTTGCATAGGACGAAGAAAACAATTAATTGTTCCTCCTAATGAATGAGGACTGAAGTTAATACATTTTCATGAGAAGCGAACATGTTGCTGCTAAAAAGGTGGTGGGGGGGGGGTCACAAATCACACAGATGGGCTGATGTGTGCCTCGTTAGCATGTGTTCATTCATCACCACACAAATAATGGATGTGTATTAAAACTGTTTGAATGGATGGATAATAATATATTATGAACTGTGTTTACCAATATGTGTTTTCTAGGCGTAATTACCACTTTCATTGTATACAGTGAGACAAGAGATGGACAAATCTATAGAAATGCCGTAAATGTGTGATGCAGTTTTATTGTCATGTGATATAAATAATAAATTTCACAAACGGTTGTTTTAATTACACAACCGTTGTAATTATTTATATAAGAGTGAATGGGGCCTTTTCCAGTGATTCAGACTACAAACCAGTTACAGAGCAGAAGACGGGCATGTCGTTGATAAAAGGTTCTTCCCTTCACCAAATGAAAAGTCCTTCAAAGAGCTCTCCACTAAACACTTAGTAGCCAAACCAGCTCTGCTACAATGACACTGTACTACACATAAAAATGCCCAATATGACTAATAAGAGACAAAAACAGCAGTTCCTGAATAAATTCACATGATAGTTTTCTCCCCATTAGGCCTCCTCGCTTTCAACTAGAGAGACTGACAGCTTCACAGGAGTTTCCTAACTGTTGAGGACTTACACCTAATTCTCTAACATCCTGTGTGTAATGCGGTTCAGTGCGTCTGCACAGTGTGAAAGGTTCTCCTCTGTGATTCGGGCAGAATTCATTGTGTACGATGTGTCTACTGGAAAGAAGAGAGTTGTGTTTAGGGTGTGAAATCTGCCCTTTTCTATCACATGTTATTGTCTACTGCTTAGATTATCTGTTAGAATTTTTTTCAGGGGAACTCCAAGGGCAGTGTCTGTTTGTTCGGTTGCTCAATCCGTCTACCACTTTGATCCTGACTGAAAAATCGGAAAAAACACTTGTAGTGCCCATTCAAAAAGAACCTGTCAGTAGAGGCTGAGAGGTTTGGCCAAGTGTCAGCTTTTAAAATGACCTGTTCCAGAAACATACCAGATGTATGGAGGTGCAGAGGCCCTAGGTGCTGCCGAGAGGAAAAGATGCATGCTTATATGTGTAAGTTCTTGGTTAAGAAATCTGTGTGCATGGTTTAAGTGTCGTGCTCTTGATTCATACTCCATACCCTCAGATTTGCAAACCGTGGATCCATGTGCTCAAATCACTTGCGATCAAATAGCTTGATTTGTGAGTTAAAACCCCAGTAAATGCAACGTTTCACAATGAGAGTGGTGCAACAGCCAATGCATAACCCAATATTGCACGCCGTGGAGCTCTGCACCTTGGAATCCAGAATAGAATCAAGTCACAAAGCCTGTAGTGGGCTCTTGGATGGAAGGAAAGATGCTTGATTCTTGACTTTTCATGTTAAAGGTCTGCTCGTTGTGAAATAACCATTATTACAACAATTTTCTAGTGAGCCTGCAAGTTCACGGTTTGTCATTGAACCACAACATCCTTTTTTTCCAGTGGAATAGCACAGAAGCACCCGGGTTTCCAGTGACATGACCACCAGAAATTACACTATAATTTCACACATCGCTATTGCCACTGCACCACTTGAGCCGAATGAAAGATTCAGGTGGAAATTGGAGATAATAGCACGCTTCAATGGAGCTCATGCCAGGAATTATAGCACATTGGCACTATTATTTCTAAAGCAAGTTTAAAAAGGGATGTGATTTGACGCGCTGAATGCCCGGCCCTCTATAATAAGTAGGAGATAATGCTGCCGGCACAGGGGAAGGCTGAAGGACAGGAGCTCTCAGGACTGTCAACCTCAGAGCACAGCCCGGCCCACTGGGATGATGGGCTAATGCAATCTCTGTCCTCGCTGTCCTCTGCCTCTGATCCTCTCCTCATCCTACCCAACACTGTACTCGCCTTCCTTATTTCCTTCCCTCAATGCCTTATCCTCCTCACTCACTCCTATCTCTTTCTCCTACCTTTAGTTCTTTTCTTCCTCGTCCCTAAGCCTTTCTTTTTCCACCCCCTCCTCCTCCTCCTCCTCCTCCTCCTGTATCTCTACTGTCTCCCCCACCACCAGCTTTGTATTGTAGCTGCCAGGAAATGAGAGAGGCACTCAATTACTGTGCTCATTGAATCATTCGTGTCAAGGTTGGGGTGTTTGCTTTCAGCCAACAGGCAACAGTTAACAGACAGTATGCCCGGTAGCAAATCTTCTGCTGTATGTCCCACCAAGACAGACACGGCTTGATACGGGTCTCGCTGATAACAAAGCCTCGGATGAAAATCATGCTGGACACAGTGATAAGAGCAGTATTAATGATGGAGCTGGCTCGCCCTGTGCACACTATGATAGCATGATTTGGGCCCCTAACAGCAGCAAACAGGAGCATATCAGATGAGGAGAACAGCCAGGCAGACTCATTACAATGTAACCTTGTAAAGCAGTCGCCTCTATGAACACGACTTAAACACACATGAATGATTATCTGCGATTCACACGAGGCGTCGTGGAAACAAAGAGCTGCTGCTTTGACGACATATATTGCAGTTATCGAGGTAAGAAATGACACCTGCGATATACCGTTCATGGTTTGTGAATTTACATTGGATTTATTGATAGCAACTTTTCTCTGCGGCTACAGAAAACGTGGAGCAAATGTTTAAGTGGGGAGGAGATTGCATCAACTGTGGCTCCACTAAACATAAAAAAAAAGATCCCACATTGCCAGGGGGTTAGACCGCTGAACGAAGGTGTGCACGTGAAAATGTTTCGGTTTTGCACCCAGCAGCTCAAGGTTTTGTTCTGATCTCGCTGCTTTGACAAAGCACTGGACCCAACCTGACCAGCACCAAACATAACACAGACAAAAAGGATGACTATGCTGAACACAGTGTAGCATCTAGTCGCTAAAAAGCTCAATTTGAGAGAAGAGTGCATATTTGGTTAACATCAATCAGGTGGACAAATGAATGTTTCATATCAAGTGGATGTGTCAAATGGCTCCTGTTGATAGGTTTTTCCAAATGAGCCGAAAAAGGCAAACATAATGATTTCATCAGTGAGTTAACAACTTGTATGCTGCTATTTGCAGAAACGTTGCAGTCTTGAAGGGGAAAATGTTAACAAGTGGTTGTAAATCCAATTTCCTCTCTTAAAAGAACTGGAGGTCACATCTTGCCCATGATGAGTAAACCCGCCATCTTGTTCTTGTTCTTGTTCTCTTCAGCCAGTTGACAACCTGGTGTTTGTTCGTATTGTCTCACCCAGAGTTGTAACTTTAAATTCTGTGCAAATTCCCCCAAGCTGTCATATGTCAGCAATTCTTTGGTTGTGCGCTAACAAATGTAACTGAGTAACTTAAATATCAAAACAAAATACGTTTCACATCTACACGTTTGCCCCAAAATAACAATGTGATTAAAACTGAACTCATGTTTCCATGCAAAAAAAAAATCCCCCCGACACGATAACTTCTTAAGTGATGATGACACAAGGGTGAAAACCTGATTAACAGCTTTTCAGAGACTACTGGCGTGTTGTGTGGGTGCACCACGACCGCCCTCAACATTACTCTGAAGAACGTGCCCGGAACTGCCGCTAAATTCCTGCTTGGAACTAGGACAGGACGCATCATTACACACTCCCTCACATAACAGATTGCGTCAGACTTGCACTGCCTGTTCGTGCCCTGTGGTCCAGCTGAGCATAGCCAATCAGTTCTAAAAAAAAAAAGTCAACAGACACTTTCTCCTTCACTCCCCCTGATGTCAGGGTGGACGTCTGTGATCTGTCTACCTGTCGCACGGAGTCAGACGCGCGCCTCTATTTGTAAATCAGGCTAAAAAAGAACTTAAGTAATATATACTATTAGAGTGAAATCAAACTGCCGGATGGTGACTCACCCGTCTCTCTCTACATCTCTCTTTGCCCGTGCCCTTGTCTGCGGCCTTCCCAAATTGATGCATTTCACATTCTTCCTGTTTTCGCTCCAGCCTCCAGGGAGTAACACACCCTCGTCTCCATGCTGCCTCTGACCCCACTCAGAGCTTTTGGTCCGTGTCTGATCTGTGTGCTGAGCATCCATCCCTGTGCTAACCTGTGACTCCCTGGCTCCATGTCATGGCTCTCTCATGACAACTTATTCTCACATGTCACTGCTGATGTGCCATCATGAAAAGCCATCTTTTCAGGCCCATCCAAACATCTTTTATTGGAAAAGAGTGGATTTCTGGCTTCATGCCATCTTTCCCTTGCACTTCACTTCCGTCACTGTACATGTATCTGTGTTTTCAGACATGACCTGTGGATAAAGTCTGGACAATTGGGTCTGGACTTTATCTGGAGTTTGCCTTCCACACATGCACAAGGCAGAGGGACACACACACACACACGCGCTCGCAGTGAATCCAGCGGAGAAAGTCTGCAGGTAATCCGAAGACCTTCAATCAGACATTTGTGTTCCCAAATGCACCTCCTCTGTACAAAGTGCGGAGAATCTCCAGGAGTTCAGTGCATCAATCAATACTTACCACACATATTTTTATCATTCTCTACTGCTGTGACTGTGCACTTGGCCCCACATGCAACACTGTGCCTGCACGCACAGCGACATATGGAGGATTGAAGCTTCTAGACATTTCACTCAAACCCTTAAACGTCTATTCCGTGGTGGAAGTAAATAAATTAAGTAACTAATGAACCGACAGACATTGGTGATGCTGTTATGCATCTTATTATCAGAAAAGAAATTGCGTCTGAATAATAGATCCACCGGGAGTCTCTCTGAACAGACACTTTAAACACCATTGAGTCAACAGAACGTTTTCTTTGGTTAATTTGAAATATTACAGCCATCACCGTCACTCACATATTTCATAGCTGTGATCTTTTCGGGTAATTCTTTACTAAGGTGTTATTTTCTCAAGATTCATACCGATAACCTACAAAAATAAATAAATAAATCCCCATAACTTCCATTTCATTTGGGAAAAAAAAATAAACAGCAATTAATGGGGCCTGAATGGAAACAGGCATGAGCGAGATGTGAGGCAATGATTCCCGCTTTGAAGGAGAGCTTCTAAAAGCCCTCAGCCTCTTTCATGTATAATGGAGTAATAAAAACAGCCACTCTCTCAAGCAGGTACTGTATTCCATTAGAATCCCCCCCGCCCCCCCCTCCCCCCGGGCTAATCAGCGTGCCCTTGGGATGATTTCCCCATGTTTGCCCAAAGAGTTTCCAAACAATACTGACAGATACCAGGATAAAGAGGGTCAGCAATTGCAGGGATGACAGCGGGGATTTGTTGGTCTTAATCCTGAGTTTTCTTCATTTCATTTTAAAGGCAATATTTCATCTCTTTTGATTCTCCACAATTCTCAATTGAGCTATGCACGAGTCTGTTATTTTCTACAGTAGCTTGAGAAAGACAGAAGGACTTTTTGCAGGAAAAAATCAATAAGAAATTTCATGGACAGAATGTACCTGGTGTACTTGATATTACATGACTGCCGGCTGATGATGGTGCTTCAGAAAGCCCCCCCCCCCCCGCAGAATCACTTCCTTTGCTTCCATCTTTTCAGACACAATTTATGTAAAAAACTCCACAATATTTTCTCTGAGAGCTGCTCCAGTAATTTGTTATGACAGTTAGTGCTATCTGAGTAAATGGCTGCAGGCAGCAGAGAGCTCAGATACATCTTTAAACACAGAGAGCAAGGTGATGAGTTACACGTTCTTCTTAACATACAATGAGTGTTCTCAACTGTAAGACAGGGTTCATGCCTTTAACAACCATAACCACTCAGCTGGTTAAAATGACTGAGAGTAAATGTTAAAATTACATTAATATAAAGCCTATATTTAGTCATGTTAATGTTTTAAATGCCAAAGCTTTATTTACTGAAAAATATGTTTTTAATAAGAATGTGTCAAAAGGTAAATGTCTCATTAGCTCATTCAGACTTTTCACCTGCCTCTGCAGTGTCACTCAGGATCATGATTTTCAACACATTTTTAAATCTTTGCAATGACAGTCTTAATGTGATGGCCCATAATTATTTTCGACACATTCCTAATCTGATTTAGCAAAACAGCTTCAATAAAAACCCTTTCGCCTACACTACTTGCCCAGCAGCAAACAAACTGAGTAGCTAGCAGGGTGGACGACATGGCAGCTCCCCAAGAATGAGGCCAAACAATCCCGGTGGCCGGCCTCAGTATAGGTCATAAACTCTGCCTCCTCCATGTTAGTGGACGGGATGTGGACCAACCCTGAGAAGTCAAAGTTCAACCTCAAATAAATTGCAGTTGGTGAAGCATGTGTATCATCATGTAGGTTTCCGGGTTGTTTGACATCCTGCTGTACACATTTTACACAGCAGGTGGTCGAGGCTGGATTTAAAGTTACATGATGAGCAGGTTCTGTTTAAAGCACAGGGTGTCTGATTAATAGACAGGTCCAATTAATGAATGCTTTATGAACTGTGTTCGGTTAATGCTGTCATTAACAATTCATGGGTGATTGACTGGCAGCCTTTTTCATAAACCTTTGCTCCCATAACAGTTCATCATGTGGTGGAAATTACTTCACGTGTTTTTAAAATTCATCCCAGCACAGTAGATATTTCCATGTTTTTCCATAATGTCAATACTTGTTGACAATTTATGGGCATGTACCAGGGTGCCTATATGCAGCAGGGTGCTTCACACTGAGCAAATGTGGGAAGAGGTGGTTTCCTCCGTGATGAACTGCTACAAAACTGATCCCATTATTTCCAGGCCTGTGCCTGGCAGCGGCTGTAAAAGACATAAAGTCTTGGTGCTTAATCCTGTTAGTGCTGCAAACCTGACACCGCTTATTGGCTCTGTGGTAGAGTGTGAACATTCAGGACCTAACTGTTTGCCCTCTAAATATACTGTATGGAATTAAATTATTACAGTCATACTTTACTGCCTTTACACTGATATGGCCTGTTTTTTGTAACAGTAACAAAACATGTGTTGAGAATTAGGGTTTAAGCGTTTGTGTGATCTGATTTGGTAAATCTGTGCACATTGAGAATCGCCGATAACCACTACAAAAGTTTGACAAATAAAAGAAGTAAAAATGATATTTAGGGTACACGTCTGAATGTCATGATTGTCGAGGAAGCGGTGAATGTTTCAACAAATCTATTTCAATTCTCCTTGATAGAGGGCGGGTGCTGATGGCAGATGAAGTCCGCCGGGGAAGATGGATTGGCTTGTCAGCCTGGGGGATCAAAACTAGCTGTGGTTTGGCAGGTCTTTGTCAGGACTGGGATCAGGGGACCGCACCTGGAGGAGGGACACCAATGGTTTAGGGTGATACCAGAGTGGAAATAGCACAGTAATATTCACTGTGGCATACAGACCACATACTATGACTGCTGAAATGGCCATTTGTCAGATGCGGTAGCTTGAAAGACAAAGCAAAGGTCGGACAGAAATCACTTTGAGACCTTGGGACGGTCCTGTAAAGTCAGATTTCCTCTGTTACTGTGCTAACTTGCTCCGGGGAGAGTTGTGGGAACTGTTTGTTTTAGTAGCTTGACCAGAAGTTAAAGAAAATCACAACATCTCACTTAAAGGAAGTATTCTATGGCGGAGAATAATGTATCTGTATGGTAATGGGTATATTTAGAGCTGTAAGTGAGGAGTTAGACGGAGCAGAAATGGGCTGTCATGGTTTTTTATTACGTACATTTTGATATATAAACTGCAATTTTATTCAAACTCTAGGATGAAGAACACGAAAAATCTTAAGAGCCTTAAATCACGCCCTGTGATTTTTACATTTCAGAAAGGTTTCTTCTTTATCTCTAATACTTTGTAGTATTTAGTATTAAGAGTGAGTAATTTGGTTTGTTTGGGACTTAACATTGTGAATACATTTTAAAAATATACATAAAGTTCCAAAATACGACTTGTAAAATAATATATTTTAGCAGTTAGAGGAGCTTTGTCAACCCACTCACCACTTTAACAGACATTCCGTGACAATGTCTCGATACTGTGTATTCCTGTTACATTACAAATGTTCCGATCACACTGTGCATATTGTACAATTCATTTTCTGTTCTGATGTTTTATCTTTACTCATTTATGACATTTTGCTGATGTGTCTTTTTTATTTTCTCCTTCGCTGCTGTTACACTGCAAATTTCTCCATAGTGGCACTTTTCTTATCTTATCCTGTTTTATCTTATCTTACCTTATCTGTCTCATTCTCCGCACCTGCACATGTCCACAATTTAACTTGAAACTTTCAACAACAAAATGATGTTGAAAAGCACTTAAAGACAAAGATGTATTAGCCTGTGGCAGATAACATTGTTTTTCCTGCTACACACTTCACTAATAAGCATTTCCCATATTATTGCCAACCCTTCTGAGTTGTGTGTATGACTTTGTGTACAAACCATCCAGGTTTGGTTGTTTTCATGTTGCCTGCCTGCTTAATCTTTTCTTTCAAGTTGTTGTGGTCTGTACCTTTCATGGCACGCCAACAGTAATCTTGTCATCACGACCGTCTTCCTTCTCTATCCGCTCGTCTACTGTCTATAATTACACTCTGTACACTCGCGTCAGCCGTGTGTCTGACAGCAGAAGTCACATTTTGTACCCCGCAAAGGTTAGCGAGCACTAACTTTGGAAGTTGGAGTGAGCATTGACAGAGGACTGATGGTGATTATAGTTTTGAGTATGTCGCCGTCTGTCTCCACTGATATGCAGGACACGCTATCATTACTGTGTCACCGGAGTGAATTGATTGACTCAAAGTGGAAAAACTCGGCAGTGCACGGCTCCAAATATCTCATGGTCACATCTGAAAAAGTAACCCTGCTGTTTTTGATTGTAAAAGTCAAGCCTAACATTAAGTCACATATTAAATATTAAGTGAAGGTTTTTAAGTGTGCCTTGACCCATATAATCAGATTAATCTATAAAGAAAACGTTCAAATGACCTTTTAACAGAGAACAATTGTCATTAAATAGTCTAGTTTTTTAACTCAATGTCGCTATTTGACATAATTTGGGGTAAAAACCTCAATTTGTTTGTAGTAAATTATTTATGAATTCCTGGTTTGCTTGTCAAACGTAATCACAGAGGATCTGAGTAAACGTTCATAGATGCACTTTTAATTAGGTTGAATGATGCCCCTGCTGTGGGAACCTGTTTTATCCTGATGGGTCCTTGTTCTCTGTCGGCGTTTGTCACGCACGATTCCAAACCAAGCTGTGTTCAGTGCTTCCTGGCTTGTTGACACAGACCAATGAGCAATAACATGATCACCTAGAAATATGATACCGGTCCAATACATCACAAACACAAGATACATTCTGAGTGCATTATTCACAGCTTATATTTCAAATAAATAAAAAAAAACATGACAATCAAATAAAATAAATGTAATAATTTTGCATAATTTACATGCATATTTTATTTCCGAGGGATCATTAGATGTGACTAAAATTACATGGCAAAAAACAAGTAAGACCCAAAACCTGTAAATGAGCCAAGTAGGAATAATACAGTCAGATGTTAAAGTCCTTGTTTACATATCACTGTCAATAGCCAACATCTTTCAAACCCACTTTATTTACATCCCACGCCCTCAGTTCAAATTATTGTGCTACAGTCATTTCATTTTTCATTAGCTTCAAAATAGGTCTGACCAAGAGGCAGTTTGTGTGTGTGTGTGTGTGTGTGTGTGTGTGTGTGAGAGAGAGAGAGAGAGAGAGAGAGAGAGAGAGAGAGAGAGATACTGTGTGAGAGAAACAGAGAGGGTGTTTGTGTGTGTGTGAGAGAGACTTATCTCTTTTCACACATTAATTCATTATCTCCCAAATGGGACTCAGAGCAAGTTTCTCCTCTCTACATGGTCGGCTGACATCCTGGTCATGACCCACTTCTTGACCAATTTTGCTTCCACAACACTAATGGTGGGCCCCGGCTATTCTGATAAACATGAGACAAGAAACATTTTCTTCTTCTTTTTTTTTCAGATAAATGCTCATAACAGAAAAATCCTCCTTTTACATTCAGCAATCGTATCAGCTGCAGGGGCGAACGGAAGCAATAGTTCAAGCCCGGGAATTTGTTGCCATGCCACCCTCACACAAACTATGATACTAAAGTCCCTGGAGCCTTGATTTACTCTGGAACAAGTCATTTTAGAGCAATCATATTGTTTCAATCACAGTATTTTTACTTATGAAAGCTCAGGAAGGGTATGGCCCATTTAAACATCTCAATAAAGCCCACAATAATAATATTTAGTGCTATTGTGAGAATACTACGTTTAATTAGTTAAATGTAGTCCAAGAGAGAAAGGCTGTAGGGAACAAATCAGCATTTGCGGGAGTAGAAATTCGATATGTTCATTTGTAAACATGTGTAACTAGACTATTATCACATTGTCAATGATTATGATGTCTGCGCACTATAACACGTTTTACCACTAGCAAACGTGTTTAATGATAACTGATGAGGAAAAGAGCATTTGTCATACAAGGTTTACTGGACAAGAGCACCATTATATATAGTGGGTGGAAATAGAGTATTGTTGAGTCATGATGGAAGGTGCCATCCAATGAAGCTCCCTATTCCTGGCAATATCATTGCCACTTTTGTTTGCCACAGTGGCATGATTGACAATAGCAGCTGTATCTCAGCTCATTAGCTAATGAACAAATGCTGAATAGGTGCAATGTATTTTATTGGAATTTTTGGTTCAATGGTTCAAGAGGAAACAAGACCAGGCTTTCATGTAGAACTCAACATGTTGTGGCTGTTTCCATTTTTTTAAGCATAAGGTGCAATATTGTCAACACTTTATTTGAAGGGAATCAAAAAGTATTTTCATTAGACTACATTTGTGTAAACCAATGGATACAATTTCTAATTACAAAAATTGAAATGTAAGTTTTACCCTGTAAAAGTAAGTTTGACACTGTTGATACTTCACTGCTTCATATCTGCAGCCTAACTGTGATGAATTATAAAAGCATGTGATTTTCCTGTTTCTTATTATAAGCTGCTGGATGTTGCAGTCGCTGCTTGATGGAAAATGTTTGTACAGAAAGTACGTTCCTGCTGAAAAACAACATCAGCCTGTGTCATCTTCTCAGTGCATTATTTTTAAAAGCAGGAAATGAAATAACTCCCGTCTGTAATGAATTCACTCAGGTAATACAGTGCATGTGATTTGATATTGTTGCTGGCGACTAATCACAGACCAGGAGCCTCATGTTCGGGGCCTGATGCATCTCTATATCTCACTAACCTAATTAGTCTTTATTTTACAGTGTACCGTAAATAGCACTTACCCATTATTCCTTTTGATAATTACGGCCCCCCCCCCCCCTCCTCAGCCCCTCAAAAAGGGCAAGCATAGCAATTACAGGAAAATCAATGCACTTCATCATTGCAGTGGAGAGTATTCTTATGAGATAGTCCATGTATGGACAGAACACTAACTGGAGGCGAGGTTCAAGACCTGTTCTAGCCTCAATTACCATCCCCTTTAAAAAGTATGACTTAAGAAAACAAAGCAAAAGAGGAAAGGTTGTTTTTGAAAGAGTGCAGTGTTTTAACTATTTGAATTTTCTGTACAGATACAATTAAATCACAACACGGAAAACCCGGGCACGACAGCAATACTCTCCTGTCTGTTAGATGATATAAAAATGCTAATAATCTGCTTCTACTTGATTGTGCTGCGTTGCAACATCGATGAATACTCATGAAATACACATACATATCGATTGTCATGATTCAACAGTAAGTTGTTGTTATTATCTTGTGTAGACGTGATTTTGGCAAAACCTGAGATGGAGGTCGAATACAGATGTGGGCCACCTCAGGCAATGATGCAGCAATTCAGGCTTTCTTGTGACTCAGAGAAAATGGACGTGAGCCTAAAGTGGCCCACTAGTAAATTAAAAAATGTGGCACAAATATCTCACAAGAAATGTAGGCCTTTTTAGACAAACATGCAGAGCTCTAAGCAAGGTGTCATCTGAATGTGAACCTAAAATGACCCATGTGGTAAATGGTGCATATGGCCCAAATAGCACAAAGCTAATTTGGGCAACCCCTAACTTCAGACATGTGCATGGCTTATTGAACAAACACTGATCAGAAATAGAGCTGCTATTCTGGTATTGCACTCCTCCAGGGTTTTAGAATACTTTTCCTTGGCCAAATTGATGTTCTATGATACTTAAGGCCAAATGACAGCAAGCCGACAAATCATTTTCCGGGGCATTTGCTAAAAGGTAAGTTTTTTTTAATTCTTTGGATGAAAACATTTGCCTCTCCTTGACTAATGGGTACAACATTGGTCAAGGACTCCCATCAGAGTCCTAATTTTCTGAGAATTGATCGTTGAAGCCAAGAGGTAGATGCTCAAATTAAGTGTTGTTAAATCACCAGTTTTTCTTTTTAACATCTTCGTCTTTTTTCATGTCTAGACATTGTTGACAGTTATTCGGTGCCCTCTAAAAGCAGAGAGTTACAAAAATAAATAAACGTTCGTTGAGCTCAGGCTACTCTGTCAAAAGAAAGCAGTGCGTGCCAGACAAGCGACACCGAACGGCCACTGCTGCCACTGCTGCTATAGGTACTTGCTCTTCTTTTTTTTATCCATCATCCTGCTCTTCCAGAAAGCTGCAGACACAAGCTGTTTTCAAGCCCGGGGAGCGGCGGGGACACACCGGGGGCTGGTTGAAATGACCCGAGCTCCACCAACATTTTTGCAAAGTTAATGAGCTGAAACATGGAAGCACAAAGCAGAAAAAAAGCACATGGAGAATATTAGGTTGGCAGGAGGACTCACACCTGAAAGCATGATTTTAATTGCGGGTACACTGTTACACAGGTTTTAATTATATCATGAGCCCGAGATCTTGTTTTTCACCAAATCTCCAATCTGGAATTGTGCCCTTTTCTGATTTGTTTACTCCCTCAGAAGGAAAATTGTACAATAAAATAACAACAATCAATTATAGCAGTTTTGCAACCTTTATCTTGACTATTTTTGTAGATTTAGTGACAGCAAAATCCAGTTCAATATTTCAGAACACAGAATTCTGGAGGCGGCAAACAGCATCTCATGTATTTGTTTACAGTGCGACCAACCAAACTCACATTGTGTCGATATTTGGACTCTGAGTTCATGCCGTGAGCGGCACCTGTAGTTTTCCACACAACAGCTAAGAAGCTGGAGGTGTGCAGCCTGTTGCCCGCAGCACTTCATCCAGCAGCATCGAGACGCTGACGGCGGCTTCTCGTTCCATTATCCAACATTTCTGATGAACAATCACAGTCAGCCACAAATTATTTGTCTAATTTTCTGAAAGCTGCTTCACGATAGAAGTTTCCCTGCGTTTTGCCAGCTGGGTTATTTTTTTTATGTGAAGCAGTAGCAGCAGGAAATGTTCCATCTGCATCAACACAGAGAGAGCGGTGAACAGACAGCCTGAGAAAATAAAAAAACAGCGTGCAATATTTTTAGCAAACACCTTGTGTGATTTGATTCCAGCTTAGATAGTCAGACTAAAAAATATAATTAACCAAGAAAACAACAATATCAAGAAGAAGAGCATTAAAAACATGGTCTGATTTTATCAACATAGGAAGAATCATTAACTGCACCATATAACTGGTAAGTTAATTGCACATGTAGAATGAGAAAAACCCACACAAATCAATACTTAAATACAGCATGTGGCACCAAACTGGATTCAACACCTGCCAGTCGGTAAACAGAGGCAAATACGTGACCTCACAAAATGCCACCAACACGGTTGAGAGTGGTGGATGTTAAAAGGTGGAAATGTGGAATATAGGTGTTTGACTAATTGCACCCTAGTGGCCTTACAGGGCAAAAGAATGAGTCTCAAGTCAAAATTGAAAACTGTATTATTACAGTTGCCTCAACCTAAAGGATACTGACAGATATAGACTTACTTAAATATTTAATGGCACTCCCAACACTCAAAGACAAAATCTAAAAGAAGACATATATATATATATATATATATATACACAAACGATATTTGCTCCTTAATTGGATTTGACATCTGCTAGAAGGTAAACAGAGGCAAAGTGACTTCACAAAATGCAACCGATCCAGCAGTGGTGTTTGATTTATTACACTCTTCTAAAAAATCTACAGTTGGGTCCAAAAGTCTGACAACAAAGTCACGTATCGCTGATACCACTTCACTTCCTGAGGCGGCAGAGAGGTCGGATGACTTGTGAATATGAGACGAGAGCAGCGACAGAACAGTGAAGCTGGAAACAAGGAATAAAACAATGACGGTAAATAAAGATGAGTGTGATTAAACAGGAGAGGAAGTGTATCGACAATACAGGGCTCTCTGTGTCGTGCATTAACGTAGCTGCAAGACAGGCTGACACCGATTGTGGAGAACGTGTGGGTATTACAAAATGTACACTGTAACTTGTGTGATGCATAAATCATCTGCTTAAGTTGTAACACCACATCCTGTAGGTTGTGTTTTGATTCAGTGCCGTGCCGTGTGCCAGATGATAAAACCTAATTTAGTGTGATGACCTATAGCCTTGCTCTTTGATTGATTGTGCCCCCCCCCCACCCCTCCCTCAAATAAACTTGGCATACTGTATGAATCCCTCTCTTTCACTTATGTGCTAATGGAAGGGATGAGTAAATCAATAATGCAACTAAGTATTTAAGATAATCCAATTCTAGGCACCACTTCAAGCCAGCATCTTCTTTGAGAGGCAGCAAAGCCAGCGACAAAAGCGAGAGGATATTTTTCCTTTTTCAAATTGCCGCTTGGCAGAGTCTTACTGAGCGTGGAGTGCGGAGAAGCCAGGAATCGTAAAAGTGACACAAAAAAGAAAAAGATAGATTTTTGAAAGCGCACTAAAACCTCCCAAGACAAATAGGTAAAACAGGAGACTGCGTAGGGAGTTCCATGGTTTACCTGGTATCACAAGAAACTGATTTCACTTAATTAATGACTACTTGTGAGATTAACTCTTCCTTGTTCGAGGTGGATGTCTTGGTAAGAATGGTAATTAAGACTGATGGTAAATAATTATATGTCATCCATTCTTCCATCCATTATCTATACCACTAATCCTTTGAGGCATAGTGAAGAATACATTTCATGATCTTTTTAAATAGAATGTATGTAGCAGTGAGTCACTTGAACTTTTTCCCTTCGAGACTCTTCTTAAAGGAACAACTCAGATCACACTTTTTAACAAGTGGGCTGACTGAAGAAACTCTGCGGCAACTGACTCGGACATTTGTGTTTCCACTCCGCGCCTGTCTTACCGCTGAGATTCTGTAAAATTGGTAATTTCGCTGTCATGTCCGAGATACTTGCCTGATTAACATAATACATAATAAATTTGTTTCTGCTTCACTTGCATCATAATTGTCTGACTCTGCATGTATGAATACTGTATTAGAGACAAGGCCCCAGGGTCGATGTCTGCTGCTCTCTGTGGCTTTCCAGGGGGATGGGGCATGTGAACCAGAGGAGACCAGAAACAATAGAAACGGCGAAAAGGTCATGTTTGCCTCAGTGTGGCTGTTTACGTGACACTGCACCCTGTGGCAAGCGGTCAGATCCTCGTCCGCCTCACCAATCTCCAAGGCCAACGCATTAGATCTCCCCATTTCTCCCAAGAATGACTGCACCACTGACTGCTCAGTTGATCTCCCCTCTTTCAACTGCTTTTATCAAATGCAACCCCCCCCCCCCCGTGTGATTTGTTGTGTTTAAAAGTCTCCCATGTGGTCAGAAGTACAGCGTTAGTGAAAGGGTTTTCCATTGAAAGCCTGCTGAGGAATAACGTCAGAGAATCAGTAGAATTCATTAAACAAAAAGCCTTCAAACTTCCCACATGTGAATATCTCCATAAAAACCTTAATGGATATCTATGCACCAATTTCTGTGGACGTTCACAAAAAACATGAACGTGTCAAACAGTTCATTTGAACGTACATTGATGGTAAATGAAGGATCAAACCCTTTTTTATGGCAGTGGACTGCACCGGAACAGACGGAAGCAGCATCATTACCTGTCCAACAGTGCCCAGACGAAATTAAACATTAAAAAGCTTTTATTATAATGCTTAGACCTACAGATTATTATATGACTCCCGTACATAGGAAATTTAAGTGGTTATGATTCTGTCTTTGCTCTGCAGGTGCACCACTTCAACAGGAAAGGCGTGAGCAAGGGGCTCAGGTAATGGTCTTTATATAGAGTCGCATTTAGAGTACAAAGCAATAACTGAAATTATAATTTGTATGGAATAAAATGTATTTCACTGATTTTTATCCCCAATTTGAGAAGACAGATTTAGACACAAGTAACTGCTCTTATTGACATGTTGGATCAAAATGTGCAGAACAAATGAACAAAACAACTTGCAGCAAAGCTAATGAACCAGTCAGCCACACAATTAAATTGCTATTTTTATTAAGACCACACAAACTGTAATTATGTAAACCATCATTCTTTCATTGTGTGTGCATTTTAATGACGTTTCCTTTACCTCTTTAATCGGCTCATTTTGTCAAACCTCTAATGGAACTCTGTGAATGCCTGTGTCTGCGTGCACACATGCAGGTGTTGATGGGAGCTGATGAGTGAGTCCGCCTCTCGGACCAGTCAGGCGTGATTAGCTGATGTGACGCTTGGGTCAAGGTCAACGTCTTCCAACGCTTAAGTTGCAGTGAAATCCTCCGTCAGTCTTTGCCCACATGGAGTAGACAGCGAGCTCCCTCGCCTTGGTTTCAACCACGTGTCATGAGACGGGACGGCGGAGGGCGAGTCGCAATATCAGCAAAACCAAGGAAAATTCTCCCCCTGATCTCGCACTGCGCTCCTACACCCGATTCTTGAGAGAATTTAATAGAGCTGAGGAAGGTGGTGAATTCACTATATCAAAGACAGGTTCTTTGGTAGAAAATAGAAAATAAGAGAAAATTTGCATACATGAATTTCAATGCATGACTTATACACTCAGGCCTTAATACTTATTTTTAACATTCCAGATTTTTTTGCTGTGTGTCCTGTATGAAATTAGCAGCAATTTGTGAGAAAAAAGATATGGAGGGATATGCAAGGGGAAGAAAGAGAGAGAGAGAGAGAGAGAGAGAGAGAGAGAGAGAGAGAGAGAGAGAGAGAGACCCACGCACAAGGTTTTTGCAAAGCAGAAGCTGTCAACCAGGGATTAGGAGAATGAGCAGAAGACCGACAATAGGCAGCAGCTTATATACTTTAGAAGACAGGATTTCAATTTTAATCCACTTTAAATGAGGGGGGAAAAAGTATTATACACGATCACCACTAGTGGGCCCAAATATCCACTCTCAGGAAGCCTATATTCAAAATGAGGAAGATGTTTTGACCAATGGAAAAAGGAAAGAAAGGAAAAAGAAGTGGAAGTGGAATAAAATAAACTTGATAATGAAGGAGAGAGAACAGATGTAGACGACAGGCAGTATTTAAGCTTCCTGTGCCCCACAGTATAAAGATATGGCGATAATACCCTGCTATTAGACATGGTACAATACCACCTTTTATTCCCATCTGTACTTAAAGAATGGCAGCGCTTGAATAAGAACTATATTTGGTACAAGTTGCAGACTTTGCGAAAGTGTGACATACAGCTCTCTGCAGGTGATAGAATAACTTTTAAATTGAACAAAATATAAAAAAGAGGCTGCGAATATCAGTGTTGGCAAAAGAAAAAATAAATGGCTTTGCTCCAAACTGCACTAAGAAAGTACGAACGCCCTCAGGGGCTCGGCTTGAACATTTGACATATGTTGTTTTAATTTATATAGTTATTATAATTTTTGATTCTCCTTGGTTTCGTTAATAAACAATATTTCTCTTGTTGTAATTGCTGTTCTTTTAATTTCACTTTTCTCTAGTTGTAAACTTTGAAAAGAAAAGTGCTACACAAATAAAGTTTATTATAATTTTTTATTTATTTTCACCCTAAGTGAGTGACGGAGAATTACAGCAAATACAAAATATATCACTGGGGAGAGTTATTACCTAGAGAGCGTGACTTGGTGTTACCCTCCCTGTTCGGGAATCAAACACCACATTATACAAAGCAGTGACTCTTCCAGCTTCTGGAAAAATAATGACTGCAGAGGCCAATAATGAATTATAGGCTGAAATGTTTTTTTATATTGCACACGGCCCCCTGCACACGCCCGTTTCGATTTCCAAACTCACAGGGCAAGCCTCCTCTTATCCCTGCATTATTTGTTCGTATCAGCCATGGGCTCAATTAACCTTTTGTTCTTAAATAATAACCTCACCCCACCTCCATCTGCTCGCTGGCTTAATAATTCACAGAGAGCCGCAGCAATGCCAAAAAAAACCTTTGCTGGAGAATGTGGAGAAATGAAAAAAAGATGTGGAAAGAGTAGCAGATATTTAGCCTCCATACATCTCTGTCACTTTCTCAATGACACGGGGGCACATTTATCCAGTCGTTGTTGGCGGATGCTCAACACCTTGGAAACGCTGAGGGAGCAGCTGTGATGATGTTGAGTTGCGTGTGCCAAACGGAGACAACTGACCAATCTGGCTTGAAGGCAAAGCTATGTTTTGTCCCTCTGTGCAAATAACAACATATGTCATGTATCTTTTCAGCTCAGAAATCTGTCCTGCAGAGACTGGTGAACAAAATGGAAATGAACACCCACAAGCTTCGAACCATTGCATTTATTTTACTTTTCTAAATCCACATTGCAATTATATCCTCGTGTTTAAATTGCATAATGACTGCTGACCATAACAGCTCTGCTTTCAGTGTTGGGTGTGTTCTCCACAACTGCCACCGCAGTAATGGTTGCAGCGTTAATGTGTGCATCGCATAAATCAGCAGTCAAGGGTGAACTGTTTGACTTGTTATTTGTGATTGTGTAAAATTTCTCCATTCGCGGTTACACCCGTAAAAAAGCTGCCTGCATCGAGAGAGGAGCGGCCGCGCCGGGGGGAAAGAACACAATCTCTCTTTTCACCACTCGCCTGTGTCATGGAGCGATATGGAGTCGAGTCCTGCAGCTACAGGTGCATCAAACCTGCTCCACCCGAGGAAATACAACATGGATGTTAGGTTGAAGGAAGGCGACGCTTTCACGTTTTCCACATTTTCCCCTGTGTAGTTCCATCAATTTTGAAATTCCTCGCTGCGAGAGGAAGTCACATTGCATTACCTGGAGTTTACTCGATAATGAGCCAGGTCAAAGGGACCCCAATTGACACAAAACAATCTATCAATACAAGCATGTTGCTCCTCTTCGCACCCAGGGTCATTTTCACTGAAAGGCTGGAAGAAATATATTTCTGTCCTGTATTTGGTATTTTTCAGACAACTTTATGGCCCCATGAGTGGAGAAGGCCCCAAATAGCTTCTGTTATGACAGCTTGACATAGAGACTTTAGAGAGGACGTGGAAAACACCCTTCCTTTCAACTAAAATTAGTTTTCTGACGTAAGTCGGCCTAAGAGCATGGACGCACTGGTTTCCTCGGCATAGGCAGGCATATCAGGTTCCATTAATGTCACTGTGAGTGCTAAACCACTTACTGCTTGTTTGCTTTGGAATTGAGTAAAAATGCTCTGGTTTGGCTTTTTCGAGTCACAATGTGAGAGCATCTGTTTTCAGAAGCATCCAAATGTAAACAGATCATGTTTAAAAGGGACTTTAGAAAATTCTTTCCTCTAATAAATTGTATACCACTTTTCTCTAAAGCCTATGAGGTTGAAAAATCTTATTTTTATCGTATTTATGATGATTTACTTTTACCCAGGTTCCACATTTTTATATTCTTTAACTCTCCATATTTATTTAAAAACAACTGATTTAACAAACTGCTGTGATAGAACTGCAGCATTGATGCTAATCATGCTTAATAAACCCGAAAATACCAAATATTTTGTATGACTGAGCCATTTTCACTTTTAACAGACATACAACCAACAAAACGCAAGAAAATCCAAACATATTTCTTTTCTGTTTTTATTTATTCATGATTTTAAAGGCTGAGCGATAGCAGGGGGAAGTACAAACAGCAAAGGGTCTGATGGGAACTGAACCTGCGGCTGTTGCAGGACGACTTGCTCAATAAAAATAATAAGATAAGACCAAGAATAATCAAGAAGAAGAAAAAGAGGTGGATAGAGCTGCTCAACTTCTTTTTTTTTCCAAAGCTGTCTTGTCTCAGCTGTTATCTTACTCTGATTCTCTATGATAAGGAACTTTTTACTGGCTGCAGCCTCAACCACTGTCACCATGTTCTTATTTAATGCCTAAACACACCTCCCCAAAATCCAAGATCTTTGGGTAATCCTAGAATTTATGTCTGAAGGAACCTTTTTCTGACCATCTTACTACATTTATTTTTAGCCTGACCATTGGAGGACATCGAGACTGACCAACGTGGCTAATGGGACATTAGACCTTGGCCAAAGTAAAATAAAGTAAGTGACACTTGATCCCTGTCTCAGAATGGAATGTCCCGCACATCACTGAGGGAAAAGAAAGTGAGAAGGAGTCCAACATTATTATTAAGTACTGAGACAGAGGAAAGAGAGGGAAGGTTAATTCCTGTTCCATCCAGCCTGAAGACAGCACACATTACAAGGGTGCACTCTAAGCACACGGGAGACAAATTGGATTCAGAGTCCCATCTTTCAATAAGTCACTCCACCGGGCTTTTCACCTGCTATATAAATCACTTGCGAACACGGGGAGAGGGAAGGCTGAGCAGACACTTATGGCCTGTCTTCAGATACAAGCAATTGTGGTGGGGCAAAAATACGTGTGAGGAAAACCTGCTTTGTGCATCTGAGAGGGGCCTCCAGTGCAAAGAGCCAAATGAATCTGGACTCAGTCATTCACAAACTCATTTATTGCTTTCACGCGAGTACTATTCTCTTTTTGTTCCATTCTCGTCTGGTGTCGCTTGATATATCTGCCCCTGCTGCTCTTGTAGTTTGACAGACCCGGAATCTAAAGGCAGCGTTTAGAGAGATGTAAAATGAGATGTCTCTCTCTCTCTCTCTCTCCGAGCGATTCAAACAGAACAATCTCCGTGAGCCGGCGGTTAAGCCAACGTATTGATTCAGATGAGCTGACTGTGGCTCAGTAGAGGGTAGATAATATTATTTGCTGTCAATGTCGACGTTCAGCATCGGCAATGTGGCTAAAAATCTGCTTTTGAAAATGCAGTCGCTTTATGAAAAAATGTTTTTTAGACTGACAATGCAATAAATACCTATATATAAGGTGTACTAACAAAATTGGGAGAAAACTGTTAATTGTAGTTGCAGCAGTTAATTAATTACAACAAAAAAACAAAGGTCTATCATGACGGCAACAGTCAATACTCGTCTGAGCTGATAGTTTCAAGCTTCACATCCCCACATTGGATATTCCTTTACCGTTAAAGTTGCTGGAGGCTGTCCACTGCCATCGTGATGCAGCAGATCTACCCTGAACAACTGTTGGATATGGGTGAGATATTTGAGCAGCGACTCTATGGATTGACAAAAAGAGCCACTCAGCATTAACACATTTTTTGCACAGCCAGCTTCTGCTTTCATTACCTCCACTATGTTGCAGCCTTTTGTTGCAAGCAGCACACTCCCCTAATCAAGACTTCTACTTGTCATTGACAGTTTAAGTACATTTGCTTTCTCAGCAGCGTACAGTATGTCGATAAGTCCCATTTTCTTTAGCTAAAATGGGATTCAGCTGGGTTGATTGCTGAGAGCCCGTGCCCTAAAGCTGTGGCTGATGGTCTATTATAAAGACACGGGCTCCCCATGGAATCCACACAACACAAGCAGGCAACTTCGGTGTGCACCCAGGGTCCGTCCTCTCCAGAGAGCGGAGAGAATGCAATTATAAGGCCATTCAATGATGTGCAATTCTTTTTATTTCAGCCCTCAACAGATCGGTTTTCTGATTCACCATATGTGACAACATGAGAATAAAAGCCCATAGGTGGCTCTGCTGGAGGCCTTTTCCTTTCATTTTCACTATTGATTTTTTTTTTTCTCAGAAGATGGAGTATAAACGGGAAAGTCTTATCGGTGATACTAGAAGTCACGCCACAGGGCTGATGGCAGGTTGATAAAACATAAGACCTCTAAAGGCTCCTTACACCGCAGGGAATCTTTGCATCTGACATTTCACTATATCACGTTATATCACATGGAATTGTCGGGATTTCCAAAAACAAAGAAAAGTTGTAAAAATACTCATCCATGAAAGCTGAATTTTACTATATATGCTTTACATACGAGTTAGTAAACAGGCATTCAACAGCTTCTTTGGAGTGAATGGGAGTAAAGGCACGTAAAAGGGATAATAGGAGATTTTGCAAAGAAACATAAAAAGGAGACAAACAAATGAACACTGAGCTCTGCCACACAATGGACTGTGTCTGATGGGAACTGCAGGTAGTTTTAAACACATCAGTGCCCTCGATAGTTATGTTTTTATCATGTTTTGTGCAGAGGAGGAGGCCATAAGACGCATTTAAAGAACAAAAACATGTTTATTACATAATTACTAGAAAGGGGCAAGGCATGTGTTGTGTGTTGTGAACTTTGATTTGTTAATCTGGAGTCGGATTTGAAATAAAACAAACCCTCTTTTTTATATTGCCTCAATTTAAACACCCTGATGAAACTGTTTGTCTTATTTGTCCAACCTTATTATTTAGTTTCACTGAGAAGAGGTGGTTACCAATGACCCTATACTGTTTCACCATAGGAATTATGCACACAAAACTAATAACACGATTTATGTACCTGTATTTACTGCTTGTTTAGACTGCAATACATATTTGTCATACTAGTGCAAATATTGTTAACAATGGTCAATAGAAATCACATTAACACTTGCAGGTGCACTGCAGAATTCATTTTGCGTAGCAGCATTCCAAAAGCTCTGTAATTGTGAAAAACTGGTAGAGAAATGAATTGACTTGATTCAATTCCACTCTACAGGTATAGTTTACATGTATTAATTCTCTCTCTTGCACATATTCTGTTGTACATTTTGAAAATGCCCTGTGCTGTGCTTCAGTGGATCATGCAATGCTCACATAAGCACTGTGCAGCCGTCAACCCACCACCCACTCGTGCTAGGCAGAGCTAAAAACAAACAAACCCTCCTCTGCACTGGAGCCAACGAAAGCACTGACTGGTGCACATTCTGTGCAGCAGACAGACGGAACAAAGGTAATAAGACACCATTGGTATCTAAAAACATTTGAAACATGCTCCATGAAGGAAAAACTGTTGAATATTGTGTTCAATCCTTCTAACAGCTTCTAAGCATAGGCTGCAGCACAGCAGAGACATTTTACTCTGTGTTGCAAGTTTAATTTTCCACGAAACTCCATAAATCCCCACATAACTACCAACTTAGCTTCTTGATGCTGTAATTAACTCTTAGCTAGATCCGGTTTATAGCTTTTACACCATTCTGCAATGGAAACTGAAAAACAGTTTCTGACTAACGGGGGGGAAACAAGTCTTTAATTCAGAAACACCTCTGTTTTCTTCTGGCAAATTAGTTTTGGCATCGACACAGTCAAGACACACTGTTAAGGCTGTGATAGCATAAAGAGAGAGAGAGAGAGAGAGAGAGAGAGAAAGAAGTGTGGAGCTATTTTACATGCAAATCAAAAATATGTATTATAAATCAATGAATTCATACCCTCAGGCCTATTTTGAGTCCTGGATTTTGTCAGACAGACCCTGATGACACAGAGAAGTTATCAATCAATCATATCCATTAACCTTGACATATTGTGTTGGTCAGTCGACCAGTTAACAGCCTTCTCCTGTTTACACAGGCTAAGATCTTTCAGGGTGTTTCATTAGAGCAGACTGTGCAGTTTCGTGGTGTTTCTCTTCCACAGACACTGCTACCACCTCATTACGGCCGGGGCTCCAGCCAGTGTGAAATTCCCCTGGGGAGGGGAGGCACTGAAGCAGAGGCCAGACAAGCCCAAGATATTATTGGGTGAATGAAGACCCTGTAGCTCTGGGATCATCATGTAACAAGATATCTTATGCCCTGAAGTAAAAGAAAAAAATAGGTGGAGCTGTTGAGATCAATCACGTTTGTTGTTTCTCGCTAATTTTGCTGTTGTAACTGTTTTTGCCCACTCAGCAGTTTCTTTGTGATGCACGAGCCTCAACAGCAGCGACAAATGAATAAAACAGTTCTCTCTCGGTTTAAAATACTCCAGCAAAGCAATATGTCTCTGTTCTAAATCTCTGTGTGTCTTGTCTTATGTGGCTTTAGGGTCCTGTTCAGACCTGGTGTTGTCATCTGTCTCAGGTGGTCAGACCACATGTGGACTGCCGCTCTAAGTGCAGGTGTGGACACACTAAAGGCACATTGAGATGCAAATTAGATCTGATCACTCAGGACACATCCGGTGGAGGTCTGGGACACATGGATACCTTCTGTCCGCTGTGTGAACGTGTCCAGGGCCACGTGTGATGGACCGCCTGCTCAGCTGATGTCCTCAGACCCACTTCAGTTTCATCATGGCCCCGAAATATTTGTTCATTTATTGATTTTACTGTTTCAGCTCCCCCCCGCTTTCTCTGTCCGACACACAAGCACGTTGACAACAGACCCATCTGTCACTGTCAGTCCCTGGTTAAAAGCAGCGTCATTTGGTCTTTGCGAACAGAAAAGACATTTAGTTCAATATATAGAGCAGGAATGTAAGATCCAATCACATGTGGTCACTTGAGACGCGTCTAATTCCAGCTGTGATTGCATCACTCCGGACGGACGTACATTTTTAATCTTTCCTCGGCCCCGTGTTTCAACACATAAACATGAATTTACAAATAAAGATGCTGTTTCAGTGCAGACCGTTTTCCCTGCAAATGAACTGTTGGATGAATTCTCTTCACATGTTACAGTCCGCATCCCTCAGATCAACACCTGGAGGCTCCCAAACAGTGATAAAGACAAACGCTCCATCACTGTCCTCCGTCCCACAGAGTATCGGCTCACATTAGTGAAGACAAAGAGGTTTGACCCCCCACAGCACTCGTGTCCCATTTAACAGATAGACTGACAGGGGTATAAATGGTGACAATTGCTATTTGTTTCTCACCAGGAGACTCTAAAGGTGTTACATCATCATCATACGAGCTGAGCTGACACAGCAGATTTTGTGCTTATTCCCACGTCAGGCTCTCAAACTGAAACAAGATAATGATTGTGTTCAAAAAAATATGTAAAAAAAAAACCTCATGCGTCAGAGAATGCAAGGTAAGCTGAAATAACAGGTACATTGTGATCTGCTTCAACAGTAAAGAACTACAGCATTTAAAGCCAAGAGGAAATTAGCTTTACACATGAACTAATATGTGGTCCGTGAAAACAAACCACTCACTAGATATCAAAACAAGAATCTTCAGGAAACCTCAATGTTTGATATCTCTCTGAGAATTATGGTCATTGTGTTATTATAAAAAGTTATAACCGATCCAATTTGGTTTCCTTGAGTGCGAAACGTGGCGATGCCAGAGACAGGTTGGCTGGAAAGGGAGCTGAAATAACCAAATTCATTGCTTTGCTCGAAAGCCAAGTGCCTTTGTCGATGCAACTGGCCGACGGAGCTAGACAAATGTGCCCCGAGGCCGACCTCAGGCTGGCTGGAAATGATCTGCCTATGGGGAACCAGAGACCTAAATGTCACAGACAGTCATGGGTCAAGGTGTCACTCGGGGTGACGGACACGGCCGCTTTCCGCTACAGGATTTTTGTTTTTCCGCAAAAGCTCGTCTGTTGTCAGTCGCTCGGGCCATAAGGAAATGACCCCTGTGTGGATGCTGGGAGGGAAACAAAGAGTAAGAAATGAAATATAATTAGATTTTCAAACAAAAAAAAAAGGAAATTGCTCCTGGTTGCATATAAATTACACAGGGAGAGAGAGAGTAGAATGGCGGGCTCGGAATAATTGTAAAATAATGGCGCGCTAGTCAACTGTGATCTGTTTGTTGGACTCACAAGACTCAATGACTCCCACACACAATATCTGTCGGCGCTGTGCCTTTTTTTCACTTGATATATTTGGCACAAGACTTTATGGTTTGAGCAAAGTATTGATTCAAACTCCGGTGCTGAGGTGTTGACAGGGTGTAGAGGACACAGAGGTGATGAATGCTGGGTTTCCGATGTCCTTGTTTGTCTTGTGAATGTGCGTTTGGATGTCGATCTGCATCTTTCCAGGATTGTCTGCGATACGCACACGGTAGATATTTATCACGTGAGGCCCGCACCGCTGTCACATTAAGAATTAATACGCAAATCAATACCAACAAGTCATTTGTGATAATCACTGTCACACTGCAAAATCATGCATGAGCAGATAATGACTGATAATGACTTAATGAAACATTAAGGGATGCAGTAATGGCAGTAATTCATTAGGACGGGTGAGGAACGCCTAAGAAAGGGCGTCGGACGTGAGTACTTCAATTGCAACTGACAACAATTGTATTGATTCGATTATCAAATGTTATTTATCACCCAACTGATCAGATTTATAAAACTGGTGTTATATGTGAATGTCCAAGAAATCACTTCCTCAGCCGAGCAACAAGTTCCAGCAGATCCCTTCCCTGGAACCACAACAACTCAAACACATCTGGACAAGGGGGAAGGTAGGCATGTGTCCCAAAATGTCAACCTGATCCCTGTTGGCCTCATGAGGTTATACAAGATGTATTTTAAACGTGGCGGTTTTCCATGTTTTTTTATTTCATACATAAACTGAAAGCTGTCACACAACTGCACTTTTTACATCTACAAAATGTGGAGATGCTCACAAATTTGCCTATGCAGAATTGGAAACTTCAAACTTATTAAAATCGTGACGTGTGATATGTTTCCCAGTACAAATTCTGGTATTTTCCAGAAAGTGCAGTGTTGTGGCTCTCACAAGGTGGAATACATTAAAAATGAAATGGAACAAAGTCCAGCCTGGATAATGTACTCCACTCGTCAGGTTCATTTTATAATCAAATGTTCTACTGGATAGCAGACGCTCATGACTCGACACAGTATGTCATGCTGGCCTGACACGTGCCAAAATGGTCACATTAGAATTCTAACCATGTGCAGGGTACAGACACATGTTCATCAGCGGGACAGCGGAGAGGAATCTTATTTTTCTGCGAGTTATCGGAGTAGAGGTTCAGCTCGACCGAACACGGACAAAGAAGCGAGGGATGAAGCATGAGCAGAGGGTCACACATGTTGGATAAGTGAGCAAAACTAAAGCACATAAATTGAACCTTCGCCCTAATCTCCACCCGACTGCTCTGTTGATGATTAATTGATTAATTCTGTGGGAACAACAGGGATAGATTTCCTCTGACCTCCACATTCAGAACCGAATCCCTGTACGAGTCTGTTCCAGTCTTGGGGAGAAAATAAGGCAGAATTCTAGGCTCTGAATCACCTTCCTTCCCTTTTTTCCTTCCTCCACCCACACACGCAGTGAGTCAGCAGGAGGCAACAGCATCTGTCCGAGATGCAGAAATATGCCAAAAACAGTTCTCGGCGGCGGTGAAACAAAGTGAAAAGTCTGTTTTAACAGTACAGTTGCAAAGAGGATTCAACAAAGTTTGACAGTGTTCTGTGCTCAGGATGATGCAGATGTAACATTTACATATGGAGTGTTGCAATAAATAGTACACAGAGAGAGAGAGAGCACACTGTGAGCTACAACACTTAGAAGTACTTTAAAATAAACCGATCGTACGAGAGCCTCAACGATTTGTGAGCGGGAAGTTGAAATAGCGAGTGGGGGATGTCAAGGGAAGAGGTTTGGAGAATAAGGCTCCATCTCAGTGTGTATGAAAAGAAAAACAGTAGAAATATAACTATGTGCCTGGTCTTGATTATGTTTTTTTTCCACACACAATCTACACATCCATCAAATGATGCTTGTGGGCTCATAATTTAACACCCAGCAAACTTTCTTGTAATTTGTATTGGTATTTGTCAACTCATATGGACATTATTTATACTCGGTGTGTATAACAAACCCAAAGGAATATAAAGAAATTACTTGAAACTATAATTGTGCTTGAATCAATAGTAACAGCGTGGATCTGCAGTCTTCTGAAGTTGCTGACTCAGCGTGAAGTTAATCCCACTTAACCCCAAACCCCAGTGAGAATTTCCAATATATCGTGACCACCCCCTGTGTGTGTTCAGTCACTTAATAGGTTTTCAATAAAATCAGTAAGTCTGTCGCTCATGTTCAAGAAATGTAATGAATTCATACATTATTCATTATAGTATTATTGATTACTGCTAATAACATTGTTATGATATCATAGAGCCACTATTTACCAATAATAAATTCTGTCAATCACACAATGTACCGTCACTTACAATTTGACATTATAGGCAGTGGGACTTTTTAGGGTGAGTTGAACAAGTTTGGTTCCTTTTCTTTATATCACAAAATGAAATCACAGCCAACAGATAATAATAAACAAAGGACTATTAATAAAGGTAAAGGTCTGCACACTCACTTGCAGCCCTTGTGAGGTTGTGCTGTCAATTCAAAAGAAAATCAAAGTGTGAGATAAAAGTTGAGGTGCAACGTTTTGATCTTTAGCAGTCATGGTGAGGTAAATGAAATAATTGGCCAGAAGGTGGTGTCAGAAGAAAGGTCTCTGGCAATCGGCATCACGCTGGCAGCATGAAAGCGTAAAGCAGTGTGAGTAGCAGAATTACAAATAGTGGCGAGAGGATGGCGTGAATACGAAGATCGGCTTTTCAAGATTTTTGTGGTATTTTGTGTTATTCTATACGTAGTCTCTATATTTTATAATATATATGCATGGTACAGATAATTAAGAAAACTGCTCAGGTGCTATCACTGAATGTTAAACCAAGTTTGTCTCAGCTGCACTCAAGCCTCAAAAAGTGTTTTTTTTTCATCTTGGAATGATGTGATTCTCATATAAGAAAAGTACAAGATAAAAAACTTTCAAGGAGTTATAAAACCCACCTAAAGGAACACATGCTCGATCTGCGCTTTGCAGTAAAACCTGTAAACGAGCCGAGTCAGCAGCTCCTTCACTGAATCGTGCCCACGTTGGCCACTTGGCGTGCATACTCGTGCTACTTCTGACAGGCAGATCATGGGAAACAAGGCAGCGCTGTCGTAACCCTGACACTGATGTGCCTGCCGGGCTGTCAGCAAGGCCTCTTATCATCTACAATGTGAGCTCACTGTCAAACTGTGAAAAGAATCATGATGAAAAAGCTCTGCTGTTAAAAGTTTGGCAAGATTTTATAATTAAGTGTCTTAGTCTCAAACATGACAACCCATGTGCTCTAAGCATCCATGGTAGGTCAGGCATTATATTTCCGAAGCCTAGATTTCAGGTTATGTGTCGGGATTTGATAAGTAAAAAAAGATTTATATTTATTTTTAGCCACCATTCAAATCGCATATGGGTGCAGCAACGCTATAAAGGCAATTCTGTTTGTGAGTAGGTCCCATTAGTTAAGTGCAGGGGTCAACATCACACTTATGTCTAAGACGAACTTAATGCCAGTTATGAGCACATCCTATTCGGAGGATTTGAGTGTCGTCATTTTGCATCTTCACAAGTGTGAGGCACAACAGTCAATGTATTATTAATATCAATTATCTCCAGAAAGCCAGCTTCCCTGCAGTGAACTGTTTGCTGTGACCACCCATCATGCAGTCAATTGGTTGAATCGACGTAGTGAGCATGGGGTGCCATGGGGAGAGGTTTAGCGGATACGATTACATCCGACAAGAGTAGCAACACAGTGTTTGTAACTGCTCCTGGACACAGACTTTTAAAGGGTTTTCATTTGTGGTCGTTTAGTGGGTCTCTTGTGGTCTTTTTTTATGGATCTATTCGACCTGTTTGTCAGTTGAGGAAGCGGTGTGGCCGAGGACACAGAGCGCTGCTACGAGAATCTGTCCATATGCAGCCCGGACTGTCCCTGTAGTGTGGTCCGAGTCAACAGGTCTCAATGCATCATAGGTAAATTGTCCCCGGGATTTACAGCGGTCCCCTTGAGATCTGATCAACAGAGATGTCACGTCTGAGCCGAGCCTATGAGGTCATCACGGTTGTTTTGGTCTTTGTGCGGCCATCTTGCATCTCCGTGGGTACTTCGCACTTTTTTCCCCACAATCGAGAGGCACAACAGTCAAATTGCTGCCACGATGCAATATTAATATCAATTAAGCCCAGAAACCCAGATCCCTGCAGTGAACTGACTGTTTGCTGTGACCACCCACCATGCAGTCAATTGGTGGAATCGACGTAGCGAGCATGGTTTAGCAGAAAGGATTACATCTCAGCATGTAAGAACACGAGTAGAAATGTGGTGTTTGTTAATACTCCACGCCACAGACAGGTTCTCCCAGCCTTGTCGTGTGGGTTCATTCAGCATCTCTTTGTGTTCTTTGTGATCAATTTGAATGTCTTTTCAGGTCTTTGTTTCCAATGGCATGAAAAGACCAAAAGACATTACCTGCACCACGACACCACCAGCCTCTTGCTACTGTTTCTATGGTTACAAACGTAATGCAGCCATATGACCTGTGTCGTTTGACTAAGAAAAGTCACCAAAGTGTTGCACAACCATTTCAAACTGCGGATTTTAAGTTATTTTTTGGTAAAAGTTGTCATTTTCACAATGTTAACTCACAGGTGTCTTTGTGATTCTTCACTGACCTTCTCCTTTTTATGAGCGGGTCTCGACAAAGAAGTTAATTTGCGAGGCCTGAGTCATTACAGCTTTACACTCTGTGGCTTTTCGTGGGACTGATGACCAATTATGAGACAGTAAAACAAAGTTTTGACTTGGCTGACTCACCTGTTGCTTCCCTGTCTCACAATGGCCTTTACTTTTCAACCAAATCTCCATGAATAAACATCTGATTCAGAACAAGTCCTAAACGGCTAAACTACACATTCATCTTTTCTGTTTATTGCTTTGCAGGGTTGCTATTACAACTGGATCTTTATGTGTGTTTAAAATACATTATCCAAACAACCACTCTCTCACCCAACCAACAAAACAACCAACCACTCATTCATTTACTTACTCACATACTCACCCAAGAAACCAACCAACCAACCACTCACTCACTTACTCACTCACTAAAATCAATTGAAAACATATGACACATGCTGTCAAATCACATTTCTACTGAAGTCCACAAATGCTGGGAGGTTCCATATTAGAGGGGGCATCTGTTAAAGTAAGTGGTGAGGCAATGTCACTATTATGGATCCCATCCATTCAGAAATGTGACACAGGAGAGCACTGCAAAGGGGACACGTCTGAGGCGGAGCACCAAGACGAGCTTGCAGCCGAGTCGGGATAATAATCGATGCACATCAGGGGAATAAATGGAGTCAATCTCTCAGATGGTCAGCCATATTGAACAGGTGACAACAGGCCACAGGGACATACCATCAGAGAGTGCTGATCACATGAAATGTGAGGCCACGGCACTTTACAGGTGCAGGTCCCAGGCTGCGTGGAACAAGTTGGAGTTCCATTACTCTGACAGGGAGGGCTTTTCTTTGCCCGTGTAGAAAGACGCCACTGATATGCACTACTTTGTTACTCACTTTCCCTTTCAAAGATATGCCTCTTATTTTAATTGCTGTCATTTTAATGACTTTCGCGTTTCTGTGGCAGCAAAATTTTTAAAACGAATATATAAGGCTTAAGTAAAGACATTGTTCAAGGTTTGACCTTCCCGAGTACAGGGTGTCTCCCCAATCATTATGTTAGTGGATTACCTGCATTAATCCTTTCAATACAATGATTTTTCTTGCGGAAACATTTTCCACATCCCCTCTGTCACTGGGAGAGAACAGGCCTGTAAAACTGGCTCAGCAGATCAATGCAGTAATGGTAACGTAGGCAAAGCCCCGACTCTTTCCTTTTTCTGCCTTTGAAACATGATCCCTAATGAAATCTAAGCAGAGGGTTCAACTGATAGCCACCGGTTTTGTGGAGCCTTTGACATTTGAGATTTGCCTCCTTAGTGTCTGTATTAGAGAGGAAGAGTGCTTAAAGGAACTGGGCACTTCATCAGAAGCCTACATTTCTCAAGTCGCTCACGTACTATTCTCCACCATTTTTTTCCCTTTCACATTGTCAACCAAGAAACTGAGCCATCAAACATTGTTTGAAGTTTAACGTATGCTTGGGTTTCTGTTAACCACACTGTCTATATCCCTCCCAGGGCAGAAGATGGATGTCCAATATTTCTTTTGAGTTGAAGCACAAAATAGTTGCTTTGAAGTGTTTTGCTAACATCAATACAGCCAGGCATCCAGGCAGCTCTCTGGCATTCACAATACACACACTGGAGCCGTCCTTTAAGAAGTCCTCCTTTCTACTTGTTGTCCGTCTCTCAAAATCAGATCCCACATACTCACATCTTCCGACAACTGGCATTTATCTGCAAAGAACTACAGCAGGATGCTTCGGTGAATACAGATTAAGGTCATTGCTAGTGGTGCACTGTGGCTGCAAGTGCACTATGTGTATCAGGCCTGCCAATATGCTGCTGCACGGCTTCCAGAGAAGGCCATTGAATTATACCTGTGGGGGATTGAGAAAGGGCAGCCACTGCGCTGAATTTGACAAGAGCGGTGTGGGGCATTTGCCTGCTGAGACTCAGGTTCTCTGTCTGACAGACATAATCCATGCTGTGTTTACACAATATAGTCGGGCCAACAGTATATATTTGTTTTGTTTGTTTGCAGGTGATTTATGAGTTGGCTTACATTGAGCTCTCTTGTGCAGTAATAAGGAGGTTCACCAAATTTAAGGGGATGAAGAGTGAGGAGGAAACCAGTGAAAAGAACTAATCAATTAATTTCCCAATGTTGGAAGAAAAGACTGACATGAAGAAACAAAATGGAGGGAAATATTGAACAAGCACAGCTCACACGTGATGTGTGTTTTGACGCCTCTCGAAATCTTCCTTCAACAACCACACAAGAAATTCCAACACATAGAAGATTGTCGTTGTAGGAGGAGGCTCTTGATTTATTAACTGTCACTTCTTTTGGCCACATACAACACATCACATCAAGATCGATAAGCAGATGTGCACACACACACACACACACACACACACACACACACACACACACATGCACAGACTGCCAATCTGGAAACTAATGGAGTATAAACATGTAAGGATGTAGAACATGTGGTGCTGTTCAGTCAGTCGAGGTCAATGTCTATGAAGGCAATAACATGTCTATCTGTGATTCACTGACGTTGTTAGTGAAGAGGAATTATAATTAGCGGGGCTGCTACAGAAGCTCGTCAGCCTCTGTCGAACCATCAGCAGAAACTCATGTCATGTCACACACACACACACACACACACACACACACACACACACACACACACACACACACACACACTCAAGGTGAGAAGTATTATAAAGCTGGTAGATGATAAGATATGATCCATAATGAACATACTTACAACTTACAAACATACTTATCAATTCAGTATGAAATTGCGAGCAGGAATATTGGTCACCAAGCAAAAGTACATCAGTATTTTAAATTGAAAAACAGGAATACACAATAGTCTGTGTCTACATCACATCTACTTGTTCTGGTGGGTTTCTATTGGAAGAACAACTTCTCCACTTCTGGATTAATGTACAGAAGCCCCTTTTCTTTTCATCGGTGAAAAAAAAAGGAATAATTTTTCCGCCTCTGGGGCTTCTGTAGTCTATTGATGCAAAATTTGAGAAATAATGGAAGGAGAAAAAAATGAAATCCAGACATTCTGTAAGCATCAGAGAATCATACTGGGTTAATTAAAGACAAAAGAAACAGCTGTATCAACACTGCTTGGTGATTGATTGAAAATGAATAGTTAACAACACACAACAATTATGTCCCTAGAGACTGAACTAATGTAAATTTACCTAGTTTTCTAACGGACCCAAAAAAATCGGTGTTCTTTATTTTGAGTTTAAAAAACAAATCTACGTAGGTTAAGTTGGAAAAAATACGTGTAAAGTCTTCAGCGAGCAGAAGACATTCTCGTCAACATTTACACTAAAGAGTAATGCTATAGGCCTATCATATGAGCAGTTGCTTAATGTATTGTATACATGTGAAGTATTTCACATTAAACAACAGTCTTAAATATGTATAACTGTCCTCTACAGCCGATTGTTGCAGGTACACTTAATTTGAAAAGTTACTATTTCATCAGACACTGCCCTGTTGACCGACTCAACTCTGTTTGCCTCACCTCTGAATTTGCATCATGCTGAGTTTATGTGTTGGGTGAAATGGGCAAAAAGAAAAAAAAAGCCGTCTGTCTTTACTTGCTGTGTTGCGTGCGAAAAGGTGCTGAGCCGACTCTTCTGTGACAGATGGTTATGGCTCCTTTGCTGTTGTAGCTCAAGGACAACTCGGCATGAACTCTAGGTCTCTCCTTTTGTCATTACAGATTTCATTTAGTTTAATTCACCAACATGCAACTGTGACCAAGTAGTGACGTGTGAAGATATTGTGAAATATCATCCACATGAACACGATATGTGCAAAGAGCAGGTGACTACTACGTGTCTACTGTACGTCACCCCTGAGATGCACACATGCTCTGACATTACCCCTAAGTCTTAATTCTCTGACCTCTTTGGTTTTATAAATGTCATCTATCACATAAAAATATATCAATCAGCAATGTCTTCTGTTTGCTCGGTGAAGAGAAAGAGAGACAAAATTAAATAGCAAATCAAGATATATGTGACATTCAGGGTAAGGTCATTACAGAGCCAATTCCATCAGTACTTGCAGCAACATTTGAACGTGATTCCGTCTTTTCTTCATGATATTTGACATGATATTTCACATTAAAAGCCTCCCAGCTGCTCAAAGTTTTCAGCCACTTCTGGTTTAGAAACAGGAAAGAAATGGTTGCTCGAATCCTTGTGATGCAAAATCATCTTTGGACAGAAATACCTCCGAGCATCTAACAGCTAATACAGCCGTGTACACCCAGACTAAACGTTTTGGTTCAAATATACTGAGACACTCTAAATGGTCAAACATGCAAATCAGGTGTAATTGTGTTACGCGTGTTCATATTACTTGGTATTTGTGTGACGCACTTTGAGTCTAAGCTTTGCAAATACAATGAGCTGATTGAAGTAAATCATATGGCAAAGGTCACAGCTTCCACACAAAGGAGACGTTATACATATTCAGTACCTTATTAAATGAATTACAGCCCATTCTGTGGCTGAGTTCAGCTTTGTACTGCTAGCAATTGTTATATGTCTTTTCCATCACTCATACATCTATTGTATAAAGTTATGTTATTTGTGATGACCTGGTTTTAGCTCATCATGAATTAGTATTAAATATGTCTGCTTAGCTCAGTCGTGCACAGAACTTGGATGAAAAAGCCTGGGTCACTGGCATGGAATAGCAGTGTTAGAGGTAAACATGAGACGAGAGAACCACAGGGCTTATAGGAATCTTACAGCTGTGTCCAATAATGCCATGTTCAATAAAGTGCTTCAAAATTCTCCGGACCCCCTGACCAAATGAGAGTGACTTATACTGGCTGCTGGCCTCAGCTAAAAACTCTCTTTCGTTCCCTCTCTACGCTTTTCTATGCAGTCAAATCCCCCCCCCCCCTCCGGCTTAGCCCTTCTGGGCAATGTTGTCTCAAGTTTCTGTTCCACTTCATCTCTCTTCCCAGCATTTGCCTCTACCAGTAAAAATTGCCCTCGACAAAATCCTTTTAAATGCATAGATCTGTGAAAAGTGTAGAGATAAAGGCTACTGGTCTTGGTGCAGTCAAACCCTGCATGCATGATGCCGGGAAAAGCCCATTTACAGCAACCCTGCAACCGCTACGATAACATATCACGTTCAAGCTCATCATTTTGGGATTCAATTTCAAATTTCGCAGCTGCACACAGGAGTAATAAAATGAACAAGCTTGTGATGTAACTGTGCCTTAAAAATTAGAGTGGAATCAAATGGCACAAAATAAATGATGGAAGTTAGACACAAATATTGGTGACATTCCTTGTGAACAGTTCCCTGTATCCATCACAGAGATAGGCCTTCTGCACACTAATATGGATTTTATTATATATATAGCTATATAAGAGCTAACATCAAACTCAACTAGCTAAAAGTTATCAGCTAGTGTGGACAGCTATGATTGTTGTATACATATATGTGTGTTTAATTACACAAAACAGAGACAGACGTGTGTCTAATAGAAGAGAGGATACATGTGAATGCTTGTGATCAGATAGCGACTGATGAAGGGTCTACACTCAGAGGACATGTGGTATATGTGGTATAGCCAATGGATGGAGGTGTATTTACCTCCAGTTTCTTGGTGCAGCAATGTTAAGTTAAGTTATAAAACTAAACCTGCATGCACTGATACCAAATAAAGAAATTGCTGCTGTTGTTACAATGGGAAAACATGTGAAGATAGAGGGAGAGCGCTTTCAGTGTCTGGATAGGTTTGTATACTGGCTTGCTGTGTAAATAATTGGCAGTCTGTTCTATATGTTCGAGTTAGAGGTCAATGGTTTTTCTGTGTGCTTTGACACAAACAATTTCTCACTGCATGAGGAGGAGAAGGAACAGACAGCTAAAGAATCCTTCTGCTACATCACTATCCTTCACTTGTTTGTTTCTCAGTCCAAGACAGCACAGTGAGTGACAGCTCTGGTGTTCTTTAACAAAGAGAACACTACATGTAATAAACTATTGTGAATAGGACTGATTCGGCACCTCAGTCTAAAATGTTTTCGTTTGATGTTTTGTTGCGGCGTTCAAAATACCTTTTATTCCCAGGATGTGGATTTTCTCTTTTCCTTTATGTATAATTTTATACAATATAAAAAAGTAAAAGATATGAGGGTTAAAAATATACAGTTTCCTTGCAGTATTGGTGAAAACAAAGCTCAGCCGGTGTCGTGTTGAGATGCTCGTGGCCTTGGAGCTCTGAACAAACAGGTTTTCAGCTCAGTCCTTCATCAGGGCTTAACAGAAATAAAGGGTTTTACCGTGTATTTCTCTTCTGTCATCTAATTAATGAATAATTATATTTCATGATTTCTGTAGTAAACTAAAATAGTAAATACAGTGTGTAGACTGATGCCTGCATGTAGTGCTTTCACGCTTTCTACTGTACACAACATTTCAAAGTCTCAGTCTTGTTAGACGCTGTATTTTTGTTGCCCTAACAACGATGTACAAACAGTACAATGGCTTTGGTTTTGCTCCAAAAAAAAAATCCCTCTGTACAAAATGTATCGCTGCTATAACTGTATTCTTTATTTTTCTAAGCACACAGTCTGATACAGCTACAGATGTCACTGTAATACACATTCTGGTTCCCTGTAAGATTCTTATATACCATCTGCTGTGATTTTCACCGAGAGGTGTTCATGACTAGAGAAGAAGAGGCTCTGCCAGGACGCTTCAGATTTCTTTGATGGCATCTGTTGCAGGATTTCTGACCCGTCCTGCTCTAGTCCTCCGCTCAACTTCCTCCAGAATAGTGGCCCACTCTCCTTGTAGCAAAGGTGGGAGAGGCACGGCACTTTAAAAGCCTTTTTTGGGGGCTGCCATGTGTCTGTGGATGCCCCTGGTCTCTGTGCCTCCTCTGTTTATCTCTGTTGCTTGTTGACAAACGGTATTGGGATACTATGCTTTTACCTGATTGTTATGTTTTTACCCTTTTGCTATTACTTTAAAATCATGTTCTATTATATAATTTGCTGTTTTTAGTTTGTAATTGTATTTGTTTAGCTTTTTGTCCTCGGTGTTTAGTAGTAGTGGTAGTAGTTGTATCAATCCAATGTCAACAACATGTGCATGGAAAACAAGAGTCCTCATGATATTGACGTGTTAATATACAATTCAAGTACTAAGAAATCTAAAAGTTGAATGTAAAGTATGTGTAGTGAATCTAAACCACCTTGTGAGATCCACTCAGCATATTTTCATTAACCCAGCAGCAGGGAGACTGCAGGATCTTCTATGGTTGCAGGGGTGTTTTGTATGAATAGATTTGTTGTTTGTGATCCCAATCACCTGAAGAGTCTTCTGTAGATTACCTTTACAATCTCACAAACGCACTGAAGGTAAAGCCGAGCCCATCCATCTTATTACAAATCTATAGCTTTCAAACATTAATAGGCTTAACTCTGCATAATCCAGATTTTTCATCTCTTCTGCAGAAAACATGCAAATCCTGTTTCTGACTGAAGAAACAACCACGAGAAAGTGAGGAGCTTGTAAACAGGAAATACATCTTTCATTTTTACAGCTGGAGGACAACAGGAATACAGCTTGCTGCACTCACTACATTCATTACTGTGCAAGTTAGAGTATCCATCATAAAGATAACTGATGATGTTGACCATCTATATACAGCAACTTCCACAGGCTTAAATATCATTAAGGTCGGAAAATCTTTTTAAAAAAAAAAGTCTCCCCTCCCAAACAGAAGTCGAAACAGACTGATACTCATCTGTGCTTCTCAAGGAATGTGGAAGAGTTATGCTCATATCTTTTGGACTTCACTTCCCTCCAGACTTTCTGAAACAAAGTGGCAAAAACTAAATGTTGATGACATCGTCTATGACTCTAAAAAGAAAGGGTGGAAAGAATGGTGAGTGTTTTTAGCCAATGAGACTGATCACTCTTAATTATTGTACATATCGTGCGATATTCTGTTTTAAAATAGGTAAGCTTAATTTACAGTCCATTCCAACACCTTGTCTTTGCTTGTTTTTTTGTATTTTGCTCTCTGAAAATGTCATAATCATCAGTATAACACCAAGTCGGTTAAACTTCAAGGGGATCAATCTGTCCATTTAGGAAGCACAAGTGATTGTGAATCAATTTGACCTGCTTTGGTGCAAATGAAAATGACACCAGGTGCAATGGAGGCAAATGTAAGACAACAGTTTTACATGTGGTGGCCACAGATGTTAGCTCTCTCCTCATCCTTCCTGACTGATTCTTCTCTAGTTTTGTGTTCTGCTGCACAGGATGGCTAATTCATACTGCTGTTCTCAAGGTTCAGAGTCTCAAGAGCATGGAGTAGATACCAGGAGACCGGCCATTACAGGAGGAGAGCTGGAGGACTGGTATCTGCCCCTTTTGTGCGAGGAGGAGCAGGAGGAGCACTGCCAGAGCCCTTCAAAATGACCTCCAGCAGGCTACTGGTGTCAAGGTTTCTGACCAACCTGTCAGAATCATCAGTAAGGATCAACTGTTCCCTTTATCTGTTTGAGCAGTGTGAATTTACCATGCATTTTATGGCTCGATTTCAGGTGGCATGTAAAGAGAACCCTCTCTCTGCCTCTTCAGTCACAGAGACTGTCATTACATTTCCCCCTGAGCGGATTGTGGTCGAGCTGTTGTGAAGAAAATAAGTTATTACGTGAATGAAAATGATCGAGCCGGAGCCAAAGGCTCTCGGAGGCTACAATTTACATGAGCACTGCATTTTGTTTGCCCACCTTAGTGTGATGGATGGCTCCCCAGACCCTGATGAAATGGATTGCATCAGTTATTTATTTTTTCTTGGACAATGCCATGTTCTCTTCTGTGCGCTATCAGTGCAACGGCACATCTATTACATCTGTTTTCATAAAGTGTGGATTTTCTACCACACATCACTTTAACATATACCTTATGTATTTATTAGCCCTTACTGCTACAGCACCCGAGCAACTGGCCTCTTATGATTTCCAAGTCAGCGTTGAAGGCAGAATCCCAAGACATTTGTGTCTCGATAAACACCACTTGATTTACTATATGAACATGATATGCAGGATTTACTTTCTGTAAATGTGGAGAAATACATGAAAAACATGTAAAACTGAAAGAAAACACGCTATTGAGAGAAGGTTTTTTAACAAATCGCTGAAGAACTTTTATTTTAGAGAGCATGAAGATAGTGTTTGCCATTGGAAGAGCTTTTCCTGTATTATTCCTGTCAAAGCGGTGACTTGAAATTAGAGACATTCTCTTCATGCTTTACTATCAAGGCAAATATAGGTAATGTTGTTATATTGACTCAATTTATTGCAGATTTCCTGCACCTATTAGAACCCATTTTATTTTATAATAGCACCGGTTTACTGGGAATTGATATGTAGCAACGGCATTTTACTAGTTTCTGCACGTGTAATATTACAGCATACTAAATAATGACATGTATTTAAATGTCTTGTAAAAATATCAGAATAGAAGAATCGTAAAACTTCATGTATCAGCTGGCATTGCAGCAGTGGCCACTGTCCAGTAATTGGCACTTAGCTCATTACAGTCACTCAGTTAATGATCAGTTTATCGTGAGATGCTTATTAAATCATGTTTCTGCCTGAACTCATGTGATTTGTGATCTTGTTTTTGTATTTGTGTTTGTAATAGGCGGAGTGTGGCTCTGGGAAGGAAGCTAGAGGAGTCATTAACTGAATTATACAGTTTAGTAGTGTGCTAGTACAGAGGCATAGAAAAGGTGCAGTGATACATTTGTATAGGGTCCTGCTGTTTGTGTGCTTTTATTTTTGTGTGTGCTGTTTGTTCATTGTGTGATATTGTATGCTGTTACATTTATGGTACAGTCAAATCTATGTGGGTTGTGTAATGGGAAGGTGAAGCATCTTTTTTGGCGTCTAGAATAATTGCCAATGGGAAATTATCCATCCCTTCACCAGACATGGGGCCCTACAACACCCGGCATTGTTTACGTAGCAAATGCACATGAGCAACATCGAGTGCCCAGAGGTGTTTTGTTCTTAAAACAAAGGGCGGTCAGGCGCAATGTCGGCGGATTGCTATCTTGAGGCAGTGGAAAATCGACTGGGCTTTTGATCAACAAAAACCCTGACCTGAAGTCAGTGCTCCAGTATTCCACTGTTATTTTAAAGGCTCATGTGCACCGAGATGCAGGCGAACACAACTCACGAAGACTGTTACACGCACAGATTGTCGTGCTGCGTGTGGAGAGTCAACATTAAAATCACTGCTGTGGAATATAGACTATGAAAGGGAAGAGATATTTACTAAGAGAAGTTTACTACTCACAAAGCTGGTTTTGTTTTCGTACATTAGTACAGTAGTGTGCTGCGTTTACGATGGAGTCAGAAATGAAATCGGATACAGATGACTCTACATTAACTACACTTAACTCCTCTCAGGTTGAATATTAATCAAACTGTGGCTGAAACTGCGTTAAAATAATGATTTGTAATTTCACATTCATGTGGCAGGCAGCCATCGTGTTAATGGGTTCGAGCTCACGAGCAGAGTTGTGCTTCATTACTGATTCATGCACTTTTCACTGTGGGGAGAAAAAACAACACATTTTTACAACCACATTACATCATTACCCCAAACTTATCAAGCTTATCTATATTGCAAATTAGAATTAGGCCAATTCCCCATGTTGGAAGTGGTTGTGTGTGGTGAGAGCCAGCAAAGAACAATTTAGTGGAATAATATGTAATGATTTGTGTCGAGGCAGAAAGGGCAGTGGTAATGAAGACTGCGTTTGCCTGATTACGTTTTGCATTTTAGATTCATGAGGGAGGTATCACTTCATAAATGGAAATGTACATTGATAAGTTCTGCATTTGTGGAAGATGCTTTTCTCATTACCACCTCCAACATGAACAAAGGCCAACTACTGGAAATCTATAATATTGAGGTTGGAGGTTAATTTATGTAGAAGTGCACGACAGCTCTGCTCTGTGCTTTGGAAACTGTTGTTATTATTTTAAATTGGCCCTGTGGTTGAGGTGAAGTCGGGCTTTTCAAAATAAGACCCATCCGTCTTGCTGAGTGACTCTGTCCTGTAATGTGGTGACTCTGACAAAAGGATCCCAACCCAACAAAGGGAGAAAGGAAAAGCGGTGAGATGGCACGAACACAATAGATGCAGTGCTGGAAGACCATCTGACAAGTATTTAACCAGAGTATTTAACTGCAAACTAAGCTTTGAGAGCCCGATTTTATTCAATACGCTGCGTGCTTCCATGCCCGTCTATTCGGGAGATTTCATTTAAACTTCTTTTCATCACATTGTTGTATTCACGTGTCTTTTTTGTCTCTTTATTGTTTATTATCCTTACATTTGCCACCTCCTGAATCAGATAGGTTCCTTTGTCCTCCAGAAAATGTGGCACAAATAAGAGTTATTTTCAAAGGACGTGATATACTATTTGAAAAAGAACCCTGTTTCAATATAATACCTTACAATCATATAAAGATTTAGGGGTTGACTTCAGTTAAATTTCATGCCTTTGGGGCTGAAAAAGCCTTTAATCTGGACATTTATTATCCAGCTACATTTTGTTCCTGCAATGAGCCTCAGATTAATGAATTGGCACAGTTAGGAGGATTTTTTTCCCCCCCTGAAGACCTGACCTTCAGATGTGTGCTCGCAAGGCACAGCGAGCTCCCTATGACACAGATGTGTGTAGAATATAAAAGAGCTTTTGTTTTAGAGCTAAACAAGCCTAATTTATCTGATCAGAAGTGGACCAGTCAGTGATTAACTTAGCTGATGTACACTTTAAGCGCCTCACGTACTGTCTCAAGTGACTGAGTTTTAATATAACATCTAGAGTGCCGCCTTCCTTCTTTCTACGTGAGATTTAGATATTCATTATGTAATAACTGCGTAGAATATAATACAGTTACTGCGCTTAATCAAACAGAGTAACAAAATGAAATGCGATATAAAATTGAAATGTAATAAAATACAAACGAGTGCGTAATGTAATACAGTATGGAAATTATGATGATGAAGAGTCTGCGGAGGTATAAAGATTATTACATTATGAAGGAGAAGAGTTGTGGGAAGGGAGGTGGTCAAGCAGATGCAAAGCCAGCCAATCAGAGTCGGCCGTCTATCTAAAACACTGACACTGTAACAAACTGGAGTTGTTGGGTTTGGAGGCTGAGAGCAGTGACCATACATGACCCATATGGGACTAAAGGTCACAGTGTCTTATTTTAGTTTATCCATTTTTTGCCATGGATTTTGTGAAGCCCTACCTTGTTTAGATAAGTGCTATACAAATAAAGTTATTATTGTTATTCTAACTTAAAATCCTTGTGAGTGTTCAACCAAACCACAAACCGTTTACCAATGTGATGTTCTTGAAATGCCCAAAATAGGAGTTCGTACAATATCTGCAGTTTCATACCTTAAATAGACTGTGAGTCATGTTGGGGAGAAGGATGTTGCTGCCTGTGGTACTGATCTATATCAGTACATGTGCAATTCTTTACTTCTGTGTTTGCTTCAAAAAACCATTTGCTTGCATGATTTGGGATTTTAACTCCGTTTGAGAGCTGTCAGAGAATCAGATACATTAATTAACGTCAAGAGCAAACTGCGGAAACTTCCAATAATGCTGCTGTGAGACAATAAATTGATTGAGCGAAAGCACATCACAAATCATTCACACCAGTTTTACAGTAACAAAAGTATCTGAGCAGAGCACTTACCCCTGGCAAGGCCCAACAGTTCCCTCATGAAACCACATTTAAATTCACTAGAACTGGATTTTTATTTGGATCTGCACCAAATCACTCTCATGAATATCAACCCCCCTAAATATGCCTAATTTTCTCATCATGATCCATAAATTATTCTCAGAGAAATCGATGGAAATGTGGAAAAATACCTCTCGTAATGTTGAAGAAAGCACCAAAGTGATAGGAGCTCTTTCCTGACCCATACCACATCTTTCCACCAAGTTTCGTAGTAATCCATTCAGTGTTCTTTTTTTTTTGCATAGTCCTGGGAATTAACAGACAAACAAATGCAGACAAAAACAAAACCTCTTCCCAGCCCACATCTCCTCTTGCCAGGAAACTACTATGGTTCAAGACCAGGGCACGGTTTGGCATAGGGTCATTTAGAGTATCCACTTTTTTCCTTTGACTGTCCCACCTGCCAGAAAAACACATCTGTAAGAATACTTAAAGAAGAGAGAGCATTTCATTCCTTTGTTCCTGACATTTAATCACTGAACCCAATTCGCAGGGATTCAGGCCAATGGATCTTGGCAATTTTTAGGAATCTCATTTGCCAGTCATCATCACGGACCATAAAATCAGCCCAGTCTCTCCGCTGGTATCTCACCTCAGCCTTGCATTGGAAATAAGCTCCAATAATATCAAATCACTCAACGTGTATCATTATGCAGGAGTATTATCCGCCCGTATTGAGAACCATTTAAGTTGAATTTATTACACTTGAATTATTCATCACTCTAAAACGCTCATTATTGTTGGTGTACATAAGTCAAAGGATCTGGATGACTCATGAATTCACATTTTACAATTACATTAGTGGTAGATACACAAGATACTGTAAGGAATATTTACTTCTGCCGCCAGAAAGAGGACAGAATACTTACCACAGATACGAGTCATCAGGGAATTGAATTACTTTATAATGAAACATTCAGGTTTATGTGTCACTTGTTGCAGCATTAATCTGAATAAAAAGTACGGAAGCAATAGCAGTGAGTGCCTACAATGTGTTTGCCAGTAATGTTTTGCCTCAATTGTTGTCCAGGGCCAACCGACATTTTCCTCTAAGAGGGGGAAAAGAAAGAAATACTGCATTTTACTTAACAGCTTCTTCAGAAAAGTTTCATGCAATCCATTTTATTTTGAATAAACATTTTTGTTTGCGAGCAATAATTGGCTTAAATTTAATGGATCTCTCAGGCTGAGGGTGCGTGCCATTCCAGCACTGGGAAACACAAAGTATATGACACAGTATATTTATGACTTTGCTGAACCCTCTTATAGCTACACAGCTGTGGCACACATTGAACATATCACTTGAGTAATAACAGTGTACAATGTGGGTATTATTCTGTATATTTAGATTCCTAAAGTCACATCCAAGTTGTTTGTGAAGTTTTTAAAGCAATTTCCCTCGAATGGTTCTTCCATCATTGCTCCCCAGCATTGTGATTGCCCCCTAGTGTTCAGCGGTGCCTGGACTGCAAAATGACGTTCTTGTCAAGGTCACAGTTTTCAAAAAAACTAATAGTCTGATTAAGCGGTGCGTCAGTATGTTTAATATCCCGCTGACAGAAACAGATGGTTTCCATTTCACTTTATTGATCGTTCCTTTTAATGTAATGACCCATTTACACTGTACATGACTATCAGGTTTCCCATTTGCCCCCAGAGCACCTGAAGACTTTCCATACATTTCATAATGTTTGATTTTAATAATAATGAATTGCTTTGACTAAAAAATTACTTGAAAGAACACTTGTGGTGTATAATCAGGACAGGAAAATTTGGATCCACTGCATAGACCTTCTGTGCAAATCCATCACATTGTAAAGAAGCACAGATGTTTTTAGATTTACAGACAAGCAACAGTAGCTGGTGGCTATTGTGCATTTCAGTGTTTTAAATCCAAATTCACTGCTTAATTAAAATACTGACAGTCTATTATACAAGGAGACGTGAAAGAGTAAACAAGGCACAGTTTATTTGAAAACTTAGGAGCTTTATATGAAAAGCAAACAGGTTTTAACTTAGTGTGTATATGCAACACTGATTATTTTGTTCCAGAACAGAACAAGTTGTCGTTTTTAAGGACCTGTGTTAATATAACTAGAAATCGTATGTGCACTGTCCACATTGTCAAGCTGTATGTCCTTCTTGGTTGAATAAATACTGGCTGCTTGGATATGTGTATTTGCAGGAAAGGGACAGGAATGATTCAGGTATGAGAGACAAGACAAACACAAATGTTCAGAGACTTGTGTTGTAACATCATTCATAATGTGGTTGCTTCTACGATTACCGTATGTGACAGTTAAAATATACCAACTGCAAACCCCCAATTTGCTGATTAGTGTCAAAAGTAAGAGAACCCTCACTGGAACTATATAGATTTTCCACTGTCATACAGAGGGCAAGCAGCTGTGTATTTCCATACCAGCGGAAGATGTTTTTTTGTAAATGAATCCTCAGATGTTTTGTATGTGTTCAGACAGCGTGAATACAATATACGAAAAAAATGTGCTCACAACTATGCCCAACTGAGCAATATTACATTTCCCTAAAAACGTATTAAACATAAGCCAATAAAAAGCCTTCAGTTTCTGCATCATAAGCCTCCTACAGCAACTTCTGAAAAGATGAAAAAATCAGGGTTAATTATGTTGCTTTTGATTGATTAACTTTTTCAGTGCAATTAAAATTATATATATATTTTCCATTCTGTTATCTATGGTTTTCCTTATAGCCTATATGTGTTGCACTCTAGCAATTTTGCCTGAAATGTGGTACAGATATAAAAGTTATAAAAAATGCTATTAAAGGAATAAAATGTCTGAAATACGTAGTAGGATCTGTGGAAGGTTGTGAGAGATGCACATTTTAAAGAAAAAAAGGCCTCTGAGTGTGGCTAATTTTTTGGCACGCTAAGCAGGGTCAGTCGGTGCATCCCACAATCACAGTTTCCACGGGAACACAGACACGGAGCACCGCAACAGCCGACACTGCCTCCCATGATCGCCCACATAGAACAAAACCCAACCATTATTACAGTGTTTTGTTGTGCATGTGTGTAAATGTGAGCATATAACTGCAGAGAGAGAAAGCGAGGGACTGGGTGTCTGTCTTTACATGGCTGGTTAGCCACGTCTACATATGCAGCTGGGTGCTTGGTTCGCTGCTAAGTTCAGACACGGAAAAAAACACACCCTTTAGAAAGTAATCTTCCTCATAGGGAGGCGAAGCTTTATGATGGAGAGGGTTTTTTCAGGATCCTGCGTGCTCAGAATTTGAGTATTCCTCAAGCAGGAGGGTGACAATAGCTTCGCTGAGACTCTGCTCTACTCCATCATCCTCTAACAGATGTGTCCTGGTTATAGAACAGAGGCTCCAGTCAACTAACCTCAATGTGCCGAGCTCAACTGTTGGACTTGGACGTCACCGTAGCTGTAATCATACCTGTTGACTGTCCTCTGGAAAAGTAATGTGCTGCTTTGGACAAGACAACGGGAGCTGGAGACAAAAGTCATGTTGTTGTTCTGTGGAGAATCTATAAGCAAGGGACATCATTTTGGGGCTGGAGTTCTTCTGGCTTCTGTTTCTAGTTTGACCAATCACGTTTGAGAAGGCTTTGGTTTCCAGCTGGTTGGCAGCACACGTGGAGAATGAGGTGACATTAGCCAAAATGGCATCTGGACCCAAATCACCAAGTATCACGGTCGGTGTTTATTGTGGAGGAACGTTAAACTTCAATGGATGCCCGGATGTCCGCTACCTACACCAGATGCTGAAAACTGTCGGCTGTTGTCCCCAGAGGTTAATTTGTCATCAGACGATAGCTAACGGGGGGAAACATACACTGAAGTGATTCAGATGTGTTGAAACCCAAATATTTTTTTTCGTTTTATGGATATATTTAAAGGAATTGAAGGTTAGATGTCGCAATCGAACCTTGCAACCCTGGATATATATATTTTTTGTCTATATTATCACTTTGCATTGCTTTCGGTTTTTTAGGTCCTTCTGGTGAACTTATCCTGCAGAACCCCATAAATATGTTGCCTCAAGTGCACGTCACTCCATTCCTAGAATCTCCTTATGGAGGGGAAGGTAAATTCTCATCTTGCTTTATAAGTACGGTTTTCTCATATGATCTTAGTTTTTGTTGCCCTGTTACATGAGCGATATATATATATATATATATATATATATATATATATATATATATATATATATATATGTCTCACATTATACATCTCTCGGGCTTCAGGCACTCTCCAGACTTGCTCACTCTCCCCTGTGGAGCAGCGAGCACTGAAATTTGCATGAAGTAGTTCAGTCGGGATGAACACTGCAGCCCACGTGGTGCAGGCTGTATAAATAGCCACCGTACCACAACCCGACGATCACTTTCTTCAGGTGAATTAAAGAGCAACGTGACAAATGAGGAGATTTACCTCTCAACGATAGCCTCGTCTCCCGTTCTTTGATGTGATGCCATAGCTCCTGTCCCAGTCTCACTGCAGTGCTCAATCCCTCACTGCCAGGAACTAAGAGCTTGCTGCGGGCATCCAGCTCCCAGACTGCACTGCAGTTCCTATCCCTCCCATCCTATATCTGAAGATGTAAACCTGGGGACAGGCAACAGAGGGCCCTGCTTCACTTTAAGCAGTGACTGTTACAACATGGCAGGATTTTACTCCATAATCAACAGTCTGTGTCATTAAATGGGGTAAAAATCATTAGTCTACAAGACAGAGTTCCTTGACTTCAGATCAGAAATACATCCTCTCCACGTGTACTTGTAAAAACACAGACACCTTGCTAATCATCTGCGACTTGTAGAACTCAGTGTTCTTTGATATTCCTGTAATAGAACCTTCTCGAGTGCATTCTGATTCACGATGCAGTATCTGAAGGGAAAGGAACTGTTATCTCTGGAAATCTGGCAGGTTGTGAAAATAAGGGCACATCAGACAAATCAATCATTTTGAAAAAAACAAGCTGGACCTAAGATAAAATATGTAACTGCTCCTTGGTGATTATTAAATTGTTTCCTTCCATCTTGAATATGTTGGACAGTCTCAAGCGATCATGTAGAGCATTTGACCACAGGGTGAGTTCCTCCACGAATAGCAGCTGCTTAAGAAACTGATTTTTATTTTTCCTGGCCGGTGCCAAGTGAAGTTGTTTTGTCCTTTTGTTGGTTCACTACTGTCAGTATCTCCAGCATATACACAACAAACTGCACCTCATGTTGGTGTCTATACAGTGGCTCTTGAAATGTACATAGATTTATAAATGTATAATTTCTAAACAACCCATTACTGTAATAAAGCACATGTTTGTTCATGATTTTTAATGTAAGAAAATACTCACTAACCCCCCTGAAATACTACACAGTTTTCTGTCCAACACCACTGTAAATTATACACATAAGAAAACCCACGGGCATTCCAAACAGAGCCCTGGCATTAAGCACCCATTAATTTACCCGAGCCTCAGGAGCAGAATAAATAAGAAAATGAGGAGTTTAATGGTGCATTATTGAGGAGCCAGTGGAACAGGCCCTGGGCTGTGTTTTCAATGCAACTATTTAAAGTATAAAAATATAAAACCAACCTGTCATACACTTGAAAGGGCAGGCGAGTCGGCATCATACATTATGGTTTCCTCAAGGAGTGAGCTGCAGTGCTGTAGCAAGGTGCAGGAGGTCAGATGAGCTGACCTCTCAGTGGAAGTAGTTAATCAAAGGGCAAACTTTTAAATGGCTTTAGCAGACAGGATCGTTGTGTAGTGTAGGTTCACAACTTTACAGTTTCCCCCACATAAGAGAAACATTTTGATTCAGCAAGGAAAAAAAGCCACGTTTCAGTCTCTTGATTATACATTTTTTACAGTGTTTTCCATTAGTGGTCAATGTTTGATATATCTGATTAAAGATGTATTTTTGAGGAGATCTTTTTTTTTCATGCTGTTTTTCTCCTCCTCACTCCAGTTAATACACTGATGTTAACATCTTCATATTCCCACATCACATGGGATTATTTTTTAATATACACTTGGTTTGACTGATGCTCAGTCGGTGCAGCAGCTTCACCCTTGTTTCATACAGTGCATCTAATCAAAGCCTCCTGTTGGGAAAAGCAAATGAACAGTCTGCCCCGATCTGTTGTTCCTGCCTCACACACTATCTGTCGCATTGACTGAAGACTGTAAACACACAGTTGGGGGGGGGGGGCTAATGGTAATTGATTAATTCATGGACTACCTGGAAGCTAGCAGGCCCGTATTGTAGTTCTTCAGATCAGCACTAAATGTTTTATGGGATTTATTTTTAATCAATCAGCCATACAGTAAATCTGCAGACATTAATAATAACAACTCTCGGTAGGTCTTCATGAGCACTGGCTGAAGCATGACTGAATGCATATGTGGGAAATGCACGGTGCCTTGGATTAAAATTACCAAACTATGAAAACTGCCACCATGAGGTAGACAAATATAAAGTCCCCTTACATTCAATCATTCAACAGTCAGAGAAGTCAGTCCCTTTCATATGGCTTTTATCAAGATCAATGCATCACTCTCTGGGAAATTGATGAAAATATAAACAATGTTTACTTCACAATGTTACAGAAAGTGAAAATAATCCTGGATTACGTGTTCTTTCTCGGTCCAGGCACCATTTCTCCACCAAGTTTCGTGAACTCTGTTCTGTCGATTCTTTTGCATAATCCTGTTTACCACCAAACAAGAAAAATGGAGAGGGGCGAAAACATAACCTCCTTGGCAGAGGTAAACAATAAGAGAGAATGTGAAACAAATTCCTGGAGGCAAAGCCGTACAAGTAATATGACTCTGACACTTTTATCTGGGGCTTGAAGTAAAGAGAGAGAAATAGAGTTGGTGGGAAATCAAACAACCACAAACAAATCCTCATTATTTCTAAGATGCGCTGGTATAAAAACATATAGTACTCAAATATTCCTTGAATTCCTAAACTCAAGAGAGGATCTACTGTACAAGCAGTATTTACTTGCTGCTAATTGGCCCAGAGGAGAAGGCAATTACTCCCTGGTCCAAATGTTTACTGTTGGCTTGTCCTGTGCGATATGACGTGATCACTGACGATCACTATCTCAATTTATTTGGCTGCTTACCGAAGTTGAACTGCAGCTCATGAATGCTGATGGTGGAGAACGTGCACGCGTCTCGTTCAGCTTGTGGTGAAATCTGCTCTGTATAGGATTCCAAACACATGATGTTTCACTAATGCAGTTTTATTAGCTCAACACACGCTGGCAAAACAGTATAATGATTGGATTTTACTGGATAATAAGAATCGTGCTGGGATGTGCAGTTTTAAAAACGACAGTACTAAAGGATGCATTATGATAAGTCTGTTTTTTCATGAGTTATAGATATGATTGTTATACACACTGATTGTTACTGTGAATTCTGGGCCGAAGATACTTAAATGCTATTTTATTTTAATCGTTGATGTGATTAGTCAAATATTCTGACTTTGAAAATGGTTAAAAAAGCAAATAGGATATAATGCTTTAAGAATAAAAAAAATACATTTATTTTGTCAGTGGTGTAAATTGGCTCCATGACACTTTCAGTGTTATTTATGTCACATCGTTATATCCCTAATTTCTTTCTGCTTACCAACATTTTTCAAGTTATTAAAGTTTCTCTCACATGTATTCACAGTCTCATATCAAGCTCTGGTGTTGTTTTCGATTGAACAGTTGCAAAACAGTAAAAGCACCATTTTTATCTAACGCTGTGACAGATGGCAGAATATTACAGTGAATGTTCTATACGTGCCGGCATGTGGTGTGTTATGTGTTGTTATGTGTTTTTCAGCCCTGAATGTCAGTCTGTCATTTTTATACTGCATTCCATGTAACAACACTGAATGTGCATATACAACCGCGTTAAAAACACACCAATTGCATTATAACAATGAATCTACATGATCATAGATACCGATAATAGAAAACTGGTTGAATAAATTAAATGGAATTAAAACTTCAAATATTCTCTATTATATATTTGGCGTTAGTTTTCCATGATGAAGATGGTAAATGTAATTATAATCATTGAAATGTATAAATGAAAGGTTTAAAAGGCTCTGGTGAATATTGGCCTGCAGATTATAAGTGTGTGTGAATGTTGCTCAGAAGAAAGCACTGAACTAAAGCTCTGGTTTTAAATATTAGACTCGTACTATTACATCTCTGTCAGTCCTCTCGGGGATGGATGATGAAAACAAGAATCAGACGATACAGAAAAACAACAATAGTTTATTTTAACCATATTTTGTGTATGAACTACAAACTCTGGTCTCTATAATCGATCTCCATATCTTTTTAAAGGTCATGAAAGAATGTTTACATGAAAATCAATCTCTTATTCTTTTACAGCATGTTTCTCTTTTTCACTTTTAGAACAGGTTGTTGGCACATGTAAAATCAAAATTTAAAAAAAATTGTTTTTGTTTAGTTTTATTCTCAAAATGATTTTTTTTTGTTGTTTTAAATATAAATCTACCACTAGAACAGCATTCCCTCTCGGAAAAATAAAAGAAAATAATGTGGGGAAAAAAAAGAACATTGACCAAAAATATTTAGATATCTTACATACATGAGACAGCTCGACTAAAATGCAACTAATTTACCATTTCAATTTTCAGACGATTTACCTCAAACTAAAGGCAAAAAAGGGGAAGATGGTTACACTCTCTTATGTCAACTGAGTAGAACTGTGATCCACATCCCGTCACCAGGAACTTAAACACCGACTTAATGACACACATCCGCCGTCGATGGTTTATAAACGTGCCAGACTCCACAGAAGTGCAATTATTGGGTAAATGGTGTCATAGGGCCAGAATCATGTCATTGGGTTTGGACTAAAATCACTTTGGGACCTCTTGTTCTTTAGGAATCTGCCCTCCACACTTTCAGAGATATTACAAATGCTGTGATACATTTGAATTTGATTTAGAATTGTCTTGTTCATAAAATCATATTGAAACGTACAATTTGTTACAGACACACTCAATTTCCCACTGATAATTTCCACAACAGCGTCCATCATAACCAATTAGAATTTTCCTTAGAAGGTAAATCTAGGGGAATGTAGAATAAGACAAAATACATGTTTCACAAATGACCAATGTTAAATGACCAGTGTATCAGGCAAAACATGAAAAGGTAATTTGCTGCAGCGTTTTCACTAAACAGGTTGTAGACGTGGATTATTAACATATGCAATTATTGCATCACATATCACAGGAGGACCCAAGGTAATACCAGTCCTGTAGGAGTAGGGCTTTAGATTATTATCTTGTTTCATTCAAGTCTTTTCACACCCAAGAAATGAGATTCTAGGAAGAACTGGTACTGATTGTTTTTTCTAATTCTCACCAGTACCTGGAATATGTAGCATATAGCCTATTTATCTTTTAGGGTTTTTGAGTAGGATGCACTCACTTCATGTAAGTGTATGTCCATCCAATGACGTTGTTGTGTTAATTTGTATTATTATATTATATTTTGCCAGTGTCAACCTGCCCTGTCTTGAGCAAACAAATCAGACGTTGATTATGCAGCAGAATTAGTTTGGAGATTTCCAGGTCGATACTTTATTACTACTGTGGAAACCTTTCAGACCCCTGATGTAAGAACGTCCAAAACCCACAACTTCCCCTTGTTTTTGGGTATCACTTCCAATTTTTCAGTATAGTGCTTTGCATCGTGATTCCACAAAAGAAATTCATGTCACTATCTGTAACAGTATTTTTTATGAGGTATTCTCCTCTGTATACGTCCTCACTGTAACTTAAACCTACAATATAATGTAAAAGACAAATCTGAATGAAACATGGCAATAACAAGCTCTTTGTCGTATTTTCACTGTCAGGGGACCAAAGCTGCACTTATCTGCTAAAAATAAAACCTGGAGAATCTGACAAATGTCTGCATAACCTCTGCATTTCTGCCGCCTGGCACCGTTCTAATGGTGGGGACTTTGAAATGGTTTCCAAGGTGTGGGCGCCTGCGGAGCTGTGTCCATCCAAAACCCACGGGCACATCAATTAAAATGGAAATCTTGTTGTCTCTAAGGGAGGGGGGAGACAGATGCAACCCACACATCTGGTTGATGCCCAATTCCACACATTCACCCCCAAAGCTTCTTCCAGCATAAGCCCTCCCTGCTCGGGGGGGCCAAGTCCTGTGGTTGGCAGGGGCAGGGTGTGAATCTGGGAGTGCCAAGCACTGCCCATGCGGAAATGTGGCACACAGATGACAGGCAATGTGCTCGGACAGCTGTATAAAGGGTTTACGCTCCTTCTGCGGCTCACCGGCCTGCTTCTGACAGCACTCTGTCCTGCAGTGCTGCAGATGAGGTAAGGGGTCCCCAGCATGAAAAGGTGGCTTCAAAGCAATCGTCTTCACATGCAGCAGCAGTTTCAAAGCATCCTACGTGAAAGGGGAGGCCATTATACACTTGGAATATTCGGAGGCAGTGAACCTTTACCAGAGGTTAAGATTATTTTCCATGACTTTAGATTTTTACATCTTTATCTATATTTTTAATAACAATCGTCTTAATTCTAAAGAACCCATTAGTGCTGCTCCTGCATCATGACCCCAGAGATCAGAATTGGTCTTAATACAATTAGTGACTTTTTCCTTTTCGTTATCAGGTCTCTGAGATGCTTGGGATTTGAGTCAAAACAAGTGGACATGGGGGATACATTTGTACTTGCACACAAAGACAAATGTTTCTTTCATAGTTTATCTATAGAATTTAATTTGAATTAAAATAGGCTTTTAATACCGAGCCTTGACTTGCACAGTAGCAGAATCAGGACGTATTCCACTCATTAAGGATGTTCAGTCTACGGATGACAGTGCAGAGTGCCTAATATGTATGTAAGAGATATAATTAAGTCGTGAATTATGACCAAATTGCGCCACCGACAGTTCTGTCAATCACCGGAAAATAATGTGTTCAAATCGTCTTGGTTACAGATGGTCACAAAGATTTCATCACTTAATTCACAGCTGGAGAAAATCACTAATGTGCTCTAGATTCCTTTCACACGTGGGGAAAATGCGGTTTCTATCTCATCTGATCCTGAAGTCTGCAGTTTACAGGGGAAAAAAATTCAACTAAAAAAGTATTTGCTTCAACATTTTCTTTGACAGATGCCTCCAAAGCATTTCAAAGCATATTAGTAAACCAAACCCATGAAATGAGCGGGAGAAAAGAAACACATGAACTAAGTGCTGGAAAAATAATTGCAGAATACAGTTTTTCTTGATTTAACCACAATATTTTTTTCTTAAATAAATAACTTCTGTTTTGTAAAGACACTTTTTGAAACAGTAGACATACCCTAATCCCAAAAGTCAATGAACAAACACCACCAGCCACTGATTTGCCAAAACGCGAGTCTGTTTCTCCACGTCTGAGCCGTAATCCTCACGTCCAGTCATCATTAATGTCCTGTCAGTCAAGTTTTATGTAATTCCATCAATTTTATAATGTCTCATTTTGCAAAAAGAAAAAAAGTATTAGATTTGGGTCTCTTGTACATTGTCTTTTGAGCTGGCCCGGATTAACAAAGGTTCGTGCGCTGAGCTGTGTATGGAGTTGATGGTGGCATGGTTGTACGCACTCTTGTAGGTGTTATAGTGGTTGAGGTGCTCATGCTCAAGAGGAGGCAGAGTCAGGTGGCCCTCCATACCCGGGCCCCCTGTTACGCAGTCCTCGTCCACATTAATGATCTCAATAGTGCGTGTGGGTGCGTGGTGGTTCTGCTGGTGGTGCTGTTTGCGCATCTTGTAGAAGATAATCAACATGACAGCGGCCATTAGCGTGATCGCAACAAAGCAGCCGATGATGATCTTGGTCGTCTTCATCACCTCATCCAAGCCGTTGAGTAAGCCGTCCCCGCCCAGCTCCGTGACGGGGATCGTGTAAGTCTTCTCCGTGGCGCGGGTGAAGAGCGGGGTCCGCAACGTGGTGGTCGTCGTTGAAGTGGCTGAAACGGACTCCCATGCACCAGCGGAGGGGGTGGGGCCCACCTTCTGTTGCACACTGGTGGTGAAGCCTTCATTATGTGGCGTCTCTATGGTCTCCACTGTTACCGTGGTGAAGTAGCTGAAGCTGCTGTTCTCTGTCGAGGACACGTTGAGTGTGGCGGAGGCTGTCGTGTTACCTGCAGAATTACTGACCATACACGTATATGTGCCTGTGTCCTGCATGGTGACATTCGTGAAGTTCAGGGTGCCGTCATTCAGCACAGAGATTCTGATCTTGTACGCTCCGTGTGTCATGATGGAACCGTTCGGCGTAATCCAGCTTACAGAGGTCAGAGAGCTGGCTCTGCATTTCAACTCTGCAGCGCTACCCTCTGTCACATTTAGGTCTGTGGGAGGCTCCACAATAACAGGAGCATAACAGTGAAAGTAGTTCTGGTCCAGCTCGCCAATGTACCGGCCCTTGTGGTGGGTGGGTGAGCTGCAGCGGGCACAGCAGCTAGTGTTTGCTGGGACCATCTCTTTGAGCCACCAGCTCAGCCAGAGGATGTCACAGTTACAATTCCAGGGGTTGTGGTGCAAGTGCACCCTCTCCAGGTGATGTAAAGGAGTGAAGAGATCATGGGGCAACAGGGTAAGGTTGTTGTGGGCTAGATTGAGCTCCACTAGCGACTGTAGGTCATCAAAAGAGTTCCTTTCTATGATCTGGATCTGGGCATGCATCATCCACAGCTTTTGCAAATGGATGAGTCCTTTGAAAGAGCCAGGCCGGATGACAGATAGCTGGTTCCCCGACATCTCCAGTTCATCCAGCTTCACCAGGGGAATAAGGTTGGGAATTTCCTTCAGATTGCACATTCCCAGATTTAAGTAGCGTAGATTGCTCAGCCCTTCAAAGGCCCCCTCAGAAATGTAGGACAGCCGCTTGAGCTCCCCGAGGTCCAACCGCCGTAATGAGGGCACTCTGTTGAAAGCATAGGAGGGAATACTCTCCACGGGGTTATTCCTCAGCCAAAGTTCCTTTAGTTTGGACAGGTACTCAAATGCCCCGTTTGGGATGGTGGTGAGGCGGTTATCAAAAAGCTCCAAGGTATTGAGGCTGGCCAGTCCATTGAAGGCACCCAGCTCAATTTTGCGTATGTGGTTTTTGCTCAGCTGCAGGATCTCCAGATGTCTCAGATGCTTGAAGCTGTCCACCTTTATGACCTGAATGAGGTTTTCTTGCAGATTCAGGTAGCGTGTGTTTGTCGAGATGCCATCGGGGACGTCCCGCAGGCCTCGGCGGGTGCAGATGACTTTGCTGAACTGGTTACTACAGGAGCAGACAGAGGGGCACGTCTGAGCACGTACCAGTCCTGCCACCACCAGCAGCTGGAGGGCCAGAAGCAGCACGAGCAAAGGGTCGGACAAGGCCCGGTTCCACCTAGGACCTCGCATCATCTGCTGCTGCTGATAGGAGGTCATCTTGTTTAACATTCATAATTCGTTGACTGGTCTTCCACTCTTTGGAAAGAGGATTTGGGCCCACTGGAACAAAGTGAGAGACAGAAGAGAGGAGATACATGAGCAAATTGAATATATTTGTCTACTTTGCAATGGATTTACAGTATAAACAATTGTAATCCCCCCAAAAAGTTTTCACCAAACAATATTCTTTCGACGTGTGTATCTGTTGTTGCATAGAAAGATGGCACTGTCCACCAATACACAGAAAGTTGCCTCTTGATTGAGTGCCTCATATCACACTCTGTTTATGGCTGTACAGTATCTGTCGCAGCCTATAATAATCACACACATATACCCGGGACCCGTACACACAAAGTTGCATCTTGATTGACTGCCCTATATCCCATTCTGTTTTCTGGGTGCACCTGTCCTTGCACTCTCAATCTCAGTCACATAAAACAAAATCACAATGAAGCCACCAACTTCTGTGCTGCACCTCTGCAGGAGGAGGAGGAAAGGAGGGGGGGGGGGGGGGGAGCAGCTATGACTGCTGTGTCCTGTGATTTATATTTGAGACGGGGGGGGGGGCATTAATAATAAGGATGCTCGTCAGGATGCCACCCACCAGTCCTTCCATCAAGTTGAGATATCTGGAAAGGTCTGATTACAAGTCACAGTTCCTCAAAGGCATGTGTGCAACAGGAATGGGAAACAAGCAAGGCAAAATTAAACGGGGGGGGGGGGATTTGTTTGAAGAAACAGTTGACATTTGAGAAAAATTACATCCCAGAATACTAAGTAACAAATTGCAGAGACTTTAATTATTGAGCTAGGTGAATGCTGATCACTATAAGTTGCATGTTTTTTCTTATATTATTGATCTCTTCTTTGATACCATCTTGCTTTTTGCATTTTATCCTATATTTGATAGTTAATTGGGAAGAGACTGGATTCAGTGGGAGAGGGAAGAGGTTCATGTGTGTTGTTGACCTACAAATAGCTACGGTACATTTCCAAATTTGATTTATGGCTTCACATCTCCATTTCTAATAAAGAAACAAAATAATCACATGAGCCCTCAGAGACACAGGCTCTCTTGAGATGTGTTTTGACGAACAAAACAGTCATTTTTTCGTGAGGAAATCAACAATTAACACTGTTATTCTCTGCACAGTCTGTTGTCACTGACACTGAAATAAAAACAGTTTAGCTACGATGCGAGTGGATGTGTGTCACAAGCTGTGGCTTTAAAAAGTTATAAACCATTGTTCCTGCAGTTTACATATAATAGCAACTATAACAGATCACTCCAATAAATGTTGGAATGACTTTATGAAGGATTTCCTCACGTAGAGCATAGTATGCAGCTGTCAGCAAGTAGTACAAGACAATACCATGGGTGAAGTATTTTCATCTTCATTAGTCAACCTCAGATTAGTAGAATCAGGTTAATGGCTAACATGCTAACATAAGCTACCAGCAGCTATCGGCAATATTTAAGTGTTTCAAATATTCATTTGTATTTCAACCATATTATGTAAACTGCAAATGTTCTATTTCTCTGGTGGCGGAGTGTCATTCCAGTGAGCTCCAGCAGCAAGACACCTATGGTGCTGACCCACTTTCACACAACAAAACAAAAAAAGATTTTGCAACCTCACTTTGAAATATTTTTAACAGTGTCACCGCATAAACTCGGCAGCTGGTTTTGGAACAGAATAGAAGCAACACGACCGAGGTTGTGGGATTACAGTATTTTCTGCCTCTATACTGTATGTTTGACACAGATTAATCTGCAAAAGAAAGCGCTTCACTTATGAACGTCAGGCTATTACTGTAACTACTGATTAATTGCTTGATTAATGACTCCATTAATTCTTCAATTACAAAATTCAAATTCCAAGCAGCCAAAGCCGGAGGCTGGTGAAAGAAAGTGTTTTCATCCTGGGGACCAGACAAATGTGACAGGGATCAAACGCGAGGCTGAAATCCCATTTCAAATTACGGCTTTAATTTGTTGGAAATTAAAACCTTTGCACGAAACAATTAAATGAATTACATTGGATTTTTTTTTTCTTTTTATATTCTACCAACCCTGTCAGAAATAAGAATAATGAAGCTGAACATTTCAGGAATATTTATGGTTACAAGTTCATTTTGTCAGACACCGAGTTATATCAAAAACTTGATCAACGAGAATATATGCAGCAGACTCATGATTAGTAAATAACCTTCTCTCACATAAGAAATCTCTGTATCTCATCCTCCTTTTCAACGGATCAAACCTTGAAAATACATAAACAATGATTCAGCAAAACAGAATCCAAACTGTGGCTGCAGAAAAGATGAAGTTGATTTACAAAGCAAAACAATACTGTCCTCATGCTGACAATGAAAGCATCACAATTGGATTTACGTGGTGTGGTGAAGGAATGCGATGAAGAAGAGATAAGGAGAATGAGATTAAGGAATAGAATGAATTCCCCCCCCCCCAAAACTTTTGTCCAAACATATTATCAACTGCCAGCCATCTGTGGTAGGGAGACACTAAATCATGACCCAGATTAGCAGGATTGAAGACAATCTGCAACAATTCTGAAATGATTTCTGCTTTTTGTAATTGAGATAATTCACACTGAGAATGGCCATAAGGAGGAATTTGGTACATGGCTACAGTACAAAAAAAGACACACAATTGCGATTGGAATAGACCCACTCATTATTTAGTTATTAGTGACATCACAACACATGAATGCATGCTGATTTTAACACATCTCATTTGACCTTTTCCTGTAAAGTCCTTTGTGCTGCGTTAGTACAACAGCTGCACAACATCATAATAAACCTCACAAGTATTTTCTATGTTGAAAACACAGCATTTATTTTAAATGCAGTGACAGAATTAAACGGCGTGGTATGAATGAACTGTTCAGGTCCATGTACAGGGACCATATGTGGTGCATTACTCATTACATCAGGGTGTAGTCACACCGACCCCTTCACTCCTCATCCCACAAACCATCCTTGAGGATCTGCCATCAGAGCACTTAAAGGACGCCAATGGGAATTAGCATTGGCAGCCACAGAAACAAGAAACCCATCTTTTTTTGCATGACAGAACTAATCAATACTCATGCTGCATAAATAAAGCAGCTGCCCGGCCTGATATTGTTCAGCTCTCCTGTTGTGGTCACCACAGTGACCACACTCTAATTACACTTGCATCTAAAGACAAATGATTTAAATAGCTTATAGAGAATGACATATCTGCCTTGACAATCAGATCACAGGTCAAAACAGCGTTTCATGGATGTTTCTATATATAAAGTCAGTCAGTTGTATGTCTAAAGAATATCTGCATTGAAAGGGACCTGAGAAATAATCATCTGACCCTGACTGAGCTGTGATTAACCCCGCCTTCATTTCACAACTGGTGTATTTTAAATAAGACATTAAGCTTGTACCAGTCCCATGTTTCGTCCAACCATTCTTTTTTCTGCTCGAGTGCACAGTTACAAGTCTGCAGCCGGTTTCACCAGTGCACACAGTGTGATCCACAGCAATTTCCACCGGGTCCTAGTCTCAGCCCTTTTCACGGGGCGCTGTAATTCTCCAGCCTGCATCGTATTTTTGCATTTTAAATCAGCCAGAAGAGGCAGAATGAATTATTCAGCAGGACTACAAGAAATTCTAGTGGGGCTAAAGTCCTCTAAAATAGTTCTGATGTAGCTGCTGCCGATTATCTTCTGCTCTCTTTCCATGGTCAACAAACACTTCCTGTCTTAAGTTTTCCCACACACATATTCAGAGCTTCACTTGAGAGGTGAGGAGGGAGAGGGAACCGTTGCTTCCTTCAGTCAGTTAATGCTTGAGTGCACGCTGATTATGAACTTTTGTTACTGAAGAGTGATTGACAGAGGCTTTGGCTTTCTGTGCGGTATGTGGGGAGAAGGATGATGATTGAGGAGATTGTACAGTGAGAGACGTGTGTGACAGAGGAAGCTTGGCTCGTATGCTATTCTGGAGAAAGAGAGAGGGAGGGAGGGAGATTAATGAGATATAAATCAAATCAGGTCACTTCTTCATAATACCAGCAATCTTGCAACAGCTCCAAATATAAACCAGAATCCTTTATGGATTCCAGTGTGGGAGGGAAACCCACCACGCGCATCTCAAGCCTTCTCCTCACTCCCCTTTCTCTCTCTGTGCAGCCGCACAGAATTAACATGCAGAACAGTGCAATGAACAGATTAATTAAAGGAAGTCCTCTGCAAGTCCTTTTTTTTTTTGTTTTTGCCTCATCCTCGTATTTTGCATACATTGCTTTGTCACTGTTTATCTTGAGCAGTACTTCTGCAGTATGAGGTAGTGACAGGACACAGCATCCCCCCCCCCCCCCTCCAGCCTGTGTCAGGAGCTGCTGTGTGTCTGCTCAGATCGTTGTTTTCAAGCTGAAAACAACAAGTCGCTCACTCATATTAGCATTTTTGCCTTTTGGCACAGTTTCCCAGTCTTACAAGCTAATTGAAAACACCCCCCCCCTTAGATATGATCAGATAAGATGTACCTGTACTGATTCCCCCGCTGGGGAAATTATGCAGAAATATATCACTGATTTTTACTGACAGCAGCAGACTTGCATTTATTTATTTCATTTTTTTTAATTGGTCTTTACTTCATTTATGTCCCACTATAATACTTAAAAAATTGTGATAAAAAAAAAAGAAAGCTTGCTACATACAGTATTGTCCTTTGGAACAAAAGTAATTCATTTAAAATGACCTCATCCAGCTCCAAGCGATAAATGTATTTCTTTAGTTAGATTTCAGTAGCAAAGCAGAAAGCCACACACACACACACACACACACACACACACACACACACACACACACACACAAACTATTAATAGTTGTGCTCCACTTGCAGGCCACCTCTTGATCTCTACACATTGCACCAACCGCCTACATTTGTTCAGCAAGTTGTGCATTACCTGCACATGATCACTTATTATGCACTAATTTGACAACAGCAACTGTTACTTTTAATGAATCACTGCAGTCAGTGTGCTCCACTCGATACAGGTGTTTTTGTATTTTACAGGTATAACAAGTTTAATGTCTGACACTAAGAAACTGTGAAAACATGCTGCGGTCACATTTTTACAGCAATATGTGAGTTCATGAGATTTTATGATCATTGTTTAAACACCGCAGAAGTGTAAATGATCTGTTCTTGAGATGCATCAGGTCACAGTGCAATTTAAATTTGGGTGTAATAGATACTATGGTGGACATATGTAATAAACCTAAAACATATCGGGCTGTCAGATCAGTTTAGAGCCCAAACTGATACTTGAAGTTGTGGTATCACTGTAGAAAAAAAAACTAACTCTTACTGCGCTCGAGCTGCGGCAGCTTAAAAACTGGTGAAATATATTTCAATTCCATTCACTCCACTCCACTGAGAGTCTGGTCACAGTCAGCTAGAAAGCAGAGAGTGCAGAGAAAAAAGATCTGCTCCTAACTGCGAGCTGATGGTCGCGTTGTAGCTGTTTTCGGTGTCTCTTGTTTTAACCGGCAGAGTGAAACAGACAGGCCGAGGACTTTGGTGCTAACTAGCCGAGTGTGACAAACTGACAGCTGCTCCCCTGCCCACAGCCCGATATCCTCACACTCACAGCTTGTCTATCTCATCCATAACAAGCTGCTGAAACAAATTTGATTCATCCCAAACACTGCTCTTAACAAGCAATTGTTGGAAGAAAATCAATCAGGAAAGACTGTAGAAATGAAACAGCCACTCTTAGAGGTCTGCCTTTTATTGGTTTATCATAATTCATACATGAAAACATTGTCAATTCCAGGATGTGTGCAGTTTTAAAATATAAGTCCTATATTTGAGAATAACTGGGGGAATAAGTGGTGCACTGGGATCTAGAGGTGTTTTTAATTTCAAAATGTTTACTGATCAATAAGAAAGCACACAAGTTACCATAGTAACACTAATTACAACTCAGGTTGAAGAATTCAAATGTTAACAATATATTCATGAAATGATTAATCAAAATACAGAAATCCTTCATTTTAAAACCATTCTTCTATCCCAGGAAGTAACGGTGTGTGTGGGTTTCGCCTAATTTAATCAAGCAGTAGAGAGTTCAAGTAAAACAGTAGTTATGGTAGTTGGCGGTCAAAGTAATGTTTCAGGTTCTGTTGTGGTGCTGTGTAACAACCTTTGCTGGACAGCTTACAGCTCGATGGGAAACGTGGGGGCGAGGCAGGAGTGAAACACACAACCAGAGTCTCCAGTCAGAATAATGTTGCAGATACATGGTACGCAGCCCAAATTTGTATCACCGCACTCAAAAAACCAAGTGCCGTGTTTATTTGACTGTGATCATTTAATAAACCTTACATGAACTTTGGAATTTGGATTTTAAAGGTTGTTAGAGAAAAATAATCATTTGGATATAAATGGGAGTAATGATCCGTTTGGTCATTATTCAGTAATTACATGTTTTGCATTCAGTAGTTCTCTAACTGGAAACATTTCATGCCTCCGTGATGATTTGCATTGAACTGTTGTCAGGATTACAACAGTGACGAGGCGCACACAGTAAGGAGGGGCCTCGTTGGGAATATTCATATCATCTGAACGGCTTTTAATTATAGATTTGCCGTGTTTTATTTACACCATAAAGTACCTTTTGACAGTGGAGACTACAGCTGAAGGTCACAGGCAACAGGGACACTTAAAACTAGGCTTGGTGATCCAGGAAAAGTCCCACCCAAGAGGAAAAGTGTTTCAGAAGTATCTTACCAACCCAACCTTTTAATGAACTAAAGACCTAGATATCAAGAAAAGGTTAAATTACACCAAGGAGAAGAATTACATTTTTTCCACCATCAGCTAAACTATGACAGTGCAAATATTGTCAATGTTCCACGGTTTGAATATTAGACAGCAAATATTTCTTATCGCAAGGTAAAAAATCCTTTCTCGCAGTATGTGCAATGGGGGTGTAAATTTCACAAAACACACTTGTGTAAGTTTCTTACCGGCAAATAATTCGCTTTAAACTCTGAATAAATCTGAAAAGTGAAAGTCAAACAGCTAAGTGCAGTAACAGCAAGCAAACGTTATTTTAAATGGAGCTTTCCCTTTGTTTGATTGAATGTTGAGACGATCTAATGAATGATAACAGCAGAGAATGAGTCAGAAATACTGAGACTGAACTTCGAGTGCTTAATTTTTTCCACTCCCAGTGTCTGGGTTAAGTTCACGTTGTGAATGGTAGTAAAGGATTAGCTGTCGATTTCTAACCCCCCCCCCCCCCACATTGATGAATCTCTAGAGTTGAGCGAGGTCGTTGTCGGTGACGATGTTATCCGTAGGCAGAGCTGTGTGTGACGAGAGCACGATGGGGACAGTGTATCATCAGGTGTGTGACGGTTCTACACAGAAGGAGCAACCGGCCTCCTCTTCCTCCTCAAACTGAGGACGACCCAGCCGGCAGCAACACATTTCCCTGATGAATGAGCCGCAGTTATTTCAATTGGCTTTTTGGGAGAAAAGTGCCCAATCAGGAGCTCGTCTAGTGCCTTGAAAACCCCGTGCAAGGGACACGTGGATGAGCATACATCCTACTACACTTTAAGAGAGTGCATTTAAATTACGTTTCCGTCCGTAGTGATAGGTGTAAATTAAATATATATTGTCTGCATTTGTATTTAATTAGAATTTTAAGGTTATTTCATTCCCTGTTTTCCCCTGGAGTGCAATCAGTAAAGTTTGTCTTAATCGCATCTAATCTTAATTTGCATGATCTGGTGCAGACACTCGCTCTGGTACATTCAGTAAAAGTAAAAGAGAAGTGTCCAGAATGAATTAGGTCATTGGCGCTTCTGATGATTTATTATTAAAATAAAATAGATCGTATGCATCTTCAGTCCTTCCTGTGCAATGTTTTTCACACCATTATTCATATATGTGCGTCAGAGGTGTGTACTTTCAGCATGTGCAAACTTTCACAAGCTGTGTACAGCACGCGACAGCCTTCTTGGTTCACAGTGAGCAGCGTGTCGGCGGTGGCGAGGACTCGAAGGTGACAAGAGGTATTGATAAAACCATTCGTCACCCTGCAAACATTTCGCAGAGGCCCGGGGGCAGAAAATGGCTGCTGACTTCTCTTCAAGGATGCAGGATGAAAGAGTCACCACCTTAATGTTGCTGTCAGTCCGCGGTGTCTGGGACAGGTCAGGGTTAGCATGCATCACTCCCGAGTCTGACCGAGCCGCGCAGGGGTCACTCTGAGGCTGTGAACCCGGACGTACAGCGCGGTCTCCCCTCCTCCTGATTGAGTCTGAGCTCAAGAGCACACGTGAGATAAGGAGGAGATAGGCGGTGCACTGATGCTATCTCACCGAGCAGAGCAAAATAAAACGGAGGGCTACAGTGTTGGATATGCTAAAATTAAGTGTCTGCTAAGATTGAGTGTGTGAATTAATTTCTCTGGCTTTCAAGTTCAAATCCTGAACACTCTTAATCCCTTTGGATGGGCCCGATCCAGACGGAAACCACGGGGCCTGATTTACAAAAATCAATAGCTGTGGTTTTACGGTAAGAGAAGTATTACATCACCACAGTGTGTCAGTCAGTTAAAAGAGCAGGACTGGATCAACACTACACCTCTGTTCTCCTGCTCTGAACATATTACTGACTTTTAAGATCGGCTCAGTGTTGAAATGTTCAAGGACACATGCCTGTAATGTCTCCTTGATTGATGTGTCGGTATACAAGTGTCAACATCAATGGAGACTGAAGGTCAGCAGCACAGAGCCTCAGCCGGGAGAAGGTGACAGTGTGAAAAGCAATAAGTCGAGTCAAATGTCAAATAAAATGGTCTGGATGCATTTTACAATGGTAACTGGGGAGTAGTTTGACCCGCAGGTTGTGGAACACATCATTAATAAGAGATAATTAAATTGTTGTGAATTGTGCAGTGGTGGTTCTAAACATGGCTCGTTGGGATGGGCTGTTTGCTTGGCCTGTGCTGATGCTGGTTGCAGCTTTCTTTCTGAAATGGTGACAGGCTGTCGTTGAACCACGGCAAGTAAAGAGAACCCTGAAGGCTGCCGCGCCGCTGCTGCACAAAGAGCTGTTCACCTGTTTATCCAAAGTTCACAGGACATGATTGATAACGTTACTTCAGCTCATGAGTCTCTGCCTCTGCTACAGAGTCTGATTATTCAAAGCTTGTTGATATTGTCCAAATCGCACCAAATTCAACACTTCATGTGCCAAGTGTGGAGCCGATAAGATATATACGGTTCTCGAGATATACGAGCTACAGACAGACAGACAGAGATTTCTGAATAAGTTCATATATTAATGTATGAATAATTATTTGATTATTATTTAGTATAATAGGTATTAGGTAATTAAAATTGAAACAAAAATAATCTTCATTTTTGATATTTTAGGCTTGGATGTCTGTGTGTGTTTGTTGTGTGTTTGGCAGAAATGCCGATAAACAGAGTACAGTGGTTTGCCCAATTATTTTTAATGAAGTGTGGAATTTGTATGAAAACTATCTAAGATCAGACAAGTTTTATTCATAGCAACAACCATCGTCTTTCTCTCTCCGATCATATTCACACAAGAAAGTACGATCAGACCTGTTGCGTAATATTTTCATCACTTACTAATGTATACTTGATATAATTGTAATTGTATTCATAGGCGGTGCCAAGTCATCATGCATAGAGATGGTGAAAGTCTGCTGGGGATGGGGGGGGGGGGGGGGGGGGGTATTGTTAGAGGTTGTTGTGAAAACACAACATGATGAAGTCGTTTATATGATCCCATCAGTCTAATGCGTTTAAATTGTCCCATCACATCTCAGAATGTGAGGTGACCGTGTGAGCGTTGAGGTATTTTTAAAAGAATAAAACACAGCTGAAAACTGAATGAAGCTCCGCGATGCCCCTGGATTAAAGAGTTGAGTCTGAGGCTGCGGATTAATTAACGTGTGAGTCCTGCTGCCTTCATGGGGCTGCGTGGATCTAATGACCTGAAGGAAGGTTGTCACGCAGTGTGAGGCAGCTGTGAACAGCAGAGTTTGACAGAATCTATCCTATTACTTTATAAATGAATACGGACGATTTAACCCATTTAACCACATTCAACTTTATATTGTTATGCCAATTTAAAAGACATCTGGAGTGTTTGATTGAAAACACATTATAAAATATCAGACATGGAGGGTGGAAGCACACAGTAGTCAGTGGCTGATCTAAGATTTTTCTGGACCATAAGGGGGCCACAATTTACACAGAGAGGCCAATTATAAGTCCAGCATCCATGGACAATTCCTGACACCCACCCCCCCCCCCCCCCCCACACACACACACACACAGGAGGTGTGGTTCACTTGCAGAACTACAAAGTCACCAACATCTATCACACTCTATCATAATTTATGATGCATTAGACCAGGTTAAAAAAGACAGTGTAGCCCTCGTCTTGAAGGCTAATGCATTTTTATGAGAGAGAGAGAGAGAGAGAGAGAGAGAGAGAGAGAGAGAGAGAGAGAGAGAGACTGGCAGAGTGCAGGTCTGCTCAGGTTCAGGTAATTGATTAACACTTCTTTTTCTGGGTCAGGTGTTGCAGATTGACTTTCATGAAGACCCTGACCAGCATCTCATTAAAGCCTGTTAGCGTTTTCCATCCTAACAACAATCAGCAAATGGAGTAATACACAAAAGGATGAATATATTATACTAGTATATAAAGCTAATAATGTGTACTACAGTATTACTTCAATAATTATTTTAGGTAAGCTAATCCTCTCCTCACCTCTTATTAGCGCCTCCTATGATTGTTTTACAAGAATTTCCCATTGTCACACATCCTGTCACCAAACATCAACTGGTGATAATACTCTAAATTATGTTCATTAAAAGTAGGAGCTAATTAAATGGACGCGTGTCTCCACTGAAATAGAGAGAATGGAGAGTGATACTCATCTTAAACAGCATTCTCACTTTCTGCAGCTGTAAAGGAACACAGGATATTAAACCATCTCTGACTGTCCTTGTTTTTTAATCCATCACATTATTCTGTAATTAAATGATGCCAAAATTAAAGTGAAGGACCATGAAGCTCGGATTCTGGAAACAGATGTTCCTCTGTGCACAGAAGTGTCTGTAAATCACATTTACCCTATTTAACACCAGTGAATACACAAAGGCAGGTGTATGAGACGAAGGAAGGAAAAGGCTGCATTTCATAAGAAATAAAAAAACAAACGAATATGAATCAATTGAACAAATTCAATATAATTTCCATGAAGAAACTCAATATCCCATCCCACTGGGACGGATATACAGGGAAGATCAAATAAGAGAAACACCACATGAAAAGGAGCTTTGAAGTAAGTGAATCACAAAAGCAACAATTCATGCGAGTCATATCAAATAAGTTGAAAGCCATTAGGCTTCTGAAGAGGTCTGACAATCATCACTTTTATATGGGAGTTTTCAAAGCAACAGGATGGAGCTAACAAAGAGAGTCTAATGTACAGCGGCACAAGAAGAGAAAAACTCCACAGTGATTTATTGTGGCGAGGATAATAGATGCAAAGTTTATGACAACATATGGCCGACAGCAGACAAACAGTATGATCAGCGTAGAGGAACAGTGGTTGCGAGTGGAAGCTCCCTGAGACTGTGACAGTGGTTCACACCAAAACAGGGAAGCAGACGTGTGGTGGAGGTTACACACATGAGCTGCAGCTGTTCACACCAGAGGCGCAATTCTGAGCAGGCACGCGGCCCTCTTTGGAAAAACAGAAGAAAAACACACAATCGCCTGACACAAAGGTGAAAATAGACTTCTTACAATGTGAGCAGAGGTGGGCAGAAACACTGCGGTGAGTCATAAAGTTCTTATTTTTCCACTTCGATAACTTTATATTGTTCTTTTTTTCTTTCCATTTTCTCTGCAGACCTCCTCCGACATCGCAGTAACTGCACGCTGCTCCTCTTTCAGGCCTGCGCTGGGATTGGGTGAGGTCGATAACACAGAGTCTCTCCCTCTCTCCGTCCGTTTCGATCAATCAAACGCAGTCTGAAAACCAAATTCCTCTGAATAACAAAGCTGCTCTTCGTTTGTATTTTTTTGTGAAACACGTTGCTAATTTTTAAATTCCGCTGCACTCGACAAAACTGATCATACAGCTGAAGTTTTATGGGGTGTACATGTGAATCTGCACCACATCTGGACGACTGCAGCGTATATATCTCTGCAACACGCAGAACACTAACAGAACTTCAAATTAAAGCTAAAAACTCAAAGCTATGGCCTCACCAATAAATCAGACTCTGTTTTCTACTGTCTCACAAAATCACCATGCACAGTCGTGGCCTTGGATAAAAACCTGTTTCAACAGAGCAGGCATGTCGTTTTCAAACAGCTTATATTCAAGGCTAAATACACAAAGAGCAACACAAATGTTGAAAATAGTTTTAATAGTAGTTGTTTTTTTTTTGCTGTGAGCTGAGTTTACGTGTGAGAGCGTCCACAGCATGCCCACAGTCCTGTTAATCACTGTTGTAGATGTGTGGTTATTCATCTTGTGGGAGTCGTTAGATTCAATAATTGCTTTGCGCGATCGTAAAACAGAAAAAAGGAAGTAAGGACCAAGTGCCCCTCAGAGTGCAACTGCCAAAAAAAGACTAGTGTTCAAAATATTCACTCTTGGTGGTTTGAACAGAGAATAACTTGAACAGACTAAGATGGGTAGCCCATGTGAAACTGGGCAACTTAACCCTTAACTTACTTAATTATAGGTGTAGCTGTATGACTGTAGTACTGCAACCCCATATAGGGGTGTGGGGGGGAAACTTGAAACAAAGGGAGCTGAAGAAGCAGGAGTAGTTGGGGGGGAAAGGGTGCTTTTGTTTATTAACAACCTCCTACAACCCTAACCCTCCAAATACTCCAAAATAAAAGTAAAACAAACCTCAGGTGTATCCAACAAAACTAAATCATACCAAGGCAAAACCAGAACCAAACTAAGCAGAAAGTTAAGTGAAGAAACCTGCAATGAACATTATGAACACAAGATTAAGTCGGGGATTCTGCTGACCTGACGATTCTATCTATATATACATAAATACTGAAGATAAATGCACGATAGCATGGATAAAGTAAAACCTAACGCACTGCACTCCTTTCTCAGAGACTTGATCGTGCAAACCTGTTGTCCCTCTGCCTGATTGACAATCAAAGTGCAGATACAAATCAAATAACCAAAAACTGTTAATGTAGGGGAGAAAGCCCCCTTTTCACAAGGAGATGTCTTCACTTCCTCTCAGTGTACAAAAATATAGACAAACTATAATAGCACGCCGTTTAAAAAAAATCAAGATCCATTCATTTTTCTACGAGAGATCGACCAAAATCTGTATCACAGTGTTACAGAAGGTGAAAAAAAAATATATTCCTGGATCCGTCCCCTGATCAGGATCCATGCCAGAGTTTAATGAGTTCTCTCCTGACCCATATCACAACACATTAAATAATCCTGTTAACTAACTAAGAGTCAAACAAATGCAGATGAAAGCATAACCTTGACGGAGGTAAATACCCAGATATGGCTGCTGCCACTTTCGAGATCCACAGAGGCAGTAGTCACCCCTTTTTATACTTATAATCTGATCACATGTGATGATAACTCTAAATGGACATTAATTGACTAAATAAGTAGTTGTAGTAGCAGTTCATTCTATTAACTTTCCCCAATTCTTTTTTCTTTCTACTGGGCAGAAGGCTAATCCCAGTATACATGGAGCTATGACAGAAAAACCCATTTGTGATTTATAGTTTCCAATCCGCTTGAATTAGACACCTCTGGACTGTGGCGTGTTCCCACATTTTAAGAAGTGTACCAGCAGTAGTTTGCTGAGATAATGAGGATGATTTATTTTGGCTGAAGAGGTCCGTTCTCAGAGAAAACACCGGCTGGAAGACGCAGGTGCGTCCACATCAGAGTAGTTCATGCTTTATCTGTGGCCCTCCATAAACGGTAACCCTCGAAAAATGGCTGAATATAATTTGTTTAGAGTATTTTATATTTACCTCAAGGGCCATGAATACGGTTTGGATTTGTCTTTTTATGTCTTTCTTTTAAACTGAAAACACAAGAGTGTCTGCCCGAGTCCTTTTCACCAGGGAAGAAGGAGAAACTGTTTTTTAGTTCATCCAGCTCTTACCTGCCAATTCAATCACAGTTCCAAGGCGTTCTGATCATCCTCATGTTAACAACCAATCCACCGTAAGTCAGGCCCTGAAAAGACAAGGGGAGGAATGTGAGAAGGCTTGAAAATAGATAACACATTTACACTGATGCAGTTTGTAGGGCACTTTCTGTTTCTCTGCGGAGTACAGCGCATAAATAATGCACTGTTTTGGAAAGATTATGATGTATCTACTCATCTACCAAAAATGCAATCTTTAAACCCCCAGGACAAAGTACATCTAATTCAAAATTCTCTTTACTGTTTCTAAATAATCATTGAGTCATCCTGTTAGTTTTCCTTTCAACCACTTCCTCAGCACTCTGCTGATGCTGATATTTTAGGGCCTTTGAGAACCTCTATCTAACAAGAGGGGCTTTACAGTTTGCTACTGTAAGTTCGGAAAGAGCTCACCCCCCCCGGAGACAAGGGGACAGTCGAAGCCATAGAGCCTCACCGACACGTGCAAAAGCAAATGGAGATATAGCTCTCGCCATCCATTAGTGCAGTGCAGGAACTGCGAGTGCAAATAAGTGTGTGTTTGATCCAGTGGAACATGGTTGTGTGGGCCGATCACGAGCCCAGACTTTGCTTTAAGATAACGGTTTGGATGTCTCTGTTTCCACATTGAGCTTCCATTACGTCCACATGACCAGCGGCTAATGGCCGTAAACACTGCAAACATATCGCTGCCGATCTAATGTGCATCTGATGACAAATGGAGTAGAATAGGAGAGAATTCGGCAGAAAGGGCTTAAGCAACGGTTTGTCTTTGAAGCAGTCGGTCGGGTTCAAACAAAACAACCCAGAGACAATTCTCATGTCATTTGAGAAACAGTCCACAGACAATTTTATGTTTTCAGGACAAGTGTTTTTGCTGAGGTTGGGTCAAGTCTTTAAAGAGTCATGTCTCACGCCCCCCCAGGGATAATGCTGGTGATATTCTGTTTTTTTTATTTTTGTCAATAAATCCCATTAAGAAAACAGAACCAGCACTGCATTAATCTGTGCCTCATTACCTCCCAACACTTCCAGCATGTTTATGCACAAAGCCTGAGCCCCATGTGTTCCTGACAAGGATGTAAATCTTTAGAGAATAGATTGCTTATACTGTATACATTTTTTAAAGAAACTTAAATGTTTTATGTCAAACATTCGAGGACTTCATAATAATAGAGAGTAAATAGGAGAGTATAAGGACAATGCATCAGAGTTTCACCCAAAATAAACTCCAGGGCCCACATTAATCTAAGTGAGGGAACATGTCACCCTGTGCAGCAGTGAGGCTCACTGACAATGTTGTTTTTTTTTGATTCTTGGAAAACAATGGAGCTCTGTGGAATAAGCCATTATCGGGCTGTGGATACACACACACACAACATTTGTTACAAGATTGTTCAAGTGTTTTCCTGGGAATCGGTGACTGGGCTGACTTCAGTTTAAGTCTCATGTCCACAGCTCTCGTGTTCGTACACTACACGCACATGAAATGGTATACGACAATAGGTTGTTTGTGTAATTCAAAGCTGTTTGGTTTAATGTGAACACTTGGACACGGTGAGCGGGTGAAGCAAGTGACATAATCAAAACATGAAGTGAAGTGGAGTGAGCTGAGGAAGGCTCTTCCTCTTAAGTTCGCTGAGAATGACAAATTATACTTGCAAAGCATGATGGATATTGGCTTTGCAGATAATCCTTATCATTGTTGTTATCATCAACCACATCAATTACCACACCTTCCAAGCACACACACACACACACACACACACACACACACACACACACTTACAAACATTGTTGCAAAGATAATAATACATTATAAAAATGACTATTTCATAAAAATGTCAACACATCTGCTGGTTAAAGCTTTGTACTCATGTGCAGTCCAACCATTTACAGCAATGATAATTGTTGATGCTGCAAATATCATAACTTTGCATCAGTATAACCAACATAATATTTTTCATAAACCTGCCACTGTTACTAATGGAAAGTCACTCCCAATGCAGAGAAACAGCAGATTGGTCCTTGCTGTCCTATGTGCCGGCCAAGAAAAATGCAAACTTCACAAACATTAGGTTTTGGCAATTGACATAACTTGTGCAGAAGAGTTCACGTCACAGCAAGTGCATTTCCAGAAACATGTCTCTATCACCTTGTGATTTGCATAGACCACAGGGCAGCATTTATTATCTCATTGCATCTTCAACATCAGTCAGGAGAATAAACCTTGAGTCCTATCTCCAGTGTTCTGAGGGACATCAAAGATCTACTCAGCCATTTTTTACCTCTCTTTTTATCATCTCCCATGAACTCACAGAGACAAAGTCCTGCTCTGAAAGAGAAGGCGTCCAACAAATCACGACTGTATGTCAATGCGCCCTCCTCCAGTTCGCAGCATATTTTGACCCCGCGGGTCACACTACATCACCGGCTGGAAATGACCAGAAATGCATGTCAGGCTAAATCAATTGGATGCACGGCCGCTCGTTCAATCTCGGGAGGGGATGGTCAGTGCGGTTTGCAGTGTGGTGAGTGGAGGCTCCCAAAGGAGCAGTCAGTGCTGAAATCAGCTCAGCTGCGCCTGCCATTTGTCATTATCTAATAGTAAATCCATCTCTGTAGAGGGCCCTCGCTAGGCCAAAGCACTGGCTGACCAGACAGTAGGTAACAAGGAAAAGAAGGCCAGATAGATGGATGGATAGATGGATAGAAAGATGAATAGATGGATAGATAGATTGGTCTGAGGCAGAGATCATATCAAGATGTTATAAAAAAAAAAAAAATTATGAAATCTCTATTGTTTCCTTTGACATGATGCAAATGCAAACAGGGATTCAAAGCCATATGAAGAAAATCGAAAAAAAAGGCAAGATAAAACAAATGGACAGACTCCAAAGTAGGCATTAAGATGGAATACAATTATCTGGAACAAAGAATGCAGTTTTATAATTCTCTCAATTACATGATCTGTGACTTTAATTAAATTAGAAGAAAGCTAAATCAGTACTTTAGTACGATTTTAATTAATTCACGTCTCAGCCATGTACTCCGTTTGTCGTCTGACAATATGAGAGCTTACGGGCTTTTCTGGCATATTCTGTTTATCTCCGTGTGCTTGTGTGTGTAATTGTACAGGAATGCATGTGTAATGAATTGACTGTAAATAATAAACCACCACAGACAACAAGACTTTCTTAAAATATCCAGATATTCTGCAGTAATTTAGCCAAAGTGATTCACAGGCAGCAGACATTTTTGCCAGATTTCTTTTTTCTTTTTTGGTGGAATTGGCCAAGGCGCAAGATGAAGTCTGTTCATTTTAATAGGAGAGCTACATGTGCTCCTTTTCAGACTGACACAAAACACGGCTGTCTACAAGTCCGACGGAATTGAAAGGGCTGTAGGTCTGAAGGATAACAGCGAAACATAATAGAATACAGACTACAGCGTGCCCTACACATTATCCCTGCCACGCAATTGTTGTCAACACATTTGTTTAAAAGAAAAGGCTTTCGCAGACGTCGCAGTTCAGCACCGCGGTTTAAAATTCTGCTGCACCAAAGGGATGCTGCCGGGAAACCCATCGCAGAGTGGAATTAGTGCAATCAGGGGAGATATGGAATTAATATGTCTGATTAAGAGCCTGACTGAATTAGCATTTGGAGTCCAAAGAGATTTGGAGCGGGAGGAGATGGGATGAGATATGTTACGAGGAGAGGGAGAAAGAGGCTGATGGATCGGACGGTGGAGGGAAAAACAAAGACGGGAAGAGGAGAAAGGGTGGATTGACTGAAGAGTTTTATTGCTTTGGCTCTTTGGCTCGGTCTCGTCACGTTGCCTTGATTAATTACCTCTGACAAGGAAATCTTCCCTCTACTCATCTGCTTGCGAAACGGATTCACAGTCACCCTCCTGTCGTTTGGGTTTTCACCGGCATACGTTGTCAGCTGTCAGTTCGTCATGATGCGAGAGGTAATTGGTTTGGCCCCATCAAAAAATTTCGAGCGAGTCTTTGAAGACATTGTGATCTGTTTTGGTGAGGCCCCTGTTATTGGGGATGAGAGAATTACACGGAGATGTTTATAGTCAGGGGAAGAGAACACGATGAGGATGACACGGGGAGGGAAATATTCAGAGGGAGGTAAATAGGGACACATAGCCCACACTCAAAAGGCGGGGGGGGAAATGTCAGCCGAAAGGTAGTTTGAGGAAAAGCAGGAGAGATGAAAGACGCCCGACTGCATGGTTCTCGCCAGAGAGGGGGAGAGAAGTAAATTACTAATATGAAATCTCTCCCCTGCAATGTGTGGCTCTCATATGAAAGGTTGGCTAAAGCCCCTGAAGAGAAATGCATGAGAAAGGATGCCACGCTAACACAGGGTGACACAGCACGCGTAATGCAAATCAATTAAGATTGTACAATAGGAAGCAAACTACAACAGATCTTCTTTATCATCAAGCACCAAAGGGAAAAAAAAACTACAGAGAGACATGATCACTCCTGGAAAACAGAGAATACGACTGAATATGTCGTAAAGGGAAGAGGACCGGGCAGAGAGTACAGTGTAATGTGAGAAACCTTGGAGTCGGGGAAAAGGGCAAAAGAAGGTAAAAAAAAAGGTAACGAGGAAAATATAAATCTTTGGGGAAATGAGTGTGATATGTGAGCGAAGATGGTGAGACACTAATGGAGGAAAAAAGAAAGTCAGAAGGAGAGTACTTCTTAGAATATAATTCATCTCATTCCCTAGTGTGATGGACATCATGGCGAGTCTCTGGGTGTGTTATTGTCCAGAATCAGCTGAAGTGGAAGAACCTACCCCCGACCTTGCCTCTGATTGGATCGCCCTGATATTCCTCCATCACCCTTCATGTCGAAACCTCCCTCAAACTCGAAACTTCTTTCTTTCTTCTATATTTCCTCAGAATTTACAACGACTCGATTTTTCTTCAGGAATTAAATAGAAGGCTTCAACTGATGGAACTGACTCCTTGGTACGGTTGTATTAAGCTGCTTTATGATAAAATGTCGCTATCTAACGATGCTATTAATACAAAACAGAAAACACTAAAACTAACAAAGTAAAAATCTGGATCAGAATTTAATGTAGATATTCATGGTCTCCAAGGGATGATTTGGGTTGATTGTGATGACCCCTCTTGACCTTTTGCATGGCAATAATGTTTTCAAAATTAGCTTTACATATTCATGCTACACATCACAATCCTAATTCTTGTCCCTATGACCTTTCGTCTCGGGTCAATGTCCGTCTAAACTGTCTCAGAGGACCTATCCACACTGGAAGATGACGTTTTTCCATTTTAGGCAAATATTCAGTTTTTAACTGGTGCTACAATTGAGAGTGAAGATATTGAAGTGAATTATCCTCTGGTATAATTTACTTTGGATGTCTGTGATCCTAGAGCACGAGTTGTTCTCTGGTGTTTTCTGTGCTTGGATAAATAAAGCTCAACAGCCAAATATTCCCACTTGGAACAAGGCAATATTAAATCATCAAGAACAGACTGAAAAAACACTACTTTACATGTTTTCACTCACACAACGATAAACCCTTTTGATTGAGTGACTCCATGGCCTCCTCTGTCATACCTAAATCTAATACCATACCAAATACCATACCTAACCCTAACACCATACCTAACCCTAACACCTAATCCTAATACCATACCTAACCCTAACACCATAAATAATCCTAACACCATACCTAACCCTGCACATGTGCTAACTTTGCAAATAAGAATTCACATAATTTACAAGGAATGTTTCAATGAATGTTGCTACAGTTAATAAATCTTAGATTTCAAGAAGATGCAATTGATTCTTAATGTTCCCATGAAGTTTTCAGTCGCTGTATCCTAAGGTTAAACTTAACGTTCAATTTTTTTCCTAAATTCATTACTTCAAAATAGCATAGTGTAACATTACATTCTCTAGAGACAGCTGCAGGGTTTGAGTCTTCAGTGTTTGTTTTACATGTGAATGCTCATTTGTGTCTACACAGTATGCATACATCCCTGAAACACATGTAAAGGGTTATTGGACAAATCAAATCGTTCAGTCTATCTGGGAGATCCCAGTACACATACCACTATAACAGCCTCTTAGTGCACACATGTCTGTTTACACACACTGAGACAATTCTTCACCCAGCTCTCTGAAAATTCATACAGACGTGTTTCACTGCGATGTGCAGAATCACACAAAAGACTTGTCATCAGGCTACAGCGATGAAGAGAGCGAGCATATAGGAGAGTATCTTCCCCGCTCCCAGTTGTGCTCAGCTCTCGGGATCCTAAGCGGATTTACCAAACGATATCAGCGCTGAGCAGAGCTTTCATTACAGGTATCAGGAGTTGAAGCTGATAGCAGAGTTAACAAAGGGAATGCTGACATATAACCAGCATGAAGGAGGTAAAATGAAGGCCAGATTAAAACGCTGGACATTATCATGCTAAACACAGGCAGTGGATGATAGAGAAATGGGATACGAACGTCTGTGCATTTTATTTCTTAATAGACATTTAGAAGTGGGAAACGTTTGTATCTGATGTCCGCACAGTTTATAATATTAACATGTGAACTGTCAGAGCGTGACAGTGACTGTTTTGTGCCAGCAGGCCGAGGAGAGTTATTATAAAAAATATGATTGTGCTGAATTATAATGAATGATTTGCGTTAGAAGTGCAAAGGGGACAAACAAACACAGACACACACACACACGAGGGCCATCCTCTCCTCTGCCCTCTGCTCTGCGGCTTGCGTGTGAGCCCAGGAGACGGATCAGATAGCGGGGAGCACTCGTCATGCACAATCGGTCAAGAGTCTCTCTCTCGACGAGGCTATCGGTCTTACAGTGCTTTCCAGGGCAATCTTGCGCCGGACTAGCCTTTAGCTTCAGTGCCTGGCAGCACCGGCTGCTACGCTCTGCCAGTCGTGCTTGCACAGGGAGCAAATGCATGAAGAGATAAGTTAATGCCCTTTATTCCATGTACAAAGCAGTATAGTGACAAAAGCTGATAAAGCAGGCTTGTAGCAGACAGGATCTACGGGGGGTGCATCTAATACTTCAGTGTAAAGTAAGTCATCATGAAGACGAGAATGGCACTCAATAGAGCGCATACATCCCCCGATGCCCCACAGTCAGCACATTTAAATCTACAGAGCCACATTTTTATTGTAATCTGCATCAAATTGCAGACACACATCAGTCCCATTAATACGCCTGAATCTTTCCTGGTAAGTTGAAAATCTCTGCCGGTCACCCTCCTGTGATGTCTCGCAATGTCAAAGAAAGTGAAAGTGGATTGAGCCCTTTCTCCAGATCCAGGACAAAATTCAACGGGTTCTCTTCTGTCCCATGTCCCCTACTGCGCCCAAGTTTCAAGAGAATCGGTTCTGGAGTTTTGGCGTAATCCTGCAAACAACTGGACACAAAAACAAACAAGCAGCTCTGAAAACATAACCTCCTCGGTGAAGTGATGAAAGTGTTTCAGTGGGATTTTGGTAAAACAAAAAAAATAATACTTGATCCAAAAAAGCTATTTTTCAACAAAACAAAAAAAGTTAAATTTGAAATAAGAAATGTTCTTTGCTCTGTAGTCTTACTGGTACTTATGTTCATTGCACTGTACCTAGAGTAAGTTAATTAATATTTGAAGTACGGTTTCATCTTTCCACATGCAACATGAAAACGTGGCGGTCATCTGCATCTATAGTACATATAGAGAGGGTTGGTGTAAGATTGAGTTAAAGCGTGGAGACAGAGAGATAACTACATGGAAAGTGAACACTGCCCTTGGGAAAGCTCCCTTTTTCTCTCAGAGGAGAGGGAGGCCGTCTGAAGAGGTTATTTATTTTTCATCTGGAGATGGAACCTTAAGAGCTGTGCTGAGAGAGCCCCAGTGGAATTACTGACTGGAGATGTACCCTCCTGGGGCTACTGTCTCTCTCTTCTCCCCATTTCTCCCGCTCACTTTCCATCTCCCACCGTTCTGATCTTCACCAGAGAGCTGCCACCGTCTCTCAGGGAGAAGGAGGAAGAGGAAAAGAAAGAGAGGAGCTGCTCATTCGCAATGCCATCTTTGCCTGCCTCACAGTCAAACACTATTCATCCCACACTCCTGTGGTCTGCAGAGCTCTGCCTGGCTTTGCTCAGCCGTATCTGCACCGAGTTGCTCATCAGACTCCTCCCAGGCTTGTCTGTCTCTACGTGGGAAGCATAGCTTCTTATCCCAGCCCTCCTCATTAACAGCATTCCCATCACACTCCAGTCATTAAAAGAGCCACTTGTCCTCCCCCATCCCCTCTGGTGTTTTCCTTTCATCATTTAATTTCTCGATTCGGATGAACCTGGTGGTGTGAACGCATTGGCTGACACCTTTACTCCGCCAGGACCAGAGTGAATTATTGTGAGGCAGAGAAGTGGGGCCACATAAGCTTTGTAAAGCTGCCTCTCTGTGGCAAGTTCCAGGTATACCGCTGTTGTCATGGGAGCCCATGAAAGGCTGCCTTTCTGCTCCCAATTCCTCTTAATGAACAAAGGTGTCAGAAGCATCCTTACTTCCAGGTCATTTGGGAGGTTCCCCATAGCTGCGAAAAGGCAAGACGCTAAAAATAAGAGTGCCTCGGAAAGTATGCAAGGGAGCTCGTACTTTTGGACCAATGTGAGGCAATCCCCTTCCCCTTCGTACCATCTCGGGAGGGATCCAGGCTTCGTATCAGGTTTTCAGCAAGCACATAATTAGGATAACATGGTTGCTACAGTAAGGTGTTCCTCAGCAGCAGAGCTCTCGTGCCTGAATTCTCACCTGGCGAGAGCCCGTTACCCCCAAAGGTTTGACATTTCATCTAGATTCTGCGTGCCGGGCTACAGCTACAGCACAAACCCTCTCTGCTATCCGACTCTCTCTGTTGTATGAAAACAGGACGAGGAATGACGAACCACCACGCACTTTACCAGAGAAGAGGGGAACTAATGCGGGTCCTGCTGAAAGAGTGCAGTGGGGTTTGTGTAGAGACACACTCGTCATTATTCCTCAAATAGAAACAAGCCTAGCCCTCCGCTAATCTCCCTCACAACAGTAACGAGAAAATGGACTGTGCTTTCGCTGCTCTCAAAGCCACAAGCTAACAATGGATATAGAAGAAATCAAATTTGCTACCCCGCCCCCTCCCCCCTCCACCCCCACACGATAACCTCCTTATTTCCCCTCCCTTCGCCTCTCTCTCTCCTCTCTATCTTCCACTCCATCCCCCCCCCCCCCCCCCCCTCCTATAGTTAACTTCATTGGTTGGAGAGAGGGAGAAAATGCTGAGGATGCAGGACCGAGAAGAAACCAGCATCAATTAGATTCGTAAGTGCACTTTATTTTTTGTCCCCACCATGCCAAATTAAATTACACTATAAATAAAAAAATAAATAAAAAAAGCAGCAATGGAAAAGCAATGAACTTTAATTATCAAAGCCAAAAACCTCAGCGCGGGTCACTGCTCCCGACGCCCCTCTTCACCGTGCGCTCCAACGCTGCACGTGTGCCGGCGCGGAGCCGCTGCTTTGATCTGCTCAGAGATGCAAATGTCACAAAATTAGTCTGAGGTTTAGATCAGACCGACTCACTCAGATACTCAGAGTACAGCAATTGTTTCTACTTAAAGAGTCTATATTCATCCACCATTGTTTCTCATTTTTCATGCATACATGCACGACATGTCATATTAAATCAGAGAAATTGATCAATTATCTTACATAGCATTTGACAACACAAAGCTGGCCACATGTGTTAAAACCTCCTTTTCTTGTTGCTTTCCCTCGGTCTTATGATCTCCAACTAGGTTAGGGTACACAGTGTATGTAACAGAAGAGATCAAACTGCTTTGATAATTCAGCTGAGAACACAGGAGACACAGTGGGAAACAAATTAAACATGATAACTAAGACTACGCTTCCCCCCATGTGGATTGGATGGATGGGGTAACACGTGTGTCTGAGAGCGAGCACGGGAAAAAAAAAACCGCAGCGATGGGAGAGAAAGCGCCAGACAGCAGCTGCGATTCCCCTCTATTTCTTTTTCGGGAGAACTGCCAGGTCAGATGGCATGGCACGATGTGACCTGTGTAAAATGTTACTACCGTTTGCCAGTGTTTTATCTTTTTTTATTCTAAGTGCATGGCATAAATTCTGACCTATACTGAGAACAGGATGGAACGCCCGTAGCAGCCTTTCATTAAAATCCACTCGTCTTTCCCGCTACAGTAAATTGTCAATAGAGAGCTGAGAAAGAATGGAGACATGGCCCGGAGGCGTCGCATGACTAAAAAAAGACTGTGTGACTTAACACGTCATAATAATAAAACAAAATGAAGGTTATTAGATTTCCTTTGTTATATCCTCCTTTTCTCAAGTTCCACTAAATCTGGGCTTTATCATAGAAATCTGGGATTTTGCTTGATGTAGTTTGTTGTATCTGATATCACAGGATTGCACATGGAGAAATACTAGTGAGAGAGTCAGATGATGTTTACATATATACTGCTCTGATGAGTGGATCCTGACAATCTTTAATTCTTACATGGCTGGTGGTGGTAGCCAATAAAACCTTATGATCTTTTATAGTTGAGAAATCCTTGCATGTGTACTGGGTTTGACCATTTTGTTTCTCTTTACAGAATGAATACGACTGAGTGGTGAAATGTAATTATTCAGTCAGATTTGAAGGACGTTAAGGCCACTGAGGTTCGGTTGTGTGAGCAATTACTCAAACAGCCTATTTGTGTTTTTCTAATAACCATGTAGAAGCTGGTTGCAAGCTTTTCATTGCATTTGATCGATGTCACTGCCCCAAATTCAGAAAAGGCACATTTTCCTATTGCATGAGAGTAAAATTGAACACCGACATTTTTATCCCTTGACACCAGAGTGACTGGCCATTTATTCAAGCAGCTTGAGACACTCACAGTTAACACATCCTGTACGGAGGCAGGAATACATGTTTTCAACAGCGGTACAGAATGTGGTTTCCAGGGGGGTAATTTTCCTCTGAAGCATTAGCCAGGCAGATACAAAGCCATGTGTCAAAGTACATTTTAGTGAGAACCTAATTGGACTGTTCCAATTGAGTTGTCAAAGATAAAAGGAGAACACGTGGGTCAAGAATGAGGGTCAACACCTATTTTGTCTTTTAGTATAAAGATGTTGTTCTGATTTGTGTGGTTTTTATTTTAAATTTTCGTTTTAGAGGAATTACTTCCACATTGGGACAGATTGCCTCCACATAGAACAGATGAGTTGTGTTGCTAAGTAAGTTATAGACAATTCATGTAGTCACCTCAGAACAACACACAAAGTGAAACTATATAACTTTGCTGCGTAGTTGGTGTGTATGGGCAAATGATAAAGGATAAATCAGTAATGTTAGTATCTATCGATATTGTACCTATCACAAGTTAAGATAACATTATTAAAATTAACCACAATTGGCTACTGGTCATACTGGACAACACTGACTTACAGAGGGAGTTCATTCATTGTGTATTCATAATTAATAATGTATTAATAATAAAAAACTATCATTCCTGTGCTGTGTATTTATTATGGAGCTTTTCCCTTCATCACCTGGTGAGAGGACATTGTCAGCTGCTACTTTTCAGTGTGCACCTGCTAGTTTCTGTGGTTGAAATCAGATTTGAATTGGTTTTCATTAGACTGGTTGTGACTGCGTAAGAAGTCCAGCCAAACAGCAGCAGTTCCATGGAGCACTGAGATCAGCACCGAGGGAAGCGTGTTGCCACAGAAGCTGGAAGCCACCAAGGAAGGAATTTCAATGAGCGGGAAATGAATCAACCCATCCCTCCCCTTCCACATTCTCACACACATGCACCACCTCTGATCTCCTCGTCGAAATAGGCCTGTTATACAATTGAATTATGTTGAATCATTATTCGTTGGTGTCGTCTCCTGGCAGTTTACATAACCAGGATTTAATAATAGAACAATTGCTCGGATGCTCTCCCACAATACTACTGGTGCTCCCTGCCCATGAAAGGGTACTCAGGTTTGTAGCTCTATTTTGAGAATGAGTCAGGCAGAGAGAGAGAGAGAGAGAGAGAGAGAGAGAGAGAGAGAGAGAGAGAGAGAGAGAGAGAGAGAGAGAGTGGAGGAATGAAATGAACCGAAGAAGTACACCTCCCTTGCCACATGCTGGCCATTCACCCTGCAGAGTCACAGGTGTCTTGGCCTCTGTGTTGTTGTTGTTTTTTTGCAGATGCAGAAATGTCTCGTTTGCTTGTGCATTTAATTCGGCATCAGAAAAGCTTGGATCAAAACAGCTGCACTGCTTTGTTTCAGATTCGCACATGAGACATGCCGCTGTCTCCGTTTCAACAGGAACACGTATCCCATTACAGATGACGCCAGAGCACTCAGTGATACAAGCTGTACATGGCACTCAGAACTGTGTTTGCAGCAAAGCAGCGTCAGAGACTGGGACTTCAACCTGCCATGATTTTTTTACCTAGTGGGCACGTAAAGAGACTCAGGAGACACATAATATGTGACAGGTTTAGAAATGGGCCGAGGGGGCAGAATAGATTTCAACGTGATTTAGAGTGAACAGATGTTAAAACACTCAAACTAGTGACATTTCTTGATATTTCTCCAAGTGAGGCAACATATAATTCAATATCTACGTTTTGATTTCTTGAATTTCCGACATATCTTTGCAACACTAAACCTTTTAATTGCTGACAAACTGGTGGTGGACAAACTACAGAGCTTCAGCTGGAGACGAACAAAAGCCTGACTGAGGGACACAGCTGGAGATCCTGGGAGCGTGTGTGTGTGTGTCTGTGTGTGAGTGTGTGTGTGAAAGAGAGGGAGAGAGACTCCATGTTAGCAGTCACATCACATCACAGTTTGCAACCACATTGATTAAGAGAGTCACCATGCAGACTAATTTGGACATGGAGCAGACAAAACGATTACTGGCGACCACTGATTTCATGTGAAGACATCAGAAGACTTTAATGGCATCGCAATACTCATTTTTCCACCAATTATTTTTCCTTATTTTATTCATGTCCTGCATGTGAAAGCACAGGTGAATAATGCATACAGCATACTTGTGTGATTATTTGTTAACGGGTGTGTGTGCGTGTGTGGTTACAGTGGGGGAGAACTGCATGTCAGTTTGTTGTATGTGCTGTATGTGTGTAGAGGTGTTTTATTTATCTCTCTCTATTTGAGGATGCTGGCCCCTTTGAGAGACTCAAAGCAAATTCCATTGTAAACCCAGCGCTACTGAGGGACCGCGAGAGGCGAAGCCATCCATCAGAGGTGGACATATCCCCCATATGCAAACAAATGAATTAGAGCACTCGTCTCCCACTGGGCTCCGCGACACAGCCGAGCAAAACAGGGTGCAAGGATGTTAGGAGAGGTGAAGGAACGCCACAAAGTAGGATGAAGATTAGAGAAGAGGCAGCGAAGAGAAAGGACAGGCAAACATAAAGATAAATGAGGTTTAAGGTCAAGTGAACTGGTTCTGTGAGAAAGAGACAGAGCCGAGACGCAGCGTTCAAACCCTTCACCTCCTCTGAAGTGTGCGGCACTGAAGACGGTGTGGCGGTAAGATCTGCGGTTATGCTTTAAAGGGTCTGTAATCACTGGAAGTGGGTGCACAAGAACCTGACTGCATGTGTGTGTGTGTCATCTTTTTTGTGGCACTGTGGCGCTGTCGTCCTCGAGGAATGATTAACCCAGAAGAGCTTAATATAGAAAGAAAGGGAAAAAAAATAGATGGGAGAGGAGGATGAGTAAAAAGAGATGGAGAGAGCGAGAGAAGAGGGCAAAGAGGACATTATTGTATTCCATGGAGAGTCCAGTCTTTACCTCTGCACATCAAACCATGTTCACCACCGTTTAGCAATCTGTCTCCTAATTAATCATGCACTGTAATCAGTCAAATGTGTGTGTGTGTGTGTGTGTTTAGTGGCAGTGGTAACAATATGTGTGTTAGGGAACAGGTACACACTGACAATAAAAGGGACAGACAGTTGTTTGCTGCTGCAGTGTTCTGTGCATTTTCCACTGTCTCTTCCCTAAATACAGTATCTACAGATGTCTCTTGACTTGGCTGTGCTGCACTTCTATTAACTATCTGGTGTGGATGACTCTCTCTGGGATGAACATGTCTATTGTGAGCTTGTTAGCCTCAGAAATTGGGGGGGGGGGGGGAGCAACAATGGATAGTGTACGTCCTGATTCGGGCTAAGTATATAATCGAGTTGGTGAAAAACGGGCGCAGGATTCATTATGCTGATAATAATCTCCGGAGTGGCGATATCACAGTAACTGGAGATGGATTGACTTGCATCGCCACCGGGGCGAGCAATCATGTCTGCTGCTATTCCGGCTAATTGTGACACCGTGGCAGTGGCAGCAGGGGTGGGCTGGGTTAGCATCCGACACAGAACACCAGCCAAGCCTGCAAGCTCACACGCAGCCTCCAGTGCTAATCTCCCGCTACGTGCTAACAATAGCGCTGATGTGTTCACTTTCTGGAGGAGCTTTGCTCACCCCGAGCCTGCCTTGTTTGCGCCATGGCCCAGCAGCCGGCCGTCTTTACTTTACCCATTACTGAGGGAACAGTGGAGCAGAAATCAGCCGGGTATTGTCGCGTCCTCTGGAATGGCTTGTGTGATTAAAGGCACACAGGTTACCGGATTGGGCTGGGACATGGAGGAGGATGTGGATAAAGAGTTCTCTAAAGCAATTAATTGGCATAATGCTCATTGAGATTAGTGAAAGGATGAAATGTGACGCGGGATGGAGTAGATGAGAGAGGAAGATACAGTACTGAGTGATAAACAGAGTGAAGAGGATGAGAGAGTTTCGAGAAGAAGGGGCAACCTTGGCGGCGAGACAAAAATAATGGGAAGGCATTTTGGAATAGTAAGTATTAAAAGAAAAATCAAACTTGAATAATTTGAATTGAAAGATTTGAGCATCCACTCAAATATCCATCCATCCATACATCCATAATTAGTTTTATATATTAGCTGCACTCCTTCATCCCCAGCATGAAGTACAGTCTGGAGTACTGATGACAAATGAGAAGCTCCTCTTGAGTAACATGGAGGGATAGTGCCTTGCCGAAGGGCACGTTTACCGACAGCAGCTTTAAAGATAAATGGAGATTTATATTTTTAGTCCCTGTATATCGATGTTGCTCAGGAGTCAATGCATGTGTACAAAATCCCCCCCCCCCTTGCAAAACACACTCATATGTACATGTGAATGTGTATGTGCACTTATCCACATCAAATACACACGTCTTTTACTTTTATCTTAGTATAAATACCATAGTTTTTTATTTATTATTATCTTGATGGCGCTCAGGTGATCATAGAATTTTACGAACGCTATTTTGTAGGTGTACATTTATTATAACATTAATTAGATACAGGGTTAGAAACTAATCCTACTGGGCTTCCTGCCTTTGCCTTTTACTGTACATTATTTACCGTGTCACTTTATATGGTTATTTTTAAACTGTGCAAATAAACAAAAAAAATATCAAGTCAGTGTTGTTCACTGTTTTCTTTATTCTGGATTTTGAAAAACAAAAATCTGACTAATTTAAGTGACCACACAGAATATTGTGTTTCCTGCTGTCAAAGGATACTGATGACCACCATTTACAGTAAGGGATACATTTTAAAGTTTAATATGAATTTAATAGTGAAACAATTAAAAATAATTTATAGCTGTAATTAATGGTGTGAGTAATTTATTTTCACTTTTTAAAGTTGTTTACTGCTTTTTCAATACAGATCCTCATAAATTCATTAATAGGACATAAAATGTGAATGCATTAACAACAACTCTCCCTTTCCTCAGACATAAACTCCTACATCCTGTATTTCCGTATTGATGTATGCGGTCTAGCACATTTTGTAAGGTCTTTAAATCCGGTAACAGCCCCTGGGCAACATAGCAAATTACATTGGACCTCAGCTGCACTGAAAAGAGGGAGGGCTCCCCCCACGGTATGTCAAAGCAAAATCCTCCATTTTAACACACTCCCTCAAGCTTTTCTTTATTTGTCTGTCTGTATGTTTCTCTCTGCTGCAGGTTATTTCCAAAAAGCTGCATATTTATCATCTAGCATTCAAGACATGATAAAAAGAAAAAAACTTGTTCCCTGCAAAGTCTAGAAACAGGAACATGATTTTGCCAGATACTAGATTATCTAGTGAGCCGGAGTGGAGACGGTTTCTAAATCCCACTAAGCTGAACGACAGCCAAAGACACAGTTAAAGAAAGATCGACTGCAATGTCACCCCGGCAGGTTAGAGAGGCATCTGGCAAGTGGACATCAACTCGCTGTCTGAGTTCACCAGCGGGTCTGACACACCGAAAGCCGCAGCGGCCACAGTGAACACAGCGGACATTCAGGAGCGCACAGCGGTCTTATTGGCTCGTTACCCATTTTCAAGGTGAGCGAAGCATTAAACTAAATGGGTGGTGCATTTCAGGAGCAAATAAAATTAATAATAATGTGCCCGTAGGAAGTTCTATTCATGCATTTATTCAGTGCCAAAGCACAATGTGCTGACCTGCTTCCACAAAGTTTTATACGGGTGCTTTGCACCTTCAGATGAAATCAAAGGAACCTTCAAGGTTCTTTCTGGAACTTTGTTTATACGTCTTTGTGAAAAACTACCTAAACGGTGTGATACGATTCAATCATTCTATAGATAATATTTAAATCACATAGTTAACTCCTCTGACTTAAAGATCATTGCAAGTTGGCTTGAATGTAATATACCCAATGATATGCAGTTATATACTGTAGATGACTAACCAGCCTGTGTCAATAATGTATGTTTTAATAATAATAAAACTTTGTGTTTATATTTATATATCAGAGTGAGTCAAAATAAGGTTAGGCAATTAAATAACGAGCAATAAAAAACATCTTTGCTCAACTCGATTGCCTCAAGGGGTTTTATTAACTGTTTTATTCGTGGAAGCGAATGTCAATAAACTTTTGCTAAGATGTTTCCATGTCAGCGACAGTTCAGTTCACTGCCTTAATGACTCCTTTCTGTGTGTCACATTACAGTTGCCATGACGATTGGAATACATTCAAACATAATTATTTTCAACAATGTATGCTGGACTCTCTCGTTGAAGCGTGGCAAAACAGTGGCGCTCTTGTTAGCATGTTCCACCGCTGCTCCGTCAATTAATTTGGATTAGGGTCCACTTCACAGAGGCAGCGATCACATGCAGACAATGCTTTGATGTTGGAACAAATGAGTACAAAAATGGCAGAAGAGTCTTACGAAGATTTGTCCTCCTGTTTCAACACAGGGAAAACGAGATCCCCCCCCCCTGAGTCAGTGAATCTCTCTTTCCCCCCCTCTACAATGATGAAATCCTCCATTGTCACATTAAATGAGAGGATGGTGAATCCGAGCTTTCTGGGGTGGAAGAAAAAAAACAAAAAAAAACCCTTGTCTTCATTCACCCCGTTTGCACAGTCGTCTATTTTGCATTTTTGACATTTATGGCTGTGCTTCCTGCAATTGCGGTGTAATTTATATGACTTATACAGCTCATTTACAGATTGATAGCTGCCATTCTTAACTGGCTATAATGAATGCCTCATCCCTGCAGAAAAGTTACTGTGCTGGATCTGACGTTATGCCAGAGACTTCACAGAGCCTCTTTCATTCTTCATTAAAATCTAATTTGTGTTTGGGAGACAGAAGCCAGCGCAACATCCCCTGTCGTTGTGAGCGTCGTAATACTCCGTACAAGGAAACACAGATTGCCATTAAGGTTCATCTTTGGAAACCGAACACTGGAATTAAACAAAAGAAAAGAAGACTTTCAATTAGAGTCACGTAGAAAGTGCAGAGCAGGGGCAGGAGTTTGTGGTTGATTGTCCTCAATACCGGCAGCGATAAGGAAATGGCGAGGCAGCGGTTCAGGACATATGCATCCCCCACGATCAGGATGTAGCAGCATTTGTCCTTCAAAAGCCCTTGTCCTGTCTTATCAGTCAACCAGCCCTGCTCAATGTGATCTTGTCCAGAGTACAACGGGGTAGAACTTGTTCCTGTCTCTACTTCCTCGATGAAGTGGTTTATCCCTCTTAGCCGCAGGGCGCACCTCACATTCGTATGACCTCTTTTAACCACAAAATGCCACGTTCCAATTCAAGTGTCGCTAAAAAGAAAAAAAGCACAGCAGAATTGTGCCTCGGAGCAGAGAAATGTGCGATCGTGTCGGCCAGGGACACGGTGGGGCCTTCGCTGAACAGAGAAACACCCAGAGATTAAGCTAATGAATACAGAAAGAATTGGACTCACTTTTATGCTCCGATTAGTGTTATGTAAATGCAGAGCGCACCGGTGGGGCGGGGAAGAGGAAGGATGGCGTGCCAGTGACTGTAGGGGTCCCACCTGTTTCATCAGGCACAGAGGAACCTTTTCACCTGCCCATACCTCCCTAAACACACACACGCACGCGCTCACGTCTCCCAGAGGGCTCTCTGCAAAAAAGCTCTTTGTGGATTTGCTTTTGAAACGGACGATTGAACACAGACCACCTGGTTTCAAGTCTGTTTCTCCCCCTGTCTCCTTTTCTGCAAATTGTGACACAAAGAGAGCCGGTTACCCCACAACTCTCGTCTGCAGATTAGATGCAGAATTGAGTCATCACGCACCTTTTCATATCAATGACATCGGGGGGGGAAAAGGGGGGGGGAAACCAAATTATAGAAACAAGGTTCCGAGTGTTGCAACCGCTTTTCAGGAACATAAAGGAATAAATTGAAGAGGAGCCGTACACAGTGATCAACCTTTGTTCGCTGCACCCACGCACGCATCCGCATCAACACACAGACTCTATCGGCCTCGCACACACACTCATAAACCTCTGCTCCGTGCAGCGTCCCAGAGAGAAAAGGCAATCCTCACACCTCATGAATATTACAATGAGCTGGATCTGGGTCATTAATATGACACAGTCATTACACTGGAGCCCAATTAGCAGTCAACATAGAGCCCGGAATGTTCCTCCGTTACTATACATAATCACTATATCACTGCAACCGACTCGAGTGTGGGGAAGGATCAAACCGCACGATCACAAACAAGGAATATCAAGGACTCTTCCACGGATGAGGAGGTCACGGCTGCTTGAGAATAATCACTCCGCACCATTTAGAACTCGTGCACCTGAGCAACTGACTGAAAATCATCTGATCCAGTATTATGTGCCGTTAGTGAACAAATCTCTTCATCTGGTACATTGAAATGAAAATCTACCAGGAGTTGAACAAGCGGACGTAAGAAACTGGTCTTTCTTGTGTTTCATCCAAGAGGCTAGCAGGAAGTTTCAGGTATTAAAAGGATAAAGGTTAAAAAAATCAGAATTTTTGATTCCTCCACCTTTTTCACAAAGGTTCCTTCTCTCTGCTGCACAGTCACAAAATCAAGGAGTCAATATTTTATCAGAAAACACAATCCCTCACTGGCTCCACGCCCCCAACACGACCCAGTCACTGCTGGGTTTGGCCACGTGAGGCCCTTTCTACGTCATGAGCACCAGCTTAGTTCCACCTGTGCGTCCAACATGGATTCTGAAAACATTCCCAGATATACAAAGCACTTCAGCTCGATCATTTCAAGAATTTTGCCCATCGAGGCGAGTGTAGCAACCTGCATCTAGGCAATTCTGGAAAAATGTTGATTGTTATTTTGGAAACTATTCAAACAATCTTACCTCACTGACAGATTGACAAGGACAAGGTTAAGATAGATTTTTATATAAAATGTTTGCATCAATAGATCTTTATCAAACATGACCCCTCTTAAAAACAACCCAGAGAAAGAGCCCAATCTAAATGTATCTGAGCTCAGGTTGTTTCTTCTTTGCTTAAAAAATAAGCACGTCTTGATTTTCCATCCTAATATATTATAACACTGTCCTACTTACATACATTTGATTTGAACACAATACACGTTCCCATTAGAACATACTGTATCTGTCTCTGGTTAAATTATGTTAATGTATTCACTAAAAGGAAATTAAATATGACAAGGCCTGGAATGTTGTGTGACTATTCTCTCTACTCAGTGACAGACGGGCTGCAGCCAAACGCTGAGGAGTCTGGCACAGGCTGCAGGAGACTAGCCACTGGGCTGAATGTGCACGCTCACACGCACACACACGCACATACACACACACATTTCCCTCTTCCCATCAAGCATGACTGGCTACGTCCCTCTTCTGCCTCTCTTGACTACTTCTATTCATCAATTTCATTTTGGCTTTTCATTCATGAGAAATATTACCTGCTGACTTAGATTAGCATATCAGTAAATGAGAACTTCCAGCAGCTGTTGTGAATTTTCATTTATCTATTCTCGTATTTGTCTTCCATTCACTTTGGCCTTTATCAAGGCAGCCTCATTAAGAGCCGAGGCTGTTTTAACGTAAGCCCTTAAAACTTTAAAACAGAATCAACAGAAAATAAAGCGTTTTCTTCATCTCCCCTTGACAAGCTGTGTGTTTGGACACAAGCAGGGGTTTCATTACACGTGGCATCTGTTCAGGATTAATTCTCATTACGTATGAGGGAGATTACCCATTAACCAGGCAGGCATCGGCGGGCTCTCCCAATTCCTTTTTTTTTTTCCCAGAGTCGGCTCATTTTCGGAGCTCAAAGCATTTTTCTTTTCTCGCTCATGCGTTCACCGGAGGAGGGACTGACAGCCGCTGTCACAAGGCCTTGACCTGAGCGGTGAAACAGACTAGTACCTCAGCAGACTCCATTGAGACGATTTAGATTAAATCAAGTGTAAGTCTATCCTTGTCAGATCAGAACTATCATAGCAGGGCAGCCTTGCCTACATGCAGGTGCCAGGTTGAGTGACACATTAAGGTCAGAGACGAACAGGGCGAGTGAGCGGGTAGATATCGGGAGAAATACACAAAGTTACAGAAACTCACTCACATACGCGCTCATGTAAACACACACATCACACACACACACATGCTCAGTGAAAACAGATAGATAAAATCAAAAGACCACACTCAAGTCCAGTGCAGATTTCTGTGCTTACGTGTATCTAAGATTTTTGTGAGGGAAACATATTTAACAGTAGGTGTGTTGCTTTGTGATTACGCACACTGGTGTGTCTTTATAGGTGTGAGATTCTGGGGTTGTGCACACTGGGGGCTTTTTCTTCCCTCGGAATGATCAAAGATGTAGCATCCGCAGGGCTCCACACACAGAGAGTGTGTGACTGCTAGCTGGGCTGTGACCACGCTGTGTTGTATTGTGGAGCTTTGACTTATGACCAGACTCCTGCTGAGAACCCGAGCTGAGCTGCCATCTGATTGCCTGCCTGATCGGGTTCATGAGTTAAAAAGGAGCTATGGGAGACAGACGGCAACGCTCGACCAAGATGCCCACATCCCAGACACTCATCCTGCACCCCTGGCTCTGCAGAAGGCACAGGAATTAAGGAGGGCACACACATGCGGTTTCAAACACACACACACACACACCGCAGTCGTGTCTCCATAACTTCAGAAGACATTACATTGATTTCCTGGAGGAGACTTAATATAAACTTAACCAGAGTAACTACTTGCCTAACCCTAATCTTAACTTAAACCTGAACTTAAACTAACCCAAAAACATGTCTGCAACTTAAAATGTATTGATTTACAGCATGTGATTTCCATTTTGTCCCTATAAGGAAGGCAAGTCCCCATAATGTGACTCGGTTAACAGATTTAAGTCCCCACAACATGAGTAACACCTGGACCACACACACACACACAAAGAAAGCTCCATTGTAAACTCACCTTTCGACAATTGTGGTCTTGTGTTGTCTCTCCAGAGTCAAACACACTGCACTCACTTTCATATTGGTTCATTCACTACACTGGTCTGCGGAGCACATGCAACATGCAGGCTGATAGAATCAAAACTCAAACTCAAACTCACAATCATGGGGGTAAACCTGTCATTTAAATGTCCATTGTATGTGCACAGTATATATGTAAGTGCACAAGTCTTGACCACAGAGTGAGCAGCTGTGTGTTCTACAGTCAGAGCATAATGAGTCTAGTCTGTGTTAGCTGGTGTTAGTGCAGAGTAGCTCAGGGTCAAACCCTGATGTCGACTGAATGCATTGCTCTTTAATTTAAGAGCTTTGTGATGTATTCTCCAAGAGAAATCGTTCATTTCATTTTTTTTTTGTGCCCAATTTGGATTCAAGCACTTTGCAACGGCAGCAAGGTTGTCACAGTTGTTGTTTTTTTTGCCCTTCAGTCCAACCTACTTCCACGTTTCCTGCATTTCGATGATTTTCACCTGAGGAAACTGTACAGAAAATTAAGTGGATCACAGTGAAATGCTTTGTTGGAGCGCGAGGTACAAAATCTTCTCCAAAGGGAGAAGCCCCTCAACAGGTCAAATATTCATTACAGCTACAGGGCATTTTCTTTTCATTCCCAAAACAACAAGTAAACATGTAAGCAGTGCATCCTCTTGCAGGCACATCCACTTGCTGGAGTCTTCTCTGACACAGATTTAGTTTATCTTCACTATACCTCAGACAGAGATAGTTACTAATTCACTTCAACAAATGTAGGTAAGATCCCCATATCAGTGAACACTGCTTTAAATAGCCTGGAGCATTACCATCAGATTCTTACTGGTTTTGTCGCTGAAGGCTGATGTCCATTGACAACCTATATTTTGGTTAGCAGCTCGTAAGCTGCCAAGGAATGTGCTAGTCATGGCTCTGTTGCTATGCGACCACTAAAAACCAGTTTGAAGGGCATTTTTCCAGTTCATATGTTTTTAACTTCGAGAGCACGAGCGCGCCGAGCTCACTCTAAATCCCACTGTCAACAAGAAATGATTGAGAAGACAGCACTTGAGAGAGAGGTTTCCTTTCCATCCCTGCCTCGGGTTTTCTTCGCTTTGCTTGCTTTCCTCTGAGGCGGACTTAAATATCTTACCTCCATAATGCTCAGTGTGGAGAAAATAAAGAGGGGCAGTAAGAGATAGCCCACTACCCTTTCCAGGCCCATTTTAAACTTTGAATATAGCAGCAGGAATAATGTGGTGGCCAGGGCCAGTATCACTTGAGACAGACGTTACCCGGGGGCCCTGAAGGCAGGAAGAATGACTCCTCTGTAGTGCATATGTATAATTTCTGACCGTGTGTGTGTGTGTGTGAGCCTTTGCACTGTACTCGTGCAAACTGTTATTAATGGAACCGTCACATCGGCCCTACCTCAGGTGCTGTCACAGTCATTTTAGTGCTATGTGACATCGCAGTGAGGTCAAGAAGGGAGAGAGTGGCAGCGGAGAGGGAGGAGGGGGTTACCACATCAAAATAGACACCATCATCACGACTGGCAAGGTGGGTGATGTAAAGCAAGTGGTGAGTAATGATGCATTCCGAATTCAGGTCAGTGCTCCTCGCTGAAATTTTACGAGGGAAGCGAGGAAACGGAGAGATAGTGGCGGCGTTGGAAGAATTCCTTTTTAGCCCTGAGTCACAGCAGCAGGAAAAAAACACACTGTTTCAAAATGCGAAGAAATGTGAAAAACACAAGCAAACACCTCGCGATGTTCCTGCACACTCATCTATATTCTATTTAATCCCCTCCTGTTCACATGATAAGGGTGGCAATGGGGAGAGAGAGAGTGAGACACGGGGGAAGAACCAATGCTCCCTGGCCTGTAGAATGACAGAATGGCACGTTTATGATGTCTCCCAGATTATTCCCTGAGATGGATGGGCTGAGCCGTAATACCGATTGATTAAACCATCGACTGGGGGAATGTGCTGCAGCCGTCCCCCTGCTCAGCTGTTCTTCCCCCCGGACGGAACATTCAGACGGACACGTTGGAGAGGATGACTAATGAGTGGGTCTACTGCAGATACCACTCATGTCTGTCTCCGTGTGTGCGCCGTGCCCAAAACGCTCGGTCCAGTCTGGTTGATAGAGTAGATTATACATTATACAAGCATGCAGCAACATGCAGTCTCAGGTTCAGATGATGGTGCACAGTGGTGGAGTTGGGACCAGCTCCCGTTTTTCTCAATAAAGACTATATGGGGATGTTATTGTGACAGTGAGCTTGCAGTGACTAATTGCTGCATCTTTTTTTACAGCCAACCAATCAGGCAACGCTGCAGGTCAATTTAAACAAAAGAAGGTGAGGTGTTTTTTTTTTTTAATCACATTCACATTGGCTGCCTTGTGATGCATATTGCTACAGTTTGTCATGGGCCTTTATAGTAGAGCTCACTCGCTCACTGTTGGCTCATGAAAGCATCATCCAAGCATCAACTCATTTAAGGTGAATCTCTTGCTGGCTACCTCTATGCATGATTAATCGCCCACGTGACTCGCCTCGTGTATAAAAGTAGCACTCATCAGCCGGGATGCACTTTGCAGGAGCTTCGACTTGCATCACTGCTGCTTCCTCCCCTGACCTCATCGTCCAAACACTTTGAAACAACATCATTGAGATTATCTACGTGGGTTTTCATCCAACGGGTGAAATATAGGTAATGTTTTTGCAAAAAACCTCAATGAACTTTGCCAGTTAAGTGGATCCATCCATCCATCCATTCTTCTGTACCGGTTTGTCCTGTAAGGGTCATGGGGCAGCTGAACCTGATCCCAGGTCACCAGCGTATTGCAGGGGCAACATACAGGGATAAGAAAAACATTCACACTCACACTCTGTCTTACTTACAATCTGCACATCTGCATGTCTTTGGACTGTGGGATTAAACCAGCTCTGTCACTCAAACCTGACCTCAAACCAAGAACTTTCTTGCTGTAAACCAAAAGCAGTAACCACTGAACCACCGTACCGCCTCATTTAAGTGGATGTGACACATTTTCCAGGGTGCTAAAACCTTCTCCGACCAGCAGATATTCATACATGCATGGGGAAGAAATGTCTGAGTAATAAGGACACATTCATGTGTGCATTAACCTTTGCTAATTACAGTAGGACATATGCTCTGCAGGCTACTGTTGGCAGTTAGATGCAACACACTCAATATTTAAACGTGGCCTTATGAGCAAATTTATTATACTTATCATAATTAATGTCCACATACTGTAAATTGAATTCTGCATGTGTGATCCATTATGTGGACGTAGACAACCTCATCTCCATATAAAGGTTTCTTTCGTCTCCAACGTTGCGGCCTCCAGCTCCTTCAGACCCCTCGCTTCACACAGCTGGTCTCCCATACAAAAGGCAAGGGAGTAGATAACAGATCACTGTCGCCATTCCCTTTCTCATTGAATGAAACCTCCTCAAAGATTTTATACCCAGAGAAGATGAAAAATCTAGGGGTAGCTCCATTATTGATACAAGTCCCCGGCAGTGAAAGAAATGAATGCTAATGGTGTCCTAAGCTGGGCTTTACAGAGATTAATCCGATTTTAGAAATGAACATTTTATTATATGGCACAAAGTGTTGGCCCTGATCTGAACTGAGTCACAGGCTGAGGAGGGAAGAAATGACAAAGGGAGTGTGTGAAGCGAACATGGGTTTACAGCCTGTCGCTTTGCAAGACCCTGGCACCTCATTGCAGTAGTGCCCTTTTCCAGCTGACAAGTTCATTAATTTTCTGACACGGCTGCTCAGAATGATTTTCAAAAGATAAGTCAGACAACAATGGTTGGAGAAATTGGACATAAAACAGATGTCTATAGCAGCAAGATTATCAGCTGAGGACTGGCATTGTGTGAGCAGCGGGAAGTCCCTCTTCGGTCCCTGCGCTGCACCTGCTCCAAGGCTAACTCCCACTGCTCAGAAGGACTAATGGGGAGACACTGGGGATACAGCTGTTGTCACTCCAGCACAGATAAATAAACAAACACTGGGCCAGAGTTTCCCACTGATTCAGTCTGTTTTGACGTCATCTGCGCCTTTCTTTGGCTGGAACTTCATAACCGATGACACCTCAAACCTACAGAGGGCCCAAGAAGCGTTGAATAAGAGGAACACGTCTCTGGAGTTTACTGAATCACTCTGCGTATGTTGCCAACAAAGCAACTGCAATCTTGGAAACACACAGGGAGGATTCATCATGTCAGAGGCCCCTGACAGGGCCAAAACATCAAATCAGCAGTCTAATTTGTCTCCCCGAGGTGATGTCACTCCATCACATGGAGAGCTTTTCTTTCATTGGGTGAATCATGTTGGTGGCGTTTCTCACTTTCACAGGTGAGAGATGCGATATCTTTTTTTTTTCTTCTTCTAAAGAGTGACAGCCAACCTCTATTTATGCTTTTACAACCAACACTGGTTTATCACCAACATGACAGACGTCTATTTTTAAGCTCGTCCACTGTCAGGTTCACAGGCACTGATATGAAATATTTAATATGTCTGTAGTAGCCTCTGTTCAGAGGAGCACTCATCCCAGAATATTCCTACACTTTAATTTAGAGATAGATAGATTGATAGATAGATAGATAGATAGATAGACAGATAGATAGATAGATAGATAGATAGATAGATTGATTGATAGATAGAAGGTTCCATGTTCCATTGAACTACAAATGCTGCATTCCACCTCTGAACTTCTTCTGTATGACACATATGTATATTGTAATGAATTATCTGTTGCTTACACTGGGAGAGGATTATATTCAGCAGTTTAGTAGCTCAGATTCTTGAGCCATTACCCACAACACCCATGGCTTCTGCAGCCGAGCAGAGGCAGATGGAAGACGGCGGATTTTTTATTTCAGCACCACGTAAGAGGGACAGCTCCCTCTCAGGCTGTGCAAAACCATGATGGAGAAGAAAAGGGAGAAAAAAGCAAACTGACCAATGTCTGAGACTCAGGCAACTGTCAGACATGCCAAAGATAAGATCCTTTTCTCATTCCTTAAATATATATTCCACATGTCCCATAAAACATCTCTCAAAGGTTACTATAGCAGACTAAATATGGCAGATTTTCAGATGCGTAATGGTTGAGCGCATGCAGATGGATGAGCTGCAGGTGCATTGGATTTGCAGCGAACCAGTTGCTTTTAGTGGAGGATTTTGTTCGAAATCTAAACTCCATTGTTTGCCATGACATTTTAGCGTGATGCTCGCGCGCACTCAAGTCAAGGACGCGCAGGGGAAACGCAGGCAGACCCACGCGAGCGCGCATCCCTGTTCCCTTATCTTCCAAATCGGCGCATGATTAGAGATCTTTTAGTTAGAGGGCGCAGCATCAGTGAGGATACAGCACCGGTAATACAGTGCTCTGATTCTGCTTTTGTCGCTGCAGCCGTCAAAAGAGAAAACTGCCAAATTTGGGGATTCAACAGGAAGGAGCAGAGGCTGGAAGGGGTAGTTTGGGTTATGCTATCGGTACTGGTGAGACCATCACAGGGTTTTTTTTTTAAGCCACAAACACTAACTTACTTGTTCACGGAGACGCCGAGGTCTGCAGGAGTGGTCCCTCTTCTGCTCCCTCCCCAAAAAACTGCATCGACAAAACATCCGCAATTCTCAGGCGATTGTGCAGAATCCGCGGTGACACTTTCTTGTCAGACACATCGCGTCCCCCTCTCTCAAAGCGACGTTGTATGTAATCCACACATCAGTCCGGATGCCATGCGATTAACTCTCACAGTGGTGATAATAAGCATCCGATATCTCCTTCCCTTTCACCCCCCTCAGGACGCACAGAACACGCAGGCACCCACAAGTGCCAGTGTTGAAACTCTCACGATGCGAAAGGTCTGGATACACAACTGTGGTTCCGGGTTTTCTCCAAATGATGAGCCGGATCACTGCGAAGTAACACGCGATTTCTTCTTCTCTCTGGTCTAAATCTAATGTTTTAAAAAAAGTAGTCTCTCCACAACGTGCAAGGAGAGCGTCATGCGGTCAATTTCCAGGCGCCCACATCCTGGAAAGCACCTTCGTTGGACTGTATACAGCAGAGGTGAGGTTATTCAAATGTTTCCAATGCAACTTTTTTTTTCTTTCTTGAAAGTCCCCGTTACTTCTTAGTCATCGACCCCGCTGGATCTGATTAGATTTCACCTCACAACCCAGTGCGCAATTCAAGACGCTTGTTTCTCTTATCCCTCCTGGTTACATCGACGACAGAAGTCCCGCAAGCTTGGTGACTGAGTGTGTATCCTATACGTCGGAGAATTGGTAAAGTTGCCGGGATTGAAGATGATCTCGCTCTTCAGGCTGCTCCACTCTCAATTTTCGAGTGGGAGAATGCGTCCATCTGGGATTGACCGTGGAAGGGGGGGGGGGGGGGGGGAGAAAAAAAAATCCAGCAGGTATCCTCAAGAAGCCTTGAAACCACCGTCGTTTATTCAGGCAGCGGCTGCAATCGCGATGAGTCTTCAGCAAACGCTCAATTCGTGCATGGTTTCCCCGCCGAGCCTTGATTTAACCCTGTCTGGACGGGTGCTACACTTCACCCAAGGCAGTCATCACTTGTGCGCCCTCGCTCCTTCTATTCACGCACCTCGCCTGTCCACCGGTGTGACACAGGGGGGGGGGGGGGGGGGGGGGGGACTGCTTAAGGGCTTATTATCCACAAATCGTCAGAGCCCGATCTCCTTCTCCTCCCTGTGCGTAAAGCTGCTTCAAATGTGATCACAAATCACTCCGTTCCAACGTGCGCACGCAGGCAGGCTGCATCCATCGGCGCGCTTCACAGTGCCTCGGTGCGCTCAGCGTTTACGTACCCAAATAAAACGCACGGCGCAGCAGGGACGGACACTGGATTGATAAGTGCGCGAGTGGGGCATCGTGTAGGTCCCCTCCCACTGACAAGCTGTGCTCTCCAAGTGAGACTGTTCCGCCACTCTCTGCTGGTGGATTGGCGCTGTCGTCAGCCGCAGGACTGAAGCAGCGAGAGAAGGAAGGATTGTTTCCCTCCCTCCTCTCAGAAGCCTCCTTGTGTTTCTGTTTGAACTCTTCTGGGGCTCCTAAAATGTCTTCACCTCCGCTGCAGGGAGCCCACCCTGAAGAGGGGCATTAATTAATTGATTATTTTGCCTCCATCCTTCTAATCCATTGGTTAGGTTTTAAAAAGGGGTTAGCAAATGCAAATTAGGCGCGCACTCTTTCGCTTGAGCGCGCGCTTGTGTGTGTGTGTGTGTGTGTGTGTGTGTGTGTGTGCTCGTGTGAGGTATAGAGAGAGAGAGAGAGAGAGAGGTTCACATGGACAGGGGAGACAGTGAGGGAGCGTCTTCCCATGTGTCTCCTGCAAATGGGACACCACTGCCACCTACCGACTCCCCACCTCCGTCTCCTCTATGGTGGTTTGGTAGAGTGGCCTCAGGCCGATTGTCGCATTGCTTATATACATATGTGTGTTTGTGTGTGTGTGCATGTACAATACAGAGACACCAGCCTACAGAGACAGTCCATGAACAGTTCACAATCGTGAGTGGAGTGAATACGAAGTGTAATATGAGGAGCTTGACATTGCAGAAACAGTCTCTATCACGGTTTATCGCTTTATAACCACTGGCTCTGTGTTCTGAAATATGAAAGACACAGACTTGAAGCATGGCAGCTGACACGTCTCCAGAAAGACAATCACTTGTTAAGCAGTTATCTCAGGTAACCTGCACATTTTATGATAAACTAATAATGTTAAAAAAATATATACGAATTTGCAGATGAGAGCATGTCTCATCTGGTGGTGGGGGGGCGGGCGGTGTGTGTGTGTGTGTGTGGGGGGGGGTATATATGCATTCACAGTCCATGTGATAGTAGATGCGAGAAAACATTTGAATGCCAGACCAGAGATCTGTCCGTCGAGCTGTCAACACCTGATCTCATTTCCCCTCAGTGCATCATTCATCTGTCTTCATAACTGTCGACCTGCCTGCCTGTGCGTCTGGCATAAAGAGCACCACCCTCTTGCTTTCCAGTCCACGGAGGTTATCATGAAATAGCACCGCCCCCCCCCCCCCCCCCCCCCCTTTTCACTCCATTGTTCTCACCTCACATTCTTCTTGAAACAGGCCAAGCGAGTGGATTGAATCTATTAACTTCTCTTGATGGTAATCGCCATCAAGAGGTCTTTTTTGCGAGTGCTGTCATCCATAATCCCCCTTCATGCCACTGTATGAAAACCTTGTCTAAGGGTATTGATTTATTGCATCAACACCTCGATCACCTGGGAGTGTGTGGCTCTTTGGTGACCACAACTTATTGCTTAAGGTCTTATTTGCTGCGTTGGAACCATCTCTTGAGCCCTTTATCTAGATTTATGTAGCTTTTGAGACCACAGACTCAAAACTCGCTGGTTGAAACACGGTGAGATATTGCTGCTGGAATCCATTACACTCAGCACTGCATGGCTACATAAGAGCGTTAATTGTAAAATGCATTGCTCGACATCTTTTCAGGAAACGTGCGGCATGAGTTTATGACTTACTGATGTGACCTCACATCTGGAGTGTATACATCATAGTATAGATCATTCTGCCCTTGGATAATGTTCAAGAGGTTTTGTGCTGCCCTTGTAAACAATGTGACCTTGTTCCCTGAAAGGGCAAGATACAAACACGACTCAAGGGGCCAGTTATTCCTGGAGTGGCGAGGACAAGTAAAAAAAAAACCTTGTAGGAATGCTCCAGTATAGATTATTGGTTATGCTTTCAGCATCCTCATAAAAGTAAAGGTTGCCTGACATTAACAAAGTGAATTACAGACGCGGTGATATAGGCTCTAACATGATGTATATACACCTTTTATTACACTAAGCTTTTAATCACTATAATCACTTTATGGAGACTTCCCCGAAAAAGCTGATGCTTTGACAGAGGAGAGGAGAAAAAGCAGTGATGGCTCAGGGCACAGAGATCTCTTCCTTTCTCTGAGAATATTATGTTGTCAGAGCTTGAATAAAACATGTGTTGGGATACAATAAGATAATGTAATAATCATGTTGGGTACACCATGATGTCGGGCGCCATTTTTTACTCTGGCACAAGTTGAAATTAACAGCAGCATTTTACCTCATTTAGCTCCAAAGTTTGTCTTTTACCGGTTTCACAGCAATATGGGAACTTGGTTATATTTATGTATTATTATTGTATTTAGTTACTGCACAAATTAAGTACCACAATAAAAGCCATAGTCTTTCTCATGTCAAATTCAGACTCAAAGCTGTTACGACTGTTATTATATCACATTACTAAGTTTCAGCTGAAGGTGATATTTACCTGTAGCTCGGCTTTACCCTAAATTTGGAACGTAAGCACCACGTTATTAACATTTCCTTTAAATGATGAGACTGATCTGATGTCACATGGTTTATATTCTTAGTTTAAAATCTGTGTGTCATCTGTTGGGTTTGATATTTTTAGTTATTTTTGATTTAGAAAGTAAGACATTGTAAAACTCTGACGTTCTTCACAAATGTACCTGTTCAGAGTCTGAGTGAAAAAGGGGGTCGTGTGGCATCTACAGCAGCCTCTTTTAAAGGAGGCTCGGAATACATTAATAATGTGTTTTATTTATTTTGAGATCTGGCATTCATTATTCATGATGTTGTTTTGGAGGGTATGAGACATCACTACCGATATCCTGCAGGGCTCGGAGACAATGAAATAATGTAGTTAAGGCGTCGGAGAGGGAAGACGGAGGAGCGAATCCGTGGGCCTGCGAGTGTGTCACCCGTTTCCATTCTGCTCATCAGTCTTAGGGCCTCCTCAGGATGTGAGGCGTAGGAAGCTTGTCTTTCTCTGTCCAATATTTGCTATCCCTTCTTTTTTTAGCCGTGCCCTGTTTCCACTGTACTCTCCACAAGCGCACATTTCGACCGCAGAATTGGTTCGGCACGCCGACTCCATGGGACGAATTCCACAAACACCTCAGCCACGACGTCTCCGAGATTCGAGGCAATTCATCAAATTTCACGGGGCTCGATAATTAGGTGCATCAAAATGTTTGCCATCCTATTTAATCTCCACTTTGATCCACACTAATCTGTAACTGTACTTCTTATCCAGCGCTTCCTGTGGCCCATAGGGCTCCTGACTGAAGAGTGAGTTTGTAGTTTCCAGTCTAGGCCATTTTGGCTCTGGGCCTCAGTTTGCCCCTGAATCTGGGCTAAATTAAAATAATTCAAAGCATGCTTCAACCTAATAACTCTCTAAGCCACTTCAACTGCATAATACACAGAAACAGTGGATATTGGCTGCAGCTCAAAGCTCTATCATGAGAAGGCCCACTCAATGAAGGATGTGGGACGTATCAGCTGATGAGCACGATATAATCAACATATTACTTCTCCTATCACGGAGCATCATAGTCTTCATTGGTGCCCTTCAACATGTAAACTCAAACTAGCATAAGCAACACGTGAACACTTCATCCGAGCACAAATTGAATAACTTCCAGCCTGATGCTATTTTCCCCCATTTTAAAATGTTACATCCTGTCTTCATCAGCTGATTGACAAGCGCCGGCTGGTTTGAGGGCCAGGCCCATAGAGGCAGGTCCTTTGTTCAGCTCGGTCTCTCTCCACACTGCAGGAGCTGTGGTGCTTGGTTTATGCTTCTCATTTCAGGAAATAAAAGAAAGAAATAATGCAACAAACCATTACTATGTGTGGTCAAGCAGCCGTAACAAACAGTAGTTATGTTTTAAAGTGCACAAGTGTGACATCGTCAGTGATGCAGAAACATGTAATTCTCAGGGACATCACAGAAAGTGAAGAAGAGCAATGCTTTCGTAACAATGCCGTTGCCCCGACAGGCAAAAACCTATTCCTACAGAAAACCCAGAAATGTCTTTATTTCTTTTGTTGTGTTCCTTTGTTCTTGATAATCACTCTTCCAATAGTCTTAAAACATGGAGGACGTGTTTCTGGGAACCCTGGGAAGTGCAGTGTTGAGTGTTTTGAATGATGGCTGATTCTGTTACTGCTAAAATCTCACATGAGCGATTGGCAAGACAATAAAAAGATGGACAGCCAGAAAGACCTTTGTGGATTTATCGGTAGGGGGTCAACACAGTGCGTCCTTGGGTCCCACAACTGCCATGAAATAATGTACAGTGTAGGTTACAGTTCAGAATTTACTGCCGTTCTTATTCTACAGAAATGCCACAATGGAATCAGTTACCCCAGATTTTGATGAATAGATTGTTGGCCTCTAAGAGACATGAACCACCAACTGTAGCAGTTTTAGGCCATAAAGTTTCTGAGGGGCAGATAACTTTAAAGAAGACTGAGATCAAACCACAAAAAAAAACAGACGATCCATCCTTTGGCCACAAAGCCGAAGATGAAAGACGTCAACATGTGGCAGCAGCTCCACATCCCTTACCCCTATGAAATGAATACTGATGAGGAACAACCCCCCCATGCCACTATGCTATTTACAAAATACATAGGGAGTGAATGAAGAAAGTATTGAGCACCTGAGAGATGATCATGCTGAAGCCACAAGCAATCCCCAACTTTTTTATTTCAGGAATCAAGCCGGGAATTTATTAGTCATTAGAAGTTTCCTCAATCACTCATTAAACTTTTTTATACATCTCCAATGAATAACTTTTATGTGAGCTCCCCGCATATTCGTATACATTTTGGTATATAAATCTGCTGATCATACATCTATAGCAGCGTAAAATATCCCCTGTAGACAGCTGTAGGAATGAATAACTGACGAGAAGGTTGATGCCTTAAACACGCCGGGTTTACTAATGGCGATCTCTCTCTCTCTCTTTCTTCACGGTGACAGACACATATTTAGAGAGCGAGAGAGAGAAAAGCTCTGACCTCGATCGTGCATTCTCTGCAGAAAAATGCTTTGCCACAACAGAGTCAGATGTTTCAAGTCAAGCATGACTGGCTGTTTTCTCTGCAGGTGAACAGGAGCCCTCAGAGTTACGCCATGCATAACAAACCACCGCGGGAGCGACAGATTTTGACGCAAGGGCTTCATAATGGGTGAGTAACTGTTATCCGTGTCGAGCATGCATTGTTAAATTTGATAGAATATAATAAGCAAACCATCTATTGACTGGCACAACTTGGGTTATTTTTTCCCACCCGGGGCTGTCAATGTTCAACCAGCTGCACAGTGGTTCAGTGTGTCTCTTCCCACTTATCGCCCAGCGTCAGTTCGCTTTACATCTTTCGACAACTCCCACATTTACAGCTAGAATAATGCGCAACCATTATAGGCCCGGTAAGTTTGCCACTGAGAAAGTCTTGAGTGACAAACGGAGGATAAAGCTATAATCGTGACATAAACCTTGTAATCCAGTATCATAGCAGATTTAGACTCGGTGTAACCCCACTTTTGATTTCTTCGGCTGTGTCCCTGTACATGCACAACAAGCGGTGCTCCAGACAATGGCGTACCTATTCACATGTGAGGCAGAGAGCAGATTTGCAGCATCTGGATGTGACTGCTGATCCTCTCTCTCTCTCTCTCTCTCTAATCCTCCATGTGGTTGTCTTTCTGCTCAGACACATGGGGGATTGAGTGGGCCATCCATTCCCATCCTGCCTGCCATAGGGCAGATAAACAGGAAAACATAACATGGCCACATAATCAATAGAAAACATTACAAGGAACTGAACCTTTTACGGGTTCTGTTTGCATTTTGTTCGCTGGCTATCTTCACATTAAGAGGGACGAAGGTTGATGAGCCCTTAAATTTAATGTCTGTTCAGGGCGGTGTCGCAAAAATGGCAAAGATGAGTGAGAGCATGTGTTTTTTTTTACAGTGGTTTGACTTTGTGTGGTGCTCAACATGCAGCATGTGCACTACCTGAGATATCAACATACAACTGATTGTGCCGCATGTCCTTAAATGGCATCGGGCCCGAAAGATTTGGCTGTCAACGGTTATCAGGAAGAACAGCTGAAATCATAAATGTCACACTTCCTAATCTTCTTGGAGAAGGAAATGCAACATTAAGGGGGGGATAAAGAGTCCAGCCAGAGCTTTATTTGGCCACTCCGAGGTATCACCTTGAAAGGTTGGGAATAATTGAACACCATGAAGTTCACTCCTGATTACCTTAATCATCTTTCTCCGAGAAAGGTCACTTTACAGTCTGGTTAACTACAGACAATAAGAATCAATGACTGGTAAATGATGACATTCTGCTTGAGCTGCTTGTGGTAATGTCTAATGGGCAAGCTAACACTATTTTAAAGAGATTAGCAAGATGAGGAATAGAATATGGAGCCAGATGTGACACTGCATGAAAAACTGTGACCATTAAACACAGTGGATAACTGGGAAGCGAGTCACCACCTCTCCTCTCGCCCTAGTTACTAAATGGTCACATCATGATTACTTTTTAACCTTTTTAACCGTGCTAATAAATCTGCCAAATCGTCCGTTACCTGCTCAGTGATTCCAGTGAGTCCACATGTGATCTGGTTTGGAATTTGCACAACAGATGGCTGTTGTCATATGAAAAACCTTGTAACTTGGGTTTAGGTGTTTTGTTGCCATGGCACAGCTTGTGGCACATGGTGGATGGATTGTGACCTTCTGGTGGTTATTGCACACGATACCTAGATTATTCTAAAACAAAATCTGTTTTTATACAGTGTAATGACCCCTGTATGATACTGATAGAAGTTATAACCATTTTAAATGTTGCAGCTGAAGACCCCTCACCTCACCCTCCCTGTGGTAGTTTGGGCTACTGTAAAAAACATGGTGGCCTCCGTAGAGGATCCACTCCTGTTGTAAATAAAAGGTTTTTAAATATAAAGGGCCCATTCTAGGGTAAAGAAAACAATTGATACAATTTTGGTAAAACACACTGGTGAAGTGTTTATCCTGGAATGGTCCTAGAGGTAACAAAATACCCTCGCACACACACAGTGCAATCAATCTTCTCCACACATTCAAATTAAATTAAATTGCACTTATCCGTTATTACTCTGCCATCAAAGTGAATTTTCATCTCAGGTTAGACAGGCACAATTAAAATTGGTTTTAGTTGATGTTCTTCCTCGACTTGAATGCATTCAAATATTCCCAACAATGCAAGAGTCTGCCTTTCTTTCTGAGTAACTTCATCATGTTGGACGATCGACATGATGAACTGGAGCTGGAGTTTAACCGGCGTGGCCAGAACCCTGGTGGGTATTTTGTACGGTGTCCCCTGTCAAACGCAAACAATTGCTTTGAGGCCTTTCTCTGTGAGCTTCAGTTCACAAGCTGCTGCTCTGCACCAGGAAAAACTCCTGGCAAAAACAAAACAACAAAGAAAGACACGTTGATCTCTGCCACTTGCAGTATGAATAATAAAAAAAAAACATTATTAAAGTATTGTATTTCTGTTTGGAGGAGGAGGGAGGTGGGCTGGGTAAACAGATCCCTGTGCCAAATAAGAGAAGAAGAAGCAATGATTCACAAGTGGAATGGGAGGACAGACCACACAGAGTCAGGAGAGCAGAGGAAAACTTTCAGCTCCGGCAACTTTCTCTCTCAGGATAGATTGCAAATCTACTGTTCTGCAGTCTTTCCATCAAAGTGAACTGTCAGTCAGATCAAAGAGCTATTTTAAAAAGGATACCACGTGCACTTTAAACACAAAAGGTCCCATTGTCATTTAGCACTTAACACTTAAGACTCCAGCAGGGCCAAGACATCTTAATACCTCTCTGACAGAGACACAATATAACTGAGTGTAATTAAGTTTCATTATAATAGGATATGTATTACCAGGTCGGTGTATTAGAATGAGTTGAATGTGGTTACATGGTGCAGACTTTGTGGAGGTTGTGCCTGTTTCAAAGGGGGACAGAGAGTGAAGAGGAAGAAAGGGAAGGATCAGACAGAGACACACAGACAAACATTGTAATTCTCTGTGGCTTTTTAGCATCATTAACAAAGCTCGTGATTTTATAATAAACAAGAAAACCACACACCGGGGGCTTCTGCTCCTGGTGTGTGTATCATCTAAGTGGAGGAGTTCATACTGACCCTGTGTGGATAACATTGTGCCAAAGCCCACAGACACCAGTGATAAGCTATTTCTCCCAACCCTCTGCCAGCAATTTAAGCCTTGCCCTTTGCCATAATCCCTCTCAGACTCACTATTGGCTGACATGCAGAAGAGTATCTGCTCTAACACAGTTTCCAAACTGTGCCCGCCAATAATCTTCTGGTCGCTGCTCTGCAGGACGAGCGTATATCGTAACTCCTGTGATAGCGCTGGTCCAGACGTAGTTGTGTTTCGACGCTTGGAAATTCTGACATTCTCTTAATTGGCGTCATTGAAATACTTCAGAACACTGACAAAATGCTGTCAAAGTCCAAACTCAGAGCTCCTGAAAGATGTGATGTACAAGTGAGTGGGACTTGACCTCTGTAACATGAGGTCAGACGTAATACATGCAAAGCTTCTGAGCTGTACCATATTGTTTTGTTGTTATAACCATTCGAGTCATAATCAATTTATTGTTATTTCCATAATTTATTGACCTAATTTTTTCTAATCTTCTAATCTAATCTTTTCCACAGTTCTGGAGGCATTGGTTTGGCCAGGGGTTTGCATGTTTTCCCCGTGTACACTACAGTTTTTCCGTGGGTGCTATGGCTTCCTCCCACCGGCCAAAGAACTGGATGAGATAAAGTGGTGACCTGTCCAGGGTGTCTCCCATCAGGGGGGATCGGCTCCAGCTCCCCCGCCACCCTCAAAGGGATAAGTGGTGGAGATAATGGATGATTTAAAGTATGTCAAGATAAAATCAATAAACATTGATAATTATCACCATGCATGTAGGTTGTTAATTATTTTAGGTTGAGAGACCAACTCTCAGTCCTTATTGAAGATTGTGCTTTTTAAACTTAAAACAAATACTTGACAAAACTAGCAAAACGGTGTCTAATCATTGATATTCCTTTATTGCCCAGCCCTTTTTTTTTATAGTTAACCTAATTTCCACATGATCCCAGTTTGCATGGCTCCTTCTATTATTTGATTACCACTAAAGTAATAATAATATAACACAACAAACAACCCCGTATTGAAACAACAAAAACATAAAAAAAAGAAAATTAAGAGGATTTACGTTTTGTTTTCATCGGATCCTGACATCAGCGACTTTGTATTCCTTGCACTCCTGGTGAGGACAAGCAGACATGTTGTGCCTTGAAACTCCTCTTTACCATTTACTACAGCTTCATCCCCAGAGTGAAGTGGGGGCACAGCGCTGGTGCATGCACAGACTGAGAAACGCAGAAAGAATCAATGTTTCGGATCAAGGTTTATACGTCCCACAGTATACTTGGACAGGTTGATGAGTAATTCAGCGCCGTTCTTGCGGCGGTTATTGTTTTTCTAATTTCAAGCTTACAGCACTTTGACCGGGATCATTGAGTAACAGCCTGGATACTTTGACGTAAAGTGCTGTGGGTTTTACGCTCAAGGAGTGCATCGTAGTAATGGTCGGGTTTCTCCCGTGCCATTAAATATCAGTTTCAGCAAAACACAGCACAACACAATTCTTGTCTCAAACATTGCTGAGGTGTTAGTGACGGAGTAGTTGAGCGGGCTCGTGAATTGTGTCACAGTTCAACGTGAATTAGCTTTAGCTCATAGTTTATACACGAACGAGTGGTGAGCAAGCAGATTAGACACAGTAAAATATCTCACATGTCAACTACGCTCTGAACCGACAAATGTACAACTGGAACCCTCAGTAAAGAACATTTTTGTGCAAGAGCGGCAAAACATCATACGCACAGGTCCTGAAAATATATAGCTCAATCCACAAAGTTCCTCTTAAACAGCTCTTTGGACAATGTGTCTCAACACAACTTCTCCGGTTCCCTGTCCCTGTGTTTTTCCTGAGCTGATTGATGTGCAGGGTGCTTCCAGTGAAGTGTTACATGAATCATGAAAGAGCCACCACTGTGTCTAGAGCCATGCAGAAAACTCAATAAACATCATACGTGCCATTCAAGCATGCATCCTGTTTACTTCAGCTTGTTAATCACAGCATCTCTTCTAAACACCTCTGTTCACTCCACTAATCAATTTCACTGTTCCCCCATTTCCGCCCAGTTGAAATGTAATATATTTCAGCTCATAAGTTGAATTTACTTGAAGACAGCGCCTGGAAAAAAAAACAAGAGACTTCTATTTTGCATTCATCACGTATGTCTTTGGAGACTCAAGATGTGTAGCCCAGTGTTAACTGAGCTCTGTGGCCCATGAGACAGAGAACACATCAGAGACTCACAGCTGCAGGTACATGCAGCCTCTGCAGTAAGTTATACACACTGTACCACTGAGGAATCCATGTTGTGCTCGTGACATGTTCAGTGACACACACCTTAAATCCAAGATGTGATCACATTCAATACAGAACCCACACACACAAAGAAATCTTCAGCTGTAAAAATGAAGGTGTTTTATACTTGCATGAACAATGGTGGCTGGAGGTAAATGAAAGAGGGGAAAATCTTTTCTTATCGGCTTCACGTTTGGTTTGTGTATTAAGGGCCAAAGAAAGTGCAGTCTTGAATTCAATCCAATTGGCACACGCTATCCGTTCAATATAAATAAACCTTGAATTAACAGGCAAATGACAATTACGCAATTTTGTTTTTGTCGCAGCTATATGTATGCAACGTCTGGTTGGCGACACTTCCCATCAGCTCGTTCTCTCTCTCTCTCTATCGCTATTGCAGGTTTCTGTCGGGCTGATTATCGTACCTCGACATCAGGGAGGCTCCGACTTGATCGGAAGCATTAGGATTATTTTGTAAACTCCTCACACCTCAGGATTATTTGGGCAGATAATCGGCACCGAGGTGACTTCAGGTCGGGAACGCCCCCTCGATTGTCGTAAACTTCATTGTCCTTGTTTATGCTCTCTGTTTAGAATTGCCTCATCTATTTCGTTTCTCACTGTAACGAGTGAATCGACATCCCCTGCATCTTCTGTGGAGCTGGAAACCAAGGTGAAAGACACACAGTTAAAACAGATGCACAATATTAATGTCTCATTGTGACTTTTGTCTTCACTGTAACATGTGCTTTCTCCCTCACGCTGCGTAATGTGTCCCCCCCCCATGTTGGCGGACGGGACTAATTAGAGGACAAAGCTGCCGTCCCGTTCTGTTTTCGTCCTTTGACCTTGCTGACTAACCACATGCACGACTGTCGCAGAGCTGAAACTACATTAATGAGCACTTTGTACTAATTAAGAGCCACATTTCTACATTTAAACTCATTATGGACAGTACGGTGATTATCATGTTGATGACACTATTTACAATAGTGCAGCAGTATTACTATGATCCCAAATGCTGCAGTCTTAGAGCATAGAGCATTTTTTACAAACAGCAAACTCATAGTGTTTATCCACTCCCCCCCAATAGGCTCAGTGGTATTAAATGCGTGCACAAATGCATGAGCGGGGCACATTAATAAACATAGACAGTGTCCTTGGCTGACAGTAGGTGAGTCAAACAAACCTCTCCCTCTCTTTCTCTTACTGTTCTTCTCTCTCGCTGACTCACTCACACACACACACACACACACACACACACACACACACACACACACGCTTCAATAAGCATTGTATACTTAAGACAGCAGATTTGTTTTAATACCAGCTGCAGTCCCACAGCCGCAGCTGCAGCCATGCAGGGCTTTCTACATAAAGCAAAGCCGTGAACTCAGATTTGACAAGTCACAAGCTGAATCACTCCTGCAACAGAAGCCCTGTGGCCCTTCCATTACCACAACACAGCAGCCTACATAACAATGCAGCCTCGGTAATCTCAGCTGTGCAAAGGCCATATCCTGCTTTTGGTTTAGTGACTGTGCAAGTTAGAGTTTTACCTGAGCGAACGGAAATTAAAGAGCGGTTTCCCTTTCCGTTGATAAGTTGAAATATGTATCAGGGTCTCTCGACCTTCACGTGGTCTGAAATTCTTCTGTTCCAACCCGAGAGATAAAACTGCCATATTTGGCCTATTTTATATGCTACCGGTGCAGTGCCCACTCTAAAGCTGTCTGTTTGGAATGGGCTGTTTGCTTGGCTTGTGCTAATGTTGGTGGCAGCTTCCTTTCTGAAACTGAAAAAAGGTGAGCAATTGAGCCGGTCAATACCTGCTGCTGGTCCCAGTCCACAGAACCCTGAGGCTGCGTCACCGTCCGTTGAGTCAAAGGTTCAGTGGAGCTCAACATGAAGAACCCCAGACTGGAGAAGCAGCTGTTGTCGCCATTGTCTTGAATGTGCCTGATGTCGTTCACCAACGTCACTAACATTGATGAGTTCTAGCCCTGAGCCGTCGCCTGTCTCATTCAAGGTGTTTTCCGGTGTACTCCCTTGTGTCTCTGTGTTTTGGTGGGCACTGCTACTCCCCCCCTCTCTCTCTCTCTCTCTCTCTCTCTCTCTCTCTCTCTCTCTCCCTCTCTCTCTCTCTCTCTCTCTCTGCTGCTGCTGCCCACTCAAGTGGACTCACCTGCATCTCCTTTCCCTGATCCACACCAGAACTGAAAACCCTGGATTGTTCCGTCCACTCTGTGGTGCTATGCTCTCTGGCTCCGTCTTTGTGAATTGCTACTTGGAATGTTTGCTCTTGCTTGGTTGTTTTTTTGCCTCTTAGTAATCAGTGCTCTTGTCGTCTGTTCTCCAGCCCACGTCCACTTGCCTGCTCACCTGCCTTCCCGCTCTCCAGTCTTCACTCCTTCAGCTACACAGACCACGCCACACATGCCTGTCTCCGCCATCTTATTCCACAAGCTCCACCATTACCCTGGAAGGTTGTGGCACTGAGTCGGTGGAGCTCGACTTGGTTCGGACAGACAGTGATTTCTGGAATTATTGAATAGACCATTTATGTCTGAATGATATATTTCTAAGAAAGGTAGTTGTATGCTGGGATCAGGCTGATGAAACCAAAACTTGTCCTTTATAATGAGGAATTGCCCTCCCCCTCCCCATCTTCTATTTTTTTTTTACTGCCTTCATGGTTTACCAGTCTTCTGAAGAAGTGAAACATAACAAGCTTTCACAATGCATCGTGTTGGTGTAACGGCTTCTGTATTGTATTCTACACAGTAATTGCAATTTCCACCAACTCCTGAAGTAGTTATCTGAATTCATTAGTGTCTAAATCCCTTTGTGTTCTCAACTTACTTGCTAACTTTGTCTCTCTGCTGCTTGGTGTTGAGTGGGGAGTGTAGAGCAAGGTCCTCACAGCTATTTGTCTGGAAAAGACCTGCCTGGTGCGAATCCTCAAACACATGAAAGCTCCGAGAGGTAACTAAAGGACAAAGAGGTTTAAAACCAAACCACTGACCTAGAATCGCTGTAGAGTCGAGGGGAGCTGGAGACACGTGTTTTCTGTGGGTGACACCTTCTGTTTTATTACACATAGTAATCTGACCCATTGTAAATACAAATATATTGAGAAAGTACAGTGGTGCTTATATGGCAGCCCATTTAAAAGATGGTTCATAACAAAATCATCGGCCATGATAAAAATGCTAAACAAATGCATTTTGTGTAAATCTGAGTAATAAGAAACGCAGCTATTTCTCTTGAGAATCATACAGTTAAACAAGTGAAATGACTTGATGATAATGTCGTGCCCATGTCGGCTCACTCTCTTTTTCCGATCACATTATCCGGAAGGCGTACACAGGAAGGAGGCGAGACGCTGCTGGCGACGTCTCGATCCTTTGAGATGTCTCCGACAGTTTTAGAATCTAACATCGACATATGGCTGGATTATGTGCTACACTAGGTCTTGATTTCTCCCTGTCTGTCCCCTCCGCCTAACACATAAACCCTTTGAAAGTACCCCGGTATACAGCAGTGATGTGCCTCGCTGCTCTTTGCTTTCTTTCTCTTTCTCTCTGCGGCTCCTTTTGCCCACAGAACCACAAGAGAGGCCCATCGTGGATGATAATGGCTTACCTGTAGTTTAGACACTTATTCACATCCTGAACAACAGAGCTGGTGAGCCGATAATTACTACATGGTGTGGGCAAACACTCCCCAGACATCACCCTGAGGGGCCAGAGCTGTGTGTGTGTAACAGTTAGAACAAATCGATACCAGCAAATGGCAGCTTGCAGATCTCACATAATTAAACAGAGACACGGGAGGAAGGGAAGAGCTCCACTCGCCCTGCGCAGATGAGCATTAGACAAGTGTTGTCAGCCTCCCTCTGACCATTCTTCGCCAACATCCATTGCATAAACTTCCCAGGCAAAGCCAGACAATATATTTGCTGGAGACTGGAGGGGATCCAGGGTTTAGCTAAACACAGCAGCTAAAAGACAGCATACAGCAGAGGGGTAGCAGGGAATGCTCATGAAATATATCTTCTATTTCACCCACTGCTTTTATCCTCATGAGGTGATTAACAGTCTCCGGAGGAACTGCTTGTCGACACATCACTGTCCACTGTCCACCTGTAAAAGTCTCTTTCACCACAGTTACTGTCTATATCTGTCAAATATTTGCAATGGTTTTTGTACCTGTTGAAAGTAAAAGCTCTTTAGATGTTTAAACTTTACTAGAACTATAAATGAGACGGACAAAAGCATGCTTTATGTACCTACATAAAAATGACCATTAAAGGCATCTCTTAGCGTTTTTGTTGAGTGACTGCACAGTTCTGCACGGCTTCATACTGTAGAGTCCTGGCATTTAGTTGAGTACATAGGACAACTTTTACTCAAGGAAATATAGCAGTCACCCCAGAAACCTCACGTAGCAGCTCTGTAGCACGCAGCAGATCAGCGACGCAGCCGTCACGCGTTGCACATGCACCCTGTGTGGCCCGGCCATTATCCCCTTGTGTCTGTTGGATGTTTTAATTCCTTTTTTTTTTTTTAATCTTTTTTATCTTTCCAGTTTGACGATAGCCTTCTCTGCCCCAGAGTGTTAGTGTCCCATTATCTCTGCCTCCCTTCTGTATTTAGTGTCTATGCTCCAAGTCATATTTGTGAGGTCCTCTTTCCGTATCCCCAGTTTGACCGTGTGCCTCTGCCCAGTTTCTTTCAGTTTTTCTGAGTTTGGATTTTCAGTATTGCTGCCCACTGTCCTGTGAACTATAGTCTCTGTGAGTCTGGTTACTTTCATCAGTGAATTATTGAAAGGTGTTCTGGGTACAGGTGGTTAGATTTGTCCCTGCCGGGGGGAGTAATTTGGATTCATTTAAAATGAAGAAGAAAGCATTAGCGGTCTTGCAGAGCACAGAGCTTGATGTCTGAAATGCTTAATTTTGCGGCGTAATGAAGGCTGGATGAAACACTCAGGGACGAAGGCCAGGAGAGCCTGGGAGAGTGATCACATGTCTCTCTAGTTTTACTGTTTATGTGGATTTCCAAGAACCCATCCATCCAAAGCCACCTGTGTTTGTCAGCATGTGGCCTTTGAAACTGCTGGGAAATCCTCCCAGTCCAAACACTGGCATGGAAACAAACTATATACCTGGCCCTCTGGTTATTTGTATGTTTGACAGCAGTCTCTTTTACTCGGGGGTGTTTGCTTCAACTCAGCGAATAAGTTCATTTTTCTCAGGCTAGTTGTGCGTCCCCTCCTTCAAACTCTGCTAACTCTTATGCTGAGTGGACAGTTTTTAGCTCAGACTCTAAATATGTTTTGACTCATTAAACGCTGTCATGTCTTGTAAATTAGACTGTGGGGGGTGGGGGGGGGGGGGTGATGTTGCTTCTTTGCTTGGCCTTTGAATTAGATTGACAAACACAACACATGCTCAATGCGTAAAAGCCACATTCTTCTGTTACCCAGTTTATTTGATCAGCTGTAATTAAAGTGTGGTCAAAGCACGGTATTGCCAAAATTCCCCTCTTTTAGATTCTACTTGATTAGTAATTGATGACTTCATCTGGAGGCGGCCAATTCTCGAGAGATATTAGCGAATTTGTCACTAGATTTGTTCACTGTTCAGACCCTGGCATCTTTCATTACTCCAAATTGACAAATCAGACTTCCTCTTCTTATTTAACCTTGGGGAAAACGGCTTACGTTTTGATGTGCATTTGGAGACAAATGTGTGCAGCGAATGCAAATTTGTTCGGTTTCATGTCTAATCTGGGGCTTCTGATGAAGACAGTGCTTTCCATACACTGTGTAGCTGTCCCTCCATGGAGAATAGAGTCTGTAGAAACGGCTCTGATGTGTAAATTCAGTTTTATATATGATGTCAACTGGTGACTTTGTGTCAGTTTTTCAATAGTCACATTTGTGTCGAGCACGTTGCGCTGCCACCCTTGGGTTTGAGATAGTTATGCGTGAGATTCCTGCATTGCTGCATAGACAGGAAAGAAACTTGCAACTAAACAGCTTTAACCAATGTGGATGGAAAGAAGAGGGAATAAGAAAGCGAGAACTGCATTTATGCAAATGGTGATGGAGAGGACATTCATCTGGAACCAAGGCTGTTCCTACACCATTTATTCTGTATCAATGTGCTGCTGCTGCTGCTGCTTCAACGAGCCTTCTCCTGCCAACACTCCTGTCGCAAGGACCGGCTCTACGCTGTGGTTCAAGTTTTATCTCTAGGTTAATACAATGTACCTGCTTTATTTTGTTTGGCCACAAACAACAGAGCAGCTGCCGCCAATCTGTCTCTGCCTCGTTTCTGTAACAGGCTGTTAGATGCTGTTGCTCACTTTGTGGTTTCTTGGTGAGATGATACCAGATTATCCTAAATGGTGGAATGATATGGTGCAACTGGAGATCAAAGTAACAATTAATCAAAGCCATTAGCTAAATATTGAGTTTACATGTTGTGACGACCCCTTCCACCCTAGGTGTCCCTGTTCTCTTTTCCCCTGAGCTGTAGGTGGAGGCGATGTCAGTCTTAATCAGTGCACACCTCGGTCAATCTATTGATTACCTTTGGGTAAGAGAAGCATGTCAGTTAGTGGTTGGTCCTGGTCGCCATGGCTACACAACGGCATATAGAGGTGTTGCTCTCAGCATTGATTTTAATTCCTACATTTGCTGTCAGAGCCTCCGATGATTTTAAGATGCTGCGCTGAGCACAAGCAGATCTGATGATTTGTTAGACATTAATAAACAAGCTCTTGAACCATATACTGTGAATACATGGATGGATGACCAGACGGACAGGAAGCAATATGATTGAGAGAATGATTCATTCTGGAAAACAAACCGGTCAATACAGTATGAAAATGATAGTGTATAAAACAAACAAATATGACTCTCTCCCTGGAAGGTTCAGGGTATAAATCTCTCTTTACAATAGAATGCAAGAGAAGCAAGCTGGGCCTGCATTCACAACACTTTCATCTCCCATTATTATATTGGCCTTTCGAGAAAACGACCTTCATGTTTCAAATGTGACAACCAGGCTTTCAGCTAATGCTTGGATTGTTCTCTGTTATGATAACTATTCAGAGGACACTCCTTGATTTTTTTTAATTTGACAACTTGGGTTTTCTTGTTATCTCAACACAGTAAAAAGCACACACATGCAGATTGTTTTGCCCTGTGGGCTTCACAAGTGTCTTTTTTGTTCTTTGATCATTTTTTGATCGCTCCTGATCATACGTCAGGTGGGCGAGAAAAAGAGAGAGGATGAAGTGGAATAGAACTAATTATGAAGGGAAACACAATGGGAAGTAAAAACAGAAAGTGGATTTATTTGTATTCTTACTAAAAGTCACTCTACAGCACAAATGAGATGATGCAAACTCGTTGTCGCTTTTTAACTTGACAAAAAGGGGAAAAAAGGACACAAGGATGTTGAGAGCAGCCTGAGATACCATCAACATTGCTGATCTGGTGCCGCACATGTCCTTAGGATGAAAACATTTTATCAGAAGCAACAGGGGACGGATGAGGCTTTGAGATTTGACCATGCAAGTCATTACTGATAAATAGCACAGCTTAATGATCCGGTTCCCTGCACGAGATGTCTGTTCCATTCTGTCCAAGCAGTGCCATCTGTTTCAATGACAGACTTTAACATTCAAGTGGTGTGTGTTAAACCTGTGTGTTAGTGTGGGCTGGAAGAAAGGGAGACAGTCTGTGTGTAAACCAAGGAGTTGGCATGGATGACAGTGGAAGAAGACCAGTGTAGAATTGGCAGAGATCTAGGAGGCAATACTGTATCTGATTTAACATGAAAATCTTAGTTTAATTAAGTGCTGTGTTTGCAAAGCAGTCATGGCTAGCATTTGTTTTTTTAATTAAAAGGTTATAAATTATTAGTTGATCATGAAACGTAATACAGAAGCGGAGATTTCGTCTGTATTACTTACAAATAATGGTGCCAAAGATACACGTTCCATTTGTTTCAATGCCCCATAGTGACAAAGAAAGCTGAATTTACTGTGATTGAGAATTCATTTTGTTATTGAAAAACTGAATGTCACAAGGACGCAAGTATTCAGCCCCTCTGCTCGGTACTTAGTCGAAGCAACTTGGCAGCGATTACAGCCTCAAGTCTTCATGGGTATGACACAGAAAGCTTTGCACACCTGGATTTAGGGATTTTCTGTGATTCTTCTCTGCAGATCCTCTCAAGCTTTGTCAGAATGGATAAGGACCGTCGGTGCACTGCCATTCTCATGTCTCTCTCGTTCGATTTGGGTTCAAGTCAGGGCTTTGGCTGGACAAATCAAGGATATTCATAGTTGTCCCTGAACAACTCCTGGGGTTGTCTTGGCTTTGAGGTTATGATTATTGTGCTGCTGCCAATAAGCTCGGTCTTAGTTTCATCAGACCGAGATTCTTATTTCTCAGTCTTTAGTCCTTTAGGTGCTTTCATGTGAGTTTCCTTGAGGACAAGCTTCCATTTGGACACTCTTACATAAAACCCAAATCAGTGCAGTTACTGTTCTCCCTCTGGAAGTCTCTCTCCTTACAGGATCTCTGGAGATAAGCTAGAGTGACCTTTGGGTTCTTAGTTAAATTTCTCACCAAGGTTCTTCTCCCCCAATTGATCACTTCGGCTGGGCAGCCAGCAAATTCCAGTCCTGGTTCTTGCTACTTGTCAGTAGTTGGCAGGTTCACATGATCTTCTGTTATCATGGTGTTAAACTGACTTTATCGTAAAGGAGAAAAGTTTTTTTTGTTTATATATAAGTTGCACTACTCATTAAAAAAAAGGTGGTTTTTTTTAAAGAGTGTTGTTGCTAATGTGTCTGATGCATACACATTAACTTGCACAATAACAGCTGCTTTGGGCCACATCATGAATTGAGTCATGCAGGACATACCAGCATCTCCATGGTGTGAAACGCCCAAACATTAATGGGGTGTGAATGATTTATCTTGTCATGGTAGGAGTGAGAAAAGGCTAAAAGCTTCACGCTACAGAGAACCGATGCATACTTCAGGTTAAAACTATTCTTCCGTACTAAGATAACAAATGCAGCTCTTCAAATACACCAGCTGCACCTCACCAAAATCACTCAAATGTCTCAACCAGCGGGAGAGGGTGTGAAACACTGTGGTGACAAGTTGAGAAAACATCCAAACAATCTGCGGTGAAATGGTTTAAACTTGAGAAGAAAACTATTTACTCTCACTGCGAAGTGCTGACCCTCAAGTTAGTGCCTCATTAGCGGTTTGTTACTTAGCAAACTGCTCGCATAGCAAAATGGGGAAGTGGTACTTTGTTATGGTGTTATGTCTGTTTTGGTGATCAGCATGTTTAGCTTGAGTAAAAAGTGTTAAAGGTATATTTTCATTGAGGATGACTGACAGCCAACATTGTTATACATGCTTTGTATGGTCTTTAAGCACTGCAAGACATTTATGAATTCAGAAACATGATGTCAAGTGTCCCTGTCCATTAATGAGGGAACGTTACAAATGTTATAAAGTTATGGGAGGAGCCTCCCGGAGGTTCATTTGTCTGAGGGCAAATTACGTCACTAAACACACATTCATATTTGTGAAACTACATGATGTTGTGTTGTTGATGTTGTGCCAAAACAATCTTAGTCGAGCAGAGACACTGCCAGCAGTCAGTATTGTGGAGCGGGGATGTTGTGTTGGGGCCAGCCTGTTTCTGAATGTCTACATTTCGGCCTGTTTTGATCCAATACGCCACACACTACGCCCACAGGTTTGGAACTGTTAGATGTTTACTCTGCTGTTGGGATGAAGGCCAAACCAAAATGGCAATTCAAATGGGCACAGGTTTCAGTGGCTGCAGCCCTTTAAAAGCACTTGCTTTTGGCATTTTACACCTTATTAAATTCACTTTAACCCCTTTAAACTCATCTGGAAAGTACTGCGGGTAACTCTGGCCAAGCAGTACAACGGGACAGCAATGATGGGACTTCTCTGTCCTGTTATGGTGCCTGTCTGAACATGTTTTACTTTCTTAGCTCTGCTGGATTCACATTTTCCTGAAACTAACATGTGCAGTTACTTCAACAAATAACAAATGGCTATTTTAATTGAATAATATTTCATATATTTTTTAATAGATTTACATCCTGCGAGTATAAGATTGGAAGTAAGTGCAGCTTTGAGAGGCAGACTCCACATGTTGAATGGCCACATCTGCGAGCCGCTCTGCAAAGCCTCACAGGACATGAATCAAATGAATAAAATAAATGTTGAATTGGGATAATGGGACACTGTGGAGGGGGGTGTGGTTTCGGGCACTCAGCTGTAGGAGAGCGAGGCGGCATGGAGCTGGCTCAGCAGGGACACTGACTGCCAGGTGAGTTCCTGAGTTCTAATCACTCTCTCCTATTAATGTGGTAGCGGCTGGACTCAGGAGGTGGTGGTGGGGGGGTTCACTGACAAAGAGGCACCAGGCAATCACACAGACAAGAGCTGTAGATTCATGGAGATCCAAGGAAGAAGTCGAAGACGAGTTGAAAGAACGGGCGCCGGTGAAGCCGGGCCGGGGGGGGCAGCATCTTTACGCTGCGGCTGTTGAATAACAATAAAGATCCGTGATCGAAGCTCTGTGTCCGTGTGCTCTGAGCCGAGAGAACCCACCTTGGTAACAATCAGTGTTACAGACACACTGTGAGTAAAATCTCACCTCAAAGTCATTCATATCATTGTATTGATTTCTGCACATGGAGGGGACAGAAGTAAATGCCTGGAGAATAAAGAACAGAAAGTTAAATAGAAATAGTAACCAGGCCTTACTACCATTTACCTGTTTTTTAAAACTGTTTATATTCAGGGGACATGGTTTTGTCTTTTTTGAATAAATGAAGCATTACATTTATTAACGGTAACAAGAGGTCAGAATGTTTCCTTCTTCAGGTATAGGCCTATTTATTAGGTCTATATATAGTATTTGTTAGACCTCTGTACCCAAGGTCAAACTCCTCAGTAAATACTGATAAGACCAGTGTCTCTGTGTCTCAGGGTCAGTCACCGTAGTTACCCTGAAGTACCAACTAGAGGGTGTACTTCATTTATAATAACTGGCATGTAAGTAATGTCATATGTGGCTCCAGGGCCTGTTGAACACTGAAGTTCAAACCAAAACATTTCTATTCAACATTGTCTTTTAAAGGAACCTTGTGACAATTTGTCCAGCAAGTTCCCCTCTTGGCATTAAAATCTTTTCACAGTGAATCTGGAGGATTATATAGGACTATTTTTATTTACATAGGCTAATATCCCAGATTTGTGTAATGGATTCTAAGAGATTAAATTGATTTGACAGTAAACATGGTGAGAAGTTTATTTATCAAAGTCGATCACTGCTGTTTCTCTTGGCTTAAAAACTAGCTCATGTCATTTGCTATATTTATATCAGGTTTCTCAGTTAACAGCCACGTGACTATAACAACTTAACTATTACTCCGTAATTAGCTTCCCATTGTGCCTGCACAAGGAGGTATGACTGCTGGCTGTTATTAGGTTACCTCGTCTCTTTCTGATGCTCCTGGCCTGTTTCCGGTCCAGCATAGGTTGCCCTGCTAATAACTGTAAAACGTCCCGGAGCTGTTCTTTGATTGGCCGACCAGAGCAGCACCCCTCGGCTGTCATTTCTTATTTGGGAGAGGGAGGACGTTCATGCCCACAGACAGGACTCGATTTGATTGGAATAACACTGGTGTGCACTGAGCAGGCAGAAGTGTCCATCCTGACTGTGAGATGCAGTGGAAATAAACGGCAGAATGGAGAATCACATGGAGAAGCACGCGTTTAGGTCATTTGCAAAGTGTAAGACAATGGGCATAGAAATACACGTAAAACATATAGCCCACTGGAATACAAATTGAAGAATTAAAGGTTTTGGTGGAAACACAATGTAGCACATCCAAAGCCTGTCTTTCTTCTCTGAAACCAACAGGAGCATCGATAGTGTGTGTGTGTGTGTGTGTGTGTGTGTGTGTGTGTGTGTGTGTGTGTGTGTGTGTGTGTGTGTGTGTGTGTGTGTGTGTGTGTGTGTGTGTGTGATCAGTGTATCTTAAAAGGAAAGAAATTACAGTTTTGCATATTTATAGCATGACCGGGTTGAAAAGACAGAGGCCAGCAACAGACCCCTGCCTGCCAAGTCTGATCCCTTGATAAATGTATTTCATTATTCAAACAATGTTTTTTCTTCTATTTGAAGTTACTATTCCTTTTTCTTTTTTCCCCTTAATCCCTTTTAACTGAGTGAATATCGCGGCCACATGAGTTGCCTCCACAGCTTGTTGTTCAGACATTTCTAAAATCGGCGACACCCTCCCAGTGTCACGCTTGTTTATCACCACACACAAAAATCTACTTTAAATATTCAATTTGCCAAACGATTGTTTTCCGTATCGTCGCACTTTTATGTGAATTAAACACAGCAAACGTAGACAGACTGTGACACACTTCTCCAAAGGGCAACTACCCCGTGACTTTGATTTATCAGACTCATTGGAGTGATGTCACATGTGCTTGGTTTTCTCATACGGGCTGCAAGAAGAACAGATGGTATCTGGAGTAACATATCCTCATTAGGAGGTCCGGAATCTGCATATCTGAAAGGGAAAACCAGAGGAATGGGGGTGGGGGGGTTGGGGTTAAATCCTCAGAGTTTTGGCACAGATCAACTCTCTGACCTTCTGTCCAGTCTGCTGGCCGACAGGCAGCAGTAAAAGGATGGAGCCGAGATGGAAAACTGACAGCCTCTCAATAGCGGAGAGGTCCAGATCCGAGTCGGCCCCAATCAGTAATCACTGATATGTTGCATTCACCCTTCACAGGACTTTAGTTAGGAGAGTAAAATCAATAAGTTGCATTACTCTCCATACAAATATACAAAGGTTGATTCTCCATTGTAACTACATCCAGAATAATCACCACAGAGTTTGTGTAGCTATGTGCTTCTGTGTAAGGGGGTCGATGGAGGAGGGCACTGCTCCTGCACGAGAGCCTTCAGTTAATCAGCACAAATAAAAAGCGAAGTAACCTCAGTGAGTCCATTACCATAAAAATATACTTTATATTTCAAAAACGCATTTTAAAGCAGCTTGCAATGTGTATCCATCTCTGAGAATAACAGAAAGAGTTCAAACTTCACAGACTCACAGAACGTAAAATAAACTTGTTTCTCCTTAACTCAGTGTAGTGTGCACCTGGTTTTTCTGTCTTCTTTAGCCTCTCGGTCAGTGTTTTTGAGTATATGATTGTACTGTGTATGTTTTCCAGGAGGACACTGTGCCCTTTTGTCTACCTAGCCCTACCTGCCAGCTGAATGTCATAGCATGTCCCTCGACTGACGTGTCAAAGTGTGAAGACGGCTGTCGGCTCCAATCACTGTCTATATTTCAAATGCATTTCTTCCCGTACAGCAGGCAACGGGGACACGAAGCTACAATAGCTCCATGTTTGCTGTGATTGCATCATTAGAATACAGGTCACAGCTTCTTCACCCACTCTCTGTGCGAATTTCATGGACAGAGATTCGAAGTGCGAGTAAAACAAAAAAAATAAATTGTCCGGTCTCAGGATGGCATCAATGCTTTTTTCCCCCACATGATTCAGTTCTACTGGCTTCATAAGGTGAGCAGCACACGTCAGAGCAGAATGAGTTCGTGTGTGATGGAGTTGAGATAAGAGACAGCTTCACAGAGTTTAAGGGTCGTCCTTCATGAGGTGCTGCGTTCTTTAGTTTGCTATTATCTTTGGGTGACCCAGGTGAGATGGAGAAGGAGAAACAACAACAGGCAGTTCAATGCGGCAGCTGCAGTCCTATAAGCCATACCACTGTGTTGAGCAAAAAGAGCTGAGCACAGAGGCAAAGCTCACATGATTACCTCCCAATCTGCTGCATGCCACTGCGTTTTACTGCTTTTGAAGTTTCCCACAAAGGCTGTAAAGGTTTACGTTAAGAGGTTGTGTGAGGAGATCAAACATCCAAAAATAGCACAGAGGAGAGATCCTGCTCATAATGCATCCCAGTTGGGGTGAATCAGGCATTGATTAGGACGCCTTCCAGGGACTTCTAAAAGCAGGCATTCCAGTGGAGAGTTGAAAATACCTCTGGTGTCCTCCGAGTGGCTGTGACTATAAGTTAAGAGATATGTTTTTTTTTTAAGACATCGGTTATAAAATGAGACCTCTAGCTAGTTTCCTTCACTGACTAGTCTCTCTAACTTAAATCTGAACGTCAGCCCAGAGTATCAGCTTAATCACTGATAAAGCTATAGGGCCGAGTGCTGCGGGTCGAAGGAAAAGTGCAGGACAATACGCTATGATCACCTGGTCTGCAGGGAAAGTGATTGGCCGCAGCTCGTTTTCGCCACAGGAATCCTGTGCCTTTTGAATCGGGAATTGTCATAATCATAATCCATCCTTCTCACTTCAGCTACAACAGCGCGAAAAAAAAAAAATCCCCCTCAGGCTAGAGGCTGCAGTCTGTGAAGATGAATGCCTCATGCCAACACAAACATTTCCGAGAGTTACCGTACGTAAAATGAAGCAGATTCGGATATGATAAAGCAGTTAGGTTTCAAGTATCCGCTTCAGCAACATTCTGTAACCCTGACACACCGGAATCCTTCACAGAGCACGACCACAATCATACCCTCACCCATCTAAACAACCCCTGATCCAAAAAGCATCTGTTCCCTGGGCTTGTTTCTTTTTCTCTGACTCCACAGCCTCCCGAGAGGAGCGATGTAACTTTAAGCCCCAGGACCCGCCAGTGGGAAAGTGGCCTTGCAAAGCCTGTATCATTCAGTCTGACTCATTCTGTGTCTCGCACAACAGCCGCAACAGCCGCACACCTCAGGCTCTCTCAGGTAAAAGTCCGACAGGTGCAGACTCTCCGGCGCCGGCGGGCCAAGGTGTAAACAACAGTGCTGACTCCAGGATGAAAGGATGGAGCCGGTGACCATCGCTGCCCCAAACGACGGAGGTTAAAGTGTCTCTTTGTAACAGAGGGAACTAAATGAACAACGTTGCCAATGGGTATTTCATCCAAATCAGTCAAAATGGGCAAAATGCAGAAAGATAATACATTGTTCAAAGTTTATATTTCGTACTCTCAAAGTAAACAGAAGTGTGGCTCCAGTGGAGTAGTCATACAGTAGCTAGTAAGAGTTATCGTCACAGTTTACCTTGAGACTGAAAAGTATTTGTGAATGTCTTATAAATACGATGTGCACAAATGGTGCATTAGGTGCCTCACATCAACATGCTCTTTCCGTCTTTTGGTTTTTTGGACACTGATCTGATACTTTTTTGGTGGTGGGGGTGGGGGGTTAAATCTTTAATGCATTCATTATTTGTCCCTTAAATCTCAAGCAGTGGAGCTAAAGGCCTTTACCTCCTAATCCTCTTTTCCATCACAGGGTTTGAGAAAAATAATCACAAAAAAAATAGCTAATACCGTTTATGACCCGCCACAAAATCCACACTTCCTCAGACACTCCTGCGGGCAGCACTGATCCCGGTGTCTCGTTTTTAAGATAAGCAACTGTCGGACAATAACTTTATAACTTCAAAACCTGTGCGGCGATCAATGGAATACAAGGCAGTGAGCTGTGACATTTTGCCTCGGAACATAACAGAAAGACAGAACAAGACAATGTTTAAACACCAATTCCTGAGCAGAACTTTTTTAAATAACATAAAGAAAGTCTCCGGTATCATAATCCCTGGCAGCTAGTGCACTGAGCATGGGGTTATTCAAATCAGATTATTGTAACACAATGTAGTATCTATTATTCTTACTATCTCAGTTTAAAATACTCAACAGATCAGTGACTTATCTGCCTGCCAATTAATTCTATATGTGAGAATATAAATCAACCCTCCCTGAGCACACAAAAGACTTATAAGTACTTTCCGAAGCCAACTCTTGGTCTAGAATCTTATTTTTACAATATAAGTACAACATATACTTACAAAATGCTTCTTCTTCGATTGTCTTTGTCTTTTTTTTGCTGCAACACATTTTTTAGCAAAACTCTGAGGTATGATTACATAACCTTGTTTTTTTTTTTATTTTCCACCTCCCTGATGCTCATGTTTTAAACTCAGAAAGTGATTTAACATTTTCTAGCGATAATGTTTCCAGGCAGAACTGTATCTGATTGCTGCAGGCTATAACAGACCCCTTTAATCCTGCAGGAGCTGGGGTATGTGTGAGACTCACGGAAAAAAGCAAGAACAGTTCAGAAAAGGGAATGGGAAATAACATTGTACCTGTTTTTACACATGATTATAATGGATTCATTGGAGATATTAAACATGTGGTGCAGTCGCTGTAGCACAAGTGGTCCATACCTATCGTTGCGCTTTCATGTCTGAAAATCTCCAGCCTTGCAGCTTGTCTGTGATAAAAAGGAAATTCCTCAAGGGAGGCTGAGAGATGTCGCTTTCGCCCTAATTGCATAATTTCTATGGCTCTGATCTACACTTCTGTGGTCTGTGTACTCTGTGTTCATGACTTTTATATCTCTAACCCTCCATGGATGGCACGTGTTAAAACGTTCCCAGAATGGTTTGTTTTAATGGAAAAGTTTTATCCTTCGAGTTTGCGAGATGCTTCTTGCTTTTTTTTTTCCCATCCAAAAGATGAGTCAATCAGTGCTTCCTGTGTGTCGGATGACGGGGAGAGGGACCATGAATTATAAAGTCGCCCCCGAATCTCTGCATCTTGTACCTCGGGCAGAGAGAGCAGGATTTGCGCCAGCCGGTGTGAAAGTCGAAAGTATGTTTAATTCATATTCAAACCGAGGAATCATTTAAAACGTGGTTTTGAAAATCTATTAAGTAAAAAGTGATTTAATTCAAAAAATTGGTGCTTTATTAATCCCTGGCAGATCATACTATAAATATAAAACATGGCTGAAACGGCTAATAGATTTTAATGTAATGGCTTTACTGAGGGTAACTTTAAAAAGAAAACTGTCTTCTGTGTTTTCTGCTTGCCTTGCTTCACATATATCAGGCCTACATTTCTGCCAAATCTGATACCAATCTTTGCCCTGGAGAGGAAATTAGAGGTGCCATAACTTTGCAGCTGCCCAGAGGATGTTCACCAGTGGCTCATCTCGATCCCTGTATAAAGCTACGTGCGGACCCCGTGGGTCACCTATACCTCCGTGACTATCCCCGGGGGATAAATAAAGGTTCTGACAACCTAATCCTCATACTTAAGCCTGGCACTGCTGAGTCTATGCAAGTATTAACTTTTTGGGGCGGGTTGAGGACGGGCTAGCAGGAGTGATGGCTGCTGATTTTGCTGACCACGACCTGATCCGTTATATTTTATTTATTTCCTTGTCAAGTCCTTGCTGGCTCACTCTGCTATTTTGACAGCCGCCTCATTTAGAGTATGACAAGTTTAATTTAGATAGATATGGCATGAGAATGGGGGGGAAGTGGCACAATTTCAGTCTAAAAATGCTTAATCGGGTGGTGTCAGCGTCCTAAATAGATTTGTTAGTGCTGCACTTATTTTTCTGTCAAGCGGTAATACACAGCATCCGGTTGTGTATATGAGAAAAGTGTGTGGCATTTGAGATTTCACAAAACGATAGTCCCGGCGCTGAAATGCTTTGACACGGCCACGACAACAGGCTCGTCTCAGCCTCCATTTCGCTTGTGCTCTTCTACATTTGCAAGCGGTAATGACATGTATTTATAGCTACACCCAGCATGAATCTACACAGCACAGCAGGGGACGCTTTGAGGACGCTCTCAGAACGGCCGAAAGCTACCACTGACCTGCGTGGAGCTCTTTTCTAATACGAGGTATGTTTTGTTTATTCAATGGATATTTCACATGCAGAGACTTTTTTTCGAAAACAAAATCTGATGATTTGGCCGAAGTGCAAGTTAGCAAGTGTGTTGTTTGTTATGGACACCTGGAGGATGTGTGATGAGGCTGTGAACCTCTTCCAGGAATAAAGTAACCAGAAGAGTTGGATAATTACTCCCTGTGGGAGGGGTAGCAGAGCCCCGGTCTGTGTGCTGTAGTCCTCCTTGTCTCCACTGAACACTTCTACATAATTATGATCACTTAACACTTAACAGCTTTTTAATTTAGCACTTCTGGTCTTGCTTCTCTCACAATTTGCTACTTCTTGTGTAAGGTGGTAACTTAGCAGAGGAAAAGGGCACATGTTCTTGAAATCACACCCGTAAAGGAGCCAGTGTAGCCACAGCAGAGCGGCTCCATAAGACAACGAGTAAAATTTGAAACTCAAAATGTCACTAATTTTAAATCTTACCATATATTTTAAATGATGATCCATAGAAAGGGCCACGTGCGTTAGCCTGTGTGAAGCAGGCTGCTCTATGTTGGCCACTATAATCATCGAATGACTCTCTATTGGAAGGGAAAAGCAGGATTTTGCAGGGAGGTCCCCATCGAATCCATTTAAAGAAAAAAAAAACATCATCCAGCATCCTCTGGTTTCAATTTTGTAACATGTATTTTTAAATGCCATTCATTTGAATGTGCCTAAATGCCTTATTGGCATCCCTAGTTTACATTTAAGTGACATTTTTATGAATATTTCAATGTATTACATTAGGGTTACTACATGTCTTGTATAATGCATCTCAGTACATAATATATGCTTATTAGAGGGAATCTTTTACATGTGATGTGAAGCATGACACAGCATCCTCATCATTTCATGCCACATTAGCCACATTGGGCCATAATCCAACTCGGCTATGAAACGAGACAAGTTGACAGGGAAATAGAGGGATGACATAAGAGCTACACAAATGGACATTGTTATCCAAGACCAGTCCAAGGCGTGCATTTGAATTCCAAAACCATCGCTCCTTGTTGATCTTTCACCGATGGATGTGTGATGTCACCCCCCGGGGTTTAATTGTGCGTGATTGACAGACGGAGTATTTTCTCTTCAGTCTGTAGGTCGGAATTTTGAGCGTAATAATCAACTGAAATTCACGAATATGTATATAAATGTGCGTATAAAAATGTGTATATATATATATGTATTTTTTTTATACTTTTTTAGAGAAAGTGGATTTTACTTACTCACACCAAACACAAAAGAAGGACTGTACTGGATTAGCTTTTTCATATATTAAGCAATATGATTATTCTAATTAAATGAGTATTTGTGTCTATTTAGTCAGTTTTTATTTCCTGACTGCACCGTTATCACTTGACTGTAAAAACAATGAACCATACAAAGATTTACTCTAATTATTATAACATCAACTGTAAATAGCCTTTTTCAGTTGGTCACATTAAAGTGTTTGGCCTTGTGATGGGTTTGATGCAAAGCTTGTCTTTCAAAGTCGAGTTTCTAAGAATAAATTGATAAAACGAAAGCCTGACATTGCCAATTGAAGTTGCTACAAAGTAAAATAATTATTCTTTCTTGTGTCACTGCATTAGGATTTATCATCACGTCCCATGATAAGTGCAGAAGTGAAGCCCCGTTGAAATGCACAGTGTGATCGTCTGCATTCCAGCTGTATAAGTCACAGGAGGCGTTAGATGATTAATAAGGACTTCGAGGATGAGGGCACAAGATCCGTGTAAGTGAAGGGAAAAAGTAAAAGGAAATGTTGTTACATCTCATCACTTCTTCTGAGAGAGACCCGAAGTCATCTTGGCTGCTGATACGCCCGGCTCAGATCTATTAATGCAATCAGTTTGAATGAGGTGAAGCATAATTTAGGAAAGATGATGGAGATTGGGGTAAATTAAACAAGACTCCAAACTGATAATTGCGGCGCTGCGGAACGGACTTTATGTCCCCTAGAACTGTGAAATAAAGTGGACACCTCAGGAAAGAGCAGCATAGGGCTTTAATTTCACACGAATCATCATCATTTTATATCACCACTGTCAGCTGAGTCACACACATTTTTACATCTATAAAATGCTGAGCTTTGCATTGTACGGATGTTGGCAGAAAGTGGTGCACATGCCTTGGTTACTACTTATTCTGAGGCACTCTATAGACGATAGTGGACAGTGAATATAGAGATTTTTGTCCATATTGACACAAATAACAAATTGAGTGCCACTTTTACGAAGACAGAAGGCGTAAAAACAAACAATTCTCCCATGAGTAGTGATTCTCCTCCCTCTGAAATGGCAGAGCAGGATTTCTATGGCAATTCAATTCTGGTTGACTATGTCTGAATCTGTATCGATTGGTACAAAGAGGAAATGTCAATCATTCAGAATAAGGATGTACACACACTGCCCATTGCCGACTTTGTCTTAATCCATAGAGAGCTCAGGCTGCTATAAATACAGTGCACTGGGCTTAAAATAAAAATAGGGAACGAACCAGCATGAGTCATTCTTGATCACTGTGTTCATGTGGATCCACAAGTTGGTCTTCCTGTTTGACTCTCTTCTGTCTGTCTATCTGTTGTTTTAAATGAGATTACATGTTGCTCGTATCCAGGTTCTTGTTTCATTTTGGGTAGTAACTTGAAAAGGTTTTAAACACTCTAATGTTCACTTGTGTATCCTCTTATTGTCCATTGCTGCAGCTTGGACTGAAACACTTAGGTTTTAGCCTCTGTCTCTTTAAGGCCCCTCCCCCCCCTTCCCGAAAAAGCCCATTCTGCTCTGAGTGGCCGGCTGGTCCGCTCTGACGTGATTGGTCAACCACTTCCAGCGTGTGTCGCAAATGGCGACATCCTCTTTTGCCTTACCTGACTTTGTTAGGAGGTCTGCCCGACTATAGCTGCTGGGCATGTATTATGCAAATGTGGGACATTGTGATGTCACATAACACAGTAGTATCGGCTGAACTATACTGACGAGGTGTTACAAGAGCTTCGGGAGTTTTCTGTGAGAGAAGCTCAAGAAATGAGTTTGCATGACCTTTCAGATACACAAAAAAAAAACAACTTCATAACATGCCAGAGGGAATAAATCAGAAAAAGCATAATATGTCAGCTCTAATCTAATATTGTAGCATATTGACATATGTCTTCAAATAAATTGTTTCTGTGTCATCAGTACAATTCGCCAAATGTTTCCATCACGTACATAACAAAGCAAATTGTTGACTCAACACCAGGGTGAATGTGGTGTGAAGCATTTTAAAGGTCCCTATACTACCTGGGTCTGACAGTCCGGTATCTACGTGATAACACAATTCAAACCTTTGCCTGCTTATTTCACTGTGAGCCTCAACATTGAAACATGTCTACCCAGATCCATTCCTCCAACGTTAAATGGCACAATTATGTTTGTGAATAGAATCGAGTCGAGGGACCGTTAAAAAATGTCTAAACATCAGCCCAGCAAAAAAGCAAAGAGAAGTGCACCAGACTTTTGGCATATTCGTGCTAACATAATTAAAGACATTGTGTAAATGTAAACAATGTCTCATCAACAACAAGGGAAAGTTTCCCATCAAGAACAAGCGTATGATGTGCTACCTATTGCTATTTCCCTTCTTTCTTCCCCCCCCCCCCTTCACGTTTGGTAGTGGATCGTCCAACTGTGATTGAAACCTGTAATCATGTGCAGATATGCAGTTCCAGTAGAGATAAGTGGCCCTGTGAGACAGCCGCTACCATAGCAATTTGAGCAAACAAGCAATTTGAGCAAAGATGTTGGTAACTTAATAGTGTGAAACTGCTTAGATTGTGGATGACAATCTCTGCTGCTCTCTTCCTGGCATCCCTCCAGTTTCATAAAACAGTATGTAAGAAATCAAGAATTTGCAAATGCACTTTCTTCAGTTTTAAGGGATGTTCTTTTTCTCAGAATTGATTAGCGAACGGATTAAATAAAGAAAGCTTGTATCACATACACATTAGGTGGATTTAAAACAATTTAAACCCTGCTGGTACTACTGAGAAAATTAAGCTGGATAAAAGTGTGGATTTTAATCCTTTTCCTCTGAGAAGAGAATATCTCAGACAGTGACTGATGACATTGGAGATTAGTATATTTCCCACACTGAGGTGCGATCTGTGGTGGAGCTGAGAGCGTCTGCCGACTAATCTGACTGAGGTTATTCCTTCCCCTTAAATCTTATTTCGCAACAATGCCTCATTTACTGATTTAGAAACACAATTAACCTTGGTCACAAGAAACTTAACTTCAGCTTAAATGTCCCCTGCACAAATCCAACCAAACCCATAACTCTGATCCATTATATTGACAAATCGTGTCTGGGATTTAAAGATCATGTTCAAAGGAGTTTCACAGTTAGCTTAAATTGAGGTTCAGCAGTGTGAATCAAGGACAAATATCTGCTTCTTTTAGCATTTGTTTTATTTGTCTATCCCCCCCGTGGTATAAAAAAAACTGGCCTCAGACATGCACCAGCAGTGGGTGCACATGGAGAAAACATCAGTGCTCCTGCAAGTATTAGTGTATGTGAAGAGGATTACAGTGCACAACTGGATGATGAGGACAACTCTGAAAACACTTCCTCCGCCGGCTTTTTGAAATGCTAATATTTCTGTTAAGGGGCGAGCTACAGTCTCAGCGCAGCCACCACAACAAGGCCCACAGTCTTGTCCAATAAACCTGAAAGAATGTCTCCCTTGTTCAACATCAGCACTACATTTGTCATTGTTTGTCTGTAAGGGTCACTGTTTCACCCTATCGCGAGTTAGGAAGGAGCTTTTCTTACAATGTAGTAATGTGACAGCTTTTAAACACCTGGGTCCTGCTGGGCTCAGCCGGGCGTTTGATCTCGGCTCCGGAGAGCTCCTCTCTTTTTCTGCAGAGTTATGGATTAGCATCAAAATGAACAGGGGATGAGAATTAGATGGCTAAGTATTTTATACATGGAGAGTCGGGAGTAGAAAAAGAGAAAAGACAGAAAAGATTTGAAATAATTATTACAACTGCTGCAGAATTTGCATGATTATAAAAGCAAGGTGACCGTGTGAAAGGAGGACATGTTATCCAGTTTTGTGTATGTGATGGGTCACAAGGAGAAGTCAGACTTTTCCCCCCACAAATGCTTTATTCTCGTTCATGGGTGTAGCTGTTTGAAAACCAGTGAGTGTAAATGTGCACGAGCTATCTCACAGTGTCATCATCCTTAACACAAAGCACAAGCTGCTGCCTTAGATTATTTAGATTGAGTGTCGCCCACTTTAATGTCCTTATTTTTAATCAGATCCTTTTACAGTATGAATCCTACGAGCCAGGCACTGGAAATATGATCAGCCCATTTATTGACTGAAAGGGCATCGCTGTGTTTATCATATGACCTATATGAGGCAACGGGGAGGGTTCTCCGCACATTTTTGCTTTAATAACACAAAGTTAAAATGACAAAACAGAAAGATTTCCTCAAAGTCCAAACAAACGTAAGGCAATCCTTTCAAAACAGGCGCCACATAAGCCCTGAGCGAGACCCTTGAAGTACAGCAGGGGTCCCAGAAAAGCAATTTCTCCCTTGACATCACTAACACTGTGTGTGTGTGTGTGTGTGTGTGTGTGTGTGTGTGTGTGTGTGTGTGTGTGTGTGTGTGTGTGACATGAACACTTTGGTCCCTCAAAACTCGCATTTTCACCGAATGGCGATATGATGACATAATATAAGGAGTCTATTAATACATGGAATTATGTAAATTCATGCTGAACACTAATAAATGTCTCATTGTGCGATAAATTGCACATAGGATAAGAACATGGAAGAATTTAGGGGTTTTCATGCTCAGATAAGAACCAATCAGACTTCAATCAGATTCCACCAAGGCCTGGATGATCTAATGCTGACATGAGAGAGTAAATCAGTCCTAAGACAGAGTCGCGGCACAAAGACCCTCGATATATCTGTGCAGGATTCTGCAGTCCTGAGATGATGGGATGAACACTGCAAGTGAGACCTGGAATTATTTTAGGTGGATATTTGTTTCTTCTTAGGATAATTTCTTCCTAATGCATAAGCATTTAAGCCATGTGCACCTCTACAGTGCATACCACCAAACAGCAGCTTTAAAAACCTCATTTTCATATTTCCTCATGATCCATAAATTATTTTATGGGAAATCAACAAATGTTGAAAAATATGGCAACGTCAAAGAAAGCTAAAAATAAAATCCCCTATCCGCCCCCTGATTCAAACCCACACCAAAATGTGTTTTTTTCCCCGACCCACATCCTTCCACCGAGGTTCATAGAAATTTGTCCGGTAGTTTTTGCATAATCCTGCTAAAAAAACAAACACATAAACATACGTCGTTGAAAACATAACCTCCTTGGTGGAGGTAACATTTCTCCTCAAGCACTAATTACACACCATGACTGCTACTGTAACACTACTTATTAAATCATACACCATTCATATACTTTTAAATCTGCTGTTCCCTTATGTAAAACATGGCAGTCACAAAAACAATAAACCTTTCTTTAATGTCAATCCTGCAAAAATGCTGCAGCGCAAACAGTCCTTTTATGAGTGCAGCATTGAATTAATAGAGTGATTATAAGAAATGCACAATGCCTTTGAGAAATAAATGTACAAACAACATATATTTCATTTAAAAACCTTTCACATAGAGTCATGGTTGGGTTTTTTTTTTTATATTGCAGTTGGCTATTTTGATTTCTTCTACACATATATATATATATATATATATATATATATATATATAATTTTGATTTATTTAACTTAATACTGCTTAATCACAGTATAAGGTCAATAACATAGTAGTAATACTGAGAGAGTAGGTACATGGTCATCATGATTTTCTAAAGAAAAAAGACCCACTCTAAATTAGTTGTTCTTTCAACGTCGTGCAATTCATTCATTTGATTTCATTGTTGTCATGGAGACAAAAATACTCTGCAGCATGTTAGTACTTTCTTGCATAGATTTTTCACAAAATTACAGTAATCACTTCAAATTAACTCCAATTATAAGAAGGAAGAACATGTTCAAGAACATGGCCATAATCTTTGTCTTAAACAACGTGGAATATGCTCTGGACTGTTGTAAGTGCAGTGGTGTTGTGGGTAAGTTGCACGTCGCTGACCTACAGAGCACTTTGTCAGACTTACTGCGGAGTGGGACTGAAACACCCTTGATAATGGCCCTGTCACTGTCGTTGTTTGCTCCATTTACCTCTGACTTCAGAGAAAAGCCTGGACCCTGCCAACTCGAGAAGTTCTCTGACGAGCTCTCGCTGCCATTAGAGGCAGATGCAGCTGTGAGGGAAATGTGGCCGAACCTGCAGCTCGGCATTAGAGAGATAAAAGATCTTGTCGAAATTTCCCCAACAAAGCTGGAAGTCAGAGACACCCGGCACCTTCCAGATAGAGGACACAGAGATAGTGTAGCCGGTCACAGGAGGTGTGTGTGTCCTTCAGCGTATGCAACACACTTCTCTGTTTGTTCAATCAATCTGTTGTGGCAGGTGCACGGCTCTGTGTGTGTGTGTGTGTGTGTGTGTGTGTGTGTGTGTGTGTGTGTGTGTGTGTGCTGCTGCGAGGAGGTGACAGGAAAAACTGTGAAAGAGACAGAAATAAAGAACACAAGGGGGAAGATGAAGAGGAGCGTTTTACAACAGAGGCAGCAAAAACTCTGCCCTCTGAATCGTCAGCTCACTGGGCAACACGGAGCACTTTACATTTCCGAGGAACGTCTCGCCATGACATGTCATCACAGGATGCAGAAGTCTTCATCCGTGCACAATATCATCTTTGTTCATATATGTGGCACCTTAATCTGGATTTCTTGAGAAATGTACATCATGTTCAGTTCACTGTATTTTTTAGAGCAGACATAAATGATCCCTTTGTGATAAGACGTGTGTCATGACAGTTATCTAGATTCTCGTAGTTAATAGCTCTGAATTTGTTTGTTTGCAGGATGACATATAAACTATTGGATGGATTAACACATAACTACATAGGAACCAATTCAATTTTTGTTGTGGATCATGTTCAGTTCTTTTAGGAGACAGGGCATTTTTTTATTTGTTGGTTGATTTCTCTGTGAATAATAGTTTAGGGGACTTTTTAATGAGTGTGTACAATTTGATGCAGATCGCAATAAAATGGATCGGGTGAATTAGAATGTGGTTTCATGCGGGGACTGTTGTTCATAAAATGCACTTGAGTTTGTACTTGTGTGTTGTCCTCTTTGATTGTGTCGTGGAATAAAAAATGTTGTGGCTAAACCTCTCCACAATAAGTATATACAAGAGTAAATGTAGTAGTATATGTTAATAAATATGAATTAAACTTTAAAGACAAAATGTAAATAATTGCAATGGTAGTTGTATGAATATCGACACAGTCTTTTTCCTGGCCTGCTGAGTTCCCTGTGTGTTTCCTTGTTTAATGTCTTTCAAACATTCCACACTGGGAAAAAAGAAACAGGCAAAACCAATCGATATGAGCGCTACAGTAAGATGGAGACAAATAGCAGGTTAATGCTCTTTGTGTCTGGAAGCTGTTTCATTGCACAATGTGCTCACTCTGGGTTATATACACATTAATGAGAGTGTTTGTTGGGGAAAGCGCACCACATTGATTAATGCTGCTGGGGGACTAAGTGGTGCTGGAAGAAAAAGGAAATGCTGCCATCAGTAATCACTTTCCAGCTCCAAAATAAGCATGATTTAAAAAAAAAAAATGGATGGATGGAATCAGAGTGGAAGCTACACAAGTAGATTCACAATGACAATGAACTCAGGGGCAATTGTGAGGACGGCATGGTGTGTTGCAAATTAACGCATCTATATTGTTTGTCTGTATTGTTTTTTTTCTTGAAATATGTGCTTATGCAGAGCTCAAAAAAAGAATCATGGTATGTTTCCCTCCAGCTATAAAACGCTGTGTAGCACCGCAACACAAACACTCATTACTCATTACCATCAATGACTCTGAGACTGACTCACAAACTGCGAACATAAATCAAAATATAACATGTTTAAGAACAAAAAGAACCAGTATTTTATATATAGCGATGCCCGAAAATAAGCCTTAAGAGCATTAATTCATTTATTCTCCCTCAGGTTTGGGGTTCCTCCAATTTAAGTGGGGTTCTACACCTTTGTGTTACGGGGCCGTGTTTTGTTAAATGAATTAATTCAATATTCATGGTTTATATTATGCAACTCGACGTCCAATGTCAAATAAGTCATGTTTTAATGATGATGTATTTTAATGACTCTTTCATAACTTCAATATTTTAAAGAAGCACCTTGAAGGCCACACCTCAGCGTGGTGAATTATGTCCACGTTTCACTTTGACAGCACAGTTCTGCTTGGCTCAGTGATATTAGAACCATGAGATGTGATGAACTTCTGACCCTGCACACAAATATTGCATTCGAGTCAGTCTGCAGCAGAACAACACCACATGGGCCTCCATACAAATCCTGGTCCAGATGGCCCGGCCCCCTCTCCCTGGCCTCAAGCAGCCTTTTGGATTTTTTTTTTTCCCCGGTAGGAAACCAGCAGTCGCTCCAGCATAGGTGAAGCAACAGTTAGCCGACGTTAACGCAAGGTAAAAAAAAAAAAAGCCTGTGTTTAGGCAGTAGCTCAGGAAATCAGCCATTTATTTGGTTTATTTCTTTTTTCTGCCAGAAGGTAAAGAGAGATGGGAATATGAGCTCTGACTTCACAGCCAACAGAACCAGCGAAGCGACCAAACTCAATGGTGATCGGTGCAGGATCAAGACAAGGAGTCCTCCAATATATATAAATCAGCTACAATCAATGAGGCTGTGATTTGCTAACTGTTTGGAGTTGGGGATGTGCACTACATTTACTTTTGCAGGAGTGAGAGGTGGGAAAAACAGAGGAAGAACAAGAAGGAAGAATAAATAACTGTATTAAATGTCACATTGGGTTATTTCCAAATCACAGAACTGTATCCAGGATATTTATTTGTATGCAGAACCCTGAATTATGTTTGTGTACTGTACAGTAATGCAGAGAGTTCCATCCGTGCAGGAAGCTTAATGTGTTTGGCTGAGCTTGACTCAACATAACACAGACACTGGTAACATCTGTGGAAGTAATGCTCGTCACGTCTGCCCTAAATTCAGCTCTGTGAAAAAAAAAAAAAGTTCAGATAGGACGTTGAGGAACAACAGAAATAGATAGTGTTATAAAATAATGTACAACATTATGGGGTGTTCACATTTTCTGTTGTTTTAGGATAAACTGAAAGACTCTTATCGAACCCAGATAAGAGCTTCCACGGGTCCTCAATGTCACTTGTAAATCACTGCTCTAATAACAAACAGCTTTTTTATTTCAGTGATTTATTTGTATGAGATATAATATTGACGCCACTGCAAATACACATATTAGATTTTGGTATGGGAGAGGAAGCATCATATCTCAGATCACTGACTATATGTCCTTGTACAAGTTGGAAGTTATTAGCGATGCCATCTGATGTCCACGCATTCAGTCGTATTTTGTGCATAACAACACTTGCGACACGTCCACAGATAGAAGTTGGACAGTACTGTGTGTATGAGACACAAATGAGACAGAACTGCGAATAAACAGTTATTGACGATAGCGTTCACCCCTGGTGATGCAATGACGGGTGGATTGGATCGGTTGTGTGTAAATAAGTGTTTTCAGACTTGAAAGTTCCCACTGGTAACTCAGGATTCCAGCTTCCCAGTTCGAATGGAACAAATCAATAGTTCTGCTCTTAGAGGCAAAATTATGCTCTTTATTTAAACCACAGAGCCGCCTGCACTATAGGACCAATGCCACAGAGGACCAATTGATCTATCTTCTCATTATTACTTTAAGATGTTCTGTGTGCAGCATCATACCAGTATGCAATCAAATCTAATTAACACTGGTGGCCCCCTCCAGAAAACTGCATTATAGAGGGATTACACAGCTATCTGTGCTGGTCTGATTAATGGCCGCAGTAATTAATGCTGAAGGGGTCTGTCCGAGTGCCTCAGTGTAGAGGAGCATGCAGCAGAGAGCCAGCTGCAGCGCGTACACACACACACATACTGAACACCTGGATCCTTGCATATGCTGCACACTATATGAAGCTTTATTTGGAAAGTTGTGTGCATCCGATACATATGGACAGGATCATTAAAGCACAATCTGTAAGAGCCTGTTCCATATGTGCAGATTGTATAGAGAACACCATGGAACTAATGGCTGTAAGTCACACGACAGTAAACACAGAAAAAGGACAGAATTGAAAAATGAAAGAAAAAGAGAGTTTGATACTGTTAATTTTAAATTAAATATTAAATTATATAACTTTTTTTTACATATTAGTCTCATATCTTCCCACTTTCCATGTAAAAGCATGTTAGGGATTGTTGTACTTGATGCACACTCATTCAACATGCACGCCCGTCAGAGAGATGGAGCGGAGGAGGCACGCTGAGCGAAAACGCTGAACAGATGTGGAATGACAGACGCAGGACTGAGCTAAACAGAGAACCCGTCTCCGTTCACATCAGCAGCATGTTGTGTGACTTCCTGTTTCATAAGCTGCTTTAAATGTGCATCAACAAAACAATAGAGTACAGCTTGTGTCACACACACACACACACACACACACACACACACACATCTTATACAACCAATTACCCCAGAATCCTGTTAGTACATACAGACTTATGCTGAAAAGTTTAGAAAGAAATTTATAGTGCTGAAGTATTTTTGTATAATTCTCCGTCAGGCTAAATTATGTACAATACCAAATTTCACCTCATTGTCAGATATATCATTTGAAATGTGTAAAAAAATCGAAATAACTAGATATAGAATATTCTTTACAAGTCTAACATCACCCTGCTGACGTAATAACTGCCAATATGATTCATTCATACGCCTCCTGAATGTAATTACCAGTTATGCCGCTTTTACCGTCGCAACTTTAAAATTCAGGAAACAGGAAAATCCTCAACCGACACTCCGCCGGAGAATTGTCAAGCAGACATACTGTAATGTATAATTGAGGCAAAACAATCCAAATAATTCATAGAGCTATCTACTTGAAGCATCTGATCCCAGCGATAACAATCCGCGGCATCTTCGGCACAGAATTATCACAGATGGTTGAAGGCCTTAAACCTAATCTCCGGGATGCGACATGCAAATTTGAAGACTTTTCCTTTGCCTCACTCGGCGTGCAACTATCAGTCTATTTCAACATCAAATGCCGGGTATCGTGCTACGTTATCTCACGTTTCAAAGGCTGTGGTTGATATGGCATGACTCCAGCCTGATAACAGCACAAACACCTGCTTGCTCTGCAGGCGTGCTGCTTGGAGAGAGCCCCTTTATATTGGCTCTGGATTGCTCTGCAGATACATGAGGTTTAATCTCTCTGTTTTGCACCTGTTTTTTTTTTTTCCAAATCCTCTCCATGTCTTCTTTTCTCATCCTGATGCGTAGTAATTTTCCATAGACGGTGGCACAAAGGAGTCTGAAAAGCTTTGCAAAGACACATAAATTCCAAATTGCTTTCAATTTAAGTGCTTTTCATGTATTCTTCAGTCATTCTAATGCACTCATATTTTTTCAAATAATACTTCTGTGTGTGTGTGTGTGCGTATTTGTAGCTGGCTGACTTCTGAAACTGTATTAACTTCTGCTGTGCTTTTCTTCTGTAGGTTGGCCGCCGCAACACAGAAAATTCCCCATTCACGAGGTGTAAATGCTCAATTCTCAGTATTCTCTGAAGGCCATTTGAAGGGGAGGTGAAACGACTCTCATGAATGATGCATGCAAAACAGCTCCCAAAATAAATGTCAATCAATGCTGTAAATGTGTGTTGAACTGATGAAAAATGGAACGCGTGTAATCCTCCCGTCGTCCGCCATAATTCCATATTTTAAATAAAGAATGCACACGCCGGCTTCGATCTCGAGGCGCAGGAAAAAACGCTATGAATTCATAATGCACGCCAGCAAATTTAGCGAATGTTGAGGCCAAACATGAGAAATGCAACTGCAGGGTGAGATTAACGGCTGATTAAACCATGACTGATTAAATCAACTGTGTTGCTTCCTTTTAATTATTAACATCCAGGGAAACTAAATCAATAAAAAAAAGGGGGCACAAAATACAGCCATGTGCACCTTTAGCAGTTTTGTGGCTGCAGGCGCTTGGCACACTGGGGTGCTTTTTGTAATTTGGTGGAACAAAGAAAGATTTATTGTGATTCTTTGTAGGTGGGTGTGTTCATTTAAGGGGTTTACATTATGTCAGATGGATACTTGCGACAACAAAACACAAAAAAGGGCAGATAAATGGTGAACAATCTTCTTTTTTGTAATGGAAATATTAGAGACTGATGCTGCCTTGACCTACATGATGCACCTGCAGATCGGAGCTCAATTAAAGGTTCATTATGTTTCATTATTCCTGAACATTGCAGGGTATTTGCTGAGTAAATTAAAACCTTCATTGTTTGTTCTTCTTTTTCTTGAAGTGGCCTTGTTCAGAAGCCACAAATCCACAGCACACAACAGGATAGAAACATGTGTGAAACCACATCTCAGATTTACTCACTCACTCGTCAGACCTTCAGATGCAGGCGGTTGTCATTGATAAACCCAAATCATTCATAGTTCCATCGACTTCTAGGACCTAAAAGACATGGAAAAGTCTCAAATTAGCATGAAAAATACATGTATAGTCAGTAAATCTTTGAAATTGAATCAAAGTTGGGTTAAAAACAATATAAAATGATTACACAAACAGTCCAAGTTATATTTCTATACTTGTATTACATAAATTTAATTCCTAGACTTCACGATAATTATCTGAATTTTCATTTCCAATCGTGAGATGGAAAAAGGTTTTCATATAAACACGGCGTATGAAAAAAAGATCCTTTCATGTGGAGCACTGGTTCATCATCACACATTTACGTCTCCCTCACTTACATAGCTGACGCGTCACAACACAACGGAAAAAACGTCCGGCAGCCAAATTGGTTTCATACAACTGCGAACTGATGGACACACTGCGGCCACATCAGGCCCCTGATGCAATCGAGGCAGTGATGGGTTTTTTTTGCTGTTGGCGCAGATGGAAATTGGCAGTAATAAGGATGTTTAAAGACATGCAGTGGAGACATCTCAAGCCAATGGATTTTTTTTTGTTTTCACTCGATTACCAGCTGCAGTAGCCAATCTGCCATCATTATTACAGCGGTCTAGTCTTTGACGTTTCACCGTAGCATACAAACGAACTGGCCTCTGCATTGATGGTTATCACGAGGGGACCGTCTCCGTGCCATGACAGAGTAACTTGAACTTTATCAAATGTCAAATATTCCTGCATTGAAATCCCCCCCCTCCCCCCCCCCCACACACACACATAATGTACTTAGACATACAAATAAACACATGCACAAACACTCTGTATGTAAAAATATATCCTTGCTAGCCTGCGTTGGCTGAATGATGAGACGGCACAAGGTGGAGAGCGAATCCGTTCAAATTGACACATGTTTGATTATTCCTGCATTATGCGACCGTTGCTAAATGTCATGTAAATGCTTCAATGAATTTCAATTTGCCATCAAGCCACTAAGCCCCAATTTGTACGTTGAGCTGATAAAGTGAAACTGAGGGATGGGGGGGAGAAGGGGCCTGCACGGGACACTTCACCACGAGTGGTATCATCCACCGTGAATACTGAATGTCAGTAGTGGTGGTGGGGGAATAAAAAGCCATCCGTCAGGTGTATCGAGACCCTGAGAGAGTAATTAATGTAGAATCAGACTTACTGAACGAGAGCAAGAGAGCGAGTGTCCAAGTCTGCGTTAATCAAACATTACAAAATGTGCAATAGTTTCGGAAAAAAACTAAATCATGTCATCGTAATTTAATTTGCCTGTAAAATGTAACGTTAGTCAAACACACTGACATATGTTGAATGTGAGCCGACCATTGTTGGTTTTATAACATGGTTTTTACTAAACAACACTAATGAATTATTGTTCAACAGTGACGTCACAAACCTCGAGTAGATAGACTATAGAACCCGTGTTACACCATTTCTTTGCGGAGTTAGATTCCACATAAGCTTCCAAACTTTGCATCTCAACGAAGTACAATTGTGTCATCTTTAATATACTTTACACATAAAATGCCCCATTCATCACCAAGTTAAGAAAATGTCACAAGTATTACCGCTTGCTGGCACTGTCTTTTGTTAAAGCCTTGGAATCCTCCCACTAAAAGCAATGCCAGCTGGCCAGTGCCTGCTTAGGTGGCTTTTCACTTCACCCCGACACTAAATAAGTTGAATTTCACTGTGAAACAATTAGTCTAATTGCAGGATGTAGTCGTTGATATGACTAAATGTACAGTAGATGACAGAAAATGTCATGAAGCTCTATTGGAGAAATACTGTAGAAACATTTACCTGCATCATAGCAGGGGTTGAAAGTAAAGGTTGATTTAATAGTTGTCAGCCTCTTAACCTTGAAACAAATTGACTAGAGTCACTTAGATCAGTGCATTAATATGACGTCTGTTCAAAGGTGCATTAATAGCATCACCCAGAGGCACAAGCTTGTTTCCAACTCTAATGAGGACGTTAAGTTGTCTGACTTTCATTCTCTGGCGACTTAATCAACCTGAACCATGATCACTACGTGCCTAACCTTAAACCCAATCCAGACTAACCCCTAACATTTTAATATTTCTGTTGTGGGCAGCTGCTTTGTGCCTCCAGAACGAGAGGATTACTCACGTTTGAATTTCTCCTAAATTATTATGCTGGAGTGCAGAGCTTTGAATCAACTGTGGTGTTATGTTACGTGAAAAAAAGTGAATACAGCAGTTGTTCAGTCCATGTGGAACAAATGCATAGATTACTTTGTCTGTCCATAAGTACGCAACATTTCTGTGATGAAAACAATCCCTTTGCCGTTGTCACCTTGTGGGATTTACAAACTCATAATTACCCTGTACACCCACACTTGTTATTTGTGCTTTAATGGAAAGATCAAAATTGTAAATCTTGTTAAAAAATAATGTCCTGCTTCTCCACGAGTCAGAGTAGAGTCTTAGTTGTGTGTTAAAATGTTGTTACGCATCCAATTAATAATAAAAGATGGCAGGCAGCCTCATACGTGTCATTTGGTTCAACAGTGATGCAGTTGGTGTGTTGTCGGCATACATCTGCAAATTCTCTCACATCACCCGAGGGGAGCATGTACTGAGCGAAAAAGTAATTAATTTACAAAATGATTTACTGTTTGAGCCAAATTTCCATCACAGAACTTCCTCGTGAACCTTTTATTCTTTTTTAACCACAACATTATTGGGTTCGTCGGCCCCTCGGGTTGGAATTGGACTATGGCACTTGAAGAAGGCCTGACTGTGCTGCAGGGCCGTCAGAATGACAGAGTCAAGGTCCACTCTGAAATGAGGTCCTCTTGCTTTGTACTCAGACAATTTAGTTGCACAAATCGAGCATTGTGTTATTTTTTTGCTAAATTCTTTTCTTGAACATGTTTTACTCTGCACCAACGAGTGTTCTTTACAAAAGGTAGTTTCACCGAGCAGACTGGAGGTGGATGGGTTTTGGTTTAAAAGAATAAAGGAACAATAAAACGAATCACAACAGTTCCAATGCCCCGTGATGGCTGTCGTCAGTGAGATGAAAGCCTTAGCGTGCAGTTCCGTCGGAAACAGACCTTCCCACGATGAGTTTTAACCAAAGATCCACGTCTCTCACCGCGAGATTACCAGTGTAGCCAGCTGTGAAAAGCCACTTTAGGGTTAGACGGCTCCTAGCAGCTCCAGCTTCTGTATTATTAATCTGTATAATATACAAGCAACTTAGATGAAAATATGGCACAAGGCTCTGCTGGCTGTGTCACCGCTACTGCAAACACTGTGACAGCTGCTGATTCGCCTGCTCTAATGGCCTCTCACTACAATTTGCCCTGTTCCACTTCAAAGCGAGCCATTCGAAATATATTATCGTCCATTAAAATCAATACAAACTGTGTCTCTGCCGTTCATTTACTGCCAAATATATTATTGATTTAGTCACTTGCTGGTGGGTTTCTCCATTTGGATTTTAAAGGGTCATTGTAACACAAATCTTTCCCTGGCGAACGGCCCTGCCCTCACCGAGACAGTCGTAATGAAGCCAAATCGCCACAGAACGGGACAAAAGATAAGCGGTGGTGAGGAATCTTATATAGTTTTCTATAGGACTGAGGTTATAGTTCCCATAGAGCTCACACAGTGTTTCCCCTTCAGGCTGTGATATTTCTCCAAATTCTCTTCTCTCTGTTCCCTCATTGCCACAAGTTTTTTGTTTGGTCTCTGCCTGCATCTGTAAATGCATATGTTGTATGTTCTGTATCAGTATAACACTTTTCTATACTTTAAGATCACTAAAGAGCCACTTCTCCATCCTACATCACTCCTACACCTTCGGCACAGCTGGCAAGGGCAAGTTGGGGTATCTTAGGAACGTGGAATGGGGAGAATGGGATCGAACCCTTTTTGGTTAGTGGACCACCTCTGTTTTAAGCACGCCTGCAAAACCTGTAAGAGACCTGCACATTTACAGTTCAAGTTCATCTACTGTCACATTCACCCAATTTAGAAAAAGTTAATAGCACCGTAAAACTACGCTGACCAACAAAGGGGGATAATGTGAGTTCCCAAAGCACATCATAAGTTATGCCATATGTAAGAACAAGCTGAGAAATCATGGGAAAACAGAGAACAGAGGGAGTTAATGCCGGTGCCAATGAGGTATTTTTAGAGGCATTGTGCACATGAACATCCATCACTGATCCTCACCCCGGGAACGGTGCTGCTGTGTATGGCGGGAAACCGAGTAGAGGAGAGAACGGAGACAGGAGCGCGCAGGGAAAAAAAAGAAGGGTTCTTTCTGTCAGAGGAAGCATGTGCTCTTCCCAAAATGAATTTCATCTCATATACATGCGTAAATCTCATCAGCCCCCCATCTCTCTCTGGGTGGGAAAAGCCGGTCAGAGAGACAGCTGAGATAAATCAGCGTGTGGGGCCCTGATGTAGCCTGTGTGGGCTGGGACAGAGATGAAGCCACTGCAAGCGGCCTCTGGGTTTAATGATGTGCAGTGAGCCGGTGGAGGCGTGTAAATCTGCAGCTGGCATCTCATTCTCCGCCACCTCAATTCCACCCCAACCTCGGAGATATCTCTGTCAAAGTCACCTATGAGAGCCGGTGTCGGGCTGACGTGCAACAAGCGCCACAGTAAGGCTGAGGAGATACAGCGACAGATTCCAGCAGGAGGACAGAAACTGCTCCTCCAAGTTGTGACCTGATGGACATTAGTGATCAAATTATCTAACATTCTTATACTACAAACTTATTTTTACTATTAAAAGTCCGCATGAGAACAGGTTTGTTACAAAGTGCTTAAAGTAACCTCAGAAAGCGGCTGATCTGGTTGAATCTCGAGAGTAAATCACCAAACAAACTCATTCAAACAGTCGGATACAGCCAGTGCCATACGTCAAACCTGGGTTAAAACATCACTGTAAAATGACATTCAAAATGGCAGGTTAACACACTCGCTTTAATTAAAACAAATGGTGGAAATGATGAGGAGGAGGAGGCACTAATGTAATCGGCTCTGTCATCCCCAAAGTCTCAAATCCTAATGAAGCCATTAATCAAGCTAAGAGGTCACATCCTTCCAATAAAAGCTCTGTTTTTTTTTGGGAGGGGGCGATTGTTCACTGGAGCGTTTGCAAAATGTTGCAACCGTGCAATCAGTCGGGTCACGCCGACAAATGCCAATATTCCACCGCTGCAATCAACCATAAGAGATTTGTTTATGGATTGAAAAGTAATTAAGGGCTGGAGGTCATTAATTTGTCAGTAGAATGGAGTACAAGACACCGCACAGGAGGATTATGGTAAAAACGTTATGAACCAGGTGCAAAAAAAAGCTCTGGCAAGAATGGAGTTTGAAGACATAAGGTCCCACATTCAGTTTGGACCCATATGTCCATGACTCATCTTTTACTGTGTGTGTTTATAACTCTGCTTTAAATGCTTCTGGTGTCACAGGAAGACCGGAGGCTAGCGGAGCATGAACTGAGCGAAAGACAGAGAGTCGTCATTGACAGATCTGCAGTCTATTGCGGGGCTGACATGTTGACGGACACATTTACTCTCATTTCTCATCAATGGGCTATTAAAAAGTCTCCATTTCACCAGACCTGCAGGTGTTTGGACAGCTGGAGGACGGACACACAGGGAGAGGACGAGGACTTCAAACCGCTCCACAAACTCAAAGCTTGATTTCTTGTTGCTTTCAGCGCAACCTTTCAGTGTCAAGCGGTGTCATTGAATATTTCATTTTGAACGAGGGTGTGCGCAACCAGAATAACAGCATCGGTCGTTTCATATCAAACGACCCATGTTCACATCAGACATGCATCCTCAACTGACACGCAGTTGTTAAAGTAATGAATAATTCTGAAGGAGTTACAAAGACAGTATTTTTTTTCGCTACAAAACGTAAGAGACTAAGTGGATGGTCGGTTTTAAAATACTTTTAGCTGCTTGTGTAAAGTGTAGTTTGCCAAAGAGTATTTGTATGAAAGATGAACGGACACTAACTTTCCTCGGCTCTTGTGTGATGAGTGAAATCTCCCTGAACATAACTCAACAGCTCTCCAGGTTAATTCATCGCTATGAGAGATTATTCATACTTGGTCTCTCTCTCTCACACACACACACACACACACACACACACACACACACACACACACACACACACACACACTACTTTACTCTCTTATGCTACAATACTTTCAGAATTGAGGTGCAATCACATTCATGATTTGACAAAGGCTTACTGGCCCAAAAACCTGTTGCTGGGAATCATGAGAATAACGTACACAACACACACACATAAACACACACACATTCGAGTCTCCATGACTTCAGAGGACATAACATTGACTTATATTGATTCCTGAAGACCCACTCTAAACTTGACCATAGTTATTGCTTGTCTGACCTTGACCTCAAAACATGTCTTCACTTTAGAATTAAGGATTTACATTATACCAAAGCAAATGTAAAATACTTTATTGTCCCGTAGGGAAATTTGTCCCCGGCCGAAGTGTTACAGCAGCTGCAGAACGGTACATTGTACGACAAAGAACAGTGCACAAGGAAGGACATATCACGTAAGACCCCGAATTACAATGCAGAATAAAAGTGAGTTGAACATTACACCTGCCCTAAAAACACTTGAAATTATTGAACACTAAAAGGATAGTATATATATATCAACTTGCTTTTTGTCTCAATAAGGAAAACAGTCATCATAATGTATGTAAACAAAAATAGGTCCCCACAATATGAGGAATACTTTGACCCTACACACACACCTGCTCCTATACTGTGTGCACGGAGGAGAGACTTTGCTGCCAGAAGAGCTACTGACTACTCTGAGCACAAATTATAACCTAATGGATTTATGAATATTTACCATGTTACCCTCCAGTGGTCTGAACAACTCACGGCTGCTCGGTCCCCTGTGCTGCTCTGTTGTCTGCCCGGTGTCCTCTTTTCACTTTGGCTATCAGAGGTTCATTTATTTTTGCACTGTGTGGGGAAATAAAAGGGACATTTCCACAACAGAATCCTGTCTGATCAATGTCTGCGGTTAGATAATGTCGACTTAAATGTTGTAGGTATTGTTAAATATACAAATAACAGTGCTACTATGCTATGCTAATTTAAAGTTTAGCTGTAGTCACTGGGCAAAGCAGGGTTCTTCCACACACTTGGTCACTATCCTCAGTCAGTGATTGCAGTTGAGCTGAATGTCCCCCCCCCCCCCACCCTGTAAACAGACGACTGTGTGGAGTGATAAGACTGTGACTGACAGTCAAGACATGCTGTGGTGACAGGTTGGACTAAATCAACTCAAAGGGTGGTCTACGAGTGTGTGATTTGTTATTGCTCCTTTTTTGCTGGGAAACGTAAAATGATCATTGATATGTGTTGCACAAATATCTTCATCTGAGTCGGGACTGAACGGAGGGTTATTTTTTTTATGAAGACAAAAAGTAGGCTGGCAAATATTTTTATGTAGAAAAACAACATGGACGTTTTGGGCTCAGACAGTGGACTTTGCTTCTTTCCAGTCGACACACTGCACCTCAGGATGTGTTTACTGCTGGCAAGGCTTTCATTGCAACCACAGCAGCACTCTGGGCCAACTCGATTACTTTCATGGGATAAAAAATGTGGGGTGTCTTTGTTTTGGGATACCAGTGGGCACCTCTCACCTGCAAAGAGAAATGTACACATAACTCAACTGATGTGTCAAATCACTAAAGGGAAGAAGCAACGTGTCCCTTTAAATGTGAAATATGTAACTTTGGGCCGCTCTGCGTCTCTCAATCAGAACGATAGCAAAAGGACTGAAGCTTTAATGACGATTGTTGTCTTCACCACCATCACCGAAATTAAAAAACGTGTCTCAGGTCACATTTTTTTACTTTACGCAGAAAACAGCGCTGAAAAATCGTGACCCACTACGAGTGACCAATACAACCAGTGGAAGGATATAACATCCAACTGGCTAATTGGCGAGCAGAGTGTTTTTCCTTTTTCATTTGCCTCGGACATTACAGCAGAGACAAAGCAGTTATGACTCAATTAAACGGCGGCCAAAAAGAAATGTCCCGTTAACTTGATTAGAATTTGGGGATTTCCTCTGGGTATGAACCCTTTGGATGATGCAAGTGCACATGTCAACTGAATACATGACATAGGTCTAGTTGTTTAATGTTCACATCTCGTATCTTTACCTCAGCTCATCTTTAACTGGAGTCCTCTGGTTGCTCTTAGTGCTGAGGACGATAGCCACAAAAGCTATGAGACAGAAATACTGTTCTCCAACTGCTGCAACTGACATTAACATTATAAACCCAGAGATATAAGACGAAAATACAATAAAGACATGAGCCCTAGATATAACTAGAGTACAGTAATAATGCATGAGACCCAACACGGTAACCTTGATTTATTAAAGTCTGTGGAAAGTAAATACTGAAAAAGAAATAGACATCGCGGACCTGAGATTTATGTGTACTACTTAGAGAACATGGCAGGACATGTTTGTATGATACTCTTGACCTTATGCTTTCTAACCGACTCTGCTGAGGATCCAGGGACTGTGATTTAGATGCTTGCTCTCAGCCTCGAGGGACCATGTGAGTGTGGTCTGCGCTGCACCTGATGATTAGTGGGGCTAGCTTGTTTCTTTACGCTCCCGACGTTGCCACAGCTCTTATTTCAATACGTTATCTCGACGCTACTTGGGTTCTGGTTCCTCCCAAATATAAAGATGAGACGGCGAAACCCTTCCATACTCCACTCAAGGACATACGTTCTCTGGGAGAAATCAAAGCTCCATCAAACCACATGGCCGTAGGGAACAAGTGTTTATTTGCCAAAGTGTATGGGTTTCTTTTAATAGACACAGTGGGCTAGGCTTCTCAGTACCTTTACTCCTGAGGGTACCTACCAAAATGAGCTCAACTCTCTGCAGACCTCACCTTCCAAGACATGAGGGGTAAGGGCTACATGCGGCTTCGATGGATAGCCCAGCCTGTAATTGAATTGGTCCTCACGCTGCACTGGAGGACTGGCTTTTCATGTGTTTATTTATTTTCAGGCACAACCCAGACAATTTACCATGCACTGCATCGTCTTAAAGTAAGTATATGTTTCTTAAGGAAGGATCATCAAAGCAACGTTTTCTCACTACAGGGTAACGTTAAATATCAAATTTGAATGGAATCTTTTAAATATTTTGAATTTGCACCCTATTTGTATAAATTATTTCCCTCAGTATTCTTTGTTAGATTGAATCTAACTATTTTCTCACTTTTACCTAACACTTAAAAATGACTCAACGTACTATACAACTGCTCAAAGATCCTCGACACTGTAAAATGTTCATGTCGGTTTTGAGATATTCTGGATGACGGACCATCATCAGTTCTTCGTGGCGTTGAAACAAGTTCACACGAGAGCTGACGTGTGGCATTAAAAAGTGTCTATTACAGCTGCACTGAACTAAAACGCACAATATTTCCTCTCCTCGAGCAAAGCAGCTTGTGTGTTTGAGGAAACCTAATTGAATTTTAATGGTGCTTCTAATTCAAATATTCCACTTTAGCTCATCTTGAGTTGAATTCGTTTTTTTTTGTGGAACTGAATGATCTTTTTCGTTTTTCTTCCTTCAATCCAATACATGCAGTGTTATTCAGGTCCTTGGGTAGGTGCGGGGGGGGGGGGGGGTTAGCCATACGTATTAAAGTAGCAACCAGACGAGCTTCCCTTCCTTTCACTCAGTGCATGCCGGGATACGCGGCAGATACTGCGTGACCCTGAAGTAACAATTAAATTCAGAAAAATTATGGATGGTCGGTATCTCAGGGATCGTTGCGTCTAATAAAACAGAAACCATCTGAACGCGAACATCAAGGGTTGCTCCCTGCTGTTTCTGTGTGACAAGACAAGTTGATTCTACATCCAGACAACACAGGACAAATAGGAAATAATTTAAACTTTACTTTCATGAATATGAATAGCCATTAAATTTGGTTTCCAGAGATTCCTTTGTGTATAAGCTGCAGCACTAAGCAGATTTGGAGAGAACCACAGAGAAAGAGCCACATAAACACGTCTGTATTGCCTGAACCCTCATTCCTCTCGGGATTTCACTTTTTGAACGCCATGTATTTGTTGTTGGGTGCAAAATGAAATTGCCCAATTAATGCACTGCCATTTAGCTGCCAACATCTTTGTCTGTCTAACCAAATATAGAGATAATACACAACAAAACAGAAAAAAACCCAACAGAAGGATGTTTGACAGGATTATTTCCCTCAGAATCTGTTTTCCTTGGAGATACTGTCGAGAGGAACATTTCAGCCCATCAATTCTTTTCACAGTGCTCTTGCTCAACTCTAATGTTTTGTGGGGAATAAAAAAAGATTGCAATTAGAAAACAGATGAAGGAAAAGCGCTGATGAGACCGAGAGAGAGAAAAGAGAGGAACAAATTATTCCGGACACAAATGGGAATAATGCAAAGAGCAGGAGGAAAAATAGAAAATGAAGTAATTGGCTGAAAGACCAGAGAATAAGGATTAATAACTCGGTATCATGACATTTTCACTGTTACATCTCTCTTTCTCTAAGAATACAAATGCCAGGCTAGATGTGCTGAAGGAAGGGAAGTTATGAGTGGAATGTTAAAAACCCCAAATAATGTGTGCAATGGGAATATCAATGAAACTTTGTGCTGAATATAAAATCATATAAACCTTTTACAACCTTAACAATGACTTTTCTTTTAAATTCATATTCATAACATCAGCACAAAGCCACATTTCTTATCAGTCATTATGCACAGTGATGAATAAGGTTAGTAACAGTGTGATCCTGTGCTGCGAAAAACAACATTAGAAAGTATGATCTATGTTTCGCATGCAGAAGAGGGTTCAATAAATAATCAATACAAAAAGTCTGAGGTGAACCAGAACCTCAGGAACCACTTGATATAACTTTTAACAGAACACTTTAATTATCCCCAAATTATCAAGATCAAATTAATGTATCTACATTTATCCTACAAAACATTTCCAAAACTCTGTCTTTCTGTTTGTTTGTGGCTTGAATACCTTGAGAATCGTTCATCTTATCAGCTACAATCTTTTTACGCATATTCTGAAGGACCAAAAGACGTCAAGTGTTGGATCAGGCGCACGTTGGACACGTGACACATTCACTATAGAGTAGATTTTGAATAAACAGGCAACCAGCGGCTTCTGGGACTCAATGTAAATGTTGTGGGTAATGGCAACGATAACCGATTCTACAGTTTCAGCGCTGTGGGTCTGAGTCGAGACTCACTGAACGTTGAATAAACAGGTGAACAGCCTTATGTGCAGCAGCGGTGGCTTCAGAGTTCTGTGGACTGAATCCTGCAGAAGGTCTTTACTTGACGCGGATCAATCACTGCAGGTCACCTAAACAGTTTCAGAGAGAAAACTGCCCATTCCAAACTGGTATGTTGGTAACAGGCACTTTTGTACTAACGGTGATAAAAGTAATAATCTACCTGGGATCAATACTTCCAATGGTACACAACACTTGCTTGTGGTGGATCTTGTCTCTTCGTTAACAGAATATGAATCCAAACCTCCTCATTGTCTCAACTCAAACGCTTCTGATTGCCTGTGACTGTATAGGCTGTAGACAGAGCTCTAAAACAAAGTAAAGAAGTAAGTGAATGAATGACGACGTCTTAACGCGCTTCACAAATTGACTTTCCTCTTGAGAGCTCTCTTATAGCTCGTGTGAGCCTCTATTGTTTATCTTGTGACTGAATGCAGGTAAATGAAAGGATCAGTCTGCCCAATGGCTCGGAAACTTTTTAGTTTTTTTGTGAAACTTGACTGTATAAGCCTGTTGTTTGTTCCCTGCTCGGGGAATCAATACTGGAGTCCTGCCAACATGGGTGTCCAACAAAAAAACAACAAACCCCTCACGGTGACCCAGAATCAATCAGACCACTTATTTATCGCCAATACTTTGTAAATCCCTTTTAGAGATATAGGGACACACTGTGGACGGCCAGGCTCTGTAATTCTAATTCTTATCAGTGACATTTACGGTCCGGGGCTGAAACATCTCTCATCAGCTTGTGGACTTATTTTCTACTAAAATGAGTGAAACTTACCAACTATAAAAACTTCACTTAAAAAAATTGCAAAGCATGCGATGCAGTGCCACTCAAGGACAACTGGCAAAGCAGCAGGGTTGTTGCAATATCTATATTTTTGGGTTCGGTATTCCAAGCAGGAAATGGTTTCCTCCTGCCTTCTGTTTTACAGTGTTTCCCTGACAAAGGTGCATAAACAGGCAACCATAGAAACAGGTGAGACGCCTCGTATCCATGTGGAAAAGAGGCACATCTAATCCTGCTGTTTTTAGCTCTTCGCGCTTATCGCAATTCACAGAGCGGCGTTGGCAAACAAAAGCCACAGTCGTATGTGGATGCAAATGAAAGTGATTGCGTCGCATGGCTCTCGCTGCTGTGCTGTGCCGAAGGTATTGTGTGCCCTCTGCCTCCGGTGAATCAAGTGCAATGCATAAGCCGGACATTCTTGAAAACACAACCTGATCTGTGAAGGATGTGCTCGCCATGGTGATGAGTCACCAGCGTCTCCAGGTGTTTGCAAAGATATTACACCTCTGAAAAAAAATCACAGACGTTTTCTCCTTTCAGTCCTGAAATTCGCTGCGATTGAACTTGTTTGTGGGAGCATTTTGAAGCAAGCACAATTTGCCAATTTCTTTAATACCTGTAATTAAAAATCTGTTTTTTTAATTAAAATCTTGAATGAATTCCCACTTTGCAAACATAAAAAACACCCCACAAGGTATTAATGCCTCTGACTGTGAAGTGATTAAAGGACTCAGTGCATTTTGGGTAAATATACCCATTTTAATCCTGCACAATTTAGGTTGAAGGTCCCCGACAAAGTTGTGGGAGCCTGGAAATGTAATTTTGACATAATGCGATATTAAGCAAAAAATAAGGAAAAGGTTTGAGACAAAAGTGACGGTAGAGGTTTACAATGAGCTGTAATTGGAAGTAAACAGTTGTTCAGGTTGCGGAAGAATGCTGTGAGGTGTCTGTGTCGAGTTTCCAAACATTTCGGGCACAGAGATTATGCATAATTACAATTATGATAATCACAGAATGGTTATCACAAGAGGGCTCACTACACTGGCAGGGATAAAGAGGGGGGACAGGACGAGTGAGCCTTTGATGACACACGCTTTTGGCAATCGCAAGCACCGAGCAAAAGGCTGATCTGACTCCGCTGACATGTTCCACCTGTGTCAGTCTCCATTAGTATAATTACACAAGAGCTAAGCCGACAGTGCAGAATGAGGAGGGGAAAGATGGGAGCGTAAAACTGACATTAATAATGACAATATCAGCATTTCTGTCCGAGGCGGAGAAAAAGTGAAAAACGCATAAAGAGAGTGGATTTGGTAAACATATTCATAGAGCAGCTGCATAGTTTTCACTTGTCTAACTTGAGTGAGACACTACTTGAGGCACTGCTGTAATGCCTCGTGACCTTCATGTCACAACATATCAAAACACCAGTCAGGTGAGAAGTGAGAGGCATGAGGGATTTTCTTTTCTCCTTTTTCTTTTCTGGGAAAGGATGTGGTTTAAAACCGCTTGTTGACCACAGTTGGACAACATAGAGGCATTGTTGTGTTCTTTTAGTCATTGCTGGAAAAAGGAATGATATCTTTTACTTTAATAAAAGTACAAATAAATGGATTCAAGGTGTCTTCAGGTAAAAGTGTCAATGGTACACTACTACCCAGGGACCCATTTTGTTAGTTCTGTTGCAGTGTTTATTGTTTTGTTAGTTTCCCTAAGAGTGGCCCCTATGTACCAGGTTGTGTTTCTTCAACCACATCATTATGGCTGAGTCTTGGCAGTGGCCTCTTCTCATTCCATTGTTAGTGTCTTGAAGGAGACAGGGGCCAGATGAAGAAGTAAATGTACTTTGTTAGATCGCACCACTGATTTATGTTAATCTTACAGTGACCATGCTCGATGCATTATAATCTGCATTCAAATCACACGATTCATATACAGTATTTTTAGGCACAAAGTGAAACCCACAGTAAGTAAGTGAAGTACTAATTAATGCAAAGGCAACAGCGTGTTCCTTTGTAATGGATGAGGAGGAATAAATGAGGTGTTAATATTCTAGTAGGGTGACCAGAACTTCCAAGGACAATCCCCAGATTTAGTGCTTTGTCTCGGGGCGGCTGGGTCCTCAGAGAGGTTTTGCCCTCTCGTAATAGCATAAGCATCAAAAAAAGGCACCACAAAAAAAAAAAATCACAGCCACTCTGCATCTTATGTGTTTCATTATTTCAAAATGCATCTATTTGGTGAGGAAACTCATTCCTGACACGATTTTTCTTACACGGGTCAGTTGTTTGTGTTAACTTTTTATGAATTTACTTCCTTCGAAAGCACAAATGGAATTAGCCTTAAGCTACAATAACTCAGCTTAGTATAGAAGTCACAAAGTTCTTCACCAATGTTGGACTTAGTAATAGTCCACCAAATTCAAAATACATTTTAATAATTAATAGGCACCCATGTATAATTCCTTCCTTAATTACCAGCCATGCTCCCTCCCTTTTTTTTTTTATTTGAATATTTATCGGTTGTTTGTTTACGATCAGTTTTGATTGTAATCTAACATTTATATGATCTTGTTAGCAAACTTATCGAATTATACGAGCCTGCGATTGAGTCACAAACACACATCTCTCACACACGCACACAGAGAACACACACGTAGAAAATTGGATGTGAAAGAAAGTGCTTCTATGTGACAGTGATGTGTTTATGAAAACTACCAAACAGTGCATTTAAGTCTCAGGAGCCATTCAAGGTAGGAAGCTGTGAAATGAGGAGAGAAGAATGAACTGGCGCCATGAGTCCAAAAGCAAAACCACGTTGGTAGAGGAGCACAGACAGACAGAGCCTCCTGCCTCATCTTTTTTTTTTTTTTTTTTAATTCACCACAGTTTGATGCCAAACATTTCACTGTGCATCTTATGTTCCACCTGAGCACAAGCATCTTAAAGAGTCTTGAGCTTTGTAGCTGTATCCCCCCCCACCAGCCAGTCCAGCTCTCTGCAGCACCTCCATAGTCCTGACAGAGAGAGAGCCAAGAGTGAAATTAATCATTAATTTTTCACCTTTTTTAGCTAAATCTCCTCCTGTATGGGGCAAAAAAAAAAGTTAACGGACAGAGAAAGAAGTGCTGGTGCAGGGAGGAGGGTTACACTATGATTACACATTTTATTTCTATGTATTTCTCTATGACCTAGACCAGGATCCCTCCCAACAGGCCGGATCCCCTCTGGACTGATGGAAGCCTGCCGATAGTCACGCTGCTCTTGTGTCTCTGCTCCAATCCTTATCTAATAGGAAGCGACATATTGGCGTCCAGAGCTCTGGGGTGTAGCAAAGCTGCATCAGGGGAATGGGCTGGAGCCTCAAGGTCCAGACTGTTTCACTGGGCTGCACTTTTCTCTTTTTGTGGATTTGCCCTTGCTGACCATTTGGTGGAGACGCTCTCTAGGTAGAAAAATCTGCCACAACACAATCCTAGACAGCAAGTTAAATAAAAAGAGAACTTGTAACCATGTTACAAAGACGACTGGTATTGCAAATTTCTGTAAATATAATCTGTTTCTGCTAATCTTCAATAATGAGGAGCTTTTATTAAACACACAAGCTACACTGTGAGACTAAAGTGGATCCATCCAATCATCCTTTATCTGTACCTCTTATCCTTTAAGGGTTGCGGGGGGGGGGGCTGGAGCCAATCCCAGCTGACATTGGATGAGAGGCGGGTCAGCAGCTTGGCACAGGGCTGACACACACACATGGGGACAAACAACCATTCAAACATACATTCACACTCGTGGGGAATTTCAGAGGTTTGCAGACATGAATTCTGGGATAATTGTGTCTGGACAAACACAGGGATGTGCAAGAAACACGAGGAGGTACTAATAAACTGAAAACACTCTCATAAAGAGGTGGAAACTAAACACAGAGACGACACCTGACAGTGGGGGGGGGAGCCAAATAAAATAGCTGATGGTGTTAAACTGAGCTACAGACATTTTCTTACTCTATTACATGAAGTATGACCCCTGAGCACTCATGATTGTCTGATTGTCAATATGTCTCGTGTCTTGTTGCTGCGTGATCCCATCGCAAGAAAGTCTGAAGTAGTCAGTCTGTGACTATGGTTACATGTGAATGCGGTGCTCGTCCATACTTCAGCCATCAGTGTGTGTAGGCAGTGATGTACAGCTCTCACTTAATATGATCCTCTTTCGGCCACTCCAGGGAGCAGCGGGGGGGAATGTGGTCTGTCATTCTCTGCCTCCATCAAAAGCAATTTGTCAGCCTTTTTTTTTTTTTTTAGTGCACATCAGTACACAGATCTGAGAGGGTCTGACCTGCTGCCCCCCCACCCCCGACCAACTGCAGACATACTGCATCAAGTGGGAAAATGGGCCTGACATGTGCAGTGATGTGATGCAGACAATATAATATGTGTGGGGGGGGATTGTTTGTTCCAGCACTCAGTGATGAAAATATGTTTCTGGTGGAGCCAAGTACACAAAGACTGGATTTCTTGATTTGGGGGGGAAATGTATTTACGTGCCTCCTGGAAGGGTTTTAAGTTCCTCTGATGATTTGAATGTTGGACTTGATGATGATGACTTAAATCCACGGCTGATTCTAGTGAATCTAAAAGGCCAATGTCAAAAAAACACTTAGCAACATTTGACTAGATTATTTTGGTTGATGAATTTTAATTGTCTTTGGTCCCACCTCCAGATGATATCACATCCTCAGCTGGAAATCGGAGTGTGTCCAAAACCTGAGCTTCGAGCCCCACATTAAGAAGATTGTGTAGTAGTGTTTTTATCATTTAAGGTTAAATCATATCACTCGCACAGACCTGGATCTATTCAGTTAGGTAGCCAGTATAAGGAGGGATGATTTTCAAATTCTTTTACTTACTTTTAAAGCCAGACATGGGCCGGCCCCTCCCGATATTTCAGACCTATCTCCTTCAGAGCCAGGACGCAGTCTGAGGTCCTCTGGTAAAGCGTTGCTAGCCATTCCCAAATCAAAGCTGAAAACTAAAGGAGACAGAGCCTTTGCCGTGAGGGCCCCTACACTCTGGAACAGTCTGCCAGAAGAGATTAGACGAGCAGAACCGGTTACCTGTTTTTATCTCTCGTCTTAAGACATCTCTATAAAAAAGCTTTTATCAAATGATGTCTGCCTTTTTACTATCGTCATTATTATTTCTTTACTCAGTGAATTTTATATTGTTTCTTATAAAGCACTGTTACTTGTATTGAAAAGTGCAATACCAATTATTGCTTTATCTTTTCCGTGAATGTATCAAAGTTTATTACTCTATTTAGTTTGGAGGAAACTAGATGGACAATTTATATGTAGTTCATTTGTATTTTTTTTCTGTGCATTTTTATTTATCCAATCACAGCTCAATTTACAGTAATAGTCTATTCCTTCATTTGTCTTCATTGCTATAATAATTGTAATAAATTAACAAAACAAACAAACAAAGTAGCAATGAAATAGCAATAGTTCTTGATGGCTATTCTCTAAATTGGTTGCCAGTGTCTTAAACTCAAGAGAATTTTTTCAACAGCTGCCAAAACCAAATCCAGCTTCCTGCAAATTCAATTGCAAACTTATGTCAGCAGATTGACTTATGCAGCTGCTTCAAGGCCAATTATCAAAGGGTCGGTTATGCATTTAAACACAGAGATTCACTGCGTCTGCTACGGCATGGTCATGTGTTCATGTTTGTCCAGTGATGTTCTTCACTATCATGGCTAAATATTTTTGGAATACTGAATTTAAAAAAAAACACACAATTTCATGTGAACTGCAAAAACCGCTTTAGTCTTAGAAAACAAAGAGGAGCACAGAGAAAGCAAAGAGTGTCTGTATGAACAGCACTGCAGTGGTTTTCTTATGTAATCGAAGACATTGACAGTTTACAGAAGGCAACTGGTTTTCTTTTTTATTCCAGCAAAACTGCTGATAAACACCTCCAAAGCCAGGAGGCATCTCATCTTCATACATACATACATTATACCAAAAAAAGGAAAGGAATAAAAAAAAAACTTCAGCTTTATGCAAGCATAATATGGGAACACTTTGTCTCCTGATCCAGTTCCTTCATCACAAATTAAATGCAATGTGCCTGCTGAAAAAAGATGAATAAATTAGCAGCTTTAAAACACAAAATGCAAGTGACAGGCCACTACAGGACTGACAGCAGCAGTGATGGGCATGTAGGAAGAGGACTGGGGTAGATTGCTGCTCCCGGGCATTCGGAGACATGGTGTATTCAGTGTGCAAACACCACCTGCTGAAAAACTATTTGTGTGCTGCAGGTTTCACTGTGGGCTTGGTAATCTCAAGAAAAAACATACAAGTAAAAATAAATGTGTTTTTTTTGTTTGTTTTTTTTTATGTGCACACATGCACGCAGATGTTGTTTTGCCATCAATTCCAAAATGTTATCACTGGAATAAGAAACCACACCCTAATGCTATGCTATATGGAGCAGTCTGCTTTTATTTGTCCAAATGATGCAGTTACACAGTGTGTTCCTCTGTGCAGCAGATGGGGTGGGGGGGGCTGGTGGAGCTCATGCATTGTGCTCTTGTGAGGATTGAGACAATCTAAAGTGAGCACATCTGGTTGTGAATGTGCCAGTGTACATGCATGCTAATGTAAATAAAACACACAAACATTCACACACTGTAATATGTGACTCCAATTTTTCATAAAAAAAAAAAAAAACAGGTTACCTGATCAGCAGGGAACACCAACAAAATACTATAGGGCATAACAACTTCCTTTAAAGCTGCCTGCGTCTTTTAACACATTTGCCCTATTTTCACCTGACCCGCTTATGGCTTGATTGACACCTGAATAAACTACTGGAAAATGTCTGTTTACAATGCAATTGTATTGTTAGATATAAACAATTCGTTTTACGATAGCTTTACTAAATTTGAAGTACTCCTACTTTGCATTCAAACGTAAAACACATACATTTAACATATTGATTAATGTTGTATGTTAAATATGAAACTATATATTTTTATAGCAGCAGCATCATTTCACATTATATGGCCACTGCTCGAGGTTGGAGGGTTTACAAGGAATGTGTTCTGTGTACCGAAGCGATGTTGGAGTAATCCAGAGTTTAAAGAGGGACCGAAATCTAAGATTATGATTAAAAGGACATTGCAGAATCCGTTTGCTCGTAACACAGCCACAGTGTATGTACTACCAGTCAGGGGTAATACATGACAACACTTGCAGAAATATTGAACAATGCATTGCCTACAAACCCACAACCACTTAAAGCTTCTTGACAAATATGGTTTCAGCACTGTTAATGCTTCTATTGAAATATTAACACCGCCTCCCGCACTGCTCCCTTTCTGAAAGCAAATACACTCGTGAATGCATCTTTTGTGGCAACTACTTGGCAACCACCTATGCATGCCTGATGCCAGCGAGGATGTGTTAAGAGCTTCGGTAGATTTCATTGAAAATAAATGCAGAGCGAGCTCGAACAATGTTTGTTCCATGGACATTTAATCAATAAACAATGCTAAATACCATTAGTGGATATTTCCCCTAAAAATATCAAACAGCTTAGTCATTATTTCAGCTTTAAATCCCACGCAAAATACAGCATAATGCCAAGCACATCAGCTGACTACTTCCTTGGAAGCCATAATTTTGAGAGCAGGTTTATTTATAGTCTGTAATTAAAGGTCAAAATGATGAATTCATACATGATATGTCAAATAACACTGTAGTACAAGAAAGATGCCCATTACCAGGCCAATTGGCTCGGGTGTGGCATTATTTCTCATGTAAGTATATTACTTCCGAAAAAAAATAAAAGCTAACTTAGCAATGAGCTTCAGGCTATAATTAATTTATGAGCTTCATTGCCTGCATGCATTTAATTATGATACCTGTGACTTGCAATATGCTGCATAATATTTTAATATTGTTGAACGAGTGCATGAATGACGCCAATAAGAACAGCTACAGGGATTTTAATTATAAGAGAGCCAAGAGTCAACCATAACACGTTTTCTTTTTGTTTTAGAATGGTGTAGTAATCATATAGTGAATTATACCAATATGAAGGTGTGGATACAATTTATACGTTTATGATTTTGGGATATCTTCTGATTTAGCCTGTTGGAGGTTAATGCAGACAGAGAGCCTTAAACTGGTACATAAGCATATGTGCACCTATATTTAGCTGTATTGTTTTTTTTTTGGCCTTCTCAAACACGCATAGACGTTATGTGACGGAGCCCGACTCTCCCGCCCGCTCCCTCATTTCCCTGAACATCTTCTCTGTTCTCATAGTCATAGTCTGCTGCCTCTCCGGTTTCCAAGCAAAAGGAAATCCACTGTAGTGACAGTAATCTCTAATCCCTGGATATCCATGTGTTCTACAAAACCTTCTTATTGAACACCTGGAGACAAGGATGAAGCCATTCTAGGAGGGCTTACCTCTATTTCCTCTTAAATTAGCTATTTAACATATGCCAGTGCACGCTCGCTCCGTGTTTGAGTTCCATTGCATTCATCATAGACCGAGTGCACGCATCATTAGCATCAATGCTCCCAATAGGGATTAAACTTCTAACCCTCACAATGTTAGTGCTCTGCTCCATCAACACACCACATACACACTCTCACACCGAGATAACAAAGAATAAGAATCGGGTGTACATGCATGACCTTATGTGTCTTTCAAGAGATGTTAGCCTTAGTCCATCATATTAATATCATCTGCTATTATTCACTCTCAAGCAGTAAGCTGCACATTTATAAATTTAAATATGGTAGCGAGAGATTAAACCAGTGGAGGACATATGGATCTGTGAAGGTTGGATTATAGCATTACTCACATTAAGTACTGAAAACTACTCTGAGGTTTTCTCATCAAATGTGATGGATTTGGAAAATAAGATTCTCTGCATCTACATATCTAGTAAATAAATGACATTTAAATTTTAATCTACTTCGGTATATGCCCCTATTAACAATCTGTCTGAAGTCATGTGGCACGCATTTTTGCATCGGCTTGTTTTCCAAATAGGATTCATGACTCAGGTGTGGTTTGTTCCATGTTTGCAGGGTACAATCCTTCAGCAAAAAAAAAAAAATGGACAAGAGAAGACCAGTTACCGCTCAGAGAAGCAATTACAGGAAGCAATAAAGGCGTAGAAGTGCATTCAACAGAAGCAATTTTTGGTTCCTCTCTCCCTTTGGCAGTCCACTTGTTTTCACTTGCACACAGAAATACAGAGAGAGAAGAGAGCAAGGAGGTTACAGTCTCATCCCTCCCTTTCTCCCTGCTTGCCATTTCTCATTACAATACCACATTGTTTACTTTCTACAGATGTGGGAAGAAAATGGTGAAACAAAGAGAAGCAATTTGGACTAACTAGATACTGCTGAGAGAGAGCACGGCGGGGTCACCGCGCGGCCAGACGGACAGTGGCCCGCTCTCAAACAGAGCCGGAGCCGGGAGGTCCAGTGCATAATGGGGCCGATATCATGAAAAGACGTTGAAAAGAATGAAAAGAAAAGAACAGTGTGTACACTATTAGCACAGTTACAAAGGAAGACAACAATGAGCCTGACGCGTGGGTGCCGGCTAATTATGTAATGTTCCTCATCATCCGGTGCCGTTAAACATGCAGCCATTCTTCGCAGAGATCGGATCCATACTACTTCCCTGAGTACCTGGATGAATAAACATTCAATCAAAGAACGTGTGAAGTCTAGAACAACATCAGATCGACGAGTTAAATGATTTTTAGTTTTGAATTCATGAGAACCCTGTGGAGTTCTCGCATAAACAACCACAACCATTGTGTATCCTCCCGGCACAACAAATGTCTTGAAAGCATTTCCTTCCAAACATCCGTTTAAACACATGTTTGTATCAAATAGATCTTTGCTGGTGCATTACTATATTTCTTAGCAGATTAATGCCAACAACTATTGAGTGCAGTGGAATAAAATGGCGAACATGCCTAAACATGAACATTTCGGAGCATTTCCAGTTGATGTAGCCCGATAAGCACCAATGGTGATTGACTCTGAGGCTTCGACTTATTTCTGTCTCCAGTCACCTGCAAAGTGCGTCTGTGTGGAGGTGAACTGACAAAAATACAGAAAAAATAAGGTATAACTTCTTCAATGTAAGGAAATGTCACAGAAAGGCACAGAAGACCAACAGCACTCAGCCCCTTGGAATAGTCGTCTAACACGTCCTGCCCATCCAGGGCCGAGCTGTACTGTTCAGAGGAATTAAATGCTGTATTAATACATATTTAAACTGGGGTGGAGTCATTTTGTGAGATGTTTAATTTTTCATATGAAAGTTAATACAGGGTCAACAGTACAATGAAAGGTGTTGGGCAGGAACAAACTATTCAGCTCAGCAGTGCAATAGTTAAATTAAAAGCAAGGTAGAAATATCTTAGTATAGAAAATTCAATTACGATACTAAAACTCTATACATTCAAAGGTGCATTGTGAGCAGCTCTCATTGGTGCAACTGGAAATCCCAGCGATCGCATCATATAGGAATGAATAGGTTACTATCCTAAGAGTGCGGAACCTAATATTCTATGTACATAAATAAGAAATTCAACAAGTTAAGGCTTTACTTTCATTTTTAACTGATAACTATAATTTAGAAATTAAATTGTTGATAGATTATGACTTGACTGCCTCAGCACTATAACAAGTATAATTGTGGACCAGGAAATGTGCAACTTTGGGTTCACAAGGAGGACACTGCTGCTGGGTTAGAACAACTATTATGACTTATCAATGGAAAGAAATAGATCGCTGTTGAAAGAACACAAAGCCAGCTACGCACTGTAAAATCAATAAACGAAGAGATTCAGTTGCACCAGGAAACTTGCCAAGCACATTGTTTGTTTGTGTGTATGTATGAGCAAGATTATAGTTTGTCAAATCAGTGAATACAAATATAAAATGGGGTGAATGCAGCATTATCCCTTCCACGTCCCCTCAGGCTTGTTTTTGTGAGAGATGGATGTTTGTACCTCTACTTGCACTTTCCCTTTTGGAAATATTCATCTGAAGTGCAGGCTGCTTTCACTTCATAACCTCTCCCTCTATCTCGCTCTCTGTATCTTTCTGTCTCCCTCCCTCTCCTCTAATGGCTTAAGTCTTCCCTGGGGGAAAGATAGCCAGGGATGATGCTTCTGTGGATGGGTTTAGAGTTTCTGAAGGTCTTTCTTGTCACAGGAACAATATAAAAATGATAAAGTTCGATTTTTTTTTTCTGGGCTTCCCTGATGTATTTCATTTTGTCAAAGCCAGCTGACTGCTTTCTGCCTGGATGTGGCCCTGGTCTGGTTTTGAATCATATTCACAAGCTGTCTCTCCTAGTTATCTTGTTCTTTATTGCCTCCGCTGAATTACTTCTTGCCTTAGCTGGATGCACAGATGAGAATCACAACTAAAGTCTCTTAAAGCCCATTCAACATATTTGTACTTTTCTTTCTCCTTGAGGTGCAGACATTGCTCAAAATGATTTCTAATGCTGCTTATTGTAAAGAGGAATAAGATGCTTTGTGCCTTTTTGAGCAAATATTGAAAACGTGTTCCTGACTGATCAGAGACATTAGGAATCATTAGGTCTCATGTATTGGTGTATTCATGTATTGATACCTTCCCTGCAACACTTATTATTAGGTATTTGGTTACTGATGCATTGTTTTCTTTAAAAAGCCAGTCAGCATTGGTTTATTCCCACTACAGCCACAGTTCCAGCTCCTTTTTTGAGTGACACATTGTCTCTTTTCTACTCTTTCGATATAATCCACACTGATTGACAGTAAGCAGGTGTCACTTGAGAGCAAGTATTCACTTGGTAACAAAAGTTTGGTTTATAAACCACAATGTCGGCCACTGAAACTTGATTTAGATCTTTTGACATTAGTTGGCAAAGCGTATTGTTGAACATGCAGCTTTCAGTGGACTATTCAATGTTCACTGCACAATGCTGCAATCAAGTTGTTGCCAGTGTAGAAGCCTGTTGAGGGTGTTCTCCGGTCTGCCAATGCGTAGATGCATAGCACATCACAGCTTGTTAAATCAAACTATTTATTAAGATCAAAAATTTGAAGAATAAAGTTACTAAACTGGACTTAATTAAGACTTTTAGTCCGGTAACTGGTTCTTATGGTATTATTACAACGTATGTGCTACCACTGTCTTACAATAATGATCAACCATTAATGTAAGACTTGCATTCATCAACATGATGTAGTGAAGCCTGACATAAGAAGCAGCTTTATGAAACGGAAGGTGGTTCATGTTTTTTTTTATTTCAAGTAGAAACCGACTCGGCAACCAAATGAGCAAGCACTCATGATCGCTACATGCTGCAGGTGATTACCAGCGGCAGTCACACTGTCTGCTTTCCAAGAGGGAAATGCAGAAGGTACATGGGCTTTAATGAGAAACAAGAAAACATTGTGTCCATTTGTCGTCACGGACAGTTGCGCTAATATTTAATATCAGTTTCAGTTGCTTCGCGTTAGCAGACGCATGTTTTAATTTGTTCATTTTGTGTCGTCAATGTGGCAACAGCAATGGTCACAGCCTTTCCCACTGATTTGTCCGTTGACGTTAGATAGTAGCAGAGGACATGAGATGTCACACTCTAAATATGACGGAGGTTTGCACTCACAGAATAAAATAATGCTTAATGAATGCAGGTCACAGCAGAAATACCGAGCTGCAGTCATATGTTTCTGTCTCTCACCATCGGGACTGCTGGGACCTTCCTTCGACCGAAGTTATGGAAAAAGTGGTTGTCAAAACTGCCTCACAGATGGATTCTGACAAACGTGTCTATGTCACAGGGACATCATCCTACAGCAACACTGCATGTCTTATATAACAGCCGACTAAAAATAGTCCAGCAGACTAAAATTAAACGAAACTAAACTTGGGTGTACTACATTTGCTGCAACACAAAATGCTGTAGGTATTTTTCAGCATGACTCACTGGGCCTGAAGAGAAAAGCAGAGAAATGTCTAACCAACCCTGCAACATGGCGAAATGTGTAACGCTCAAAACACAGCGCTGTGTTTGTGGAAATAATGTTTTCATAGCATTTTGTGAACATTTTCATTTTGGTACTGTGTGTTTGTGCCAAATGAAAGTTCAAGTACTATGACATGTGAGCCTTCAAATGTAACGGCAGCAAATTGAACAAATATTTAGAAGGAAACACGATACGATTAATGATCCCTGCTGCACATCTCGACCAATGAACAACCACACATTTCAATCCAGAGCCAAAGTCTTGAACCAAAAGTCAAACATAAATTCTTTCATTGAAATGTAAATTAAAATGTACAACACACCTCATTTGGCAACAACCAAAGCCCCACTGATGGTTGGCCTAGGATATTAAAAATAAATATGATTAGGTCCAGTTTCAATTTCACTTTCCAGTGAAGAAAGTGCAAAGCAAATAAAGACTCGAGACCCACCTACGACCACATCTTTCCACAAACTGTACATTACCAGCTAAACTGTTGTGGCTGCTAACAGTGATATTATACTGTCACAGGTTTTTTTCTACAGCTAGAAAAGGCCACAATCTTTTCTAGCAATTGATTATAGAGTTGTTTGCAATACACTACTCTCCCTCTAAAATCACTGTACCTTAGGTGACTGGGCTTATTACAGATAAAAGCTCTCCCTCACTATCATACTTTGTTGGGTGAATTGTTCTGCACACCGATTATTTAGTGGTTCCTTCGTGTATTTACATCTTATTTAATAGTACTACGAGTAGCACCAGTAGCTTTGACACAGTTTCTTTCTTAAGAGCATTTTTGTCACAGTGTGCAACTTTGCTCCTGCTTGTGTATGAATAATGACCGAATACAACTGTTAATTCTAACAAGATATGGTTGCCATCACTAATGTGGTTTTCTGCTGAGATACAAATGAACCGAAGCAAAACTGGGTGCAAAATGACTATTTCTAGTTATTTCACTGTGGCCATTATACATTTCTGCAGCCTATTTAGAGCAACGTGCTTTGTTGGCAAAGTGCGAGGGGAACAACGGTCGCTCTGATAAGTAAAGAGCAACCCAGAAATGCAATGAGGTTAACAATGTTTAGTCTGCTGAATGTTTCTTTTGTTATGTATTTTGCAAAGCAACAAAAAAGGCCCAACTAAATCTCAATCAAATATTCAACAAAGCTATTTGCAATAGGTTAAACCTGCTTGTTGTTTGATTGTTTGAAAGTTGCATCTATTTTCATCTATGCAAGACTTTATTTTATATTTCCCGAATGCCTTTGATGTGAAATGTGCAGAGTCAAATGATGTATTTACAGCGATGGGGGGGGGGGGACATTTGTATTCCCATGCGGTGATGTCAGCGCTTGGTATCAAAAAGAAATGTATTTGTTCCTGAAACGACTTCAGCAGCCAGACGGACAGAAAGTCATCGGGACAATGACAAATGTAGGACATCTGATTCAATATGGAACGTGGCCTTATGGGGAAAGCAACATTGAAAGCAGCACAGTTATAGGGCAGTGCATCTCTTATACGCCCATACCATGTCACCCCTGGGAGGTGGCTGCACCGACACACCTGTTTCTCTTCAACAGAAAGGTAGCCTCCTAACCTTGCCCACACAGCCTTAATCTTCCAAATGCTGTTTGAGCATTTGAATTTCTGAACATCAATCTCAGGGCCCCCGTCCTGCCTTGATTAATGGTCCCCATCTATCATGGCACCATGTGGCGTGCAGGCCTTGCCCCAGCAGACAGCTTTGCTTTAGAATAATGGGTGCACTCCATCCCAGTCCCTACCATGCAATGATTGTGCATCTTTGTGATCTATCTGTCAAGCCCCTCTGTCAAAGAGGACAACAGGGGACAGAGCAGGGGGGAAGCAATCAGGTCAAGGGAGGCATTGCAGCGTGCCATTTATGTACAGTGTGCAACAGAATGCGCTTTATTATAGCTAGCCATGCTGACTGATAAGCAGAAATATTTTCTCACAGATGATGCTGTCTCTCTCATTCCATCACACATGGGAGCATAAAGCCTCAGGGACATTTTGTCTACCATCAATACTGTTGGCGAGGAAAGCAAAGCCACTAATGGAGACTGCAGGTTCTATTCATGTATGGTTGCTTTCTTGCTTCTTTAATAGTCTAAACAAAAATAAACGCATGTATGCCCACTTGCCACATTATCAACACGGGCTGGACAAATACTTTGGATCTCCATCCAGCAAGAGACACTGTGCAGGGACATCGTCACAGTGGTTTAAAGACACTTGCCTCTGTTTAGAAAACAATTACGACTGTCTCTCGCCAAGGCAATTACATGCCACATGATCAAGCCGCTTATGTGGGCACACCAGTATTCTGTGGAGTCGAGAGCTATTCATGCTTTTAAACAAGCCATTCATCAATGTCATATGAATATTCCTCACTCCTGGGCTGCTTTTGTGTGCGTTTTATTACGGGCAGACAGGAGAACAAAAACAGTCCCTATGGAAAATACACAGACCGGACAAGAAATGTGTATGTGCTTAATTGAAAACTTGTGCATAACACACATAATTGAAATTTAGCATTTTGCATGGCAAAGGAACAAGTGTGGCCGCAGTTGCACGTCAGATAGAACCAGTACATCTTGTTTCCTCAATATTCTTTAGCATTGTTTTTTAAATGTCACAGCTCCATTACATTTCCCACTGGGATGAGCGCCGATATGTGGGAGTATTATGTTACTGCCACTTGCTGACATTTTAACCGGATATTGCTGCTGCCTTCCTCAAGCATCCCCCAATGGTTTTACTGCTCATGACAGTCTGGGTTTCAAAATGGTTTCCCCCACTCCACTACAGAAAACAATAGGTGAAACTTACCTTTTTTAAAGAAATTAATTCTTCACAATACCTTCTGGATATCCGAAAATTGTATTTGTAGTTGTTTTCCTAACCAGGAGCAGAGATAGACAAATACATTACTCCATGTTCTTCCACTTACTCAAGGTCAGGTCATATCTGCAGGAGGCTAACCAGGGCTCTCAACCCCAGAGAATCGCCCATGGGGGTTTGTGTGTCCCTGTGATCCTGGTAGTTGTGTTGTCAGGGGCAGTAGGGTCTCCAAAGGAAGATTGGCCCCAGGGGAGGCCCCGTGCTAACCATGATTTATAGAACCCTGATGAAACGGAAACGCAGGTCTTCTGCTCAAAAAGGGTGAAACAGGGCCATGTCCTAGTGCCGGACCAGGGAGGGGAGCGCAGCTGCGATCTTCTGAACAGGCCTTGACCCATGAGACAGGTGAGCCTTAGCCCGAAAGGGAAACATGGAGCCACCACCCCGTGGGCCCAATCAGGGGAGAACATCTGTAAAGTGAGACGAAACATTTGTTGCACCGATGCGCCAAACATTTAGCTGGTGTGTCTCTGTGTTTGATCTGGTTGTGTTGCTTCCTCATCTCATCTCTGCCACACCCAGGCCCCCAGGTTGGCCCCGCCCCACTCACTGACAGTGAAGCAGAGATGAGGGAGGAAAGTTCGTCAACATGAACAAAAAGTGTGAATATAGGGTTTCCACGACAGACCGCCAATACAGAAGGTTAGGCACCGCTGACTCAGGATCAGAGCAGAAGCAGCAGTTGGTTTGTATTGTTTCAGAGTCTCTGTCTGAGTGCCCCCCCTCCACACTCCCGCTGAGCTGCGCTCACTTTAACTTTAAACACCAACACTAATCACAAGCTATTAGGACCTGAACAGTACTGACGTCTACTTTGTGTTTGATTAGCTGCAGAATTCACAAGACACATGTATTTTAACACAATGAAAAAACGACTAACATTTTGTGTGCACTCTGCTACACACAAGACGAGACGCATCAGTGTTAAAGTGACCAGAACGATTCGGATTCATGATGACACCATCGATTAATAACTAAATAAATGTGATTGTCTGTGAAGAGCGACAGAGACGAGCAGACACACGATGGACGTGGAATCAATTTTAAACATCACATTAAGAATTAACACCCATATTAATATATAACATTATCATACATATGTGGCAGTCTGCTGTATAGATTTTACAGGTTTTGTGGTAAAGAATACCTGACTAAAAATGGAACTTGTTTTTTAGCCTTATGCACGAAGCAAAAAATTATATATATACATTACATAAATGGATACGGGCAAGTCTCTGACAACTTAAGTGGGGAGGAAAGCCAAGACCATACATTTTCCGTTGACCTTGTCTGAGCTGGTGTGCAGTGGATGGAGCATATATCACAGACTCTGCTGGTTGGTGTAGATATTAAGAAAAACCCACTGTGCATATGGAAAGTGAATTTTCAGGCCACGCCTCACATCTCGCGTGTATTAAACTAGGGCCACAAGAGTCACAAAAGAATATGGTGACCCACACACAGTAGTGCATTACTCCAGCCTCACTTATATAGTTATATTCACATTTAATTTATTCCTACGAAAAGAAACAGATTTGTTTCTCACAGAGAATTCTTTGTTTGTTTAATTATCCCATTATAAGTCTCACTTTTTTTCTGTAATGAGACGAAAGGCACGGTAAGAACATCTCAGTTTGGTATGTGAAAGAAGAAATGTGGAGTTTTTTTTTTTTTTCAATTAGTTTTAAATGAATAGAAAGCTGCCTGACCAATGAATAAAATTTGTAAGACACAAATGACTGCAGACCTCCTGTCATGTTCTCTGACTTGTTTTATAAACCTTGTGAATTTGCTTTAAAACTGTTTTTGGAAAAGCGACAGGCCTAATGAGCGTGGATTTCAGCTTGCCAATGCCGAATGCAAAATTAATGCCATTCTTTTGCCAGTATGAGCCGTACTTTGTTTTCAATCAGAATTCAGTAGACTCTGGGCCAATGCATATTTAACTGAATGTGACCTGGGCACCATAAACAGTCAGTTCAATATTAAGCCTACATAAGTCATACTCGATATAATGAACAGGACAGATGGAGTGAAACAGCAAGAACCGGCACAGAGCAGCAAGGTTGTAGAGAAGAGGATCCTGGCTTTTAATTAACCAATATAAAGCGTATCTCAGTAGGAGGGAGATTAATCTTGATCCACAAGAAGCATTTTCATAAAAAGTGTGGTTTTAGACTTCCATGCTGCCTTAGCTTAAGGTCTGATTCACAATGTGCTTTCTGCATCCTATCAATGCAGGAATAATAAAGCACTAAAAAGGGAGCTTCAAACAACACAGACTGAAAAGTTCAGAAAGGGAAAAAGACACCTTTATAAAGTGAGATAATTATTCTGTGCCTGTGGTGCTTCTCACAACTAAGACCTAAAGAACTACCAGGTCCTGATGCCATATCAAATTGTATTATAGAATTTACACCTGCTAGACTGTCAACATCTTACCAATGATCAATCCTTGACTTGGGAAAAGTCTTTCTATATGAACACAATCCTCACATTAAGCTCAGCTCACTGGGCTGCAAGTCCATGGCATATGCAAGATGATTTCCAGAAATAATATAAAATGTAAAAATGATTAGAGCATACTTTAGCTATAATTGTTACAAAAGATACACACTTTTAGTTAAGTTTAATAACACAGCATGCAAGGAATAATGTCCTATGTCTTCCAATTGTCTGTGTCCCCACATGACCACTGAGATGGTTACGACAGATTAGCCACAGCATCATTTGCAGCAGACATTGGCTGAGCTCTGGATTTCAGACTGGAGGGAATATCCACAGCTATCCAAGGCCACGATGGATGTTCTGTTGCCATTTGGCTCCTATGCAACAAAAGACTTTCTCTGAACTGACATTAAAATTCATTAAAAATACATTAGATGCATTAAAAATAAATACAGAATGCCACTAAATGTGGAGGGTGATCTCAAAGTGGCCATCTCCAAAATTAAACCGAAATTGAAAAAGCTGTGCCCCAAGCATAGTTTCTACTTAACTCATTGGGTGAGTTTCACATTGAAAGTAATGATTAAAAAAAATATCCTCAAATGTAATTGTGGGCATTGTGCAGGATTTTGCCACACACACACACAGAACAACATCACCTGTCAGTCTGCTGCTCCTACACACAGTAGTGTATGTTTACATCAAGATTACATTGGCTGATTCATTCTGCCACAAATACAAGTAAATACAAATTGTGTTTTTTTTGTGTTGTAATTATGCCGGTGTTTGGACAGATTCATTTGTGCATGTATGTGTGTCTGCGGCAGCCACCTCGAGGGCCTGAGGTGGAAGGTTCAGGAATCTCTGCCCTGAGTCAACATCAGTACCACAAGTCCGGGTGATTTAAATGTTGAGTGCTCTGACTGCGGCCACAGAAATATGGTTCCAGGGAGTAACCATTATTTTAATTTATGAAGGCTTTTCCTTTAACTGCTTCTACAAGGCTTCAGAGGGCAAAGCAAGATGCCTGCACTCACTGCACGTTGTGATACATGCACTACTGTATATATGTTAGCCGAATTTCTATTTTATTGTATTCACACCAATATGAAACACACAGACTTGGTGCCACAACAAAATGTAACAGTGAGGAGGAACAGGCTCCTTGTAGCACACAAGAACCTTGTTCCCTCCATTACACAAAGAAATGCTCAGTATGTGTAACTATTGTGTCAGTATATGCGAATGCTTTAACTTTCTTTGGATTTGGACTGTGCAAAACTAAAATAGTGAATTAATTAAATAATCATAATGACTAATTGAATAAGCCAAAAATGTGTGATTTCACTCAAGGTTACACAAATGGCCTCTCGAGTGCTGTGAGCAAAGAGGGAGCTGTCCATGGTGCTCAGTACAGTTCCATTAATCACAGCTGTATCTGCGACAGAGCTTCTGCAACTGTTTTGAGGACTCGCGTGACATCATGTTGCTGAGTCATGGAAGTTGCCGTCCCATTTCCCAAAATTATCTTTTGTGTTTTCCAAACAAATTTTACACCAGTTTTGTGATTGGGTGTAAGTGAGTTGTAGGTTGTAGTTTTTTTTTTTTTTATGCGATTACTGATCCTCTGTCATCACTCTGTACCCGGGGCCAGTATCACAACACCTGCAAACGTGTGGCGGCTGCAGTGTGTTCGCAGGGAGGGATGGGGCTGCAGAGAGTTTCATCCACACATTACTCTATTTGTGGTGTCACAGCAGAGGATTAGGTGAAAAATAGGTGCAGGTCAAGTCATACAATTCTATCTCGGCTAGAATAAAATAGGCTTTGTATCACGGATTGGAGAGAAAGCTTGCCAGACAAACTTTAAGCAACCCCCTGATCCCTCGGCCTTGAGGTCTTTTCTGCAGGCGGTGGCGTACACAGCGGCAGTGTCTCAATCACTCTTCCCCTGTCTAAGGCACTAAAGATAATATTGCAGGTGCAGGGACAACAGGCAGTGGATGATCTCAACAAACACCTAAGTTGATTTACTCTCCATAGTAACACTCTCGAAATATCAAACCCCAGTTCCTTCACGACACACAGAGAGGAGGCAGATGGATGTGGGTGATAGTGTGTTAGGTAGAGAGAGTCTGCATTATTACTCTTATAGATGGGGCAGAGCCCTGTATCCTTCCCAAGTCAATAGAGGTGCTGTCAGTTGAGCACTCCAGCAAACCCTATGCACCTTTTAATTATAGGCTTGAATGAGGCTCTTTGCATTTTACAACAATAGAGTAAATTAATTCAGTGGTGCACTCTGTAGGCTTCAGACTTATTTCTGTCTTTGGAATGGAAGTCTATTCTGAAGGGACAATCCAATCTCCTTTTTAGAACAGCGTCTGGCAGAGGAAAAGCTGTAGGAATTATTGGATTTAGTGACCGATTCTGATGACAATCCTAATGAAGCTGATAATTAACTGAATTAATACAATTCTGGGAGTTGGCGTGAATAAGCAAGACCACATAGTTTTATAGAACCACACGAAGTGCAAATACCTCTCACATCGATAAAATATAGCACTACTACTTAAAGCTATAGGGTTAACGTTATCAAGAGCAGGCTACAGTTTGAAAACACGAGAGCCAATAAATCCCACCCCCCTCCCATTGGCCCTCTCGTCTAACCGCCCAACAACACATGAACCCACACTGCCTGACAACTTTTTTCACAACTTACCCGCTAACCTCTAGTCTATCGTTTCTGCGTCAGCGGCGTGAAATCTCTCCAGCTATGCACAGTGACAGCAAGGGGGGGTAGGTATCATTCGGCCCTAATGAAGTTATTATTATTATTACAGTCCTGCAAGGGCCACAGACACAGGATTATCAATTGAAGTCTATCGGAGGATTTCAACGAATAAGTAAAAAAGCATTTCAGAAACAAAATAACCGACCCCACCAGATCACATTATCAACAAAAGCTGACTTAATATTTTAAAAGGTTATCTCAATAATATATATATATATATATATATATACTCACATCATTAATTTGATAGCCTTAGGGTGAAGATGCAAAGTCATAATAGATTCATACATTATTTAATTCCTTGTTTTGCTGTAAATATGCATATGAGGCCAGAGTTTGCTATGATTATATGGGTTGAGCATTTTAAATGTGTAACACATTAAAAACCAAAGAGCTAGCCAAAAACAAATAAACTGAAATAAATCTATATTAAAACCAGTTCAGAATGTGTGCTGATGATGCAAGAAAGCTGTTCATGGCTAACCACTGAACCCTCGGATTCCCTTTAGTAAGTCTGGCTGTAAATTCCGTGTGTAAATGGGTGCAGGTTAATAAGTCGTAGGCTTTCCGCAGCTCGGAACTGTTGCTCTTTCCTCCTCTGCATCTTTGTTTCTCTCCCTCACCGACACGTGCACTCAAACAGAATAAAAGAACCACGCAGGGGGGAATGAAGACAATTCAGAGAGTACTGCACACACAGAAAAACGTCTATTGTACCTCACAGCTCTGGGGAAAAAAGACAAGACACCTTTAACGATGCAAATATAATCCTTCATTAAAATTGTCACCTTTTAATCCAAACAAGTCTTTGCCTCACTGTTCTGTGCTTGATGGGCATAAATATGAATATATAATCTGCTCTTTAGTACTGCATACATATTCTACTTATTTACTGTCATTTTATTATGCTGGTTTCCCATATATGGGCTCTTAAGTAGACCTAGTAGCACCATGTAAAGGGTGTCTGTAACAACAGCACCATCAGTAGTAGTGTGATGATAATGCCAGAATCCACTGCTGAAAAGTGATTCTTCTATTATGTTTCAAACATGAACTAAAAGACAAATAATAATTACTGCATCAACATTAGCAGACGCCTGTGGGGGTGCATAATGTGAAATTCGTGCTCAGGTCCCCCAGACCCTTATGTTCCGAGTACGGGGGTTTGAATTTCCTCTGGCATTTCGCTAAACATCACACACTCCTCCAGTGACGGAAAATACCCCCGTGGCACAATTTTCCATTTATTTATTCTCTCTCCCACACAGAGGCCGGAGATATTTAGCTTCCTATTCTCTGAGATATACACTCTGGCAAACTGTTGTGTTTGGCAGGGGGGGGGGTCTCGAAGAGGAGGCAGAGGCCATTTTCAAATCTGAGTCCGACTCCCACTGCCTGCTACCGACTCCTCAACATGGAAACACGCACACCATCACATGCTGTGAGTCAGAAAACTAAGAAGGAGCGAGGCCAAAACCACCTGCTTTTCATGTTAAATGTGTTCTCTAATAGTCATGTCTTATACAAGTGAATTGATTTCTTTAAAAAAAAGTTTGACTTATTTGTTGAAAAGAAATCCCGTCCAGCATCGACTAAAAGCAGTCAACTTTTTTCGCTCCCTTACATGTGAATGGTATATCCCACGGTACACTACAGCCACATGACCAGCTCCTTGTCGTGTGCACAAATAATAATTAACAATTTTATTTTCTGAACCTTTGGAAGCAAACATGGCACAAAACATTTCAGATGATCGCTGACGGAGATTAACACTTTATTTGTTTGTGTTTCCGATACCGTGATTATGTTTTCTTTGCTTTTCCAGATTGTTCATTGAAAAGAAAACAGTCATAATTTTATTTGTTGTATATTTACACAGTTAAGTATCTGTACCTACAGGATAATAATACACTGGCATCTGGAGACTGAAAGTAGAGAGGGGGAACATCAAGAGTATGCGGACTGGCTCCATACAGCCCTGAATGTTTAAAACTCATGCATAATACAATTCCAAGAGCCGGAGAAAAAGATTGTTCAGGGTCAACACAAAACAGCATTAGGAGCCAGAGCATTCCTTCGTCGTGTGTGTGGCTATAAAAGTGACAGCAGTAGAGTAGTTGTTTCATTCTATAGTGATTGTTGACCTTCACTTTTTCTGTTATACTCCATAGCACTCTGGTTCCTGTAATTTCCCAAATGTATCATTTCAAAATAAGTTGATTTTCGGGAAAAAAAACCTCGACAGAACCCTGAGAGGAAATGGCAGCAGGTACAAGGGGGGGGTTTGCTTGTAAGCAGTCAAATAATTGCGGTGGCGTTTAAGCAAGATTACACCAGACATCTAAATTGTGCAAGAGCTGCACCAGGTCTGCTGAGAGATGCCAGACAGGGGGAGGAGATGAGGGTCAGTCAGAGTTGAACTATTTGCTTTGTAGCCGTTGCACTGGACCTCTTGTATTCCTTGTATTGAAAGTAGACTCGGAACATGACGCGTAATTACAGTTTGCCCCTGAAAGAAACAATTTCATTCAGTGTTAATTATGTTAATCAGGCATATCGCCACTTGAGAAACTGATTAATGACTAAATGGGATCAAATGAAAACCAGGACCATCCAACCAGGATAATGACATTGTCAAACAAACGTTCCCAGTTTATTCAGGCAATTGAAGAGATGGTTCACTTGGCCTGAATAGCTATCCAACAGGGATTTTATAACACAACTGTTTGGTACAGGTTCCTGTAGTTGTGCGACAGATGACGTCATTAATACATTGTGTTTTCACCTGTTGTGTATGTCAAATTAGAATTTCCAAACCAAGAGTGGTCGATGGGCAGACTTTTAATCGGGGGGGGGCGACTTCTTTTATACTCAACAGTCTCTCTGTGAAAATGGCCTTGATTGCACGTATCCTTCTGCAGTGCATCAACTGTCAGAGACGGGTTTGACCTTTTGATTTTAGCAACACAGAATCATTAGTTGGACAGCATCTGGTGCGGGGGCTAGCACTGTAGCCTCATGCCTAATTGGCCAAGAGGGTCGCTTCCAGATTTGTTTTGGGTCTTTGTGTGTGGAATTTGCATGTTCTCCACTTGTTTGCATGGGTTTTCTGCAGGTACTTCGACTTCCTCCTCCTGGGATTGGCTCCAGCTCCCCCCAATGCCCTTCAAAATGATAAGCGATATAGATAATGGATGTATAGAGAGCGGTACACTTTTTTTCTTTTGTTTTCTTCTTTAAAATACAAATCTAAATCATAAAAGGCATGTGACTCCTTATACAACATTCGGTGTGTGTTCTGTGAGTTAAGGCATAAGGTTACTATGATGATATAATAGTAGCAGCAGCCGGGGCAGTTTAATTATCCCACAGCAGTGGATTATTTTCGAATCTGTGTGAACAAAGGACTGGAGACTCGACTCTATTGTCTCTGCTTGATTGAATTACTCACTTGATTGGAAAAGGCTGGTGATTTGGTTGTTTTTGTCATTGCTGGTCCCAACCTGTATTTTCCCTTTCAACTCATCTTCCCCTTTCTGTTGACTTAGTGCAGTGTCTGATGATTCAGGTTTTATTAGCCTCAATAAATACGCAGATCAGCCATTAATTGCAATAATGGTGCTCATTGCTGACACTGTGTGCCACATCGGTTTCTTATGAAGCACATGCAAGGTGAATGCATCTAGATACATAATGGACCGTCTTATGAGGAAGAGCAGCACCTCTTTTAGTGGCTCCATTTTAGTGTTTTTATCAGCCAATATGTCCTATTTATCTTAAAACAGTATTAAGTCTATGTATTATGCTACATTTTGCAAATACAGAACATTTATAATGGGAATAATCACATGTGCCCTATTACAACCCCCCAAAAAACAGATTTTGAGGTATATTGTTTGGGGAAAAAGGTGATTCTGGTCATAATATCTTTATATTTGTTCCTTGAAAAGCAACATTTCAAAGATACAATGACTTCTGTTCTCGCTGTGAATCATTATGATGTTAATACTGTCAACCCCCGTTCTCTCTGAAAAGGGTTGACCTGAAAAAACACTGCAAGCCAAACACATCACGAAGGTGACCCTCCCCGAACAGCAGGGACGCACGCTGCAGTCATAATGCTTCAAACTCTATTGAACACTAAATCAGGTGATCCTGCTTCATTCTCATTGAGTCCTTGTGTCAGGGAGTCATTTGGAGATATAGTTATGGGTAATGCTGCAATCAGTGATGTGTTCTGCCTTTTTTAATTCCCCTCAAAATGAGCTTCTGTCACAGCAGAGGAAATAAGAGAGCTGGGGACTGTGCAGGCCAACGCAAGAAGAAATCACTTTGGCCATGAATTGAATTGCTGATGAGAAAGACCTTTAACAGGCCTTGGCTGCTAATCTAACAGCTGCTGTTCACCTTCATAATAAACACCTTGGATGTTTGTTGGAGATTATTAGTCTCGCTCCGACTTCAAAACAGCAGCCCTCACTTTTTGCACGTGTCCCCTCACCAAAGTTTACTGTTTGCCATTAATGACTCTTTTGTAATTGCTAATGATGGCTATTACACGATTGCCTCGCGTTCACAACCCACAACAACACACCGCTAATGGCACATTCACTGCATGTATGGCGGGGGGAAAAAATGGATGAGAGTGAAGTCACACTCCATCCCTCTATCCGTCACTATTTATAGCTCAAACAATTAAGCTGAGGAGACCTTCATTAGCCTGCTGCTATTCAGCGGGACCCGGAGTCGCCTCGCCAGCCAGCCAAACAGGTGTTCCTTAATAATCAGAGCTGAATTGCCAGCAACACTGGTTTGCCATTTTCCCTCCATATGTTTCATGCTGCTCGCGGTCCTCTGCTGAGAAATGAATGACTTTCTAAGCCTCATTACAATATCTTACAGTACTTACAAGTGGCTGCTGGCTTGCGGTCTGACCCTAATGCAAGACTAAGTGGCAATGTACGTGACATTGAGCCGCAGTATCGAATAATAGATATTGCAGTGTTTACTCAGTGCAGTATTTATTATTGATTTGACAATATTATGGTCAGAATGGGAGGTTGTTGTCTTGACTGTGATTGTTTTATTCTTCGAAAATCCCCTGTTCACTCTCCTTTTGAAGAAAACACATACAGAATATTTCATGGGGCTGTTAGCACTGTGCAGATATGCAGTGCAAAGGGAAACCTATTCACTAATGGGCACATTAATTACCACTAAACAACAGTTCATGGACATGTTAAACACTGGAGCTGTTCCTAAAACCAAGAGATGAGACGCTGCCAGAGGTTTTTTTAAATAGATGCATGATACTACTCTGTACAACAAGGGTTTGGATCACTTGTAATCTCATCACCCAGGGATTAAATATATTATACATATATTTAGGGGTTGGTTTTCACTTGGTAATTTGTAACTGCACATGCAATGCGATTAAAGTATAAAACCCCTTAAAACCAAGATGTATACATTCAAATCTGAAATAAAGTCTGTTAGAATATTCATAAATGGCCTTAAGTGATACCAAAAGTACTTGCTAATGCATATACACAAAAAGTAATATGTGGATATTTTATTACTAGAAAGGACACATCTGTATATTATTTCAACAGGGTCTTATGAATCTTCTGTTCAACTTTCCATATGGCTTTATGCAAATCATCACATATTATGGAAAGCAGTCTGACCCTATTCAAAATAAGTCTTTTCCTTATTTTCCTTTAGGACAGAGTTCTGCAAGTCCCAGTGTGCTTAACATTAGTTATCAAAATTAGACAGCCACTTGCACCCCCACTCCCTGGGGTTTTGCCTGCTTTTACCCTGACCAATGACCCTTTGCAATAATAAATCATCATTTCTTTGCGACACACTCCATGAACAGATTTATATACAGACTGAGAAATAGCTGTTCTGTATGTCAGCAAGATGTGTACCAATCCAAATCAGGACAAAATGTTCTTGTTAAGAAACCGATATGGAATTCCCTTGACTTTAATTGATATTTCAAAATTAGTACAAGAGTGATGCGTTGGGCTTGTTAGGTGTTTTAATCAAAAGAAGGATTTTCTACAATGGAGAATTCTGATGGCCCAACTCCAACAAGGTGCACCTCCTCTTGCTCATCCAGAGTTTCTCAACACGCGTGTCAACGAAGCTCGTCTTACTGTATCACTGTAGTAACCTACATTCCTTTGTTTCCATTCTTGAAGGATCAGCATCCCCAGGGCTCATGTGTGGTAAACAAAAACTGTAAGTAGGCGAAGTTGATGACACATTTTCGATGGGAATTACCAATTCATGGCCCGGAAATCTACATATCATTTACAGATGAATTACATCATCCAATATACATTTAATTGATTCATTCTTCATTATATGGTTTCCATTTGCAGCTGAAATGACCAACTCCCACAGTCCGTCAGTATTTTTTTTCCTCTTTCAAATATCTTCAGCATCAGGAAATGAGCAGTTACCAGCATTAAGTGGCTGCTCCCACTATCATAGGATGACGTTTCTACTCATTCAGTCACTATCTACCTGCAGCATTACACCGGTTTAAATAGAGCTGTCAGTCTGCAGTCGCAGTGTAATTATGATGAAATACTAATTAGAGCGGACGTGACCTGTGCAGACATGCCCACGCTCTGAAATGTCTACTCCAGATGGCAGCAGGTACAAAGAATGCCTGGGGAAGAGACCTTTTTGAGGGTTGTGTGCATTAGCATAGGGGGGAACCTGTCCTATTAGGTTGTTGAGATTCTAAACATGTCTCATCGGGTTTGGATTTCAAATTAGCTATCTGTTATTAATCTATAATTAGTGCCAATAAGCGGAAAGAATATGTCGCTGAAGTGAGTTACAGGTGGGCAACTGGACTGGGTTCCCGTGGGGGCTTTGGGACCCAAACATAATGCTGCATCCGTGTCCTATTTCAGTTTAAACGTTGATTTGTATGAAATGACGCAATATTAACACTGATCACAACGTAATGATCGATGCTTTTCTTAAACATGTAAAAACTTTCTTTATAGGTTTTTTTCATTCATTTCTTCAGCCTTGCTCTCTTCCTCTCTCTCTCTCTATTGCACTCGTACAAAATGTCATTGGACACGTGTAAACTCAGACTGGTTAAACACAACATCATTTTAGTGGGCAATGTATGGAGAGCCGGAGGAGATGACGGGGCGCGCTACACTACAGATTTGGCTTGAAGGCATCTCAGACCAAGGATCAGATATAAATCTGTTTCTAATGGGAGGACTCCAGGGGTGGCAATATCAGTCAGTCTGTTCGCCCACTACTTAAGTCCCGACTGTATATCTCAGCAGCTACTGGATTGATTGCCATCCTGTGTGGATACCCATGGTGCCAAGAGAGTGGATCCTGCTGACTTTGGTGACCTCCTGACTTTTCGCCGAGCACTAAAAGCAGCAACATGCCACGTCAAATGAAAGATGCGCACAAATATTAACCAGGCCTCTTGAAGAGATCTTGAACTGTTATTAGATGGATTGCCTTGAAATTTGAAGAAGGATGGATTTTAAAGCAGTTACGTAATCAATATTGCATGTATGTTTTTCATTTGTTGTACAATTCCAAAATGTCAGTATATTAAAGCACATGTATTATGTATGGTAAATGAGAAATGTGTTGAATAGAGAGATTTTTGTTTGAAGTTTAAATGTAACAATGAATCAAATGTTTTTGACAGGACACATTGATTTATTATTCTTTACAGTATCATTAATGGTGTTTTCACTCCTGAAAGTCAAGGGTCAAGTCTTGTTTGCATGTGATCCGTTCACATTTCAATTTACTTAAGAACTTTGTAAGATATGCATTCGTCCTGACGTCATCACCTACGTGGGCTGCGTCTACCTGTACTCGACAGTGATTGGTTTGTAGAAAGTTTGGTCCCAGTCTCTGTTTGAATTGAGAAGACAAATGAACCATTTTCTTTCCTTGAATTTAATATCAATATGACATCACTATCAGTGTCACCAACTTCAGGCACAGTACTCGACACTAGTTCAAACCTTAATGGAGGCAAAGACTGAAGTGACTCCTATGAGCTGCTTCTTTTTCTTCTGTTTAACGCTGGGTCAACTTCCTGCAATTGGTTTTCACTGTGAAAATGAAATAAACCCAGTTTCAATTCGATCTGGACAGAGACCACCTCTTTTGGTCCAAGTGAACCTCTGGCCAATGGTCGAGAAAAACTTTCAGACCTATTATTTTGGCTCAGACTAAATTGAAAAGTTCAAAGAACAAGGTGGGTGTGAAAGCTCAGTGAAGCCTTCTAAGTACATGACCCATAAGAAAAGTTATTGTATCGATCTTGTGAATCTTGATTGTCGCTGTTCAAGGATGGGGATTTTCTTTGTTGAGATCTGGTCTTTAAAAGGACTTTTATTCTCTTTCATTTAGCGAGCACTGTCTTATGTTTGGACCTCTTTTGACAGTGCACCAAGGTCATAAAAAGTGTTTCCAAATCCACCACTTACTCATGTTTTCTCCTCTGCAGTAACCGCGAGACCCAAGGTTGAGTCAGGAGGCCAAACAGATAAGAACAAGAGGAAGGTGCAAAATATCTCTATGAGAACGCACTCTGGTGTTCTTGGAGCCAGATAGGGAGGGCAAGAAAAAGGGTGAGACGAAATGAGTCAAGGTTTAGATATACTGGTCCAATCTCCGTGTAGCTCCACAAATACTCTAAGGTTAGGACAACTTTCTTTTCATGAACAGCTTAGATGAGCCGTACGGGGGTAAACAAATGAGAAATCTGTCAATCTCCCTGATGCATCCTCTCCAAAGAGACTGTATAGGTGCAGTATCTTTACCTACACAGGGAACAGTGTTATGAGTAAAATTGAAGGGTTGTTTATTGGTTGACTCAAGTCCTGTCACAGGGTTGGTTCACAATAAACATTGTTACACTTTACAATAGAAACGGCCGCACTAGTCTCAGAAATCCCACTGTGTGTTCACCTCTATCCGGCTGCAGAGAGATTAACTCCAGCTTTAGTCTAGTTTAATATTACTTAGCTCTCTCATTGGTCCACAATGCATGAAGTGCCTAATGTACCAGAGATGATGTCATAAATCTGCAGCAAATTCAACAAATTAATTGAGAATAATTTGTGAGGGGTGTTGAGATCGCCAGCGTTGGATAATGAATCACAGCAAACCAAGCAGAGTACAGATTGGAGCAACATGGTGTGACAACAGTATGTTGTCAAAAGAATACTTGTTGTTGAGTTCTTGCTTGTTTTGTCCAAACCAAAATCTAAAGATATTGTTATCCTGCACATTGAGGAATCATGTTTTGTTGTGTGCTTTATCTTATTACTTTGATTTACTAATCAAATTCATGATCACTTGTATGAGCAGTCATTATCCCTGTCCCTTGTGTTTTTATTGCAGCACCTTCCCAGGCCTCAGCAGATACATTGATGAGTAATACTACACTTTTGCCCTCAGTAAGGAATAAGGCTCAATTTGTAATTAACTTGTATGTTTCTTTATATTGACTAATCTGTTTTTTAAATCTATTGATAAATAATTATTTAAAAGCTCATTGTAACTCGATTCTGATAAGAGCTGATTTAATACATTTGACTCAGTTAAAAATACATTTGCCTGTAGAGTTGAAGTAAAACAGCATTTGATATGTTATTACAGCAACTGTATTTGAATAATTGGTTTGTAGGTATCAGTGGTGTAGCATAAGTACACATCGAGCCAGCTGTGGTTCCCTCTAGAGGTCCACCGGTGTGCTCCTGTTTCTCATTTGTTTTTGATGCTGTTCCTATTGTTTTCTTGTTCAATAATATATGCCACATATGCTTGCCACTGAGACTAATGTTTTTGGTTTGGGATTTGCGCTGGATTAAGCTTCAAAAGAATGGCTGATGGTCTATTGTTCGGCGCTGGCACGCTTGGTTCCCCACAAGGCTGCTGGTTTAGAGCAGTTTGGGTTTGCAAGAAGAGCATAGAGCCAATATGATGCAGTTTTGTATTATTTTTGCTGTAGTGAGGGGGGGTTTGCAGCTGGAAGAATACTGGGTAATGGTAAAACATTCGTGTGCGATGATTACGATATTGTACTGAAATATCACAATCCTTCAAACTGACTGTGTTGTCTGCCTCAATCAGATGCGACACACAGCCATTTCCTAATGAATGGCAAGTGGCTAAATTAAATCCTGTTCACTTTTTCAAGTGATTGATGGAAAGACTTGATCAATTGAACTAATTGAAGTACGTTTGCCCCGATTTTGATGATGCATACAATTTTCATTCTTTTTTTCATGGTTGAATGCGTTTTCTAATATCTTAATCAACTGCAGTTACCAGCCTTTCATCACCACCTCAGTGCTTCAGCAATCACAAGTGGCTTCAAGGGTTGAACACACGGCTCATTGCCACATGCTCCCTCACGGGTACTGCACTTGTCCAGCATCTCGAACGCCCTGGCCACATGCAAACAAATGATGGTGTAATCTAAATGTGTGTGCAACGCTCCCTCTTATCTCAATGGGCCTGTGGGTGACAAAGGAGTGTGATTGAGTAGAGTGGAAACCGCCCACCACCAGCACTCCAATCCTCGAGGACACAGGTCACCAGTGTTTGGTGCACTTGATTTTCAATCTGTTTAGTACTTGACAATTGCAACAATGTGTAATTATAGCTGATACAGTTACATGTTAGACAAGATTGAACGAGAAGAGGGGACCTGTGACTGACATTGATTTGCCAGGATATGGATCACATGGCCTTTTCAACAGAAAGGAGGCATCTGTGTTTTGAATAGAGACGGTGTTCAACTCTCTAAGTACTGAGGCTGCTCTCTTAAAGCCAATGGTTCAAAAACGTCAGACTCCTCAGTCAACTGGGATTCTTCAAGTCAACTATCCACAGCTACTGCTAGTTCTGGGATCATTTCAGTCCCCAGAAGCAGCTGCAGAGTGAGCCCTCCTGGTCATCGCGCTGCTCTCTGGGGTAAAATCCTTCCACTACATCAAGTTGTCCTGTTCACTTGGTGGAGATGACAGGTACAGGGTGACCCAGGGCAGCGTGTCCAGATGGGAAATGTTGAAGTATTGTACCAGGAGCTTAAAATTATCATATTTAGAGGAAAATTATCTTCGTAGACCAGAAGAGGGATGGCACACTCGATACCGACTGCTGGGTCGAGATTCCAAAGCGCAGTTGGTTTGAAACACTGCTCCGAAATGCCGTTCAAAGTGGTCATGGCTAAGTGACACTTTGGTTCACCACACCGTAGGTATGAGCTATGGTCTCTTGTTTGAATCAAATGAGCGACGAGCGGGAACGAACTCAGCTGAGTGGTTTTGTTGAGTCACGTCACATTCATCATCACAGGCATTATTGGCTGGAGAGAGACGTCATGTGAGAAGATACAGACGTAGGGGTCGATATTCACGTTAATTATCACAACATGCATGAAAAGACCTGATATACCCCTACAGTAAGGACAAGCACAATTTATTTTGTGACCTGAGCAAAAAAATTAATCTATGGATTCACACAGTAACTGCTGAGACAATTACCATTATATTACCAACATCTATTCATGTCCCGTGCCTCGTGTTGCATCAAGCGATGTTATTTAAAGTGCTGAATAACTTGAGATACTCTGCACTTTTGTCTCTTATCCTGATTTGTGGTGTGTGTGCTTCCACAACGTCTGCACAATGCTGACAGTGTAGGCATATACAGTAATTCAAGCGAGCTCTGTGCAGCCAAGAGCCTTAAAGGACAAGCTAAACAGATGTTTCCTCTGCATATGCAGACAAAACTGTTCGAAACAAGCTCTCAGACCCAAAGTAATGAATGATGCTGATGTCCAAACCGAGTAAATCAGGTCTCTCCTGACAGGTAGTATGATTACTGTCGCATAATGGAACTGTAGCTTAGCAACAAAATTGCGAGAAGTTGATCTTGGTGGAGAAAGCCCGGTCATGAATCACTTAAACTGTCAATTTTATCTTAGAGTAAATGGAAGGCATCAATCCTCAGTTTCCGCTGCAAGCATGAAATGAATTACAGCAATAATGTCAGAATGAAAAATACTTTGGAAGAATAGAAATAATAATGCAGAGGGGCTACACATGACACAATCTGCCAGGTGTTGCATATACACATGTCAGTTCTTGGGGGGGACATAAGCTAATACATTTCTTAGTTCGAACAGATGTCTACACCTCGACGACACGTTGTTTTACAGTGATATTTGAAGTGTTGATGCCTATGCGTCAGTGCACTGTCCATCATGCTGCAAATGTTTGTATGAGAGTGGAAAACTTGTATTACTCACCAGCGTGTTTCACATCTTAGTCCTGGGTGGCCCCTTCAGGAAGAAGGCACAAGATTCACCAACAGTGGAACTCGATAAAAACAGAATTCCGTAGTCCCTGTTTTCTGTCGTACGATGGAAAAAGACTTCTGCTTTTCATTAATTCTCGTCTTTGTTCTCTCCTCACATTGACCAAACACTCAATAGCCACACGGGAAAAGGGATAAGAATAGAAAAGCTGGGGCCTGTCGGGAGCAGAACTTCTTATCTGTACCTTTCAACACCAATAACTACCCAGACTTCTTTCCAGTGGATGAGACGCGGAGCTGTGATAAAGTCCCTGGAGATCACAGAGGAGTACTCAGGAGATTTGCATAATGTGCAGAATGCCTCTTGAGTCTTCTGCAGCTACTAATGTCTGACCTGTAGAGAGACCGGCACTGATTCTCATTCAAGCCACGCTTTCCCATGGCATGAATAGCCCTTGAAATCAAGACAGAGGAAAGGGTAATAGATGGTCTGAAGAGTACCGAGAGGAAAGGGGAAATTATACGTTGCAAGGCAAAGCTGAATAAGCCAACATAGTATTCCACAAAACATATTGCTGTTGTTGGAGAGTGTTGTGCTCCCAGCGTATTCCCATGTGCTGCCGCCTTTCCCGCGTCCACCTTGTCTCCAGCTGTGGCGAAGACAATGAGTGACAGCTCGGTGCTGAGCACTGCCGCTGCTCCCGCCGCCGCCGCTGCTGCTGCTGCTGTGGCAGGAGTCTCTGCTCAAATAAATGCCCGGTCTGTCACAGTTCTCTGCTGCAACGCATTAGATTCATCCTTCCTCTGCCTCACACTCTCCCTCCCTCTTTCTGCCCTCCTCCCTCCTTGCTCACTCTCCTTCGTTCACTTGTGCTCAGTCACAAGTGAGGAGACACGGTGGGAGCCTGGAATACAAATAGGCTGACATCCTTAAAGACGTGATTGTGCTCCTTGAATTAGTTTTTTTTTTTTTGAGAGAGAGAGAAAGAAGGGATGGATGGAGTCGATGTGATCCCTAGTTTGCTATCATTTATCTACTTTTCTTCCAGTGCTGTCTGTAAATCCTGCGATCGCTCTGGACTACAGACCAATCAACAGACGAGGATGTAAGAAGTTTGTTATAGAGCTCACAGCTCTTGAGGGATATGTGCAAAATGCCACTTTGGAGTAGCAGCATCTCTGTCCCAGCTAGAAAAAAGTCAATACAGTCCTAAACACGGAGCACGGTGAAAAGCCATATTCAATAACAATGTAATAAGTTTCTTTCAAATTAAAAGGCAGCACATCAGTATCACTAAAACCGGGGGTATATTTACAGTTGGCAGTTTATTCCATGTGGAATTGCTGCTTTATCCGTGTTGTACATTTTTGTTTGGACAAAATAAACAATGAGCAGGTGTCAATATGAAAATCTATAAAACCGTGAATTCATAAACATACAGTAGGTTTAAGAAATCAACTGAAAAATAGGTAATTCCATATCTATTATAAATGTAATCATATAATGAATATCTTGTATATTAATTAAATTCATCCTCAGTTCAGAGCCATGGCTACCGATTACATTTGGTCAAATCAACCAAACCTACCCATGATTCGTTTTATTAGCTGTAGCTGTGGTTACCCTGAAGAGTCCATTTCTCCAAACATTTCTGCACAGATGTTGGATTTTCTAATTGATCTTTACAGTGGTGACTAACATAACTAACTTGATGTACTTCAGTTGTCCTTACTTGGATATATAAATGTATTATAACAGACCTGTTGAGAAGATTATTGTTCCACCTTGCATCTTAACAATCAAACCAAAAAGCTTAAAGTGCAATAGAAGCATCTCAGTATTGTTTCATATGGTAGGAGAATACCCTAGGTCACCAGACGTCATGCCAGAATAGATGTTTTCATTTTGAGTACGGAGGCTGTCTGAGGCTGCATCTCAATGTATTGGTCACACATTTCCTGACACAATCTCACCAGAGACCAAGACATCAGGTAACTGGCTGGTGGCAAGTGCACGTTACTCCAATGCTCAATAACCTCCACTGGCAACCCGTGGCTGCCAGAATCCGACTCGAGCCACAAATGCTCGCCTACGGAGTGACTGCACCCATCTACTTAAATGCAATCATACGGGCTCATGCTCATGCAGGCCACCGTGATCCTCCAAGGAACGGCCTCCAGCATCGCCATCCTTGCAGACAAAGCAATCACGGTCCAGACTGCTCCAGTTGGTAGTTCCAAAATAGTGCAGCAATCTACCAAATGCTATCAAAGCAGGCGTGACCAACCTATCTGGAACTTTTGGTGCACTTCTTTATCTGATCTCCAACAGATTTTCTTTTCCAGGACCTACAACTATATTGAAGCTTTGTTGTCCCTCAGTTGTTTGTCTGTTAGGAGACAAGGATCTGCCAATTGAGTAAATATAATATAACCGAGCCTGACGCAAACCTACTACTTTTCAGAGTCTTATCATTCACTGCCTGTTGTTTGTCTGATGTAACCTAACCTGATGCAAACCCGAAAACATTATTTCTAGGTTTTTGTCTGAACCCTGCTTGACCTGTTGCTTCCTCGCAGTTGGATATTACAATCAGATGCTCATCAGACTTAGGAGTGGCAGGGGCAGTTTACTACCAACAGCAAAAGACTAGGCATTGCACATTGAAGGACTGCAGCGAGTTGGACCTAAGTGGGCCTAAGTACAGTCTTACTGTATTACAGACAGAGAGATGGATACGAAATCCCTGATGTGCACTTATGCTGTTGTACAACCATTTGTGGAGCAACTACCTGACTTTATAGGAAAGGCTGTGATTTTGAGAAACCTCATGAGTTGTATGTCCAACATTAGTTATGATTAATTGCTAAAATGTTGGAAAAATACAGATGATAGTAGACCAAATATGTATACTACTATCTATAGTAAGCGGTCACATAGATACATTCCTGTTTAGACAGTTTGATCTCTTCTGTTCTCAACCTGCTTTCCCTTCTTTGATCAATGAAATACATAATTAACAGAATATAAATAAGACGTTTTCTGTTTTGTCATATATTTAATAACCAAGCCTGCAAATCTAAAAAGATACCAGTGGGGATACATGTGCCGCTCAAGCATTCACATTCATGAATGGTATCTTCTTCGAGGCGCCTACCGTGCAATAGCTTTACGAAGCTTAAAGAACTATTTTAGATTGAAGTTAAGAAAGTGATAGAGCCACAGCAAAGATCAAATATCACAGAGGTCAAAACCCTTAAAGTCAAGTGAAGAATAACCTCCAGATCCAGGTTTTGTATGCGTTTTCATTCTTCATCTCTCGATGGATGGGATGATTCCATCATCTCAGGCCATTCTTCCTAATATCTATTGTGTTTCCATGACAGCTAAAGCTGTGAGTTTGAACTGCACTGACTTTCTTACAGAGCATGTTGCTGCTTTACCAGTCTCCTCTGACATTACGTTTTTTCTTTCTTTGACTTTAAAACAGACTCAACACATGATACATGTCTTAGAATTTCTTTAACCATTCCTTTTCCCACCAGCCCTTTATACCAAGCTAGTAGCTACAAGGAGGACGGGGTCACAATACGGATATCTCAGACCCTGAGACACTTCAGTCAGTCAAACATGACTGGACATTCAGGCATCAACGGTTACAACAACCATTGTGAGTTATTAGATGTTTCATACATTTCAGTAAATTCAGACACAGCATTGAATTTAAGGGGGTGGAGGGTGTGAACAAGAAGAAAGATGAGGAAGAGAAGAGGGACTGTTGTATATCCTGTTTTTAAGGACTGAGTGAATGTGAATATATGCATCACACATGAACACATTGACAATGGAACCGATAGTATAGTCAGACTGATCATGATAAATGTGTTTAGAGCAGGGGAAAGGTGACACGTGGTCACTGGAGATGCATGAGACTCCCCTGAGACAGATGTTAATACCGGGTCTGAGCAGGGCCTCGGGGATGGTTCAGGGTTCACCTGAGCCAGCCCCAACTACAAGCTTTAACAAAGTATTTTCAACCATAACCTTTTAAATGTTGAGAGGGTGTCTGCCTCCCAGACCCAAGCTGTCACAATGCTGTTCTTTGAACCTTGGTGGAAAGAAGTGGATTTCTTTTTCTCTCTTTCATTCATTATTTATGCACAAACTCACAAAGCTATATAAAAAACAAAACCCTAACCACATGCAAATAGAGAATACTGCACATGTTATTTACAGCCATATCTAATCAATATTAAGGCCGGCACACATTGATTTGTTCACAGGCTTTTACTTCACTCTCAATGTCACAGTTTTCTCCGATCTGCAAAAATGCTCATGGTCTTTATTCCTCTGTGAATTTCCAAGGATTCACTGATGATATTTGCTGAGGCCAAGTTTTAATAGAAACAATCCTTCACAGTGTGCAGCTGGCAACAACAATTGTTTAATGCCAAATTCAAACACAACCTTGATCTGACAGCAGTGATGTTGTGAACTTTGGGATTTACGGACTTATACAAGAAAATCAAAAAGTATCTAGGAACGTTAACAGTAACTTCATGCTCCTGTGCGTCACTTCAAAGAAAGATATGCAGCAGTTTCAGCATTGCTTAGCCTGTCAATTACCACTGAGGTGTATTTGAAACACAGCAACAGTATTTTTATTCTAGAAGGTATTCTAATTTGTACTTGAAAAAGAATAAAATCACTGCAAAAAGTGTATTGAGATTAAAATAAGAAAATGTTGGTGACTCACATTGTTCAAAGACGTGGCAAAGATTTAGAATGTATTATAATAATTGAATATGTATATCTAATAGATCCTCACTGTATAATAATATACCATTAAATATATAAGGTAATAAATTGAAGAACAACTTAAGTCTTCCCAATTCATATTAACTATATAGCAGTTTTAAATCAACAGGAACTTTGCTGCCTGTGTGTCATCAGTTAGAGCTATATAACCACTTTCCTCATTTTAGCCTTACCAGAAAAAAAATAAAGATGTGAAAACTCAGACAATTGAATAAAAATGACTGACAATAAATAAAAAGGGGTAAAAGGCAATATCAAGCCTGTTCAGTTGTTTACACACTGCACGGAACACTCAGCTTTATATTCTCCTCTGGAGGGAGTTACAACTATCAATGGGTTTGTTTATGTTCCTCAGTCTGAACAGCGATCTGACAGGCTTGTGCACGATGTAGCTCGTCCTCCACAACCTGCTCTACGTTCAAATTCTCTCTCTGCTCATTCTCAATGCCAGATTTCACCTGTCCACTTCTTTGGTCCCACTGTGCTGCTCGGTTTTCAAACACCTTGGGCTGAGTGAGTGCTCAGCAGCGTCATACCCTCAGTGAGGTGTGAAAAGGGCCTCTCTGCTGTTTTAAGTTCTAAAGTGAACTGCTGGAGCACCCACTTAGCTGGAGCACTTTCTTTTACAAGTTTGAGTTTACACTGATATGTATCCTACTGCCTCCAGCAAGGAGACTAAGTAATAATAAAAACTCACTCGAATTCTGTGTGACAAAGTTTATTGTTGTTGTTCTTTCAATTCCCTGACTACTTGCATTTATTCAGACAGATATGTTGTGGCTATGTTTCTACAACAAATGGGGCTGAGTGGCCAGTGAATAGTTCAAAGATTGTGCAAAGCAGTGCAACATGCAAGACGCTACACTTGGTTAGCATGCACTGACTTCACTGAAACCATGATTACAAAAGTATTGTTCATTTACAATCAATGATGTTAAAAACCAGCAAGATGGCAACTTCTTACCCTTGAAGAGGTCTGTACATTCCTCAAATATGTATATTCCCAAACTCTTTGATCAACGGGTTTTTCCATGTGTTTATTATTGTCATGTGAAGTCTGGTATACACTGTTGGTCAACTTCCTCTTCTTCCTCACTTCTTCCAACATTAAACCAGAAAAAATCTGATCCCTGGCTAAACAGCTACAAATAAACTGTATTGCCTTATATTCATTGTATCATCTTAACACAGTTGAAGCAGAATATCAGAAGAATTTACGTTCTGTCCCCTCTGTTTAGTTTAGTGACAGTTTTTCCTCTAACCTTGCCGTCCCCTGTCCTTTCACTTTATCTGTGCTGCCTGACTGAATTTGGGAATCTGCTATGCAACGCCTAGACATTAAAACAGTAAACCTCTTGAGAGAGCTTCAGCCTAAAGCCTTTGGGTAGGCCCCGGGCAATGATTTTTGGTCCTGCCCACAAGAGGATTGGTAGATTCAACTGCCACTTTCTAAACATACACACACTGCTATAGGGTTCTCGTGTGGCACTAACCGTTGAGTAAGCCAGATAACCTAGTAAACCTTCTGTCTGCATAGAGGCTCTCAGAATTGGTTCATTTACGAAGGTTAGAGATTAGACTCGGTGCCTGTTACACATGAGTCAGTATTATGATTGTTTGAAAATTTACCACAATATTAAATAAAGTATAAATCATCACAATCACAGAAGACAGTGGCCTGAATCTGTTTTACAGATCAGGGCTAGAACTTGTGGTAGCTCTGGGCCAGATCTGGGCCATATTATTTTTGCTATCAGGGAAATAATTAAGTAGTTGCAAGTGAAAAAAACGTAATACTGTGACCACAGAAAATCTAAATAATGTATACAGTATAGAATATTTTGAGTATTCCAAATAGGCTATTTAGTGCAACATTATTTCTGGTAACTATGTTGATGCTACTTGCATATATTTACAGTAATTTACAAAACCACCCACTCCTATGTATACTTTATCATGACAGCAGCGGCTGCAGTTTTGCATGCACACGAAGTGATGAGCAACAAGTCTCTGTGAGAGCTGGTGTCGGCAGCGGCCCGGGCAGAGTGGAGTTGAGTTCACGTTGAATGAATTTGTAGCACTGAAGAGTCTCAGTAGCGAGCACAAGCAGCTACGGTAAGCCCCGAGGGGAAAACATGTCAGTCATGATAAACTTTGTCACACAGTTCTCAAGGGAGTTTGTAACACTAAGATTGGAATGCCTTCATTTATATGGTTGGCAGATAGTTCAGATGTATGAACTAGGAATAGTAGTATTTCCTGGAGGTAGTACCCGTGTAAAATAAATTTGTAATGAACTTAAAAGTTTTGGACTAACTCTAGTATTATGACATTTAGATGTAGCACCAGCAAATTCAAGTTATACAACAACAGGAAAACCATGAGGGCAGAAGGTTGGCTGGAACACATCAACAGCATAAAAACAGAGCTAACAATACTTCATGTATCGTGAGGTGCTTTTTGTCCCATCTATAAACTGTCCCAGGTTCAGCTGCTCCACTCGCACCCTCTGAATCTCTGCCAATAAACAAATACATTTAATTCCAGAGCATGCATCTTTTCCAGAGTGTTAGCTGAGTGCCTTGTGGCAGCTCTCTGGACACGAAGCTCTGCACTCCTGCAGCATTGGCCAAACCATCAGCTGCAGAAACATCAATATTAACTTGAAAATTATTTATTGAGGTTAATCTTATTTAAGTATGATCATTAAGTCAGAGTAAAAACTTTCTTGATGTTGCATTCGTAGTGTCGCCCCTTGGAAAGAACGAGTAAAACGTAATTGTGAGCTTTTTATCACTGAACAACATCTGTTGCCATTTATCCCTAAACCTGACCTGGACCCACATTTATCGGAATCGCTCCAAAAAAATTAAATGATCATAGTCTATTACATCAGAATTTTGTGATACTGAGAAAACAAACACTTGGTCTTAATTTAAACTCACTAATCCATGGAATAGATCCTTTTAGCAAAAGAAATCCAGGCCAACACTAAAATACAAGTGTAGGGGAAAGACATGCACAGAGACAAATACAAATCTACTGACGAAACGTACATTTGTATATAACAGCCATTATGCATTTAATTTGATTAATTCAGCAATAACAAATCAGAGCTGATTTTATTCATATCATTTGCCATTTAGAGGTTTTATGCCTATGCCAAGTCAAACTCAGAAATGTGCCACTCACAGCTTGTCTTTTTTTCAGAGACAACTCCATCTCCGAAGGATTCTACACAGCATGGCACAACACAGCACGAGGCACTGTCTTCATCGCACTACAACCAGAAATACACGTTATTAAAACCCCATTGTAGGCAGGATCCATGTTTATTTATTTTCTCCTTGCGCTAATAACTTATTAGTAGGACACATACATTTTCCCCTAAGAGGTTTATACATCATCCCCTCATTTTCTAAATTAATTACACCAGAACCCCAAAGAAATAGTGGAAATGCTAATGTGGCACACTAACACCGCCCCTGTAGGAGCGGGAGAATTCAGGTCAGAAGAGAAGAGTTCTTTAGGCGCCACACAGGATCCAGCAAGTCGAGCAACATCCATTTTATGCAGAGCCAGATGCTTTAAGATCATTAGCACTAAAATAACGCTGCTTTGACAAGATCTTGCAACGAAGACAAATTACAGTCATTAATGGTCAGTATCAGGGATTATGTTGAAGATAAGATTTTAGTGCTTTCCGAGGCTACAGAGCAATCAAAGATAAACACTTTAAAGTCCAACCTTCCATCCATCTATCCACCCACACATTCAGTCATCCTTTTCTTTTTCTTTTCTTTATCTGAGGCAACATGCAAGCCACTGTATTCCAGATGTTCCTCTCCCCAGCAACGCTTTCCAGCTCTCCTTGACAGATCCTGAGGTGCTGCCAGGCCAGATGGGATGAATAATCCCTCCAGTGAGCTCTGGGTGTACCCCGGGGGACGCCTCCCAGTTTCAAGGTGCAGCTGGAGTGAGGAAGGTGTCCGGTTAGAGAAACTCAGAATTTCTTATGTGCTCTATGCATACAATGATAGCTTCGTCAGATCGTGACGTTGGCCATAGCTATCTGCCGGAAAATCGGGGTTTGGGAATGAGACGGAGCTTAGTCGATCCACGTTCCGACCCTCACCTATGGTCATGAACTCTGGGTAGGGACAGAAAAAATGAGGTCGCAGATAGAAGCAGCCGAAATCAGTTTTCTCTGTAGGGTAGCTGGACTCACCCTGAGAGATGGGGTGAGGAGGTCAGCAACCGGGGAGAGCTCATAGTAAAGTCGTCCTCCTTCGCATTGGATAGACGCCAGTTGAGGTGGTACGAGCATCTGATTAGGAAGCCTCCTGGGCGCCCACCACTTGAATTTTTACGGGCTACCCTTCTGTGTGTCCAGTTATCGCACTGGAGTAAAAACACATACAAACTCAAGTTATGCATGTGTTGCCTCGACTGTTTTCACACATTTCGAAACACGGAACCTAAAACACAAAACAAAGCCACTGGCCCCCTGATGTTGGTCAGACATGGCAAAAGCCCTGGAGACCCTGGATGTACAGCCATCAAGATTGTCACACCGCTGCACCGTGACAATGTATTAATCACAATGTGTGTGGTGCAAGTGACAGAATGAGAGTGCACTGAGTGAGACCAGGCCCTCTTGCCAGTGGGCCAGTCCCTTGAAATGGCATGTGATGATAACCTCCTTGTCTTCTGCACAGAGATTAACAACATGGCCGGCTGTATGGATGGATCTGCTCTGGTGGCATGCTCGGACTTGAGAGGCATAGAGGTCAGAGTTTATCGAAACAGCAGATGGTTGGTTGAGCCTCTTTGGGAGCGTGCTGAAATGGAGCGAATGCACAAATCATTGTCTCGTTAAACGGTTTGGTGGTTTTCTACTGGTCCCCTTTTTACAGTTTAATGTATGAATATGTAGAAATATGACTCCTCAGCATACAAACATGAATTTGAACTGGAGAACTATTGCACTCTAATCACTAGCAAAATGAGGGGGTGGTTTATACCAGTGTAGTCAGACGGTTCCAGTAGCAGAAAGCCATGAACATAAAGAGCACAACAAAACACAGAATGCCGCCTTTCTTATAACTGCAGAGCTTCCAGGAACAGCTGACACTGAACTACCAGCAATTTGGCCTTTCTCCTCAACCAGCCCAGTTGTATAAATGCCTTTTATTATTACAACAAATTGATTACAAGCGTGGCCTTGATTATCTAAATAAAACCAGGAATGTGTGGTGGCACCTGTCACCTCATTGCGATACGAGTCGCGGCAGATGTTGTTCCCCAAAGCAGCTGAACCATTCTATTAGGGAGGGATCAAAACTACAGCTGAGCTTTAAAGGGAAATGCCCCTCTGAGCTCCATCCTTCCAGCATCTGTGGTATAAACAAAAACATATCGGACACAGCATTACAGGAGAGGAACGATGCATGGGTTGAAAAAAAAGGTGAGTTCATACGTCATTAACACAGAATAGGAGGAATGAAACTAAATGCTGACCTTGAATGCTTGCACACACAAATCCACGGTCGACCGAGGCTGGATGCTGAGCACATTTCCCACGCTTTTGAAATTCAGTGCACAAACCCCGATGTGAAACGCAGAAGTAAGCAGGGTTTTTGATGCATTGAACACGGAGAGTACAGAGGGTGACAAGAGCTCCACACATTTTACCGTCGAATAATGCTGTAGCTCCACAGGTAACTCACATTAAAACCATATTTTGAAACTTGATTTGTGATGATCTAAAAGATAAAAATACTGGGCTCCAACTTCATCCCCTTAACAAATAGTAAGCATGGCCATACATGGAAAGTCCTTCTCTGTACCTTGATTACTCCATAGTGTTTTATTTTTCTTTCACATATTTCTACCTTGCTATATGATCAAGACGAGTACAGTCCATCACAGTACCAGGTCTTTATGTAAGCTGGATAGGAGAGTATAATGAAATATAACCTCTACTATGCTCTTGAAAATGTACTTTTCACATTTTCTATTGTCCTTATAATTGAAAAACTTCTTGTAACCTCCATCTCTTGCGAGCTTCATTATCTGCCATTTTCAGATAAGTCAATGAAAAAAAGGATTTTCAATGTACAACAAAGTGAAGATGAGGTTGTTCCCTGTATCATCTGTACACCACCAGAGATAATCCTCTCCAAATGCAATAAAGACCAATGTCATGAGAAGCTTATACCAATAGAAACGTTCACAATCTATGTATGCAACAGCAAACTATATGTAGTGCAGGTCTCAGGGATCCACCTTGAAAGTCGACAATTCAATGGTTGTTTGCTTACTTCTCATGATGAGTGCATTCTGATGCAGGGCCTCCACATACTGTTATCCCCTGGGTTACCTAAAGCCTACTTAATCCAAATAACTTTTAATCCTGTTGGAAGACTAAATATCTGTTGAGCAGTATGGCACACTTAAGGATATAAGCTGACTTCTGATGGATATTACCATCGGTGACAAGAGAAATATCCACTGCAGAGACAGGTGCATACATGATGATGCTGGAGTGCGAATGCTCCCATATGCCTTTTTTTCTTCAAAACAGAAGGTAGGTTCCCCCGGGGGAGGCTTCCACAAAGACTGACAGACGTCAACCGTATCTTCAAGATCAGTCCTGAACGTCTGATACTTCCACAGTAAGAAGCAGTCCCCTGTGGCTTCAAGTCATTGAGAAGATGTGACCTGTGCAGGTGTCAATATGTGCAGCTTCTAGGCAGATGGCTGTTATTTTCCTTTCTTTACTTTTAAATCACAATTTTATCATAGTGAAGATAATTAAAGGTTTGTTCTCCCAGAGCAACTAAATATGAAATAGAAAGCGAGTCTTGAACCAATTACCTCAATGGTCACATATAGAATAGTCTTTTGTTGGTGTAATTAATTTCAACTTTGATTCAGTTCAGTGCCGATCAATCCACTTTATTTTGATTTATGTGAGAAAGACACATTTGAATTGCTTTTCAAAGTCTGTAATTTCTATTTTCCATACCTGGAGTGAAGTGATCCTTACATGCAACTGTTTTCTAAGATATGAGAAACACACTGTGTCGCTTCCTACATGCCACTCAATCCCACACACCGGCTACTTTAAAAGTCAAAGTGCAGCCATATCTAACCCCTGCAGTTACACTCATTTGTGGGACTTTGGAAGGCAAAGACTAAATGGCTGTATAGATCTCTATAGGTAATTCCGTGTAACCTGTCTTTAACAACCTGTATGTACAGAAGTGATGAAGGACGGCTGATGGGATGTGGCTGAGACTTCACAGACATTTATAATTTGGAACAATTTGCACTAATGTCCTTTTCCTTCTTATGTGCGCTGCAACCTCTAAGTAAGCAAACCTATTACAAGACATAACGCATTGAGATTCCTATTTTCCTTCAGTCTTTTTTTGGTATTGTTTGTTGCATCTTTTCATCAAGTTGACATCTACTGCTTTGGGTATGAATGAAATTCTGAAGTATTTCTGTTTCTGAAATATAAAATGAATAATCAAAAACAATTAAACATTACAATATTTTTTAGCTGATTCATTATTGAATGTGTTGTTTCACTACCTTAAATGTTTGATTTTTTTATCTTTAATTTACTTGAAGTCGGGACAAGTAAACGTGTTTTGCTCTCAGAATTTGGTCAGTTATTTGCAGAAACTATTTCTACTATTCCTTTCTGTTGCTTGCTCATATTTTGATTACCAGTGTTCCATCTTTCAAGTTTTACTTATGTTTACGTGCACACAAGTGTTCCAAGACTGCAAAACAGTGAGTAGAAAATTTCTGTTTAAATCACTGAATAAACTAACAGGGCTTCAAAGTAAACCTGCGAACGAGACAGAAAACAATGCTTTGATGAACCACGGGACAATTGAGTTTAATTACCTAATTACTTCAATTAATTAAAGTTTCAAAAGACCGTTAACGGAGATCGGCACATATCTACCTGCACACACCTGATGGTTCAGGGAGCCGTGTGTCGTACTTTGAAAGTCTGATCAGGTGAGGTCGTGTTCTGATTTTGTAAAATCTCTTGTGTATCAGAAGATTTGACTAATTAATAGAGGTTCCCATGCTGTTTGACCCCCGCATAATATAACCAGTCCATCCTTTACATTAGAGACTGCCGATGCAATGCACATGCTAATCCTTCTGATGAATGAGAACTATGAGGCTTTACTAAACTGAAAGGGAAATCTTCATACATTACACAAAATGCTGTTATTATTATCCCATAAATCAGAATACAAAATTTGCTTCTTTCATTTTGTGTATGTTTGTACCTCTGAGAACCTAACCTGCTGCTGTGTTGTGCATGTGTGAAAGGCAATTCTCTGGATTTTACCCAGGGGTCATGTCAGAAAACGGCTTAACACCAGCATTGCGGTCGCGTTCGCACCCCTGCACGTTAATAGAGCCCTGGTTGCACAGAAATTGCAGGCTAGTGCACATATTTAAGTATTTATGATACCCTAGCGACAGCCAGGCCGAGACGAAGTTTAAAGTGTTAGAAGTGTCTAGCCATAACGTCCAAACCACCGATGTAGTGCTTAATGGAACCATCAAGAAAATGGGACGGACTTCCATTTCTCCTATGCTCTAAAAATAAAATGCTGTAATCAAAATACCACTCAGATGGCAATTTCTTTTGCCGTCTGGATTACATGTATTCTTGTCTTCAGCAAGGACCGATACTGTCAATGCAACAGATTTCCTGTTTCTGTTTTGAGCCGAGTCTACAACTACAAAGTAGGTCTAGTGCCAAGGTCTTGCTGGTGCCTTGTGGCTATCGCATATATATTTATATTTAAGTATTACATTTTGTGATTTGTTGAATTAGTTCTTAAAGAAGCATTAAAAGCAAGGTCAGACCTTTTATACACATTTGTTTTCTGGGATTTTCCTGTGACCATGAATTATACTTCCCTGTAGGTGACAAGAGCTAAAGAACTATCATTAGTATGAAAAATTCTGAAAGGCTGATTCCCCAAAATCATTTAAACTTTATCAAAGTGAGACAATGACTTAAAGCCACTAGAAACGGCACTTGGAGAGCGCACTGTGTGTTGAATGTTAATGAGTCTGAGCTTTCATCCGCCTACATGGTGGGAGGTTTGACCGCCTAATGACTACTGAGCTTAGCAACTATCAAGTCAATACACAAACCCCCGGGATGGTGGTGCGGACATGCTGTTTGTGTGTGCTTGTATGTGCCGACGCACATGTCAATGGATAAACTCGGGAATAAAAGCCATTCTTTAATCTAACGCGCATCCAGGATGGATGAGAAGGGAAAACATTTGTGAAAGCAGGATGGGTGTCTCAACACCTCCCTCCCAGTGTCTCTAACCTCGTGTATTTGTAAAAGGTTCTTTCATCACACATGTCAACTATACCTACAGATAACTAACAGAGGATATGCACCCTTTCCTTTGTATCAAATCGTTTTTTGTCAGTCGGCTGCCATCTGCAGACACACACACGAAAAAGGAAAAAAAGCGGAGAATTAGTTGTAAATACGTCTGTTTCATCTAAAGGCGAAGGTTTTTCTTTCAGTGACTAAACGATTATTACCATATCAAGAGTTTCTGAACAAAGCCGAAGTGGTGGCAGGTTTATGCTATTTCATCCAGGGTACAATGACAGAAAAAAACAAACAGAATTTCTGGTCTAAAAGAGAGCCAACAATGAGGTAGAACAAACAAAAAGCATTTGATTCACCTAAATGAGTTCTGTGGTAGTCATCAGATGAATGTTCTCAGCTGTTGGGACATGGTTTTTGTGAAACCACATTTCGGCCTACATCTCCAAAGACCCTCCAGAATGTCACACAGAGGTGTGAAAACCCCCCAGGGACACAGGTTTTCAACTCTGGACCCCATGACCTGTGAGGTCACCGGGCCAATATAAGGCCAGGTCTCCCCCTCTTCTTTCTCTTTCTACCATCCCTTCCAAGGAGAGAAGGCTGTCGAGCCTCTTCTCCAGCTCACATCTACTCTTCCCATCCAACTCTTCGAGAGGAGCTCAAAGGTGCAGCTTCCAGCTCATCTCACCAAGGAAACCTCCTCGCACTCCAAGCTATACCAACCCTTCAAGCAGCGACGCGATTTCCTGCTGGAGAACTTCAAACAGCAACTGAACCCAACAGAATCACTAAGGCAGGAGCCACACGAACCAGCAAGACGACTTCACAAAACTGTGAAATGCACAGCAACTCTTTTTCCCCATTTCCTGGACGGGTAACACAACTGGGCTTAATAATCATACTAGGCTAAGCAAGACTGTTTATTAGATTCTGTTTGATTTGTGGGGTTGTGGAAAGGGTGTTATCGCTTTGGCCAGCCGCCATTTTGAAAGCACGCTGACTCACACACCTATCTTTGTTTAATAAGTACACTGTTAATAATTTGTGTTTTATACTTTTATATTCATAATAAATGTTTTTCTTTCACAATTATTTTTATTAATTTTGCCAACCTCTACACTGTCAAGAACTCCATATCCTTCAACTTAGATAACTATCTATTTGGTTATAGTTAATTTAATTGTTAATCAGAGTTCCAAATTTGTAGTTAGTACTTTTATGAGACTTAATCAATAAATTGGCTCTTTTCCCTTCCTTTGAAGGGTGGTGCCCTGAGGTAACTTTAATCAATTAGTCATTTAATATTATTAATAAAATATTAATTTATTTTGATAACCAAATTTATTGAATGCCGAAACGTGACACCATTTTATGGTATCACATTTAATGTATTATTGCACAACACAGAAAAGCATGGATGAGTTCAACAATGAGAGAATGAGCAAAGCGTCCTCATTCATTACTCGCGAGTGGCCTTCAGAGATCGCAGAACCGGTGCGCCATCTCCCAGCTGGGGCTGTGCATCATGGCGGTAAACTTTCCCACATGAGTTCGGAGCTTGAAATCACAAACTGTGACAAACATCTAACCAGAATGCACTGCTGTCTTTAAAGGGTAAAGACCGATCATTATTAGGAGTCGACGACATGACTGTGCATTGATTCTTGGCACTGAAAAAGGGAGAGAGGGGGAGCAACGCATTGCCTTCCATTGTGTTTACAAAACACAAACATGATATGAGAAATGAATAAAACACACAGTAGGAAAATTGGGTAAATGAATATTCATGCCCTGGCTAACAAGCACAGTTGAGTCTTAAAATGTCTTTTCACCGTCTACAGTCGTGCATTTGCTTCTCTTTGTATTCTAACTGCATTTGCCTGATTGCTTTTTCTGTTTGTGAACGGTTTGTTTGGAGAAAGGCCTTGGCATGGGGTATAAGGCATCACTTAATCCTCTGGCAATAGGAAAGAAAGGATAAGAAACAATGTGAAGGCATGGCAGAATGAGCATGCAACGATGCTTCTCAATGGTGATCACTCCGGCATTCTGTGGCACAGCATGCTCAATGGATTTTCCGGTTATACTGTATGCCTCAGTTACTGCCAAAAGCCAACCCGACTGATTTGACAAAATGTGTCATTTAAATGCGACCTTTATTGAAGATGTATGCTATTCTGGGCGGTTACAGACTTTTTTTGGATGTTTTCACCATCGCGGGTGCATTTAGGAGCCGAACAAGTTGTTGTCCAATTATCGCCGCCGAATATAAACGAGAGGCTTCACGCATTGCTTGACTTTAACCATCCATGTGAGCACAGCAAGCAACTCGGAGCCGGGACGCACCATGTGAAAAGCTGCTCGCTTATTTCACCATTCGTGTTAAAGCGCCACTTTAAAATGATCAATCGGCTGTAACCAATCCCTTACCTGTCCTGCATGTTACTGAAGCACCACTGGAGCAGCAGCTGTTCAAAGCTTCTGCTGGTAACCTTAAATATACATGTTGGTGCCACCTTCTAATAAGGTACAACTTTATGTGTTTATATGGCTAATAAATCATTGAGCAGTGATAAATAGGTCACTTATAAGCCACAAGCAGCCAAAAGCTTTTGGGTTGCCGGGCTGTAAAAGAAATTCAATACCCCGAAACAAATCCTCCTCCATGAATGTCACTTTAAAAATGTCAGTTGCTCTTTAATTAAAGTGTTCCGTCTGGAAAAGAGCTGCAGAATTTATTAACAACTTATTATTGTTGTAAATGCTCATTATTAATGGCTGACCAACATGACCAACACCAACAAGTGGAGACTTGACAGCCCATTTGAACGGAAAAGCTAACAACTAATTGCCGACATTTATTAATATGAGTATCAACAGGCAAAGCACAATTTTTTTGTAACTTTTATTAAATAATGTTTTCATAATGAATATATGGAAATTATACCACCTTTGCCAGCTATGGTTCACTGAGTACCAGTTTATTCTATTGATCCATTTTGAGTGGTAAGGACAGGGTTATAATGAAAACAGACAACAAACTGATGTTACTACAAAAGTATGTTTTATATAAAATATTCCTTAATCCCGTCCGCGGCTCTGATGCACTGTGGGACCCAACTGTTCCTGATGCATTTACAAGTGTTAGCAAATGCTCCAAATGATGGAGCTGTTTGGTTTCGGAGCAGTTCCAAAACTACCCATATTCAGAGAGGCTGCCCCCCAGCTGTATCTGCCTCCTCTGCCCTTGACGTCCATGTTCTGCATCTAATCCTCCGCTCACCCCCTCACTTTGCCTTTTGCACAACACTTGCCTCTTCACTCGCTGTCATGAGCGCCTCTGTGTGTGAACCTTACAGGTTCAGAGATCAAAGCGGGAGAGTCCCAGTGGAGATAAAGACAGAGGGAAAATTAATGTGAAGATAAAGAGTAGCTATGAAACCCCCTCCAGTCTCCATATTTAGATGTTTGTTTATGTTTATGTATTTTATTGGCAACCTTACTTCCTTCTGAGGTGCTGCACTGGTCTGGACTGTTTGAGTAACCTGACGGCTATATAGTTTAATATTTACCTACATCCCACTGCAAATTCCTTTTGTCACAAATGAAAAAACTATTTTTACAGCTGTAAACACGAAAGAAAATACTTCAAATGAGAATAAATGGCTTGAGACACAATCAGTAATTGACCTTCCTGGCCAAACAGACATAGAATAAAATGGCTGATCAGATTTTTATCAAAGCAAAGTGATTTCTACCATGTCTTTCCTCAAGGTTATCAGCCTTGTGCAGGATTTTGCATCACCATTGTGCCACTGTTTCACCAGAGAACAGAGTAAATAAAGCCGCTCATACTGCTGGATCACACCACACACATTCAAAATGTAACTCTCAGGTCCCAATATGATGACAGACTTTAATGTGATTGTCTCATATATGTCCTGAAATGTTAGATTTAATGTTATACCACAGCAACTGAATAGATATATAGACTTAATACTGTCTTGTGGTACTGTAAAGACAACTAGAACATGACACCACACGTCTTTACATTTCAAGTGGGATCAGAGTTTTCTCTTGACCTGGAGGGTTGTTATACTCGTACTTATATTTCCTTGCTGCAATATTTTTCTCACTATGACTGAGTCCGTCTCTGTTTGACAGGCGCTGTGCGGCAGATGTTTGCTGAGGAATGGGCAGGAAACAGTTGGTCTTAATTAACCTTTCTATTCTGTAGTGTCATTAATGTCAATCGGCTGCTGTCACCAGAGCTGAGCTCAGGCTGAGGAGAGGGGGTCAGGGTGCAAGTGGAGAGATGAGCAGTGTGAGGGCCGGAGAAGTAGACAAGTTAACAGTGATACGCAGACGGGAGGGTTGAAGGTCGGCGCAGAGGAAGGGAAATGTGTGTGTGTGGGGGGGTGTACAGTACTTGGAGCTAACTGTGTGAATGACAGATGAAGAGGGGGAGTTTGCGGTTGGTCCGATGTTTGCTCCAGGGCTGCTGCTCTGCGGTTTCCACGAGCGAGGCCAAACGCTGGCTGAACTTTCGGCCTACATTTTGATGAACTAAAGTTGTGTTGTAACATGTCAGAAGCTTTCTGCTATACACCACAGTGTAGTTCTGTCTTAGATCACCATGAATTAGGGCCGACAACGTTAATGGCTTTCTCAAAATGGGAGATTGAAGTGCGTGTCACTCCCCATTTAAATCAATCCATGGAGGACATATGGTAGCATTCAAATGAGGTTTTCTTCATGTGTTAATCTAACGCTATTTTTTTATTTCACAAGCTTTAATAAGAAGAAATTGTGGCATTCGCTTCACAAATACATGCAGTGTAAGAACTTAATTAACTCATTAGGACTTGAAAGGCAGTTCAAGAATTGAAGATCTTGATGAAGCTAATTGAAGCCTACAATGCAGGGGAGGCTCGGAAAAAGATATCAAAGTGATTCCAGCCTGAAATTTCCACTCACTAAAATGTCATTAAGAGGCGGCAGCTGAGGGGAAACTGTGGGAGTGAGACAGGATCTGGAGCCGCAGAAAAGGTCCAGCTGCTACAGGAGTTGATGTGCACTGGTTTCATGTGCAGCATTGAGGCACAAATAGGGTCCACGTGGAGAAGTCAGATGAGAATGTGCTCTGTGACTACAATCACCAAAGATGTGTTTGGAGAAAAAAAAAAAGAAGGAGCTACAGGGAATAATTGATTCCACTAAATATCACCAAATACTAGATGCACACGAGCTGGTCTAAAAAGCAAAGGTTTCTACAACAGGACTAACATCCAAAGCAAATCTACATTGAACTACTTCATGACACATGCAGATCTTTTCGAACAGCTCTCAAAAGCACGTGATTTCAACTTAGCTGAAAATCTGTGGGTCTTAAACATTGTGTGTGAGAGACAGAAATATAACTTGACTAATATGCAGCTCCCACTAACTGTTTATACATTGATGACATGCTAATTTCCAATGTCTGCTTGCTGCAGGGATGGCATTTACTTCACTTCATTTTCTTTCTGTATTGTTCTTATAACAATGCGGTGGAATGATAAAATAAGCTTGATGCCGAGTAGAACAGTGACATTTAACTCCGTGAAATTAGTGTTTGACACTTTACTATAAATATAACTGTAGTTAAGAAAATAATAAAACTTCCATAAGTATATATAGCTATATATCTTCATATATCACATCTGTGCCACCCAGGATACATTGGCATTGAATGTAGTCCATACCTGAGCGACAGGTTAAGCCACTTTGCCTTTTTTTGATGCTGGCAGTTATGAATAGACATGTTGCCTTCAGCGTTCTCTGGCTGTGGTAATAATAAAAGATTGATCAGCATGACAAGCTCAACAATTAATTCATGAAGTTATTTTCTGCTCCGACCCTAGTATAGCTGCAGTGTATTTTTATAAAAGCTGTGGTGGGTTGAGTCACGGGCAAATAATTTTGTTCTCTGATAAATTCAACAGAAAGGACAAGGAGGTAAGGGAGCGTTCAACAGAGCCACAGTCACTCAAAGGAAGGGCAACACGAGCAGAAGTTAGTGACACACGTCTGAAACCGTCACTGGTATAGTCTACACCTGATCTGCTCTAAAGTTAAACCGGGTCGATTTATCATGGAGTTGAAAAAAGTAAATTATCTGATACAGAAGTTCCTGTAGCGCTGGTGGTGCTAAATCACAGCGGGCCTGTATGCAGAATTTAAATCTAGGCTCATCTGCATAAAAGTGGCTGGTGATAATGTTGTTTTCCAAAGTCGGGTTAAGAGGCATCAATTACTCCGCTGCAGTGATGACCCCCACGGAAATTGTTACTGGTTACCAATGTTTTTTAATAAGCTATAAAGGAAGCACATTCCCGCTACTCAGTTTGCACGTTTGATTGATTTTTATTAGTGTTTCATGCCTCACCGGTGTTTCACTCATGTTCTGTGATAAACACCCTTTTTTTTTTGTTGTTGTTGATTATACATCTCTTTCCCAACAAGGGAAAGCCTAAAGCCGAGCATGCTCTCTAAATCCTGACATATACGAAGATGGATGGTAACGAACAGCCTTTACGTGGCTGTAAAGTATGCAGCTGCATGGAGTGCCCTCTCCTTCTGGCAAGTCATTAAGAGTGCATCATTGGAGTCTTCTCTCACACCTGGAGAAGCAGGTGCAGGGCCTCGACCTCGTAATGGAGTACAAGGTGAGCGCGAGTAGAAGACAACTCCCTGTTTGGCCCGTCTGGTATGCAGCAGTAGTTGTACGAGTGTGTGTGTGGAAGTTTGTGTGCAGCACTTTTGAACATCAAAACTTTGCTGTTAAAATTTGACAGCAGGAAATGTGATTACACAGCAGCGCGGAACTCATGCAGCTTGAAATCTTCTTTCGTATAAAATATTGACGATACACATCTTGTCCAACCAATCAGGTGATAACACGTGTTTGTAGTGCCTCTCATACAGGGACGATGGAGGTCAGTCAGAGTTTTGAGATGCTATACAATGACGTCATATGAAATTCAGAGCAGCAAGGCAACATTCCTGATTTGAAAAACATTTTACACTGGTTTAGAACATTTAAAAACACAGCAAATGCATTTCAAAGTAGCTGTACAAATAGTGCGTATGGTTTTGTGTATATTCAGGTGTACATAGAGACATCAGAGGTTGAATGACCCACTTTTATACTTATACCTGCTACGACACCTTGTACATGGGCATCAGATACTCGGAATACACTTAATGAAAGCAAATATTCAAGAAAATAATAATGGGTGGATGTTATAGTTACTATTACCACTACCGAGTTGTTTTATTAATTGATTTGTGTTATAAACATGTTACCTTCACTCCCTTGCCACCTCAGCACCTCTACTTTCAGCATCATTGTGCTCGTAGAACTACACATGTTTAATTTGTGTTAGCGTAATAAGATCTAATTCAATATACTGACTCAGTGGAACTCTTTTCACAGTGCAGCGGTTAGCACTGTCATGTCACAGCAAGAAGGCTGAAGACCAACTGTGTGGAGATTTCCCTGTGTGTCCTCAAGCTCAGTTTGTTTGGATGCATAAACCGAAAAAGCCAGGTAACGTTATCTTTCTTGTTAGCAAAGCTACGGATTTATACTGTTCTTTCACTTTAGTTTTGTAAAATAAATCTAAACAACTCTTGCCAGGATTCATTCCTTAGTCTTCGGATGCTGTTTGTATTCATATTGTTTTTGCATTAGCTATGAGGAGTGTCCATTTTCAGGGAGCATAAGAAATTCTGGATCCCGCCATTGTGTCGTTGCCTGAACAATGTGCATGAATTTGGGGGGCGGAGCTCCTGAAGCAGCACTATGGCGAGCGACATCCAGTCTTTCTCCCCATCAGTTAACACCATCTTTAAGGGAGGATCTGTCACAATCTGCTTCCTCTGCTCCACTCGGCTGTCGTCATCAGACCCTCCTCAGTTCTCCCAGGCCATGTTCTCTCCCCAGACCTGGCATCCTCCTTCTGCCCACCAGATGTCCCCTTACCTTATTTTCCCATTTCCATCTGCCCACTGGTTCTCTATCCTCGATCACCCATGCTTCCCCACCCACACCTGAACCCAGTTCCCTCATGACTTAAGCCAATACTTACACCTGCCTCCGCACCAACTCCTTGTCATGTTCCTGAGGGTTTTCCCCAGGACATCTGCTACCTGTTCCCAGTATTTCCTTCTGTCTACCTGCCTCCTGTATCCTGTTGACTATTCCTGTCAGCTCTGCGGTCTGATTATCTACCTGTCTGCCTCTAAGCCTGTTTACTTTTATTAAAAGCTTCTGCAGCGCATCAGTCTGTCTCGCGCCTCTACGTCTGGGTCCTTCCTGTCAGTGCAGACACCAGCCACTGTAACAGGCTGGTATTAAAGTAACTAATTTGCATTGTTGAGCACCAGACCACTCTGCTGAATACATAGTTCATCAGAGAGATAATGACTCAGTTAAAGAAACCGCACGACAAGATGGTGTCACATTTTACTGTGTGTCATAAAATGAATCCAGAGCATAGATCGAGTTCTTCTGAAACAGGGCACTCCTGTGAGGACAGATTTAGAAAACTAGGTTTGATTGTCATTGTAATGGCAGTTGAAGCATCTCTTTGACATTGGTTGACGCCCTTAAGGATTAAACGCGATTCTGTTTGTGTGTGTATACCTGTTTATATATTCACTATGCCAGGTTTGCTTAAGTGCTTCCTTGGCAGCTACGTGTGTGTTGATGAGTGGGACAGAGCGAGAGAAGAGAGCGACAGATAATAGTTTTCACCTTATTTTATAATCGTCATTACCCCAGCCTGAGGATACGTTTCTCGCGTGGCTGTTGCATTGAGCGAACCCTCCCGATCGTCCACTATCCTGACATGAATATAAAGCAGCAGGCCCCATGTCTGTAACCTCAAGCCAGCCATTTACCATGGCATCTGTGAGGGTAATGGGAGAGGACAAGGCGGGGGGTGGGGAGGTGACACTCATTGCATGTACCTCGGGCTATGGCGGGCATGCCTGAAGAGGTATGTGAAAGTGAACTGATTTGGGCTGCTAAGACTAGCGACCGTCCGTCACACCGGCGGTAAAGTAAATTTGAGAGAAATGAGCCCTTATAGATAGTGTATTGGTCCTGACTGCAGGCAGTCAGCATCCATTTATGGTAATGGTGAGACACACAAGCAGAACCCGAGGCAGGCACCTTGGTTTATTTCCTCATTTCTTTCCCCATTGCAGCACTGTGTCTCTGTGTTAAACTACTCTTAAATTCTTCTCCTTATCTTTATTCCTTTTCCAAGGTCTGACCAGCTTTTAGTTAAACATGAGTCCGGTGAGTGCAAGACTTTTTAATCACTCCGTGCCTCCGAAAAATGTCATGTTTCCTCTTTATTTATTTTTTAACTGTACGTCCACTGTTTTAGAGTCGTGTTTGATTTATGCCTGTCGTTGACTCAATCTGATCTGAATACCACAATGTTATAACACGACCCTGGGTTAACATTATAAGTTAATATTTCATTCCCCCTGCTGTAACTTTGGTCATTGAGACAGTGTTGATAGGCCATTACCAGTGAGTGATGGAGTGATTGCTAATGAGGAGGATCAAGTATGCACCCAAGCCCTGTTTGATGAAGTGTGATAGAAAAAGGAAGAAATTGTCCTAATGCAAGTGTGTGATTGAGTTAGAAAAGACATCATCATCTTCAGGTGAGGGATGATTATAGATTACCCCCCATTATTTTACTATTGTGGAGGCTTTTTAGGAGTGAGATTTTTCATGTTGTCCATTTCACTTCCCCTTACGGTTAATTAGGGGCTCAAGGTGCTTGAGGAGACGGGGCTCCGGTAATTTCCAGACATATTCAAACATACTCAGGTGTTCATTATCTGTATTTCAAAAACTAGTGTGTCAAGAGACAGGATGGGACAAGTTGGTATCGTCATTTGGATGATGACTTAACCATTGTGTCTTTCCATCTCATCTGCTTAACACCACTATAGAAACTGAATAATCTTTCAAATGCAGGTGTATTGCTCATATTGCGAGACAGGCTGGCACAAAAAGTAGGACAGATATTTCTGGAAAGAATGTGTCCACGCACACACGTACTAAACCCACAATGTTTGTGTTGCATTCGCAGCTAAATTACACAAGTAGTGACCTCACCATTTTCTTTCTTCATAAACAGCCACTTAGCTTGATTGCCGCTCGCAGACCCATCAAACGCCTTTTCCACAGCAGCACCTCGCTCCTCCAACGCGACGCTGTCTGGAAGATTAAATGTACGGATCACAGTTTCCCGGGCCAGACCACCTGAGTGGCAACGAGTCGGGATAGCGTCAACTCCCTATCTGGGCCATGCCACAGCACACAGACCAGCGGGGAGTTGATCAGTCTGCAAGCAAGGCATTAATCTGCTGTGACACACTGACTCTCTCCCCTTGGAGGACGTCCGGCACTGGGAAGCCGTCCAACAGCAGTGTCCATTGCTGCTAGAGTAATGCAGGGTGTCAGAGGAGCTGGCATGGAGAGAGGGACGGGGCTTGAAGAGATGGAGGTGAACGGAGAGGAATGCTGAGATGCTGGATCAGCAGAAGGGAAGAAGAGGGATATGGGAAGGAGTATAGGAGGGATGGAATATGGCATAGGGCAGATAAGGACTATAACTTAGTTGAAAAAGAAGCTGAGTTAAGCTGCAATAGGAGTGAAATCTTCATCGGCTGCTCCTGTGAGAATCATATATCTTTTCAGAATGATGTTCAGTCATCGGGCAGTATCCGTATGCCACACAAGCAGATAAAAAACATCCTTTTTCATAAAGACTTTTGTGGAATGTCTTTATTCTCCGATTTGTTGACTTTTCTGCATAGTTGAACTATAACACATGAATTAATAATAACACTGTATCAATTCACATTCTAGGAATACTGTGCCAATTCAGTATGACACTGAAGTGATGAACCCACAGAGAAAATATCTTCTGAACCTGGTGCTTCCTGAGGTATGGAGGCTTTTATAGTGAGTCTCACACTCACTGTAGATAAATTGTTCTTGTATTCAGCTGTTTAAAATGTAGAAAAGCTGAAAAAAACATGATTTATGATGGCAATAGAAGGATTTTAGAGTTTATTAAAGATAAGAACATTCCAGCATACTTCTGAGTTTACGTGGGATCATTCCATGCAGTATTTCAGTCAGTGCAGATTCCTCATGACAAGAATATTAACTTATACAGCATGAGTAACTCTGTGAAACAACCTGTTTCCCTGTCAAACATTCAAACAAACTCTACAATAAGTTTCAATAGTTCCTAAATCACATCTGCTCTAAAATGTAGATTTATTATGAAAAGATAATTTTACAAATTGAAGATATTTGGTGTCTGACTGATTGCAGAGGAAGAGCTGAGAGCAGTGAATGAGATATTTAGCAAAACCCCAGTGAACCTGTGATGGCATTTTTCTCTAACATCACAGCTGAAATAAATACACAAGATCATTGTGTTTTAAAATTTGCCATGGATAATAGAATATAAATCATACTGAGCACTTAAACCACAGTGGGTACACACTGTAAATGGTGATTACTTTCACTCAAACTTAAATTGAAAAAGTACAAATATCCTACAACTGGTTTAAATATGTAAACAGGTGTGAGTCAATATAAGACAATATATCTATTTACTGAGTATAAGTTGGGAAAAGGTCCCAAGTCAGTTGTGGTGTTTTAATGAAATGCTGTGTTAAGTGGTTGGATAAATCAAATAGCTCTCGTCTCTCGAGTCCCTTCTTCCTCCACCGCCCAGTTTGTCTCCGAGGAATGCAGAACATCAGCATCAAAGCAGAAATTACATTAATCTCTGATGTTGAACTTTATTCCAGAAAATTCCTTTCATATGAAAATGCATAAGGAGTTCCAGTGCTTCTCTGCATTCTAATCGCCTCCAGTTTACGTAATCAGTGTCCTCCACTGGTGCGGGGACATTAGAGGGAGGGCGGGAGCGTAATGGACTAATACATATGCCATGCAGGGGATCAGGTGCAGGGGAGTCATGGTTGGTGCACTTCCCCAGAGCTCGGAAGACAAAGGCTGGAGGCCTGCCCCACAAATGTCAGAGAAAGCACCTGCTGCCATGAATAACGACAGAGATAACAGAGACAGGACACGTGCCCACCTGCTGGGAGGGCACGCACAGGCCACTGTGCTCCGCAGAAGAGTGAGGAGTCAGGAAAACAGTAAACACATATCCATAGAGGGGTGGTTAATTACCACAACTTGAATTGTAACAAAGGAAGGATGTAATAGTTTAAAGAGGTTGGTACATCATTGCTTTTTAAATTTCTACAAGGTATTTTTTCCTCCAGTTTGTCCTTTACTATTATTAGAAACAGTCCCACTAATAGGGAGGTTGTCAAATTCATTGTGAAGGGTGTTGGACTAATTTAATATTGTCCGGGTCTGTCTCCGAACCTGTTGGGACTACAGCTGTCTGAGCGTTCTTTGAGGTAATCCAGTGATTTTACAGCACCTGCTGTATAATTATTAGCTATTTCTAATAGTCAAGCAGTTAAGGGGCTGGGAAATAAAATTTAAACAACTCAAAGATAAGGACGGAAAAGAATAGAAATCCAATTATGAGTTTGGTTTGGTTCTGGCAAATGAAATTAATTCACAATCTTCTTGTACTAATTTCTCCTAGGAGTGTCAAATCCCCTGTTGGTGAAAAAGTGACTTAAAATATATAAAAAAACAAATAACATTTTTGTGAGACATGACCTTTTGATTTAATAATTGGATATCTATAATTCAATAATATAATATATAATATTATACTGTATAATAAAATGGAAACTGAACAAAGTACAATTTAATATATTATATATATTCAGCAATGCTTTTTCAAAACCATTATTTTTCTGGCTCTAGATAACAATAACCAAGAAACACATTTTGATTTAGGCTTTGTTTAATTATCTCAATACAGTCATAATTTGTATCTTGGTGTTTAGGCAAAAATGTGAACATGCTCCAAAGTTCAGAAGACACACCTCTCATACTCTCGCTTGCTGCAGAACCTCTTTTCAGCCTCTGTCTGAAATAGTTTTAGCTCCTGCCTCTTTAAGGCCTCCTTAGTAAAGCCATGTCTGCTCTGATAGGCCAACTGGCCCCCTCTGTTGAGGGTGGTCGGGTAGCTTTACCTGGATCTGTTAAGGGATGTGCGAGAGGAGCAGCCAGGCTTACTAACGTGGGCCGACATCTTTTCTTGTATGTAAAGAAGAAATATTTCTTCTTTAAAAGTACCGTGACTTAAACTATGTGGACAATATTCATTTTCATGTCTTATTTCACCATGCATTGCTTTGTCTGCCGAGGCATGGAGAGAGGGAGGGCTAATGGTGATATGTTTGGCAGAGGAGGTGATATTTTACACAGGCGCCACTACAGTCCTCCCTCTATACTGCTAATCTACCACCAGAGTCTTCCCACTATATGTATTTCCATCAAAAATAGCAATACCCTACTCTTGCCTGTAATCTCTCCTGACAGAATCCCTGTTGTGAAGGACGATTATGTGTGACTGTCTTTGCTTAAAGGGCGGGACCACTCCTGACAGTCAGTGACTTGAATAGCAATTTAGTTGGAACATGCATACATGAACTGCGGTAAACACAACTTAATCTATTACACAAGCCAAGTGCATCTACAAACTGATTTATCCACTGCGACACTGCACCAACTGTAGAATTGAGAGCTGAATGTTAAATTACATGTTGCATGAGAGTGTGGGTGAAAATATAAAGCTCTCTCTTCACTCTCTGTTGTGTCTGTTGTTGCAGCCGGACACTTAAATGAATTGTACCGAGAATATAAAAGAAGGATGTGCTCGCTCAATAAACTACAATAGCAAAACCTTAAGTACACCTGGCTGCATTGGGGTATTGCTTTGAAATCTATCTTAGTACAGAAGGTCAAAGAAATAAATTGGATTGTGAAACACAAGTAGAATGAAGCACAAGGAAGTCTGGAGATGCAGAAAAAAACCCTCCAGTGTTGTATGTAGTAAATGAGGAAAGAGTAACAATAAAAACGATGTGGGGTCCTTGTCCGAGTCTCGGTGACTGGCTCAGATGATCCTGAACATGTCCTTTTGCTTGTACCTTGATGACATTCAGAAAACCATGTCCTTGCTCAGTTAAAGGTACAGTCTGCGATTCTAATCCAATACAGTTCTTGTCAAAGTCAGTGAATGTCTCCTCACACTTCAGTTGCTGCTCATTCTGTGTGAGCAGTGTAAAACATATATTGTGTTTGTACACAGCCCTGGTTCTGTGAACGGGAGAGAAACAAAGCGGCTCAGATCCAGGCACACACCACCACCACCAGTAGCGGGGGGGTTGGGGCTATGATTTCGAGCAGACAGATAGGTCCAGTAATGAGACTGACAGGGCCAGTAAAACTTTATGGATGTTTTGACGGATCAGCGATGCTGAAGGTCCACCTGTCCACTGATACACCAGCACGCCGGGATTCATCTGGGTAGTCACGGTGGTCAGTCCAACTATAGCGGGGGAGACCTCCGAGAGTTGAAAAGCATGAAGATGGATACAGAGGGATATAGCTGCAGGAGAGCTGTGTGAAACTGTCATTTTCTCTCTGCTTATTAGCTTTTGCAGCAGCGACTGTACCATAAAGTTTTTAAGGCCATTACCTTGGCAACTTTTATGTAACATCACCTGAAGCTTCATCAGAGATATTTACCCAACCAAAGACAATTAAATCAAACAGTGAAGATCCGAAAAACAAATAAAAGACACGAAATCTCTGAGAGGTAGAAATTGTAATTTCAGGCAGTGCATTTCATCCTTCGCTTGTCCATCCTATTTAACTACCTCCACCTCGCCTGTCAGGCCCGTTAAAACACCAGGAAGGGTTTGTTTATTTTTAATATCTGCCTGGCACGAGCGGGTGGTAGGTTGATGGCAGCTCAATCCTCATTTGGGAGAATACTTGTTTACCCATAATTTAGGTGCAGCACTCTGATTTCCATTACTGCTGCACATATGCACTTGACTCGGTGACTTGAGTGACTGTACGGGTGGTTGGCACTTCATATTCACTACAAACTTTGCAAATGCAGCCTGATGCCGAAGACAGATCGGGGTGCAGAGGGCACAAGGGGCACCATAAATCAACATCTTTGTGAGCTGCCACATTTCGTTTGGCCTGATGTTTACTCCCAATCCCAAAGGCGCTGGATGCAGATCTCACAGCACTTGTCCTGCCTCATGACAGTGGGCGTGATTGTATGTTTCACAACAACACGGCTCAGAGAAACACATTCTGTCATGTTGTTCTTGCTTTGTTGTTTACAACCTACATTGCATTAAATGGACTTATACTGACGTTCTGGCCTGTCCAGCAACAGTAACATTGCAGCCACAGCACAAACTAAAGTATATTACTTGTTGTAATGTGTCCAATTACAAACTTATTAATTGCTGTTTGCATAAATTATATGTTAATATCTGGAATCCACATGTGATCAGATTGGATAAGTTGGTATACATTTCAGTAAAAAGCAGAAGCGTGAACATTTGCTCACAATTCAAATTAATTCACCAAAAGTGTTTGTCATCCACTTAATTTGGCCTTGACAAGGTAATTGCTAATTGTTTCTTGGAAGACAGCACTTTTCAAACTATCCATGCAGCCTAATCGATTTCTCTCATTTACTGATGTGCTTTGTCCAAACCTGCCTTCTAAACATCCCTCTGTTGCTAGTAAAGCTAACGCATTTGTGCCACTCACAAGCAACGAGGGCGAACATCGCCGCGAGCAACACCGCAGACAGCAACCCCAAAACGTCAAACTCCTACACAAACACCATGGTTCTGACATCCTCACGCCAAATTACCCAAAACTTAATTAAAAAAAAAGAACATGCCTGTGGTTATAGCCTGTGTTTGGTGCAAATCAATCAGCAACCACATTTCTTTTTCTTTTTCTATGTGTGAATAACCTTTGCAGCAGTTGTTGCCAGACACAAAATCAAAGCCTTTATCCTTTTCACTGTTGCCGTACATGGACCAGAAATACGAGGTGACCATTTGAGAGCAGCCTTTCTTGACAGGTGTCCCCTGTTTCCTTAACCCTAGCATTTGGCCTGCAGTCGGTTTAAAGATCTACAGCCTGCAGTGTTTGGGCCATGTGCCACAAATAATATAACCATGCACAATTAATTATAAGGTAGTGTTTTTTTATTTGATTTATCTTTACTGTTTTGAGACTGTGTTGTTTTTTTCTGCTCTTGTTATGTCAGCACCTGACAGTCTGAGCCTGGTAAGAGGCTCTTTCACCCTGAAGCATGTGCTAAACTAAAACTACACAGTATTCGGTCCACAGATGACGGAACAGCATGTGCACTCACGATCTCCGCACATACGTCTTCATCCCAGCTGTAAATTATGGATTGTGGTTCAGGATCCAAGGGAGCTGATGGACACTGTGGCACCACGGCTACGGTGACATATAGAGCACAGTTAGTGCCAACTCATCTTTGATTTGAATAACAACAGGAGAGAGAGAGACCTGGTTCTCTATCCTTACGGTACGTAAGATGGTAATTTACTGCACAGATTTACTATTGCTTGTACACGAGGCTACACCTACATGCATTTATTAATGCTTAATCACTTACTGTATCACTTATATTAATGTTTCATTCAGGGGAAGTTTTGGAAGCCATTTAAAGGTGAAGAGCTCAAGTGGGGTTTAAAAAATATATTTTTGCTTCCGAATGGTCCATTAGGGAAAATCTGTATTCATCAATTTAAAATACAGTTAGGTCCCTTAAACTATGACTTCTCTTTTTAAATGTTGATGGAGGTCAGCTTCAGTTCCTGTTTTGCAAATTCAAATCTGTCAAGCATAGGGTGACATTTTTGCTCAGTAGGCACAACACTTTTTTAATGCTGTCAATCTCTTTTAATACTTTTCTTTAAATTACAGTCTGTCAAGCTGATGACCGATTCAATTACAGCACCTTTTTTTTTTGTTTTTCTTAATTTTGTTGTAATTGTAGTAGCTGTAACAGGCTAAAAGTTCCGTCGGTTCTAGGTGCCAACCTCATTTGGGACCTGAGCGACCATTTAGGGTTGGACCGCGATTTAAAGCCTCAAAGTGCAGTCAGTGAATGCACCCTAGCTCTTTGTCATGAGGAATTAGCGGCAGCTTGTTTAATGTCTTTCTATTATGATGATGTGAATCGTAATTACAATCATGGTAATGATGATTAAAATGTGAATGCCTCCAAGGTAAAACAAAACCAGAAAGCGCTTGTAAATGAATTGTTTTTTAAATGATCAACTGCCAACTATTGGAACGGTAGCTACGGTAAAGAGTGATTAGCTTTTGTTCGATCAATGTGAGAAGACACCTGTGAGTGTAGCGTCCCGTCAGCCTTTCTCTCTGCTCTCTGAGCTCGCCATAGTCGATGCCATCTCCGTTACAAAGCTTGTTTCCATGTTCCTTAAAGAGAACAAATGGCTGCAGTGCCCATTCTCAGGGCGGCATTGTGTTTACGGATTCAGCTGGTGACCTAAACAACATGTTGACAGTCATCGAGGTTGACTAGTGCTGGGCCGTCTGTGCCCAGCAGTTGTTTTGTTATGTATGGGTCGACTTATGAAACATTCATTTGAATTATACTTTAACACCATGAAGGGGGATTGCTGCTTTGAATCTTTGGATTGAATTTCATATTTTCTCAAGCTGTGCAGGTGTTTGACTTTTCTCCGAACCAACATATTTTGGGACAAGCAGTTTGAAATATTCACAAACACGCGGAGAGAGGGAAAAAATGGTTCCACCAGACAGCACAATAGATGTGCCCATTTTTTGGGGCACTTGGAATGTTGTGGGAGATGCCAGGATTCACCACTGAGCTATTTCCCCGTGTCGACACACATCAAGTCGGCAAGAAAGCCGCAATTTTATCTCATTTGCTCCTGGCACATCAGAAATACTGTCCTACTGCTCGTGTCTGCATGGTGTGTCCATTGTGTGCTGCACTGAGGCATCAAATCACAGTACGTGGATCGAAGGATATAAAACCCCAGTTTTATACAATACATTATTTCAGATCAGCTGCCGAACAAACCTCTCACTTCTACATGACAAAAATGGTTGTGGACACTAATCCGAAGATAAACAATGCCTCCAACATCCGGTGGTGGACATGGTGGTACATGTACACAGAAATTGTACTTCGGTACAGTAACGAAGTAAATGTACTTTGTTACATCCCACTACTACTTACATCTACTGATCTATTTAACAAATTAATAATTAAAGATAATTATATTATTTCTCCTCAATGAAGGCAGCATAAGTCTTTTTTGACTGAAACAGGCATCACCCTCTGCTAGTCTCTATTCCTTCATGTCTTTTGAGCCATGATGCTGATCACTGACAAGATGTCTGTGGCCCAGTTGCATGAGATGCACAGGCTTGTTATGTGGTTCATCCCAGTTTGTGATACCAACATATAGTAGGTAAAAGTACTGTATTTATTGCAGGGACTGTTTGAATTGTATTCTACACTCTCAGCTTTATTTATTTGGGCATCTTCTCCCTGCATGTCTGTCTTATCCTGAAATTCCACAAATAACTGTGAAGACATTTGTTGGCTGTCTCTGGTTGAATCGCATTAGTCAGCCTTGATAGTTGTCAGCAGAATATTAAACACACACCAGGAATCCAGGCAGGCCCAATGTGGCAGTAAAACCTGCCATTAAAGGGTCATTCCAGAGTTTAAAGAGCACCAGTCCACCAGGCTGGAGGAGGTGCAGGTGGCACAGTGGAAATTTGCAATAATCTGGGAAATTGCATGAAGAGGCCAGGGCAGCAGCACTGCCAAAGAGTTAGTCGCAGCTGGCCAGGAGGACAATAACCCACCAGTTAATCTCTTTTATGTGCGAGCCAGGAACACTTCCAGTCCGAATCATAGACTGACCCACCATCCAGTCACAAGGTTACCAGGGTCTTTCACTGACCCCAGGAGCCGTATTCACACACATGCTGAGAGTACTCTTAGAAAAGCTCTTTACAGCCTAAATGCTCGGAGCTTCAGAATGATTGGAGAAAAGTTTTCACAGCAGCTCCGAGCAAAGGAAGGACAGAAACCTTTACCCTACTGGGGGTTTGTGGTTGACCCCTTTGCTGGGTAAGATAGATTGATTAATAATAATGATATCTTTGTGGTAACTGGCACACGAGGACCAGTGGAATTTAAGGGCCATCATAGAATCCACTCTCTAAAGACATGGTGTAATTATAAATAGCCCATTTTACATAATGGACCTCTCTGTGGAACAACACAAGGATCTCTCTGCTCACATGCCAATAGCAGTTTTAATTATTTGCTTACAGTTATTTACCATGCTGGTAATATTAGTTATAAGCATGCTAATTGTACTTAATCTGTTAGCAATCACAGACACTGATAAAGTGTGTTGATATCTGTTTTATTTATATACACAGCAGCACTTGATGGCATGTGAATCTATCATAAACCAAAGGAATTGAAAGAACCAAAAAACAAAACAAATGGACAAACAACTTGTGTTTAGCTCAATTAGTGGATGAGCATAAAAGCAATTTAATAGAAACATTTAACACTGGTCTTACAGCACAAGCAAAGAGGCAGATGTGGGAAATTATAGAGCAACAGAATAACACATCATTGCCTCTGCTTGTGCACATCGAGGAGTGGTAAAGTATCTGATGAAGTGATGCACAAGCAACATCACTCACTTACAATCTAAAATAACTTAATCAAGCATTTTCTCCAAAGTAACGCTTTACCTTTAGGGCCCTCTTAAGTGCTAAGACTCTGTAAATAACTTTTATTGTCACCTAGCCATAAAGAATTCTTAGAAAACATCAGAATTTCCTGAAAGCAACTATTTGTACGAGAAAGCGTAATGAAAACAACCTCATGATGTCTTATAGACAAAAGATCCTAGATCTCGATCTACTGGGGCAAGGGCCTGTATTCTTAAGTATTATTTGCACATAACTTTTGACTGTTCAAATTGAAGAAATTATAATATAATGCGTTCCTTTTGAAAATAACAAACTGGATCTAATCACATCTACCACCACTGTCTGACAATGATTGGAATTTGGCAGCTCAAGATTGCCCCCTTCACGTTGGCATTATAAAATATTTAAGAATTAATATTTCTTGGCTGTCGGAGCTCTTCATCCTCAATTACACTCCTTTGCTAAAAGAAAAGGACGACTGCAAACGCTGAACCAAGCACCCACACACTCTCAAGTGCAACAGCTAAAATGAAAACCTTACCTCAGATTAATCATTTGTTTTCAGTGCTTCCCACCATTCCCACTGACAAATGGTTCAAAGCACTTGGCTCATTAACTACTCAATTTTACTGGGAAAAACGAGAAAATCTCAACTCCGACGTTAAAAAATGGAAATATGAATGGTGGCCCCGGAGCACCAAATGCTTTCCGATATGTCTTGGCTAATCAACTACAGTATTCATTCAAACTTAATGATAATAATCTTGGTCAATCTACCTACAGAAGAGGAAGAAGGGAAATAGGTTCCACAAATAATTAGCTCCTCCCAAGGGTCTGGAGCAGCATTGTAATCAAGAGAGAACATAATTAGTGTGTTTTTCCACTTCCACCTGATTTCTGCCTGTAGTTCCATTTAGAAACCCTTGCTGCCTAGCATCCGACAACTGCTTTTCTTGTTCAAGTATAAGGTTATGATGAAGGGTAAATGGCAAATAGAATGCATTTTGTATAGCACTTTTCTCTTCCACCACTTAAAGTGCTTTACACCATATGAGACATCCACCCTTATACACACGTTCATGCAGCGCTACTGTATGGTGCCATTATGCACCATTCACACACTGACGGAACAGCCTTAGTTCAGTATCCTGCCTAAGGACACTTAAGCATGCAGGCTGTAGGCACTGGGGATCAAACCACCAACCTTCCCATCTGAGAGGGGATGACCCGCTCTACCTTCTGAGACACAGCTGCAAAGGGAAACTAGAACAATAAGATCAACAGAAGAACACTGTTTTGTTTTTCTGCAATTTATCCTCTATGCCTTAGACTTGAGTGTGTTCAATTTAATCTGGTGTGTCCTTCTGTTGTAATGTATGTACTATGCAACTGTAACAACACGGCTGTGTGTAGAATTGTGTATTGTACAAAATTCTAATCAGGAGACTAGGGTTTAAAAAACAGATTTCTTCCATATGCATCATGATCTTCTCATCACGCCTCTCTTCAAGATGGTGCCACAGAGGCAACGAAGCAATTAAACCGTGAGCCAGTTTATTAATATGCACATCTGTTGGTGCGGTCCATTCTGTCTGTTTAGCACCATGGCCTACAGCCTTCATTCCCTGTCACTCTTCCCATCCGTCTTCTTTTCCTGAGGCACTGAACTCCCCACAACGCAGGCTTTTCCTCCTTACAGCTGCCGCACAGAATCCTTCCCCCGTTTGGACACCAGGGGGTATTTGTTTCTCCATACCTGTAAAACTGAACCAATTATTGTATTCTATGGTATTCGATCATGCAAATTCTTGACTGTGTTTTATTCGAAGGGCGTTTTAGGTTTCAAGCAAGTCAATTGCATTATTGAAGACAGGCTATAAAAGTTAGATGCCTCTACATGTAGTTTTTTTGCATTGCCTTCCTCTGTCCCCACTTCCATATAGCTACACTGAGATTTTTCTTTTTTTAGTCACACAGACACTGTATGAAAATAACTCTGATGAACCCTGTGACACCAAACACAAGAACTTTATTTTTGTCCAATGATGTAACCAGATGCCGGCAAATAATGAAAAAGAAATACATAAAAACACAAGTACCAGATCTATTTTTGCATAAATTAGCCTATTCGTAAAACCTGGTATTACTGCCAATCTGTTTCCATGTGCCAGCTGATATAAAATGCCACAGTTCCTCTCCCCTGGCATCATGTTAAAATCGGCAAAGCAAACATTGATGTTGTCTGGCCCAAGAGGAAGAGCAAACAGATGTGGGGGGGGGGGGAACTGCAGTGCCAGTAGGATCATGGGGGTGTGACAGTAAGGTGTAGCAAGAAGACGGCAGCGGGCAATAGACCAAGACATCTCTTGAGGGGAGCTGTAGCGGGCGAACAAAGGCTTGAAAGTATAACCCCCTTGTGAAGATCTGACTTTGAATGTAACATAAGCAAGATCTCGGCATCTTTTTAATATAAAGACTAATGATGGAGAGTTGAAAGTTTTGTCATCGGTGTAACCAGAAACACTACAAAAGGAGTCTTGAATTCTTCAAAAAGGTTTATGCACATACACACAGTTTTGACCTTTGTTGATTTAGGATGTTTCTAAATCAGGGGCCAATTATATGTACTCAACAATATAATATAAATATATAACACAGTTCAGTAAGGTGCATATTTAAGTCATTCCTTGTTTACTGTTAGCTTTCAAAGTCACATATCACTGAATATTTTCAGAAAATGTTTGCTTGTTCGTGTCCATAGTGTTCTTCAAAAGGCTTAGAAAATAGAAATTCTTCATAAATTGACATTACTGTTAGTATTCTTAGTGAGGGACATTTTTATAGACTATACCAACAGGACAGGGGCCAATCAGATTTCAGTCGGGGCCATTGCCCCCTTGGATCTGTCCCTATAGGTTACATGCAAATATTATCCTGTAGACTCCAGTAATTTAATATGCTATTAATGTGGCAAAAACACATTAAGATGAGGAGGTTTCGACACTGTGAGGCCTGGTGGGTTTTGTGAATGTCCTAATCATTTCCATACAACATGTTGCAAACCTTTATAGATGCAGCTAATTACATGCCAGGCTCCATGTACAATCCAACCTGCAATTATGAGGTGTTATCTGTGTCCTGAAAAATGTCTCACCTCATGAACCAGCTGTTCAAGGCTCATTCCCGGTTCAGAGCAGAAACCGAGCCCAGCTAATGTGAAATGGATAGAAGGCTGTAATTGTGAGCCGCGTTCCAGCTGGCATGTTGCCCTGGAAGAAGACACATCCCCTGCCCCTGTTTGGGTCCGTTACCAGATCTGCCTGTTTCCTCTCTGCACATAGCTAAACATTTAACCTCTTCACCGACTTTTGTGTTGTGAAATAAATTCTGGGCATCGCTAGAACGGCAGTGGCGCCACTCCAGGCAGGATCAGTGGCTGCCGCTCGTGCTCACAGAGCAGTAAGAACTAAGGGCTGCCACTCTTTGATGGCACAGGAGCTCTAGGGGACGGAGGGCACATTGACACAGGGACAGATTTTCTTCTCTTTTTTTTCTGTCATGGCACAGACCAGCAAAACAAGTCTGAAGTTTCCTGCTCTCTGCATGTGTGTGAAGCCCCAGAATGTAACACGTTCTCCCAATGTGACCTTCCAAGTAAACACTTCCAAAAAATGTACTTTTGTGCTCGAACGACATCTTGGTGCTAATGCATTTCAGGAGTTTGCTTTCCGGCCATAATTATAATCTCAACATATGATGTATGAAAAAAACCCACTCATGTAGGAAAACTATGCATTTGTACACGATGTACTGCAGAAATCTAGTGCTGAGACATGCAGTACATCAAGCACTTCTTTGTGTGTGTATTTATGTATGGATGGTGTGATGAACATTGACTATATCTTAGCTCTCCGGTGTTATGGACTTGGTAATGGTTATGAGTAATGTGCCCGATTTCAGATCTGTTTTGTCTGTATTTCATACTTGAATTCACCTCATGTTTAATCTGTCTCCACACTCAAGAGAGCTGGCACAAGTTGGCAGTGGCTGCAACACAGCTCTCCTCACTTTAGGAAACAACAGTGCAACAGTGCCTCCTAGGGTGAGACACGGTAGTGCACAAGCCGTGTCCCACCCCTCCCCCGTCTCTGCCTCCATTGCTTTGTTCCTTTTATTTTGGGGCAGAGCCTTGGGGCTTTCTGGGAGAGAGACTTGAGAAATGCAGCTCAGGTTTTGCAAACGTGCACCGGGGCTTTCAAACAATTGTTGCTGAGCAAAGTTGAACATGAGTGAAGAGAGCATGTGGAACGCTGTTACAGTGTTGAAGGTAAAGACAAACAGCAAAGAAAAAAGGAAAACTTTGAAAGAAGCTTTGAGTAAGAATGGATTTTTGTGAGAGAAAAGCAATCTTCAAAAGGAAGTAAGAGCTTCTTTCTATTTGAATTTGCCAAGTGTTTGTCTGGGAGCGTAAGGAAACACAAATGAAGGCCAGCATTGGTTGTTGAGCAGTGAACCACATGCTTTATCAACACAGAAATTATCATACTGTCATATTCTGTCTGTTTAATGCTTGTCACAAGGAGCAGGGATCTTTTTCAGTGGTAGCCTCTCCTCAGTTTCACACTTATTTTAACCATTTTACGCAACAACAAACTATATAAAATAAGTATATTCTTGATAAACTTCTCAATTACAAGTCTTTTCTTCCTCGAGCAGCTTTCCAATCCAACGTTGAACTCTCTCCTCATCATCGCCCCTCCTGCCACCTTATTTACTGTAAACACCCTCTTCACATAATTGCTATGGTACTTCATATGGAGGTCTGAGCAAGAGCAGAAATCACCAAGTGGATTTTTGATTTGAGTTCCACACTGGGTGCTTTGAATGGGTTGATTTCGGGTGCTGGAACTTTCTGAATACCAGGTCTAGCTCTTGCCAAGAGAGTGTTTCAATGGAGCTTAGCAGTTCCTCAAAAGTCTTTCTATTTTCTGACAATATCCCTTGTCGATCGCATTTTGCCAATCTCTTCTGAGATTTAGTCGGTTGGTTGCTGTGCTGCCTTCACCCCCTTGAATCGCTGAAAGGTTTCCAGAATCCTTTCGGCCGACTGATCCGAGCCATCTTCCGTTGCCTTTCCAAACTCCTCCCCTCACCAGGGGCTTAACTTTGGAACCTGCAGGGAAAAGAGCTTCACTCACCCAATGGCAACAAGATGTTTCTTAGGTTGCCACCTTGGCAAACCCTCCCTGGCCACAGCATGGTTGCAGCTGTCCATGTGTTCTGCTCCGGCCAAGGAGCTTGTCGTATGGGTCCTGTTCTCTGGCGCGTCTGAGAGGTCTGATCTTGCCTTTTTTGTTGCACTGTTGATCATTTCTTTCTGATTTGTAAATGAGATTTACGGATTCCAGAGGTGTACTGAGTCTGAACTAGTCTGTGTATCATGCACTGAAAATAACTCTTCCTCTTTTCTGTCCTCTCATACCTTTTTTGTACTTATTTTAGAAAGGGCCGTGTGGCCAAACCAAACCGGGTACTCCATATTGAATCCAGTGACATTAAAACAGGTATGTGAACTTTGAAGATGTCATTCATTAAATCCAGGACCATGACACACAACAATGCATGCCAAGCTTAAATCAAAAAAGAAAATGTCAGCAATGCGTAAAGCGCTGTGCACGTGCGAGAAATAGCCTCTTCTCCAACTGTGCGAAATGTTCAGCGCCCTGAAATAACCATCTAATTTATAAAGGAGAGCTTCACTTAGTGTCATGTAGAAAGATAAGAAGGAAACTACTCAAGGAGAAAATAGATTTCTTCTTGTAAGGGGAGAGGTTCCTGGTTCTGATATGTGAAGCGTGGTCGAACAGGTGGTGACGGGCTGCGTACCTTGATGTGTCCCTCAGTTTTATGTGTGACAAAATTAGATCATGCAGTTGATCAGGTCGGTACTAATCGTGGTCAGAAGCCATTAGTCACCACTGCTTTGTTCTGTGAATAAAGTGAAACCTGTGGAGTTGGGGAACATTATAGTAGCACAAAGTGTTTTCTAAATCACGGAACGGTAAATTAAACCCAAACAATGGAAGAGGAGCGACTGTAAATCTCCGAACCCTTTGAAAAATGGGTTCGATTTTAAATTTCACACACTTGATATGGTCTTCATTTGTGGCCCCACAGCCCAGGTTGCAACCAGAGGTCTGCAAATGTAATAAACCTGCGAGATAACGAGTAAAACATTGGATATAATTATCTATTAAAAAAAATAAAAAATTGGGGATGTGATTACTCAAACCTTAAAATAAAGGATACTGCCATATCATCAAATGTCAAAAACACAACCCTTTGAAATGAGTCAGCCATGCCCATCCCCTGCAGAAAAGGCTGACACACAGTTATCACGCTGGAGAGGAATGGACAGTGTTGTGTTTGAACTTCAGATAGCCATAGTGATGACTTATTTTTCTTTTCAGTCTCAGTCCTGCCCTCGCTGACCTTTTCTTTCAAATTCCTTTTTCGCAGCCACAGTGTTTGTCAAAGTCCTGGATGGTGTGACCTGCTTCCCTGGGTGATAACATTAAATTCGTTCCATTCATGGCCGCTCGGGCCACCTGTCTCCTGACACATGGCCTCACAAGTAACTTCGATAAAGTTTATGTGCTGCAGTAAAGAAGCATCAGCTACTGTTGTACAGAACATGTGAGGCTCTTTGTGCTTTTTCAGGTTTTACTTCATTTTCAAATCGACCAAATGAAACTTTATTTCTAAAGCACCTTTCAAACAAGCTACTGACAAAATGTTTGAAAAAGGATCAAGAAGTTCAGGGACCAATGCACTCACACATTGTAAACGACTACACAGTAATTGACGGTAAAAAAATATTTTAAGAAACCAAGAAAGAAAGAAATAATAAAAGAATATATCATAATAAATAAAACTGTACAAATGATAAAACACTTCATGAATGCCAGGTTGAAAAGCTTTTATCAGGTGTATTTGACGGCTCCACTTTTCCTTGCAAGGTTGTGAACTGGAGTACTGTATTAAAAATTGAAATGAGTTCTACATAGAAACGTGCACAAGATGCATGTGTTTTTGTTTGCGAATGTGTGTGTGCACCGAAGTGTTTCTCACCACCGTGTCCCTTTGCTACTTGCCTTCTGTCTTGTCCCCGACAAACACACGAGCGCAGGGAAAAGAAGGGCGTGCGTGCGTTTGGTACACTGCATTATTTAGCGCTTCTCATCCATGTCAATGCTTTATGCCCATTTCCCTGTGACATTTCAGAGGTTGAGGGAAAAAAGCAACAAAACAATGTAATGGAGAGAAAGACCTTCAGCGCAGCACAATAGAGTTGAAAGAAGCGTGACGGATGAAGCAAATGCCTTGATTACCACTCCTGATTCCCTCTTCTGCTACCTATCTGTGCAGCTTACACAACAGCATACCCGGGGCCGCCTTATTACACAAGCTCCTCGTAATTATTAAGAGATATATGATGTGGGGCTCGCTCTCGTTCTCCTCATCACATCTTTACTGGGCCTCTCTTTCATCTGTCAAGTCTAATGAACAGATGTTGCTCAGCTGTTGGAGTCAAGATGATGGACTGAGTCGCTGGCAGGCACATCCTTCTGCTGAGAGGGAGGGAGAGGGGTCATCTGGCCGGCGAACAGCATGGCTCGCTGCCCTCACTCTTCCATGCTTCTCAGCGTCTTTCGTCCTCATCGCTATCGGCATCTTTGACATTCAGGAGCCTTTAACAGCCCGAGCCCTTTACCCCCAGCAACCTACCACCCACTGTCCCGTCCATCTGAGCCCTTGTCAGCCATTCTGTTCGACTGATCACTTACCTGTGACGTGCCCTCGCCCGCAACTGGAGAAACCTGCTGGTAAAAAGGTCAAAATGTTTATAATAAGGTCAACAAGGCCTGTGAGAGGCGAGTGAGAGAGGGAGGAGAGGAACGGCGATGGGAGGGATGCGGTTGAATGAAGGTTATGTGAAAAGTCACACTGTATTCAATGGAAAGATCCAACAAGATATCACAGGTTTTATTTCTGATGTCAGGTCGTTTAGAACAGATGCACATCACATCACAACAATGTTAAAACTGCATTATTTCACATTAAATGTGCTTTTTGTCGCTGTTATTTTTCATATTTGGTGCAAAATTCAAAACATCTACTATATCCGAACAACAATTTATAAACCACAACTTAAGGTCGGCTATGGGCAACTAAAACTACTGGTTAAAAGTTAGGCAGATTAAATGCCTGGTTAGGAACAGGGAGATAATATAAAAGGCCGACGTATGACCCCTTTGACTTTGGTTTAACATGCTGTCTGAAGGGTGATCACTTCCACTCCAGCCAGGGACCTTTTAATTCCCTCTGTTTCCTGCTATCTACAACAAGAACAAACAACCTCCCGAAATTCAAAGTAAAAATAAACTGAATTAAAAAAATGGTGGAGAACCTCCTGCATAAAAAACTTGACCTTCTGCCTCGAACCTGGACTTTAAACAAGCCAAAATTGTGAGGTGCAGATTTGCCCAATTCTATTTAGCAAACACCAGCGAAAAACAAGATGTTTGTGATCAGTTAAGACGATAATCTGAGATATACTTCATCAAACGTATACATTCTGGTGCTGCAGACCTCAATTTAACGTCCTCGCTCCCTTCTGACAGAATAATAGAGCTGGTGGATTTTTAAGTCAAAGGAGAAGGGGAAGGTGACAGGTCGCACACCTCTGCGATAATCAGCCTGTAACAGGACGGTACCTGCTCCCACGCTGCTCTCCACCTGCAGTGAAAATTGTGTCTGTACTTATGGAGCAGCCGGCACCAGAGCAGCACACAAGCGTGTCTGCACAATTTCCAACACCTTTTGACATTTGTCAAAAAAGCGTTCCAGACTTGGGCTTTTATTAAATCTGTCAAGGGTGCGACAACTGACATTTTCTTTCAAAATGAGTGCTAATTGCACAAGTTATTTTTTAGTAGTGTCAGATGGTGATTGATAACTAACTTTTTATTTCAATTGTGCTTTAGATAACATTTAGCAAAAAACATACAAAATTAGACCAGATCTACAGGGTCAGTTTTTGTTCTATAGCCCTGTTCCAGTACAGTCTGCACACATGCATCATTTAATAAGAGGGTAGCAATACAGGTTCTTGGATAGAACTTATATCAGAGTTATTACTAGCACTGAACAACTAATTGCTCTATATGTAAAACGCAGTAATAATAGGAACATTTTAGAGCAAAATTTAGAGAATGTATCTACCTTAAATACAAAGTAAAGGCACAGATGTACACCATGTTTATTTCCCCAAATTATAATGAACAACGTACTTTGCCCGTTGTTGCTACTTGAGGTATTTTACATTATTGTCAATAGCATCAGTATATTGCACAACATACTCTGTATTGGGCGGAATTAGAAGTTCTCTCATATCTCTAATGTCCAGATTATAGTTTAGCATGTCATACATATACTGTAATAATAAGATTGTAATAGTATGACAGGATCTTGTTTCCCATGTATGTATTTGTACATATTTTACTGGTAGGCCGCTTGTACAAAAGATTGCATTGTAAGTGAAGAGTTATTACACCGTACATTTCCAACCTCTGATCTAAAGCATTACCTCCTCCTCCACAGTGGCCCACCTCACCCAGATATGTGACAGTATTGGCAGACTCACATATTCCCAGTTCAGTCAAACAAACTGAAGTAAATCCATCAAACATATTTTTCATTGTTGCACTTACTGGCTCGTGGCTTTCACTGACACTCACAGTGCTGTGCGTGCTCTAACAGTTCACCGTCAATAAGGTACATGTTGAGTTACCTAATGGTACTGTATTAGAACAGTTTTGTTCAGGGACATTCTGGTGGTAATGTTTTTTGGCATAAGTGCTCCCTCTCTTTTTAAATCCCCCATTTGATTCTGCACAGTAACAGGAACAACAGCCCAGTCATTAACACAGGGCTGCCCTTTAGTGCAACTTTTGCCAAGGCTGATTCCAATGAATGTCAGAATCTGACAAATTCGTCTGCTTCAGATGAAAGACCAGCAGGGAGAGGGACAGCACTTGCTCATAGATGGAAGTGAACGTTGGCTCAGAAGTGTCCAAAGAGATCTAAACACTAGACAGAGGTCAGAATGCTTCTCTTGCATGACTAATGTATTGTAGAAGCATGTTTGATTGCAGCACAAATTAGCTTTAATTAGTTCTTTTAACTTTATTCAAAGTGATCTTGACCCTAATCCCAAAATATGACCGTACTTGATCTTATTGTGACCTTAGGACCTTTGAGTTGATCGTTTAGATACGGTATCATTTTGCCTGTCAGATCACAAGGCTTTCATTTTGTAGAGATTTCAGTCTAGTTCTATCCCCATGTGACACTCGATTGTCTTTGGAGAGGTTTTAGAAGTCCATATTGGGTCTCTCTGGAGTTTCTCCTCTTAAATCCTGTTTGAAGATCTGCTATCTGATTAGAGAGCTGTCATGCTGAAGGAAATGCAATCATGTGGAGTGCAAATGGAAGAATTGTAAACAAAACACATCTCATGAACAGTTGAAGAAACCAGTGCTGAGAAGTGATTAGCTGTGATAGAGGCTTAGTAAAATGGCACCGAGGTTCTTCTTCTGTCAACGTGAGACATTTTTGGCCTTTTCTGCAAAGCCTGAAATTGTGACAAATAAAGCTTGTCCTTCAGAGTAGTAGTGAGGGTGTAACCTCAGAAATGGGTTTGAATTTGACTTTAATAACCCATGACAACACAAATTATTTACTTAATATTTTACCATTGTTGGAGGTGAATCGGGACTATAAGTCAAATATGCCTGATATAATATATTTTTGCTCCAGGCGATCCAACGAGGTGTCATAATTTGATGCCAGTCGTCTGACGCAGATGTGTAAAAATGTAACTGTGATGCCGATTTCAGCCCTCTCTCTCTCCTTTCCTGATGGTCCACTCCAAAGTGAAGCACACGCACGACGTCTATCTCCGAGTGAGCGGGGCAAACTAGAAAGCCTACACCACGGGCCAAAGACCCTATATTATTATTTGCTCTGCGCAGCAAACTGCATGTGAGGTAATTCCCAATGTAATGGCAGATGTGGCACTGAGGCGCTCACAAAGCTCTCTCTCTTTCCCCATCCGTCTCTAAAGACTCGTGGCAGATGTGATCCAGAAAGAAGAGCCAAACAGACAGTGGGCTGTTGGAAATACAACTAGATCACATGAGACGTCAGGGAGCAGCAGAACAACAGGGTTGATAAGTTGGGGGTTTAAATCAGGGGCAATTCAAGTTAACAGTAAATATTAAAAGGGAAACTTCACCTCACACTTTACCCAATCTCCTCAATGCATATATGAATATTTCCCTCTGTGTTAGTGGCACTGAGATGTTGTGGCATCAGGTCAAACAGGACTTTTGCATTTGCAAATATTAAAGGTAATTGTAAGACCTCAAATGATCATTGAATAACTGTTTCTTATTCAGAGTTAAATTATAATAGACAGTATCAGTCTTATTTATTTCAATAAATACAATTTAAAAGGTGAAACTTATTATCCTGATTGGCATCGTGTGTAGACTCAATGGTCGTCGCTGCTTGGAATTCAGAGCCGTTTATCCTTCTCCCGTTATTAAAAAGCCAAGAAACTTCGACAAAATGCACAAAGAGTAGCTATTACAGAGCAACAAGGTATTTCTACACGTGTTGACTGAATGCTACTTTTTCAGGTGCAGAGCACACAACATGATGTAAGTGAGTGTAACATCAAAGAATACTTCATCACACACACACCACGGTGCAGTGTTCTGCATATTTATTAGTTTTGCATCTTTAAATGTTAAAATGACGACCAATTGTATCTCTCCACAAAAAAACACAAATGTCAGAGTTGAAAGACTAGTGCCTTTGAGATGTGGGGTTATCAGACAGAGTGATAAGGCCTTTCTATTTCCTTTGGACTTTCATCTGCCGCCGTAGAAAGTCCAAACGATGAGGTGTGCAGGGGGAGTCCATGTTGTCCCTTATTCCCAATTCAATATGAAATGCAATTGCTTTGTCTGGGATTTTACTCCCAATCTGCCACACTTGAGCACCTTACTCATCTAATATCATTCCTGAGAAAGAGCTCCCCTGATATGGAGAAAGAGAGATGGAAGATAAGGGACCGGAAGGATAGCGCTGGGTTACGCACATAAGAGGATAAATAAAATAGACGGGGCCACGTGGACTATGTAAAACATTGTACTGGCTAACAGGTCTATTTTTTATTAGTACCAATACCAGTTTCTGTTTTAATATTAAAATGAGGTATTTTAATACAAACCAACATGTAAATATTATGCATTATACAGTGTGTACATAAGTAAGCTTGTATTAATATACTTATACTTATAATACTGTTGCATGTTTCACTTTTAAGGGCTTTTGCTAAGATATTTGTACAGCTGATAAAACCAGATAAATGTCAAATGTTCTCCTGTGGTGTGCCACAGGGTTCTAGTCTAGGTCCTTTACTGTGTATTTCATGTTTGCTACCTTTAGGTCATATTGGAAGCCAATGTAAAGACATCTACCATTGTAATGCTGATGGGATTCAATTGTATATTTCTTCTAAGCCTAAAACTCCATTGGCCATTGTATCATAAGAGAGGTATAGATGATATTTGACACTTTTGCATTATCCGTCTTAGACTGTAACATTTCTCTATTCACCTGCCTTGGCACGTTGTTTCTGGGCCATTTACAAACTGGTTCAAAATGCTGACACATCTGTTAATGGCTTTTAAGTACGGCTGAAGTCACTTATTTAAACAAGCATTTGTCTCACCATATTTTCTTGTCTTTCTTTTCATCTTCCCCATTCACACAGACGACCATTAGAGGTGGGAACTACTCAGTGATCAATTGTCCACTGTCAAAGTAAATCCACTGTAGAATCCAAGTCATTGTGGCGGCACTTGAGAGTGTGACTGCGACAGTTCCGTACTAAGCTGGGACTCAGTTGCAAAAAGGAAGACGGGAGACAAAAAATAAAGTACAAAATAAAACTTTACTTCAACGATCCAAGGGTCATACACAGGTAGGCAGTCAGGAAGGCAAACAAATCCATTCAAGTAAAAGGCACGAAATCCAAAGTCAATAATCCACGCAGTCAAAAACCAGGTAAGCAAATAAACAGAACCTAACGCTGGAGAGCATGTACGCACGGAGGAGACCGATGTACAATCTGGCAGAGGGTGAGTGGAAACACAGGGTATAAATAGGGAAAGCTTAATTACAAAACAAGGTACAGGTGTGTGGGGAAACCAACAGGAAGTAACACAAGACACAAGGACCCAGATAACAAAATAAAACAGGAAGTGAAAACAAACAGACACAGACTGAACGGATATTACAGTGACATCTATCAGGAAAAAGGACATTTGTCTGTGGTCATCAATGTATAATGTACAAATCCATATTAACATAATACTTGACTTCATCTTGCGACCCATGGCAGACAACTTTATTTGCATGCAGGGAATATAAACTGCTATAAAAACCTATGATGGAGAATGATGAACTGTGGAATATAATCAATATATATGTATAAACACTAATCAGCTGACCGGTGCCTGTTTGAACAAATGTCACCCTTTACTTTCCTGACTGACTCAACTTCACAGTGCAACACGCTTTGCTGTGAGATTTACTGTGATGTTTTACTGTTTTTTCTTGAAATCACAGCATGCCACATGGCCATGCGATCACTCATTACCAACTGGTTCAGCTCACAAGGAGTCCTTCATACGATGGAAAACCCTCACAGGAATAGCATTATGGAACGAGCAGGCTGAGCAAACCCACTTCTTCACATAGAATATTCATGGCCCATCATGTCAACAAAAGAGATTGGCTGCTGCATATTCGTGCAAGAGAGAGAAGTAGAAGTAAAGAGCCCCTGACTCAGATGTGAGCCTCAGTCTTGATGTCAGACATAAGAATATAGCAATATACTGAACAATACACACAAGGTTCTCTGTACAAAACACAAAACTACAGTCTCATGGTGTTAACGAATATCTAATACACTGTACTGTAGCTCCACAAATATCTAATACACTGTATTGTAGCTCCACAAATATCTAATACACTGTATTGTAGCTCCACAAATATCTGACACTGTACTATAGCTGTACAAATATCGAATACACTGTGCTGTGGCTCCATAAAGGTCATACGATAAGATGCAAATAATAATGTATGTGTTATCTATGCAGACACAAAGACCATTCTCTTCCCGCTTGCTGCCAAAGTTTGAGCGGTGCTCTGGAAGGTCACTCCCATGATAAGGATTTTGCGCCTGCTAATTTGGGATGACAGCCCATGTCATTGAGAATGTTTTTTCTAGGTCCTGATTATCATCAGAGCTGCCCATGCAAATGACAGGGAGACCTTAAGGGATATCATTTTCTATTAAAATATGTAAGAGTCTAATTACAGATAAATGTCACATTAGCTGTGTGAGATATAGAGACCTGGAGTGAAAGGGGTGGAAGGGACCAAACGCACTCGCGGAGTGATGCGGGAAAGGAGGAGAGGGGATCACCGGGTCTAATAACACTGTCCAACAAAATTAACACACTTCAGTTAGTTGTGTTACAGGTAACATATGAGAATATGAATGCAGAATAACGTACAAGATTATGATTACATTACGAAAAAGGAAGGTTTTAAATGTAGCAGTGTGGCTGGGGAGTCTATATATTGGCTTGTCAGTTATACACACAAGGTTATACTATACTATATAGACTTAAATAGTTGTATACATTATATATAACAGTTACATATGAAGTTAACTTTCAGTTTGGAAATAGTTCAATGAAAAGCACAATTTTAAAGGACTACACAGCTGATCTGTACTTCATGGGCATTGTTTTATACAATAGATTTATCTTTGATTCAACAAGTGCAGGCGTATTGACGTAGAAAAAATGCAACAAGGCTCTGAGTAATCCAACCTTGAAAAATATAACTTGTGTGATGAGCCTACAAATGTCCCTGGCATTGTTATTTTACAGACCCGGGCTCTGTGCCGCACGAACCCTTCTCTAGTTAATGTTCTTTTCTTATCGTAGATCTCAGACAGCACTTATTCCCAGGCAATGAACCATCCCCAACACTCACCACTGCACTAGTACAGTTAAGTTAGATTAGAGGTGGTTAGGTTGCTGTAAGACCTGAAAGTGAGATGGAAAAAAAATGACTCTCTGGAAGACACGGTACTGTACTGTTGAAAGGTACTGCAGGAGGTAACGTGAAGCAATGAAAACAAATAAAATTTGTTATCATTGCTTTGTTTACTGTGCTTGCACCTACTGCCAGCAGTAATTATTTTAAAAGCAAGAAATCCTCAGGTTTAACAATGAAGCCACCGCCAGAGCAGTAACCCACCAGAAATAGACCAGATCAAGGCTGTGGTTTGTGGTCTGGTACCACACAAACACTTGATGACACACTGCTACAATAACACAATTTTCCTGCCAGCGCTGCCAGGAGAAAGCTTTGAAACACAGAATCCATCTTTCAATTTGTCAGTTGTGTCAAGTGAAGGAAAGGGCTGCTGGACTGAGCCAATGCAACCGCACCATGTCTGGACACTGACACAACAAAATGCAGCCATTATTGTTATCAGTAGCAGTAGATTCCTCCCTTGCTCCCTGTGCACTGGATTCTGCACGGAGAACATTTACACTGAATAACTGTCTAGAAAATGGTTACTGGTTTTATTTTGTAGGCCACACATGATGCATGTATGCAACAGACAAGACTAATTAATTTAAGCTAATTTCGTGTTGCATTTGTTACTGTAATCTATTACCGGGACGTGAAAATGCTGCTAGGTTAAGTTTAATGGTTCATTTAGCTGTTGGTAATGCCTTGGTGTTCCAGTAGGGGGATTGTGCGTTCCTATCTGTCAATACGATGTGGAGGTGACAGCTGTGTTTCCTTCTCTTTTATCCTCCCCCTGTTATCATATCTCTTCTTCGTGGTAATTACTCTGCACAATAACAAACTGTGAATGACTGAAGATCAACACATCCACTTTCTATCGCGTTGCCAGTAGAAAAAGCAAACTGTAGTTTTAATGGGGTTTCAGTTTCAACTCTTTATCCCTTAAGTATGTGGGCGACGGCAGCGGCCCTTCAAATGGAAGCTATTTGGAGCTCTGAAGTTGAGTAGGTTATGACGTCTTGAAGACAACAATTTCTAATAATTGCAAAAACTATTTTGACACATTTTACTCTTAAATGTTTGTTGAAATCTGCTGCTTTTTCTCGCTTCAGGATTTGATTGATTGTCAGGAAAGCAGGACAAGAAGGAGAGGGAGTGAAAATGATAAAAGCAACTTTCTGGGGTCATGTTGATGTGTTTATTTTTTACTGTGATGTCGTAACAAAAAGCTATTGTGTTTTCTGTAGTATAAATGGCTCTGGCCCCCCCTTCCGTTTGGGCAGTTTTCCATCCATCTCAGTACAGTTAGACATTTATTAAAACTGGGGCATGGTTGATGTGCTCGAAAAAATTTATAATTAATAACCAAGATGGCAACCCCCGTGGACAGGTCTGCTAAGTGGACTATTGCGACAATATGAAACAAACTGGACAGTATATTATAAATTGTTGACAAGAAAGATGTGTTTACTGAGATTATTTGGTGAGAGAAATAAGCATCCGGCCCCGTTGGTTGTGTCACACGTTGCATGTTTCATTTGACTGATTACCGTCTATCCAGTTGCATCAGTGGCTGATTTTGATATTTTCTTTCCTCTCTGAAAAGTAGTGAACTCGGCGCATAAAATGACATGAAAAGAAAATAATCAAATAAAGTTTAATCCCGGTGCTTGAGTGAATCTGCTTTGTTACCTCCTACCACTGGCAGTTAGGCTATGTCATCTCCTTATCTGATAGTATTACACACTTAATGAAATAGATGCTGCTTGTTATGCTAAAGGGAGACAATATTCCATTTTCTGTCCCTGCAGCTTACATAACATAGAATCATAATATATAATAATTTCACCCAGTTTCATCATGATAATAGCGGAGGAGGGTGAGTTTGCTCCCATACAAGAACCACCAGCTAAATCTTTTTTTTCCGTAGGTATTATGATCCGCTGTGATTGATAACACCCCTTGAAAATTAAACATGAATAAGGCCTAAATTACAATATAATTCTTCTAATTTCCCATTGTGTGTGCTCCTCCTTCCTCTGCATGAAATTCTGTCTACATTTTGGGAGGAAATTGTTAAACTTTTAATGAACAAACTCATTAAAATGGGGGGTTATTTTCAGACATATCCCTGATGACTTCCATGCACCAGTTTGAAACCTCTTTTCAATTACCATGCAGCCCCAAAGAGACAGACAGCTTTTAAAGGCCTCTCTGAAGCCACATCATTAAAATGTAATGAGAGGCTACCCAATGCAACTCCTTTACTGTGCTATATTTTACACTCCAGCCACTTTCCTTGTAATGCTGAGTATGTGTCTGGTCCTATTTTCACCACATATTTCCAGTTATTTTTTTTTTATTTCCCCTCAGATTATGTTTTTTGTTGATTGTGGAAAATACTCTTACAAAACCACGGTAAAAAATGTATAAGCTGTTGTATAATAAGGTATTTTATTCCAGAAGCCAGACATTGTAATCGTGGCAGCTGTTGAAAGTACTTACATAGATAATAGATCTGTAGTCAACCTGACAAATGATGAGGATTAGATGAACTGATGCAGCATATTTGTGAAACTGATGTCTCACTGGTTTGCCAACGTTAGCAGTAGTAGCTCTAGCGGATATTACTCTCGGAACCAAATTTATAAATTATGCAAAAGCATAAGTAAATGGATTGATAAAAAAAAACCCATCAATACACATTTTAACCTCCTCCATCAAGAACACAGGAAAAAATGAGGTACTTAAATTTATGTCCCTTACCAACAGGGAGCTCACGAAGCTGTTGAAATGCATGTCGTGCCTTTTCAAAAATGTCACTGCAAGAGAGGAGGACTGTACTTACGGACTCATCTTTGTTCCCATTGACATTCTGTGGCCACAGATGGGCTAATAATCTCCAGTGCAGAGAGACTCCATAGAGATTTGGCCAATCCTTCCAGAGGATGTGGACAGATGTTCACATCCTTCAACAAGCTATATATATAGTATATGCTATTATTCATAGTTTACCAGGCAGTCAAGTACATCATTGATTTGCGACACTTGTATTGATCTGGTCATTATCTTGGTTTAACCACGATGGTTGTCTTTGCTTTTTACATTACATACATATGTTTTGTTACACCACAATAATGACTGGACTCAAATAACAAACACAAAATTTGTTAATAAATTCAAATAGCCTGTGTTTCTTTTGTTTCCTAGTCCATTGGGATCAATCAAATGACCAGTATGACTTCAGATGGATCCATACTTCCACCATTCCCAGCACAGATGGATAGTTGGAATGGAGAGTTGGAGCGCTTCTCCTTCAAAAGGATGGCTCAGGGACAGCAACCCCCCCAAAAAACGAGGGAATGGTAAAATAATTTATTCAAAATGTGGGTTATGAAAATTATAAATAGCAAAAGTAAGGGAGAGTACAAGGGTACGGGAATCTGTGGGCCAGACGGGACACAGACAACACAGTGTCGATCAGCTGGGACCGCTCCCTAACTTGGAAGGACAACAGGGGTCAGGATTTGGCCTGCGAGGGTACAAGCTGTCAGTGTCCTCCCTTATCCTGTCCCTCGGTTCCCTGCACCAAATCTCTGAGTTAGACATCAAGGCCATTGTGATCTGATTTCATCCTGTTTATCTAGTTCAGCAGTTCTTCTCTCTGTTGGACATGATTCTGTTGTAGCCCACTTTCTGACAAGTGTAGTACACAAGGGCTGCAAGAGAGTGAGCAGTTGTATTAGTATGACTTCCACGTCTGCATTTTCACCTTGAAATGACCTTTTAAAAAAAACAAAAAAAAAAAACAATGTCGGATATTGGATCTCTTTTCTTTTGTCCATTAAATCAACTTCATGCAATGACAAATTGACCTGAGCAAGTATACAACTGATAAAACATGGGATGGAAGGAATAAGTACTACAGGACAATGGGGGATAAAGCTATTTGAAATATGGTTTGTTTTCTTTTTCCTATTGGCTCAGCTCCAGAAGAGGAGTATTGAAGATTTAAGTATAATTAAGTCAGACAGGACACCAGAAAGTCGCGGCGGTCCCTTAACTACACAACAAAGCAAAATGAAAATAAAAGAGGAAGAGAGATTCCTGTTTCTGCATTGTGATACTTAAACCAGGAATGTTCTTTACATGCACATTTAAAAACTGTGGTTTTATGATGGCATTTCTCAGAATTCAGTATTTCTTTGTATTTTTCCACTGTTTAAATCAATGCATCTGATGTTACATCAGTGTTTATCCCTGTACAACACAGTGGTAACATGCTGTGTAGTGTGTTACAACATATATGATGTTCAACACAGCATTATGTTTGTGGAATAAGTATGAATGAATGTCATCTATTGAGTGTAAAGGTGATCGCATATTTCAAAAAAATCTATTTGCCATACATTTTAATGTCTCTAAACAACCACATGGTCCTCAGCAAACTCACATAAACCTCTCATATGCAGCTCATGGATGCTTGTTTGTCTCTCACTCAGTGACTTGACACATTTAACATCTGCCTTACAGGAACCAAATGTGCATCTACAATTTGCATACGTATCGTTACACACAACAGCAAAGTCATTTCCACGCTTGTTCTGCCTTTGAACAGATGACAGAATAGCTCGGTGATCTAACGGCCTCTGTAAAAGCCGTGGTTATGGTCGCCAGGTGGGAATAAGCATCGTGTAAAAAAAATTAAAAAAAAGTTTGCATGTTTTAATTGATAATACAGATTATACTGTAACACAACATGCAGCGTAACCTTGTAAACAAGCTTAGCGTTTGCCCTCAAACTATTACGGAGCACGCAAGAGTCTGTAATTATGTGTTTCTCTTGGCTGGTAATTAATAAGCTTTAAGTGGATAAACCATGGTGACCTCTATCCAGGAGTCACAGGCAGTGTGTAGCTCTCCTCCTCCTCCATCACTGCATTCCTTATCTACTTTTCAGCAGCTATCGATCTCTAGAACATCAGTTCTCCACTAGATGATTGGCATCACCACAGTAATGTTGTTTTGTTACAATGGTTAAATCACAATGTTATACGTTTTATTTTGAAACAGGAAAGGTCCTTTAACGTTTTATTTTGAAACAGGTAATGTCCTTTAAAGTGTCAGGTGACTTACGATCAGGAAGTGAAGGAAGAGCATGGTTCAGAGCTGCTGTTTTCAGTAGTTTTCCAATCCAGTTGAGTCTGCCTGCATCTTATGCCTTTTGATAGCATCGTTGTTTTACTATGCTGCCCTCAGTATATGTGCTGTGATACACCTCAGCAGTTAGACAAACTCTTTCTTACGTCAATAAACCTGTGGATAACGGACAACTGTCTTCAGAGTCGTGATGTCAAGAAGGAGTTTGTCTAACTGCTGAGGTGTATCACAGCACATATACTGAGGGCAGCATAAATGTCAACATGTAGTTCTCGGTCAAGGAATGAGCAGCAGAGCAAACAGGGTGTAGAACAAGATGGGGAGAAAGAGAGGAATGTGCCATTTGTAAATGCATTGACAGTTAAGGCACAACAGAGTTGAACAGGAAAACATTTTCAACTTATATCACCTGTAGCCCTGCCAATGACTTTTTATAATTAAATTGAATTTTCGTACATTTCCATCATAGAAAATCAGAGCATTGGATAAAGCCAGGTTTAAAATTCGACCTAGATTTTATTGACATATTGGAGCTCTTAGTTTTAATCTGTCCATTAATCAGAAAATAGTGTCAACACTCGTACTATAATACATTTTCATCATGTTCTCAGGAGCACAATGTTATATAACGTCAGGCTATGAATTATACCTGAACAAACTCCAGTTAAGAAACTTTCACAACAGAGATATGAATAAAACTGGAACGTTTGCTATAAGTGCCACTGAAGAGGAGATATCTGGCTACAATGTCCATTTGCATCTGCAGATTTAAATTACAAAGTGTAGTAGGATAACCATCATTATGTTTCTCCCTCTGTTGTCTGAGAGAAAACATGTTCTGGAAGAAAAATAGCCCAGTGGGTGAAGAAAACCACTTCTCCACCCTTGATAGTCATGTCACTCTCCGAGGCACCTGAACGTCTGTAACATTTCCCGATTGCAGACGAGCAGACTTGGAAATGCCAGAACTCTGATGCATCACTGAGTTGGACAGGTTTGCCTCTTGTAACTTCCTGCACAAAGTTCAGAGACCAGGGAAGCTTATCTTCTCCCTTCTAGAAACACTAAATGTAGTGAGTGCTTTGTGTAGTGGAGAGACACATTCCCTTTAGTCTACCCTGTAACCTATTGACCGCTGAGGACATTTCACTGCCTCTTTTAAAATAGAAGCCTTTGAGGCTCTTGATGGGCAGACTGAGAAAAGCATGTATTTAATGCACATGAATAGAAAGCTGTAAAAGAAGCTCTGAACTTTGCGGTTGTGATTCGCAAACTGTTCCATCAGCAGTTGAGTGAAAAAGGGGCTTTGGGATGCCCTGGCTCGGATTTCTCTTTGAGCATCTTGGGCAAACAGCTCCAGGATTTAATTTTGGCTGTTTTTTTGCTGTCTCTCCTTTTTCCGCCAATTATTCAAGTCCGGATCTGAGTTTACTCCGTCTGTAATCAGCTGCCATGACATCCCTTCCTGCTTTGCAGCCCCTTTCAGTTGGAGCTTGTCGTGCAGCTGCAGCATCTTTTGTGCATATCCTCTGTTCTTAAGCAATGGCCTCGATTGACAGCACATTAATTGGGGTTACAGTGCAACCAATTTTTGAGTTGCACCTAAATGAATGCAAGACATCTCCTGGTCCTTAATCTTCTCCAAGTGGTCGACCTTTTCTCTTTCAAGACGAGGCCGTTGCCGTCTGATACCAACTTGCTCTAAAGGACACTGCACCTGCCTCTTCAGTCGTCGGGGAAGGTAGAGTTATTCTACCAAATGGGGCAGGCTGCTGCTGCCTCTGCTGCTGTCGGCCTACTGGCACAGATCTAGGGAGGTGCAGGTGTCAAGTTGTCAGCAGTTGTTTCTGTCTCTCTCTAGCTCTTCCCTGGCTAGCTAACCAGGTCAACACGTGCATGCATGATGTGCATCAAAAGATCTATCATGCAGTGGGAGACATCCATGTGAGGAGACAGGCTTATCATTCCTGACAGTCACATCACAACACTATGAACGCAAAATACCCTTTGTGCTGCAAGAAAACTTGAAAGGTAGGAATAAAAATCAAGTCATTCTTTACCACCTCCACCGTTTATGCTATCATACTAATTATACTATGCAAATATTAGTAAAACACAAATCTTGCAGGTCATTTTGTGGGCAGTTCAATAAAGTAAATATTCCCTTTTCTATTCTACAACAAAATGATCAGTAAAACTTCTCAGAGATAAGTTCAGACTGTGTAGCGTGGTCGAGGCTGACCTTGCCTCTGCGTCTCATAAACTGTGTTGCTCTGCATGCTGGCTCCTTTGACATCCGTGTGTCGAGAGTGTGAAAGCAGAGCAGCATGAATCTTTTTTGTCTCTGGCCACCAGATCTCTGCACTGAAAAACAGCCTGACAGTCTCTTTATGAATGAGTTCTTACTGCTCTGACCTAGGATGGAAGTATCCTGTGTGTTTTTTGTGTCCTTACACAACAACCTCCGAAAGATGTACCTCTGATGGGTGTCTTTGTGACATATTTCATGAATGAATCTATATATATATATATATATATATATATATATATATATATATGTAATGCATTATATATACTCTTGTAATGCATTAACACATGCATAATACATTGTATACAATGCATAATGTATTAGTAAGAAATACTATAAAAGTCCATAAAGCATTATTTCTGTATGTCTTATGAATAGTCATAAGGATTAAGTGGAAGTTGCTCAGAATAACCAGCCTGCTTGCCACTGCCCCGTGTCAGCTTCTCGTCTCTTTCCAGTTAAACAAAAATCAAGTCAAAATACGAGAGCTCTGACAGAGGAGAGGTAGTTTTGCTATTTGGGTTCTTGACACTGACGTCCTTTACAGTGGGAGACCAACAAAAACTGAAAACAGCCCCGATGTTTAAGGAGGATGTCCGATGAATCCAGAGGCAGCCATTACAGAAGTCGCAGTTTTGAACGTATGATACAAAATAGAACATGGTGAATGGCAGAGATTTGTAGATCTGCTCCTCACGTGATGTAGCAAAGTTGAATCATACAAAACTAAAATAAATAAATAATAACACAAAATACATTTATATGAACTCATTGCTACATGCAATGGAATTTCAATTTGTCTTCCACAGGTTACATTTTGATTTACAGCAATTAACTCTGGATGGTTTTTGGCATCTCCAACTTTCTTTCACTGCAGACTGACTCAGAATATGCATGACTGTGGTTATTCTTGATTGGGGTTAGGTTAAGGTTAGGGCATGCCTCCAGGTGGTGAATTCAAGTAACTCCTCATTGTAAGTGCTAATTGGTTTGTAGCTTTAATATGAAAAGCTCATTACGAACAAAGACATTAGGGGGAAATTCAAGGTGCTTGAAAGATGTCACAATGGCCACTAGAGCCACACTTATGTTAGATGCTTTGTGTCTGCAACTCTTGCTTGAAGATTTTCTTCTCTTTCATCATTTGATGAAACAGTTCAGATATTTATGTCAGTGCCAATATTCAGGCTGGAGAAAAGAAAACAAGCCAGAGAGGAATATCTTTAAAAGATAAAATGTCTTTTGACAATCTTAGGTGTATACTTACATAGTTTAGAGATAAGTAATGCAGCTGGATTTCTTTGATTGCTTAATTTTCATATTTTTGGAGAAGGATATTGGCATCTGCCCATATTTCAAACATAATGGGATAATTTGATCTGACTCAGTCTTTCCTATTTTAGCACTTATGTCCGATTTTTCTATTGGCAAGATACCTCTAAACTTTGTAGTTTATGATTCATGGCTGTTTAACGAAGACATAGATCATTACTTCAGAGAAGCACCTAAATATGCTTTTGTGTTTCACTCTAATCTGTAAATGGGAAACTTTAGGCTCTAGTAGTAGGAAATAGTGCTGTGTGCAAAGAGCTCAGCATTTAAAGTTGAGATTTATAGACCCCCATGGCCCAGGCTAGCTGTGTAGCATGCTAACGTCAACCCTTGCATTATTTGTGTTAGATTAGTAAGTAAACCAGGCTATAGCATAACGACTAGTGGTTATATAGTACGTGTTATATACAATTATTACATCATGGGCTTGTATGGAACTGGGACACAGCAATTTAAATCCATTCTTCTACTTTATGTGACCGTGAGTTCTCACCTCCCTGGAGGATCAGTCTCATGACAGCACCATACTGACTCTGAATACCTTTTTTGAAAAATGAAATTCATATATAATTTTAAAACAACCAGTGTTGTAGCAGGATGTCATCTATACATTTATGCTTTTGGAAAAGCATCATTTCCTGACACCTCAAGGTTTTTAAATGGGTTTATTAAAGACTTTGTAATGGGTTATAATAGACAGAGTAGTCTAAAGAAATAAATCCTAGATTCACTCAAATGCATGCACACACAAGTTAAAGTTATAATATAAGGAAATTATAGGCCTATACATATCTACCAGTCTACATTCTCTCAGTGTGGGTGGTGTTTTTTATATCTTAATGTTATAGACAGATTGTGTGCAGGTTTAGTTCTCCCAAAATAATCTCCTATCAAGCTGTCTGAGTAATATGAGGCCTTCAGTTTGGCTGAGGAATATTCATCCAGCCTACTTGCCCCTGCTGCATTCCATTTCTTACAGAAGAGCAGCGACTTGATGGCAAAACGTTCCAAATCCTGGTGCTAACTCAGCTCTCGAGGGGGATACACAAATATGGGGGTATAGGCTTATGCTTTTGATGTCATTACACACCAAGTCAACTCGGTCAAACTCAATTATTCTTCTAATCGGGTTGAGTGTCAAGATGATGTTAGAACACTTCTTTTACTGAAGTATCTCAAGAGCGCAGACTGAGACACCCACTCCCCACGTCATTAAGCCCTTAAAGCAATGTAGCGTAAAGCAAATTGATTGAGACGGCATCTCCAGACTATATCAAACACTAGGCTAAGGAGCGGCAGGGCAAAGGAGGTGGAACAGGTAGAGGGGAAGCCCCCCGCTGCATCTCCTCCATTGCTCTCTCAGCCTCGTCCTTCTTGTAGCTTATAGAAGTGTTTATTTTCTACAGTCATTCCGAGAAAATGAGACGACGCAGATATGAAAGCACTAAGCCCACTGACTTTACAGTTTCAAATATAGTCTAAAGTACGGCGTCTCCTGTGTGCAGGGATGAGAACGGTTGTGTTTGCAGTGAGCGATGGTAGAGAGCGGTATAACAGTGGCGAATAAAAACTAGGGTATTCACTCCCATGACACCGAGACTGACATAGGACGGTGTGTCCAAGTCACCCATGTGCCAAAAGTGAGACTTTTTGAAGCAGGCGGCTTCTTTAGCTCCTGTTTTTTACTCCTATAGCACAGTTTCATGCTGACAAAACTAATTTATATCCTTCAGGAAATATCTAACACATACAGTATGTGTTAGATATTCTAACATCAAAAATACACAGATTTGACTGCGCATAGACACACATGCCTCTGGGGTATGTTGGACTGCTCAGCTTCCCCATAAACCCCCGGCTTATCGCTTCTATGGGCCTCCTGGTTCTGCAGTTCCCCAAATCTTCCCAGGGCTAGACTGATAATCAGCCGTCTCTGCTTGGCCCGAAGTCTGGGAGAATATCCCTGGGTCTAGCGATATGAGATCCAAGCCCAGGCTTTCAAGGTCTCAGCGCACAAATACAGAGTGAAAAGATGAGTAGATCGGGGAAAAAGGGTGTTCTGTGAAAACACATCTGGACGCACACCTGTTTACTGCAAATGTGATGAACGGCTTTGGACCCTATACGCGACTAAGTGGCCTCTGCATAGAGATCCGATCGGCACACAGTCTGTCAATTGTCTGCGTCTTACATCACATGCTGGCTTTATCCCCCATTGTAAAAAACACCTTAAGAGAGAAGGATGGAGAACATGTTGGAGGAAGGAAAATAGGGAGGGAGGGGGAGGGGGGGGGGGTAAAGAGATAAGCCACATCAAGTACAGGCTTATCCAGCACCCTGCTATAACTGAGACAGCAAATGCATTACAAAGACAGTGTAATCCTAGGTGTCAGAAAGCAATTACATGTGGCTAATTACGGAATAATGAATGCAGACACGAACCAGGCAGACAGACCTGAAGACTGGCCTTGAACTGGGTTTTATGTTTGTCTGTCTTTAGGGTTAAGCCAGACGCCTCGGGGACTCATGACACTGCAGATCACACATTGTGTTTCCATAATATCTGTCAAAATGAACTCTCGTGTGAACAAGGTTTTTATCAGCGTGTTTTACAAAAGACTGTGGTCTTCGATGGGCCACAGCGCCGGAGAACAAATCATCGTAGGGACAAATATTAGCTTTTTAAACAACCATTTCCATTGTGAATGTAAATGCTTCTTATTTCCCCTCTTATCTTGAAATATGACCTTTTTCTTCATTTTATGACTTTTTTTCTCATTAAACTGTCGTTGCTCTTGAAGGATTATGTCTTTATTCTTAAAAACTTAGAATCTTAGACCAGTAATTGACAGAATTCCGCACATAGCTGGACGGACATTTTCTGCCATGCACAGATTTAGCCGTCTCAGACTTGTTCCAATATATTTTTGCAGGTTTCAACTAAAAGTAGGACTGATCAGTCATTCACTATTTTAACAACCATTTCAGATTAGTTCACTATTTGTTATTGTCAAAATATACTTTTTTCTTAATGGCAACAATATTACCTTTCTCAATTACCAGGATGCCAGTATATTATAGTGGGACAGCATTGCTTTTAAGGGGGTGAAAGGACCTGTCGTGATTGGCCACGAATGTTACGTGAAAAAATGTTACAACCCCTCACACACCCGCACATAATGTATGATAATGGGTTCTTCCTCATCCCGCCCGATTGCCACGCTGCAGTTGGCTGTGTGCTGCTCTCGCTTCATTAAAGTAGAGGCCCCAAAGTCAAGAGACGAGGACGTAAATCACATAAAACATGGATCAGTACAAGCAGGAATACTTAAGAGAAAAGGAGCAAAAAATGTTTTAACGTGACGAGGATGTCGGGACAGATTGGCCTTGACCTCTGGATTAATTTCACACCATATTAACAGAAAGCAGCCATGGTCACTGTTAAAACTCCAATCCATGCATAATAATAGATATCCAGCTTAAGAATGTCAGAATGGAGACAGTGTGACACAGTTTGTGTAATTTGTACGGTCCTGACGACCTTTGCGGTGACCCCTCCTTCCCTGGGAGGGACATACGTGACATGCACGTGGGACATACCCCTTAAAATATGCACCTTATACTGATTTTTATGTTAATACTCTAAGAACAGTCATCTCCTTACCCCACAGTTCAAGGAAAATACTATATTTGATCACCCAATGTGAATTATTTTTTTCCTCCACATAATTGTATTTTTCTCTCTTTTAACTCCCGACTCCCCTGGAAGTTTTGCCATCTGGGTCAAGGGTATTGGAGGGAGGCAGATTGCGGCGACTGCTCCATGCAGCCGGCTTCTCTTCCAAAGACACGGTGACTTTGGCTTTACGTTTCTGCTTCCACGTTTTCAATCTGAGGTAAACTGGAGACGCAAGATGAATACTTCACCTAATACAAATATACATAACAATGCCTGCGGAGATCAAAACTCCATTAAACCCTAAATAAAACCATTGAAGTACTGTACTTTGAGGATGAGAAAATATATGAAAGAACCAATGACAAAGGAGTGTAAACAGCCAGCCTCCGGAGTCACTCATGCAGGCCCTGTGCTGTTGCTGTGGCCATATAAAAGTGACACTAACGGCCTCTGATCAGGCTCTAATGGTATTCATAGTTGCCATGGGTCCTTTCACTGCAATATTATTAAGATCATTTTTATTCATGATATCCCCCAAATTGTCCTTGGAAGAAACAGCAGATTACGGGAGGCTGCTGACCCGTGGGTTTTGAATAAACATGAAAAACAATCAGTGTTCCTTTTAAAGGCAGAATGGTATTCAGTCCCGAGCCTGTGGGATAAGATTGGAGGAGGGAGGGGGCGTCAATGAATAATGAAATCATTAGAAATGAATTGATGTGAGAATGACTAATACTGAAACGCAGCATTTTGAGCCTTTATGTAATGTACATTGAAAATCAAAGGAGGTCAATTAACAACACATTAGGAAATGCAGTAATTTGCCCACCGCATCTTTATTGTTTCAAATGTTAAGATTTCAAATTAGTATAATTATTATCTACAAACCGATGCTTATTACCTCAGCTGGGAGACACTTATTCAATTTGAAGTAACTTGCAAAAGAAGCAGAATGCAGCTTTGTCTGATTGTGAAGCTTTTTCACCATGTTCCTACTTAGTGGACATTTTCCCAAACATTTCTATATTTCACAAACGCACAAAGGATGCAACAACACAGGGATAACGTAGTTTTTCAATCCAGTCCTACTGCACAATATTCACCTGCTGTGACAGCAATTGCAGAAATCGGTTACCATTGGAGTCACAACAGCTTCACACACAATGTCTTTATTTATATTTAACCAAAACCAAGTGTTGCCTAACCTACAGCATACGGGTCTGTGCATGTGATATCAAAACATTTCCCTCAGAGCATAATTGCTGTTGCAGTTTAGTCATATATAATTCATGCAAATAAATCTCTAGGAGACAGATTTGCACAGTTTGATCCATCACTTCATGTTACATCGTGAAACATTTTTTTCTTTCTTACGTTCATGTTCACATATGGAAACTAGTTTGTCCTGAATGCAGATGTGTGATTTAAATGCTCTCTCACCATTCACGTTGCCTTGTTTATCAATCATGTCGTCTCCATCCTAACACCTATGCTAAATGCTCTAGCAGGTTGTTAAAATGACATTACTCTCATAAACAAACTGAAGTTTTTAATAGGTTAGTTTTAATGTATAGGTTGTAAACAGTTTTAAATCCTTACTACCCTACAATATCTGCAAATGGAATGAAATGGCAAATATTTATTTGCACATTTGTTCAGGTTGTGAAATATCAACCTTTTTCTGTTGCGACTACAATTTGTTGTATTTGTATGTAAAATTTAAAAAGAAAAATCACTGCAATGATATTATTACTTCAAATTAAAATGGTTCTTATATGCTGTGGGTTACCTAGAGAAACTGGGCCAATGTTTCTCAGAGAGATTCGGTACAAAAAAAACTGAATTTGATGTTTTAAAAACTGTATCACTCCTGGGGGTGGAGCAGCGATTTTCAAAGTGTTGGGATTAAGCACTGCAATCCTTCACCTCCACTTCAGTCTCCACAGCACATTGTTAACATTTTCTTCACGTTCATGATATTCAGTTCAAAAACTCCATTTTAGCCCTTCACTCAAAGATACAATATTCAACACAGTTCACAAACCATTCAGTGATATCAATGCTAAAAAGATCTTCACACACTTAAATCTATGCAGGGATCTCACTTTACAAAGTTAAAACACGGTTGAAGTTTTTGGACTCGCTGATGCATCCGGCAGAGAACTTAGCAGAAAACGGTTTGATCGGGGTGGTGGTCTTCCTGTTGTAGCCTCTGGGATCAATAACGTTTTTTTCTGATTTTGATTCAGATGAGAGGAAACCTTCAGACTAATTCCATGTGACTGCACTCATGTGCAGCTTTACTTTCATACTCTCACTTTGAGTTTGATGCCTGATGTGATTCCGTTTCCCGAACAAGCAGAGCAGCAGAAACAAGATGAGATGATGAAGCAAAATATGGAAATAGAATTTACTTAGAAAACAAACATCACATAAAATCATTGCGCTACTAAGAAATTAAATTATTGCAATCGTACACTGCAAGCTGTCTGTGTCCCTCCAGACCAAAGACCACGTCAATAACTCCCCTTACATAACTACTTTGACTCTTTTCTCAAGTCAATCTGCTTCTGCCCTTCACCTTTGTACTTGTCTCTTGTATAACATCAATCATGTTTCTGTGAAACTCAGGGTGTTGCAACCGTTAATTTACTCCCTGTGAGTGTGAGGGGCGGCTTGACATTTAAAAGTGAACACGTGAAAACCTGGTCCAAAAAAATCTGAAAGGCTGGAAAAAACAAGACCAAAAGCAAAAGAACTGCTTTTAGCGAGTACGTTTTATTTAGCATTGTAATTTTTATTTGAAACTGGGCTCTTAGTAGACAGTCACCACTGCATTTGTATAAAGTCCCTCAAATACATTTTTGAACTACTGCACTTTTTTACTGTGAACGGACATCCTCCTACAAAATGCATTGATCTGTTCGGAGACAACACTTCCTTTTCACTCGGTGGAAACTGGCCAAACTTCTGCTACAAGTTTACTTGGCTATCACTTCAAATCTCTTCAATCAACCCAACAAACCATATACAGGCCCGTGCTGGTGCTGTTCCCAGAACAAATTCTAAATGTGGTTAAGTTGTTTTTAGTTTCTGGACAAACACATTCCAGAGGACCGAAGATTTTCTTTTGATTTCAATTGTATATTGGCCTGTGTTACGTTAATGTTTTTTCCTTCATCTTATTGTTGTACTACCTTATTAATTAGACAATTTTTCTATACATCTTGACATTTGAGTCTGTTTTCAGATTAATTTGTAATTTGTCTTCTTTGGCATGAATCGTTGTGAGTTGCACTCTGTAAACTATTGGTTTCAAATAAGAGACGGGCACAGACTGCACTGCTTGGTGGAATCTGGATTTGGCTGCATTGTCAACTGGAGTTTAAATCTGTCCTCCACATTCTGTTATTGAAAGAGAACAAGTGGAATGGCAGACACAAACTGTTTTGGAATATCCATAGAGCGACAAAAGGCTAAACTAACAGGAAGGGAGGGAAGGAGGGTTGAGTGACAATTCAGAGAAAAGAGCAAACAGAGCAGAGGGACACGGGCAGGTGACTCTCACCCTTTGAAAGTCTGCCTCCTGAAAACAAATTGAGCTGTAGCCATGCACCTCGGCACTGTAACAAGAAGCTTTTTGTCTTTTAGATCTTGACAGTTGAGTTGAGAGCTAGGCTTAGGGCACCGAGGTGGCAGTTACCCTGTCGGGACGTTATATATTCCCCATCAGCGCCTTCCAACAACACGGGAGAGACAGGAAAGGGCCCGGTGTCAGAAGATATAAGGAAACACTGGCTCCCGAAACTACCCACAATCAGTGATAATGGCACTCTGCCTGCTTGTGCACCAACCATTCAGGCTCACTCAGGCAATTAACTGTTTATCCCCCACATGGCTGATGTGGAGCTTGAAGGCAGGAGGCTAAACTGCAGCTGAGATTGTGCTTGACATCTGAGATGGTTCCTTAATTGTGTTTGTCTCAATGGATTTAAGGTTCCATCATTGCCTTTTTATACACTACATGTCATTCTGCATTCATTAATGTATGCAGACATCATGGCACTTGATTAAGACTCAATATAATGTAAAAGAAAAGGATTACAATGTAGAGAAAGGCAGTGAGAACATTAGGGGAGGAAATGTCACTCGCGCCGCGATGACAGCGAATCCATCATTCCTTTACCTTTAAAGCCTGTGATACTCTGGTGTAGGTCGGGTTGCATGGGTGGACAGCTTGCCAAGTTTAAGGGCTCTGTTTTAATGATCCAAGCACAAAGACCGGAGTTGACAGTGTAAGTGCATTTTGGGGCGTGTCCAAATCCACTTTTAATATTTTAACAGTGGAAAAAGAGGTCACTGTGTCTGTCCCTTAATTAATCATGGTTTGGGAGTAACATGGAACAAGCCATTCTGAGTACCATCTCACATTATCTTTAACAGCCAGGTGCATTTGCAGTTTGGTGTATTGCCACAACTCGTACAGGGCCCGTTCCACACATCCCTGTTTGGAATGGGCTGTTTGCTTTGCTATGTTGTGCACCCGACAATGTTACAAGCTTGTGCTACTGTCTTCAGACCAGGTTTTTGTCAGTCAAAAGCATGATTGCTTTACACTGCATCGAGATAACAATGCACCGCCAATGCCCATTATGTCCTATTTAAATGTAGTGGGAGGTGGGCGGGTAAATGACAACCTCGTCGGTCTGAAACTAGCAAAGATACTTGCATCATTCTTGGCGCTGCTTTGCATCAGGTGCAAAACGGGGCCTTAAGTCTCATGGAACCATGTGCAATCATTGATAAAAATTGTTTTACACAGACACAATAGCAATATTCATTTTAACAAGCACCTGCTACCTGCTCTGCATTTTTAAAATCCCTATCGGGAGACAGCTAAACACCTATTATTGTGCACGTGTGAGGCTAAATGGGCTTCTGTGTGTTGTGTGTGTCTATGGAAGTGGTGGTAGCTGTGTGACAATGTGTGTTGTGTCTCGACATGATGTGCATCCGTTACCGGGTGATCTGAATGCGAACCTGAGGTTTTCAAACGCATGCCCAATATGCCGTTTTACTCCAGGCCCTGCTGGTAATATGAGAATAACGACAGCTTGGGGGCCTGATGAAACTGACCTTGGTGTTAATGAGCTTCTCGCAGACAGACAGCGGTCTTCTATGCACCTAATTGACATGGCACCCCTGCTTGCGTTTTACCACTTACCTGTGTCAATCTTAACAAGACTTCTCAGCCCATATCTGTCATAGCCATTTCTTCCAGGAGCCCTATCAAAGGATGCACAAGCATTCTCATCATCCTCTCTTAAGTGCCTTTCCATTTATTCCATCATTGGATGCAGCCCTGTTTTTAATTTGTATTCATTCACAGTTGTGTGCCTGGGGTGAATTAATGCTCTTGTGTTCAACAATGAGCACAAAATTTAGAAGTAATCATTTCGAGTCGGTGAATTGGATAAAACTTTTTTAATGAGTGATAAGCTGAAGAAAGTGTAGTTCTTTCCAAATGCGTGACAACAATTTTGGTGATGGACCAGTTATATTTTTAAGTAAACTTTTGCTGACCGAGAGGCTCGTCGCTGCCGTTACGCTTCATGTCTGTAATATAATATATTTTATAGACATATATGACCGTCTGCATGATTCCCATCATAAAATTCCCTTATGCAAGCTCAGATTAAGTCACAGGTGAGCTCACAACGGGAACGTGTGTGAATGTGGGGTCGGCTCGTGAGTGCAGTCACATGTGCATGTAGATACTCGGGGAGGTCTTGTGAAGCCAGTGAGGATAATTCATATTTTATGGACTGAACAAGTGGAGTGTGCAAAGTTCAACAGAAACATCACAGAAAATGAACAGAGGCAATGACATTTTAATCGAAACGACCACCCATGTTAAAACTGCATTGTTGACGGAGGCGTTTCATTTATCCATAACATATTTTTTTCATAACCCCAATCACTCAATGTAGCAGGGGAAGATGAAGCATTGTGGGGTTTTTTTTCTCGTTTGCTGGTGAAGGTCAATCGTGAAGAGGAACAGCGAGAACAAATGGCCTCATGTGCATGAAAGAAAAACTACACAAATTAGCCCGATTTGAATATAAAGTGAACCACACAATTTAGACAGATTGACAAATTAAAAACAATTTACATTTAGTACAAACGAGAAAAATTAGGCATCCATCGGTAAATGTTTGTATCTTGGTATTAAACCAAGATCATCTTTTTTTTTCAGTTGTCAAAATTGCAATGACAAGGTGTACTTTAAAATATTTCAATTATGTTTTATTAATTGTATTCAAGTATAAAGGGACTTTTATTTCACATTGGAGACATTCGAACATAACTGCATATAATAATTATATACAGTCATATAGAAGAGGAAGGTGCCTCTGGCTGTGAGGCGAGTTGGTCGTGGGTTTTTAGACCATTCTTTGAACATCAATCACTGCCTGACACTGGATGGGGGGGTGCAGCTCTCCACATCAGTCACTGACTCCCTTCCTGCCCTCAACACTTCAGCACAGGACATGTTCATGCACTATCAAAGTCAGACAGCTCCAGCCTGATGACAGTAATGGCTTACAATGGGAGAGCAAATAGCATATGAGAGAAGGAGAGACTCGTTCATCTTTAGAATTTGAATGCACAGATTATACCTTTTTGGTGTAGGAGCATGTTCGAGAGTGTAAACGCTGCAGTAGAAATATTACACGTGTTGAACCAGCACCATTGAGACATATTGTTGAAATCCATGCTGCGTGTGTGTTACATGAGAAACCTGGTTCTCCTTATGCTTGTAAAAGTATCCAGGTTTGTGATGGTTTGCCTGCAGGTGTGTCATGATGCTTCAACATGTCGGCCACTCATGTCATGTTGTGTCACGTTACACGTCAGATCACATCCACTGACTTGTCTCAGCAGCCGGGGATGGACACAGTTCTGGATGAGGTGTTTTTCAACTCCCACCGAGACTCTCCACATTACCACAGGGATCATCCGTGAAATCACGACAATGTTTTCATGGTCAGACACACGAAGCTGACAGCTCACCACCAGGACAGCGTTTACATGAGTGTACATATAAAACCGTGATGTGCAAGAATGTAACAACAACCAAGGCACAAGGATATTGTTGTACATATAAATGCAATGATAGGCAACAAATACTTAAGTAATCATGAAAAATAACAATGTTAGGACATAAATAGGCTTGTTTCGTATAAAGCATTAACGTGTGTACACAGATGCACGATGGGTGAAGTGATATTTATAATGCTTTATCAGATTTGATATGATGCTCAGGGTCACCGGGTCTGTAGCCTGTTCCAGCTCAGTTGGTTGTCCGTCTATCACAAGGCTAAATCTTTAAGACAGAAAACCTGTGCCTGCCCTTATCAGCAGTAAATGTTGACTCCTCCATAAAACAGGGGGCGATAGGCCAACGCAGGACCTCACCGGAGGACCTTGTCCTTTTAGTTGATATCGTAATGTAGTGATGCACACGACCAAACTAATCTGCAAATAAACACGTCGCCGCAACACACCGGGATCCGGCCCACTTTGCTGCTCCGATCAAAACCACAAGAGATATTACAACTAAATCAAATGTTCGGCCATTTTAAATAAGACACGTCAAAAAAACGTTGAACACTTGAACCAGCGCTGATGTACAGTGTGTGTAACGGCCCAGATCTGTCTCTCAAAGGTGGGAGGGGCCAAGCATTATAATATTATTAAGGTCCCTTCATATATTAAGGATTAGAGGTTACCCCAGTCACTCTGAGACATCATATCTTTCATTAGCCCTCCTGTGCCCTGGGGAGGAGCACTAAATGTCGCATATATGAGCTGTCACTAACAGAGGTGGATGGATGGCTGGCCCATCTCCCAGAGTTCTACTGCTGTGTGACAAACGGCGTCATTGTGTTGTTGTTGAGTGATAAAATCAACTGTCCGCCGTGACAAACACCTACATACAAAAGAATGCGTGCAGTGAAGCAATGCGTGTGTACGCATGCACAAGGGGCGGTAATGATGTAGATTCATAACCCAGCATACCTTTGAAATCTCTTGAAAGGCAAAATTAAAAAGATAATTTCCCGGTTTGTATTCTGTGTGGAACATGTAAAAATCAGTGATAATGATAATGATAATTTTCTTTAAGCATGCGGTGATAGTCGCGGCCGTCTGATATCATGAGCAGATCGTTCTTTTCTTGCGCCACTTGAAGGTGAAGCCAGGGGCCCCGAGCTCCGAAATCCTCCTCACATCGGCAGTTAATTTATCACGTAGAGATGCCGTGAATCAAATGAGCATTAAAAAAAAATAATAATATCACCCCTAATACATAAAAGATGAATGTCATTCTTTATTTCACCGCTAAAAGGTTGTGCTTTACTGCAGCCAGTCCCCAGGGAAAAGAATAGAGTAGTAGAGTTACTTTTTTGTGCAGTAAACCATGTTAATATATAAAGAGCGACAGTTACTTTGCACATATAAAATGTGCCTGAAGGGGCTCTTTAATAAGCTAATGCTTTACTCTGGTTTGGAAGCAGGGGCATTATTTTTACCTTTAAACAAAACCAAAGCTAATTAAATGCAACCCTGTTAATCACTTGAGTGAAAGAAACTTAAGGCAACAGAATTCGTTTTTACTTGCATTGCACCACAACAACAGAAGTAAGTCAGAAAGTGCACATGAGAGATCTATGTCATCAAATAAGGAAAATCTAATGGTCTGAGATAATAACTTTATTCTTTTGTTTTTATTCAAATATCAGAAATTTGGATTCTAAGGCCAACTGTTCCCCTCCCTCCTTTTGATGAGACATTTCTGTTATTCACCACCATTACCAACTTTCTTTTTTTAACTGTGTTCCATTGCTCTGGACATCTTGTTAGCACACTGCAATGGATGCACCCTCATTGTCCTTGCATATGTCATCTGGCTGTGTCTGTCCTCCTGCTAAAGCTCAGCTGCCCATCAAACCCAAAGCAAAAGACACAGGACAAAGATTACCTCATTATTTCATACATGCAAATACAGCAGAGAACACATACAACTGTATTGTATTAAATCCCAACATATGAGTGTACATGGAAAGTCTATGGGTGCCTGTAAAATGGGAAAGACACAAAACAATGCTTTCACCTTTTCTCAGATCGTCTCTATACGTTACATTTCTACAAATAAAACAAGCTCAGTGTGAACGATTGATTTTTTTACGACACTCAAATCCAGTGGATAACATGTTCAGGTGAAAAAAAACCCCAGTTTATTTCCAGTATAGTCCCAAGATGTTAAAAAAACCAAATAGATGCACAAGAAATTCAAAACAAAATCTTTAAATCCAGTTTAAACAGTTTAAGAATACTGATGCACAGAGTGTGAATTTTGTCCTAATGTAGAATCAACATAAGAAAATGACTCTTTTGCTGATGAAATATTGAACTGCTCGGAGCTTTTTTTTAAATTAGCAACGTCTACTTATCACACAGTGCTACCCTGCATTAGTCATTGGGTCTTTTAAACTAATACGATAACACACCATCTTTCCATCTCACCTTTTGAAGGTGATTACTGTTCAAGTGTCACTTCTGCAACAAAACATTCTGATGAGCCGCGATGGATCGATACTCTCCAAGTACCTGAGGAGAGTGCAATGGACTAAACACCCTCATTTGTAACCTTTTTATAATGCCTCCTAATGTCGGGCTTGGAAGATCACCCTATTGATCCGCAATACAAAACAAAAACAGGGAGACACAGTAATTCCGTTTTACCCACATGAGGGATCTGTAATTTCTGAATAAATGGGTATAAAAAGGTCCCGAGGACCAAGGTAGAAGAGAAGAAACCCACAGAGAAGAAGAAAGAACAAAGTTATACCTTTGAAGAAAGCTGAAGGGACACTTACGCAGGCCATCCATTGTGAAGCACAAAATGCTGCGAGCCATTACAGGTGCAAATGAGCCATTGTTCTCTCTTTGAGCTGGTTTGTGTTCCACACAGTGCCTGCAGACACTTGATACGCCCCGACTCAATGGAAGTAAGGAATTTAACTCTGGTTATATCCTGGCATATTTCAACCTGTTTGCACGGCAACAATGCGACTTCATATAATTCTGCATTTGTCCATTTCCTGTTTGTTTTCATCCCCCTCTATTATTTCCAGTTTTCCCCCCTCTTACTGCACATGTATTTATATAGGTGGAACAGCAATGGAGGAGTGATTGAAAAGCTGTCCTGTGGATCAGGGTGGTTTGTGGGGCCTGTCCATGCTCTAATCCATCCTGCCGCCCTGCCACACAAGCGGAATATCAAGCAGGCAATCCCTGAGGAAAGGAAGAGAGAAAGATGTGGAGGGGAGAGAGAGGGAGTCACAGTGAAAGGAGATTTGAGAGGAAGGAGTGAAGGACAAACACTGGGGCTAAAAATGAAGAGCAGCAAAACAAGTGGAGGCTTAGATGGAGAAAATGAAATAAGAGAGGGAGAAAAGAAGCAGAGAGCGAGGTTGGAAAAGTTCTGCCGGCACCGCAAAGGAGGAGGGAAAGAGGCAATTCCTGCAGTCTCACTCCACCACTTTTCTTCATTTGACTCTGATTAGCTCCGATAATGTATCTGTGCCATTATGCCGCTAATAAAAAAAAAGAAAGGGTTGTGTTGCTCAAAGGGAGGAGGGTAATGGGGCCCTGATCCACCTTCTAAAATAAACTGAGCAGTGAGAGGAACAGGAGACCGACTTGTTTCCTCGCGGAGAAAGCAAGGCAGACACAGCAGACGTCGGTATTCACTGGTGGAATTTAATTGTTTTCAAATTAAGTCAATTTCTAGAAAGTGGAGGGAGACTTTGCTCCAGGCTCAGAATGTCGGGTCAGGGAATTTAATAGACTCTCCTTCCTGCTTCTCGTTGAACACAGTGAGGTATTAAATAAAGTTTGGATATCATAACTTGCCTGGAAACAAATAACATTATCACTGTTATGGTATGTCGCACAGTATGGGAGGTGTCCACATAGGCTGCATAAAAACATGGATTCTTAAATGTGAAGCCAAAACAATCATCCCCCTGGTGGCTGGCTGCAGTATATGCCTCCTCCGCGTTAATGGATGTGACATGGGTGACAAGTAAAAAGGTAAAATCCAAGTCAAATACATTTTTCCTCAAAGATGGTGTCAGTCATTTTTAGGCAGTTCTTATCACACTGATTTATGTTAAAGTGCTATTTTAGGTTTTGGTCTATAATTCAGGCAAAAACTTCATGATTGACTGCTGAGATTGACTCATGATTGGTTGAGTGCCTGTAACAAAACCCGGGCTCCATCCCTTGATCTCCAAACGGTGTCATCAGCAAGATGAAAGCGTTCGTATCCAGGAAATCTTGGCTTTGCTTCTGTATAGTAAGAGAAAGTGGGCAAGCATTGTCCATTTAAAGTCTATGGTGTTGATCCTTAATCTTAAACAAACCACCAATGCATTTCTGTTCCAGTCGCACACTTGGCTCTGGCCTCATCTAAACCTTCGCTGTGGCGCAGGGAGGCTCAGCATCGCTCTCCCTTACCCCAGGGTGCAGCAGGAAGTTTACAGAGGACACTGCAAACGGGGGATGCTGCCTCTCTAAGCTCATGCTTTTAATAGAAGGGGGCGATGCGGAGCTTATTTTGTGCAGATGGCATAGTGCAGCCAGAACCCCAAATAACATAACAAGTGGAAAGTGGGGCTGAGGTTGGTCTGCGTGCTGACAGGTTTATAAATGGCTTTCCAATGTGATGTATGTTCACTGAACTTCAGGGCAGCTTACGGCTTTGTACTTCGTGGCGATGTGTGATTTTAGTTTTGATCCTTTTGTTGTTCCCTTACATTCAGTGTCATCCCAGTGTTTTGTTCACAGAGTACGTCACACTGGGTGAGTCTCACAATGTGTAGAATCAGTTGTAGTGTTACAGCTGCAGGGAAGTCCACATGTTTATGTAATATTCCCATTATAGACACGGCCGTACAGAATTCGCCTTTCGCGCTTGTGTCGGAAACTAATGATGTTCGGACCAAAGTTGCTCCTAAAGTCTCCTTCCTCAACTTTAACAACATCCATTATGTGACACCCAGGATATACACGAATATGTTTTGCTTGTAACAAGGCCCCAGGTTAAAATCTATCTAAGAGGCGATGCCATAGGATTCAATATAGGGTGCAATATAATACATGTTTTTACAAAGAAAGAAATGCTCATTGTAAGCCCACATATTGTTAGGTGGCGGCTTCTCCAGCAGCAAGCATAATGTTTTTGGTAACTGAACAGTAAATACAGGACCACAAAATGTCCTTAACAAAATCACTCTCCTCCCTTGTTTCACCTGGTGGGACACAACTGGTATAAAGACCCAGTGGGCAGGCTGCTTCTATTTTAATGAGACAATGTGCCTCAGTAAGCGACAGCTGACTTGAAGGGATCATTTGAGCCATCTGTCACTGTGGTCACTCAGTTTGGTCTTCATCACTAAAAAGATCAGAGATGGAGGCTAAGCTATTATCAATGTGGTGTAACTGACATTTAGAATCCTAAGGTTTAAAGGGAAAGGGCTAGGGTGGATGAATACAACCTGTGTCTCTGTTCAGGGGCTGCATCCTTCGGAGGACCCCGTCTACGCAGCCGACAAAGGATGCATAGACGGTCTGGTCTTCAGCCTATCCTGTCCTCACAGTCATCACCTAGCAACAGAACCGATAATTTGGTTGATTAAGAAACGCTTAAAAGATGTTTATTTTAACATGTATATCGTTAGATGTTCGATTGAGTTCTTACATTTAAAAATAAATTATTCGGCCCCAGACAATTCTACCGTTATCTCAATGTATCATGGGATAGGTTGGGCCGGGAAGGATCCACCTGGTGGGGCCTCTGTTGCTCAGGGGTGGAAAGGACACATTTGGAACAGTCTAGTTGCGCGGCTGTGACTCAATCAGTCTTCAAATGCAGCCTCCAAAGGATGCGGCCAGTGAACTGAGACACAGCTGCAGTGCTTGTGTGTCCATGCTGTGAAAAGAGGTTTCACACCTTTGTGATATTTTAAGTGCCTTCATGTTGTCTTCTCTGGGGGGAGTAAAAGTCAAACATTCATCAGAAATTAGGCCTAGTTCTTGTAGATATTACATTCATTGGAGATTTTGCTTGTTGGCTCCCGTTTTCTCTCTATCCAGTTTTAATCTGTGAGGCTTCTCCCTGACTTGCTGAAAGCTCGTCTGTTTAAGGGAAAATAAATATTTGGTATAAACTTCAAATGATAGTTAAGCTATGAGAAATAAAAACCTTCCTCATTCCGGCCTCTTCAAAAACATGTGCCTGCTGCTAGGCCTGTTATATTAACACTACCCTACATTAGCATGAGAAGCTAAAAACTAGTACATCAATGACATATGGCTGAGGTTATATGTTCAGAATAAATCACTAGTAATCCAAAAGTTTTAAGTCAACGACCCTTTGAGGACACTCACACAGTTACTCACTTTCAAACCTGAAAACTAACCAGTGCAACAACACTGCCACTGAGCACTTAGAGTTAGGAGTTAAATGCCTTGCTCAAGGGCACATCATTGGTTCTGTTAGCATTGCACAAGATTTAGGTAAGTCTGCTGATTAAGAAAAACTGCAGTTGAACTTACCCATATAGACACCAGGCTCTATAGCTGTAAGACAGAAAAAAAGGCAAATGTTCATCTGTAACTTTTACAGAGAAAAAGTTTGGGATGTTTTCGAGAATGCGATGGCCACCCGCGAGAATGTTCCATAATTCAAGGCTCATGCACCCTTTGGCAATGCATTTTACATTTTCATCCTACTCATTGTGCCTCTCAGCGTCCCCTGTGTATGTGTTTTGGCCTTTAGCACACAGTGTAATGTGAGTCTCCTTGGCTGAAATCCCGCGGAGCTGCTGCAGGAATCAGGCTATTTTAAGAGCTTCAGTGAAATTCTCCCATGCACCGTTCTGTGCTATTTTTACAACGTTCTGTGTCAGACAAATGGATCCAGGGCTGAAGTGTATTGATGTTCCCCCTGCTCCCTGATGTGCCACCTGGGACCCCCCCCCCCCCTCACAAAAAAAAGGTAATAGCTTCAAAAGCAGCTTCTCAATTTGTAGCTTTTGTTTAACATTTATTGTTGCTGTTGTAGTGTGTCATGAATTATGTTTCATCTTGCTCTTCTCCTGAACTTTTTCTGCAGGCAACTGTGCAGAAAATAAGCAGCAAAATCGTGCCAATGTAAAGATGCACAGCTGCTTCTCAGATTCCATCTTCCTCTGTGAGTCATGCACTACACCAATTTGCCATGTTCAGGCCTCCAAAGAAAAAAAGCAAGAGTACTACATGGGCTTGAATCAATACAGAATATGCTTCAGAAGTCTGCCAGGGGGTTTAAGAAGCCAGTCAGCGAGGATGAACAGTAACTTTTAGGGCCGGTAGCCACTTTGAGGATACTTTCAGAAAGAGCCCAATTACATCGGAATATGTGGTGAATGGAGTTTCTCCTACATGGAGTCTGCCAATATGTATTTTTTGATACCACCTTCAAAAGTTGCTAGAGTCCTGAAAATTGCAAATTAAAATTTTTACTTAGTTCACAAAGTATGATGTGTTCTGGGATTTTGCTGCTACGGTGAAATATGACATGTAATAATTTGTTTTACGTGGAATGTCAGAGCTTCACAATTTTAATGAGAGTAATTTATGTTTCACTGCTATAAAAATGTATTCATTATTTGGGCACTAAGAAATGCCTAGGAGAGTTTAATACTTTTTACAGTTTGATTTGGTGTTGACTGGGGCCTTGGATAGTTAAGACTGAGTATGCAAAATTGAGGCAGTGTCACTTAAGAATGAAAATGTGTGTGTGTGCGCTTGAGTGACATGCTGATTTATAGCAGTGAAACAAATTCTGATCAACTCACTGTAGCTGTGCTGGCATTGCAAAGAAGTACTGCTCCCTGAATGCTAAAATAAATCCATCTACCTGAGAAAACTGCTGGGCTGATGGATGTGGCCGATTGTCGTCCCGGTGCTCGTCTCCTACTTTGCTACGTGAGGCCCAACTACAGCAGAACTTTGAATCCACTGTCTATTTCTGAGAAAGGTAGTCACACAGTAATATGGTGTCTTACCACGGGTTTCACAGACGACTCGACTAGTCCGAACCACTGGTAGATACTTGTTTTTCCATCTGTGGAATCTACAGAAAATGTGCACCCACTTAAGGCTAACGCTAGCAGCATCGAAGTTAGCGAGGAGAAGCGCCAACAGATTGGACAAGAGATTTCTCTAAACGTCTGGTCACCGATCACCATACGTCCATCAAATATGCCTCCAGGGACTTCCTGACCACTTTTGGGGACTAGTTGACATCTACTAAAATTCAGTCGTCAACTTTGCTCCACCTACAGCCTCATCATAAATCCAATCAAATTTCCAATAACCCCAGCTATCAATAATTCATCTGTTTAAATATGGAATTCAGCCCCTTTTAAAAGCTGCATCTCAAATCGTTTTACCATGCAAACAACTTTCCCCCTCCACTTACCGCAGGTGACATGACGCCTCATTGACATGTCTTACAGTTAATCTAGAACCCTGTAGTGCAAAGGTCTGGAGCTGGTCTGCATGTATAGGCTTTTCAGAGGATAAGTCATAAAATGCAGGAGTTGTACTTCAAGGCCGGTAAGGCTGATGTTTTCAAATAGAAGAAACACTATACGTGTTGAACACCCACTATGACCCCCCCCCCCCCATCTGAACTGTTTGCAAGTAGGAGTGAACAATGTACCTGCACATACACATAAAAAGGTCTCTGCCACATTAAGTTTCTATACACCGTCCTGAGGAAAAACAAGCATAGCTCGCGCCTTTAAAGAAAAACAAGCTACACATACTCACACTGCAGAAGACGTGCAGCACCAGTGAGGGTCTGAAATCAGCAGCGGTTTTGAGTTGCTTGTCAGAAATGACTAGTAGAATGTAACTCGGATCTGCAGTATGTCTCTACCTGCTAAACAGAAGCCGGAGGGACAGGAGATCAATATATCTAAGTAGCCCTTTTCTGCTCTTTGACAGCAGACGGAGCCTCACTTGATCACATGATCATTCAAACTGACATCGTAACATGATAGAGAGCCGGGCATTAAAAAAACATCTTATATTCTCAGATCAATACATTCCTGTGATGTGTGTAGCTAATATGTCACCGTGCCACCATATCGCACCAATCAGGGCCCTCGTACGTCTCATCTGAGAGAAGCAACACATCAAAAGAGCCTCCGTGGAAGTGGAGAGTAATGTACAGTGTGTGTAAGGATGGGTAATAATGCTGCAGGTCTGTATCCTGTCACTTTAAAACCTCCATTTATTTTAATGAGGGTAAACAATAATGAAGTAGATTTCTTGCTGTACCCATCCTAACTGATCGGCTTCCTAAAAGATACTGAAACAGTAGAGCTCACACCTCCCTTAAATTCAATTAAGATGCACCAAATTACACACAATTATAAATATAAGTCCCCTAAATAAACCAGAATGTATTTGTTATTACAAAAAAATTATAATAATTCCCTGAAATTGGTAAAATAAAAAAATATAAAAGTAAAATAAACTGATGAAAAATTCCTGCATTGGCTCCTTTGTCCAGATCCACGATCAAACCATTTAATGGGTTCTTCTTTGGCTTGTGTCCCATCCCTCCACCAAGTTTGGTAAAAATCTGTTCAGTCGTTTTTTTACGTAATCCTGCTGACAAACCAACAAACTGACGAGTAGAAACCTCCGTGTTACAGATAACAATTGAACTCTTCTCACAACCTTTATTTTTTGTTCTCATATTATGTCTATCTAATTGTACAAAACTGTGATATGGATAATTTCTGTACAGTTTGTGTGTCATTAGTTAAAGTGATTGAGTCCTCGTGGTGCAAATCTGTTTTTATGTTTGATTTCCATTCCCATCCATCCATCTATACTGCTTATCTTTTGAGGAGCAGAAGCTGCCATGAGGCCACTGTGCTAGAACAATCGGTCATAGTCGTCTAAGTGAGGTAAACTGAATAGATCTAGGCAGGTTGTACGTCATTGTTGTTGGGTTTGTTAGCCAGTAAAGTTGTTATTTCATATTAAACACAAAACCTTGCTAATTAAGATCAATTTGAATATTCATGGATTTCCCCTTTATTTCTTCCGTGGTGGTAACGTTTGCCCACCAGCTACACATACAGAAATACAGAATACAGAAATAAATCAGCTTCCAGATTATCAGCATGACAGAATCAATTCCAATAACACGTATCTGTTGCTGGTATGAATCCCATCCTTTCACGAGATTTCAATCTTCAAAAGGGATTTTCTTTTTTTCCCATGCTTCAGGTGTTTCATGTTGATAAGCGATAAATATATATTGTGCAAAAAGATCTCATATGCCACCTCGAGGATAAATGCCTTTTGTTGGGGTGGATTATATCTTGTGTTATGATTCACACGGGAAAAAGACGTCATTAAATCTGTGTTTCAATCATTGCAGGGAACAGCAGGGTAATTGATATGTCCACCTGTAGAATCCTGATTTTTAACAAAGTTATGAGCTTTAAATAAACACTGGGGATGATTCACTGAATGCTTAAAGTGCTTTGTTTGAGCTGATGGATTCAACAAAAGTCAGCAGAACACCTGTGACTTTAAAAAAAAAAACAATAGGATTTAAAATCAGTGGGAGAACAGAGAAATTTGTCTGTCTGCCGTTTCATTGTCTTCTGAGCTGCAGCGAGTCGCATTAATGTAAAACCCAGTCCGCCTGTATGCGTCTCAGCTTTTTTTCAGTCCAGTTACAGTGATAGAGGACTGAGTCCATATTTTTGTTTTCTCGGTGACCAAGCAACTACAGTTATTCCCGTGGGATTTCAATTTAATGACCTTCATTGATTTGTGTTGAGAAGTTAACAAGATTGGATGAGGTGTTTTGACACTGGGAAAATTGTGCAGAATTGCAGAAGAGTGTCCTGTTTACTGCAGTCTGTGCGCAGACATTATGGTTTCTTCTTATCCCTCGGTATCCTTGGTACAGACAGTGTTCAACTAAAAAGGAGTGTTGTGAGGCTTCCTGTTATGTGATGCACCATTCATGTGTAAACAAGATCTACAGGTCTTAAACACAGACGTGATCCAAATATTACTATCCAGATTACAACTGATCATACTAAATGTCATAGAAATGATCAAATTATCGTATATCTTGGAAGTTTTGGCATTATTAAAATCGTACAAAAGGTGTCAGGTTCGGTGAAGCAGATGGACCCAGGATGCAGAGTTTAAACAAAAAGTGTCCTTTTAATGGCCAACAGAAAAAACAACAAACAAAAGGACAATCTCAAAAAGTCCAAAACTGAAAAAACAAAAAGCACACAGGGGAAAACACTGGAAGCTTACGAGAAGACCAGAAGAAGCAGGGGACGCAAGCACAGGAGAAGAAGCATAACGACAGGGACTAAGACAGAGCATTAAGACAAGCACGACAACAAACAGACAAGGACAAAGGGAAGCACAGAGGCTCAGGCTCACACACACACACACACACACACACACACACACAAACACACACACACACACACACACACACACACACACACACACACACACACACACACACACACACACACACACACACACACACACACACACACACACACACACACACACACACACACACACAGGGAAGGCAGGGGTAAATGAACACAGGTGGAACACATGAGGACTGGTGCAGACAATCACAAAGACAGGAAGTGAAGGAAGAAAACACACTAGGAGCCGGGCCTACAAAATAAAACAGGAAACAGAACACAGGGAGTGGGAAAACCAGAGACACAGAAACAACAATACATAAACACCAGGATATACATGAAACACAAGGAGGTACTAATGAACTGAAAACACTCTTCAAAAAGAAGCGGAAACTAAACACTCAAGACCAAACCATGACACAAAGGGCAAAATTATCGTACAAATACAATAATTAACGTACATCTGGAAACAATCTTACAAATAATAAACATGTGAGATCAGGCAGGGTATTGTTTCCTACAGATACAACACAGCAATGACAATAGACACATTTGCCTCCATCTAGAAATGTCCTACTTGAAAACAAGCTATCAATGCAGCAAACTGTGTTCCTCCAACAAAAGTTGAATTACTCAAATCTATTACAAAACAAAAACAATCCTCCTCTATCTCACCGGTGATTACAGACCTGTGTGCAATTAATTCTCAATCCCATCATCACTGTTTTCTGACTGCTGTGGGAAATGATTTTGAATTTGATAACTACACCAGCGGTGGAGCACCTGGTTACAATTACACGTCGCACCAAATTAAAATATCACAAAACATCATTACCGTTAACTTGCACTCAATCCTTTAAACCAAATTATGACATGTTAGAACTTCTCTACCTTTGCTGGCAGATAGAAGTGAGACGGTGGGTAGACAGAGGGAAGGCAGGTAAAAAGAAAATCTACAATGTTGTCTCTTGTCAAACTGGCAGGTTACTCCACCACCAGGGATGTAATGGTGAGAAACCAGACTGGACCTGGACACTGCGCTGTAGCACTTATTATCACAGGTCTCTTTTGGCTGCTTAGTCTGTTCTTTGGAGACAAAAAAATCCCTGCTTTTGTAGCTGTCTCTCAACCTGGAGAGAGACGGCACTTTCCTTGACAGGAGCTGAGATCAAAAGCTTCCGTTTTACAAGTCAGTTGGTAAATTTGTGAGAGCAGCTGCTACAGGTCTTCACTGACTTCACTGAAGTGGGACTACAAGGTGAAATAAAGGTAATGCGAGATCTCAAAGTCAAAAAAGCCCAAAACACAAGAGCAGCACTTTTATTAGCTCTTTGCTGTAATGTGAGCTGCAGTCATTAGCATATCCTGCTTACTATCTACAGTAGAAAGCATTACAGGGGCTTCAATGGGCACGTTGCAATAATGTCAACGTTAGCTGAATTAGCTGGTGAGAAAATCCCATCAAGGACAGTTATCAGCACTGACTTCAATCTGCCATCTTTATCATTTTAAATGACATATGTGTTGTGCAAGAGGGCAAAGTCAATGGTTAATAGCATCAGCAGTGAAGTCTATGGTTATAATATATAAATGTTATTCGATTTTATTGTTTCTTTGTCTTGATGATCTGGGAGATTCCAATAGTTATCTTCAGATGGCATGAGATAGAATAACTATAGCTGCATCTTTTCTCATCTGTCTTTCTGATTTGTTGCTGAAATGATCATTTGCGCCATGAACCATGAAGTGCAGCTTCTGGGAGCCTCCTGCGTAGGAAAAGGGGCTACACATGAATGAACAAAACCATAAAAAGGCATACACAATCATCCTATACCTATCCAGTCGCCATTAGCAGCGGTAAATATCCTCCTTAAACCCCTGGGGACGTTGTGTAGGGGGTGCCTTTAGCGAGAATGATATCAGCCTCATGGAGAGAGAGAGAGAGAGAGAGAGAGAGAGAGAGAGAGAGAGAGAGAGAGAGAGAGGAATGCAGCAGCCCTGATCTTAAAGATGGAATCACTCAAAAGGAACACCGGGCATAAGCACAGAGCTCAGCGCGGTGCGGGCTGACTGCAGCCGAAAATTGGCAAGTGACCCTTGAGACAGGTCAGTCCCAATTCACAGACAGCAAATTGTGTGGAAGGCATTGATTAATGGGAAAGACACAACTCGTTATGGCCTTGTGGTGTCATCCTCCGTCTCCCCCTCACATTCCCCAGCCCCTCTCCCGCTGCTGAACTCAGACTAGTGGCTAAAATAACAATTCAACAATTGATCTTCGCCCGTAATTAATGGCGCCACTTGGGTCTAATTTGTGAACAAGTATCAGCTTAAAACATAATAGGAGGGCGGCTCAAGGGGAGCCATTAAAAAGGTCTCCCTTACAGACAGCTCTCCACATGAATTAAGGCAAAGTTGCATCATTTGAGAGGGATTATGTTTGCCTGAAATAGAAAAAGAAATTAGACAGTATGGCGACATGTTGAAATGGAGGAACATTGCTATCTTACAAATAAAAGTGTTGTTAGTTTTATGTTTACAGGACGCCGCACAGACATTGACTGGAGCTGTAGGTAACTAGAATGGCACCCAGTAGAGCGTCTACCACTGCCAAGGCCCAACAGTCCACTTAAATTCAATCAACACCCCCCTGTGATCCCATATTTAAATCTGCTAGATTTAGTTATTTGGATCCACGCCCGATTTCACATACTAGTGGATATCAGTCCTCTAAAATTAGCTAGATCTTGGTTTCATACATTATCCCCTGAGAAATCTGTGAAAATGTAAAAATACCCTTGTCATGTTAAAGAATCCGTCCCTCTTTCCTGATAAAAAAAAGAAGGTAATCCTGCAAACAAACAAACAAAATATAACCTTGTTGGAGAAGATAAATAAAAATCCTATTGTACCTCAACACTTATTTGTTGCAATAGTGTCAGTATTGAATATCAAGAGTACATTTTGAGTATTAGAAACAAAAAGGTTGCAAAATGCCATAAACACATTTATTCAGTCACAATGTCATAAGTTAGTGTTTTGTGATCAGATCTAATTTAAAAACACAGTTCACAGGCAGTTGGCTGTTTCATGACAGGTAGATTTAATTCAATAAATTGACACCTGCAGGGATTTATTTTATTTCAGTCCCATTTCTCTACCTTTTTAAAAAGGTGAGAGGTGACGTGCGACATAACTTGTGTCACCTTTGAGTAGCCCACTGTGTCACAATAGAGGGACAGAGGAGGATGTCTTCAAAAGGAGGAAATGACAGTGGATGACAGATTGCAGGGCCATCCATCATCTCTGGTGAGTCCGGATGAGAGGCCGGCCCCCGCAACGATTCCGTTTCCAGGAAAGACTTGGCAGACAAGATGGTTTCAAAGTTTAGGAGTAAAACTAATATCAGGGCTTGGATGGATCTGAACTCAAGCCAAACGTGAACAATATGCTGCCTTTGGTGTTTGCTCTCAGTGCAACATCTGAGGACACCCCTGGTCAATATCACTCAAACATTAAGTGATTAAATTCCTGTCCATTTAATAAAAATAAGCCAAAGAAAATAAATAAATATAACATGTACATTATGATTAAAGGAAAACCCTCACAAGTGAGATTATCTTTGAATATTTTATGCATCCTCCTTTATTTTTATTGACATGATTTATCATTCTGTGTAGTGAATGAAACCAGTGTTGCACAAATCTGTGTAAAGAAGATTTGTTTTCAGCTGCTGGAGGGGTTTTGTTATTATTCCCGTGTGTCCAGGGAAACACTGTCAGGTCACAGTTATAACTTTTTCTCCTCTTAAAAAAAAAAACTTTTGTGATTTTTAAAAAACATTATCATCCTGTCCACGCTCCTGAGACAGTTAGGAGTCCAGAAGCATTCGAGTATATTGAGTATACAAGCTTCAGGAAAGACTTTTGTATTTCAGCACAATATCACACATCCCATCTCATCTCAGGGTGCGTAAATATGAAATTGTGCATGGAGTCTTTTTTAAAATGGGGGCCACTAGTTATTCTGTTGCCTATGCAGTGATTCCAGTAGCCTCTTTGGTGTCACATATTCAGGCCACTAACCTTCGTCACCTTAAGGATAATTCCCTCCAAACCAGTCAACCCGCTTGACTCACTGCTCAGCTCACCAGTCCACAACCAGCTCATCATCCTGGGCCTGCAGTTCTTTCTTAACTCCCTCAGCTGCATCCACCTCAATACAGCCATCCACCCCCTTCCCCTGAACCTTCACCTGCTGGAGCACTGAACATTTCTCAGCCTTTTGCAATATCATGAATTTGTCACTTTGGGTTCAGTTGACTGACGTACTGTAGCAGGCGGGGTCTAACCACTGCTGCAACTGTGTTCCAGTTTATATCCGTTGCCTAGTGATGCTCTTTTGCTCTGACCCTTCTAGTTATGAGGCTCCATGTTTCATTAGACACAACCAAAGATGGAGAAGCTGTGTTGTTCATATAGGTTCCTACAAATGCTCAGTGACGTTCATGTGACCTGCCTGTTTGTAAGTAATTGCATGTAAGATAAGATATTCTGCACTTAAGCTTGAAACTAGTACATTTAAAAGTACGATGACACAATCATATACGATGTTAGTGATATCACAGATGTGTACTCAGTTTATTTTCTGTGTACAATGTTCCCTTGCTTCTATTTTTCCTTTGGAGTGACACAATTTTAGTCTGTAATTACGAGGATTGCTCGCTCTTCTTTATTTTAAAGTAATGGTGTCAGATGAGCTAATAGAAGTACACTGCAGACAATATAGACTCATTTCAGTGAGTGGTTTTACCGTGTGCAGGGAGAAAAGGGATTCAGACTTTCATGAGAAAGATATTTTTTTTCAGTCTGACAGACATGATGGTGAAGTCTCATAAGCTCTTGTTGTTTTGAGATCACTTGAAAACGTGTTAGTAGAAGCACGTTTCATTCCTCACTTCACAACTGCAGATGCTTTTTCTGAGTGAAAACAATTCATTTTTTTCTTAAGAATTCATCACTGAAACCATCTTTGTCTTTCAGTAATAATTCACCACATCACTGCTTATTGGAGAGCTCTCACTTTGTTTTGATGCAAAATCAATATTTAGGAAGCTTCATTTTTCTCATTGGTTTAGAACATTGGCATCGAAAACAAGCATTTTCTATCTGACGCGTGTAAAATATGAAACTTTCCATACTGATTCCAGAATTGTTCTACACGCAGATTTACCACTGTGCTTAAAGACGTTCACCAGGTTTAGTCGTTAACAATCTCATGCACCGATGCCGTTGTAAAGTGTCTCTGCCCTGCTGTCCTCACTGAACTGAGCTGGAGACAAGTCTCTCTTCTTTATTAGGTTATTTTATTGGCCCCCTCAACAGCTGTGACAGCTGCAGACGTGATCGAGTTTGGCTTGTTTTCACTACATCCGCTGCAAACTTTGACACCTGATTTCATTGAGGGAGATGGGATTTGAAAGGTGGGGGACACGGGTCGCCAAGTCCTCTTCTACACATTGTCTAATATGCTGTGCCTGAGCAGCTGGTTGTGAAAAATGCTTCTTTGTCTCTTGCCTCCGTCTGATCTCTCCTTTCTCTGACTTTCAGGTCGACAAACGTGGACGCATAGATTTCTCTCTTTTTTTTCACCTTTCAAGTGTCCCATTGTTTTATAAATGTACTGTTACTGGCAGAATTAAACAAAGATATTACAAGAATAGTCATAGATTATACCTTCAGTTCTGTGACCACATTATCTGCCTCTTTTCTATTGTTTTGGCTTAACCACACTTCCAGCTGCCTCACACAGATTGCATATTGATTCATAAACAATTGAGTTGAACATAAACTCTACGCTCCTTAACTCTAAGGTGAGAGTTACATGCACATTTAGCCCCTTTCACACACACATTCTATATCATTTATCATACATTCTTAATCTGGTTAAATTTGATGGGTTATTGAGTTTATTTAAAGAATTCAAAGTTGCTGTAGTACTAATTTGAATCATGGTCACCTAGAATGTCCCTCAGTAGAGGACAAACCTCCATCAAGGCCCAATGGTCTCAGCTTCTTCTCAGCTGTTAAAGATACATATTAAATGTTAATTCCTTGTTGCTTCCACGTTAATCTCAGCTACGCATTTGTGGTAAGTGCATGTATATGCCTGTCTCCTTATGAATCCACATTTAAATCCACTTGATCCAACTATTTATTTGGATCTAAACTAAAATTGCACACTATCATGCCCATTTGTCCACATCCACGCCACAATTTAATAACCAGTAATAGCATGCTGGGCCTTCCTGGACTGGTGGAGTGAGGCCAGCATAAGCTTCTTTGGCTTTTATCGCTACTGGTGCTTGCAACTTGTTGCAGTGCTCGGTTGCCTGTATGTCTCCAATGGGCTGGTACCTTGCCTTCGCTCACTGATCTCTAAGGCTTTGGGCAAGCTTCACCGTAGGAGTCCGCTACATTAAAGACTCCAGTGGTTACTGGGCTTCAAGGGGTGTGGCTAACCTGCCAGTCGTTTCTCTACAAGGAGACAAGAAATGCAGACAGTGCCCAGAGGATCAGTCCTCAGTGGGAGTTTTCTATGGGCTCTGAAAGGGGCAGTGTACCTGCTGCTCATCGCTTTCTCCTGGGTGAAAAGATGACAAAATACTCTTTTAAGTCTAACTACCCGGGTTGACAACCCTGCTGCTGCGACACAGCAGTTACTGCTCGCTTTGTTCCAACCAGCACTTTACAACACTTTGTGTTGTGATGCTACATCGTTGAGTGAAATCACCGAGTCAACAAGACAGAGACATAAAATGACCCTGAAAGATTGACAGAGGTTCAGTGAAGCGGTTTGGCTCATCTACTACGAGTAAACTAAGTAGTTAAGACAGAAACATCTCTAATAACCCACGTTATTGATTACTACTGCCACAGCCCACAGCCTTTGCTCAGTTTGCGATGGAGTATGTTGTGAGTAGAAGGTTTGGACAAGGAATTCCAGCCACATGTCTGGAGTGTGGCTCCACCACTGCCAGTATCTTGCAGGAGAAACAGGCCTGTAGTGATATCAGCAGGTCCTTAGAGACACATAAAATCAATTGCATTGATCAGTCTGGGACACGCCATGAATTATTTGTCAGAAAAGTTTTAGACCTCACTATTCTTTGCCAAGTTGTTTTCTTCAGTACTACCAAAAAAAAAAAAAAAGGCTGCAGTGCACCATGTTTGTAATGACCACAGAGCCATGGAATAGAGAAGCTTAAACAGCAATTGGCTGAATAACTCATTGTGATATGGTGAGTGGTTAAGCCAACAAAGCCCCATTACAGACCAAAGCCTGTATGAAATTGATATTTCTTCCACTCAAAGTGATGCAAGCACAGAGAAAAACAAACTAAGAAGTCCTTCACAACTCTGATAGCTATATTCATGCTTAATGTGCTCGCGAAAAACAAAACTCATTTTAATACAAGACAATGATCAATTCCTTTGAACACTTTCACGGCTTCAAAGTGCTGTTTGAATCTGTGAGGTTCATAATGGAATCCCTCCTTTAATTTGATATAAACCACATTCAACTCAAAAGTGAAGCTGCAGAGGTTTTTGATGTTGCTAAGTCGTACATTAGCGCTGATGCTCATTCGAGGAAATTGTACAGCTGTGGCTAATCTCCTTCCTGGGCTATTACGGTAAAATGTTGTTTTCCCTGCTAACATCAGGGCTAATTGGCAATAAGATGGCAGCCCATAAATGAGACACTAAAAACCAATGCGTCATTATTTTATTGTAATTGTTATATAGTTCAAGATCAAATTCAAGAAAAAGGTCAAGTGAAGTTTAACAAGGAGGCGGTTGACAAAGTGCTTCATTGTTCTGAAGTTTTAATGTAGAGGTTCACATTGTGCTTCATCAAATAATCATAATCTCATATATTTAGTCCTCCAACCTGAACAACCATACACAGTAAATTATACCCCTACTTTCTGATAGTTGTCAGGTTCGATGAAGCAGATGGACCCAGGATGCAGAGTTTAAACAAAAGGTGTCCTTTTAATAGGAAAAAGTCTTTAACAGAAAAAACAACAAACAGAAGAATCTCACAAAAAGTCAAAACTGAAAAACCACAGAGCACAGGGGGGAAGCTTACAAGAGACAAGAAGAAGCAGGGGATGCAAGCACAGGAGATGAAGCATAACGACAGGGACTACGACAGAGCATTACGAACGACGACGAACCGACAAGGGGAAGCACAGAGCCTTATATACACACACAGGGAAGGCAGAGGCAAATGAGCACATGAGGACTGGTGCAGACAATCACAAAGACAGGAAGGGAAGAGAACACTAGGAACAGAGCCTACAAAATAAAACAGGAAACAGAACACAGGGAGTGGGAAAAACATGTGACACCGAGACAACTCATAAACACAAGGATCTACAGAAAACACTAAATAACACTAAGGCAAAACACTCCGAAATACAAAACCATGACAATAGGAGCATTCCTGAAATAGGTGTAGCAGAATGCTGTCATCTGCGTTACATTAAGAAACATGAAGTTAAGCTTATGAAATAGTTTTGTTCATGTTGAGGCACAAAATCCCTCAGTAACTGTAAATAATAGTTCAACATTCATTAGCTCCAATATGATCGACTCCTTTCAGCTGCCACCGACTTCCTTCTTTGCTTCTGTCAGTACAAGTACGACCGCTAGGCGGTGCCTCACAAAATAAAGTGTAACTAGGGGTCATAATAACCTGCTGCGTGAACAACCTGTTCGTGTAATATCCGTTCAGTCTGTTTGTTTTCACTTCCTGTTTTATGTTGTTATCTGGGTTCTTGTGTCTTGTGTTACTTCCTGTTGGTTTCCCCACACACCTGTACCTTGTTTTGTGATTAAGCTTTCCCTATTTATACCCTGTGTTCCCACTCACCCTCTGCCAGATTGACATCGTCTCCTCCGTGTGTACATGCGCGCCAGTGTTAAGTTCTGTGTGTTTGCTTACCTGGTTTTGGACTCTGCTTGGATTATCGACTTTGGATTTTGGGCCTTCCTGACTGCCTACCTGTGTATGACCCGTGGATTATTGAAGTAATTTTGTACTTTATTTTTTGTCTCCCATGCTTCCTTTTGCAACTGAGTCCCAGCTTTGTACGGGACTGTCACAGTTCGCTTTTTAAAACAGGACACTCATTTATTTAGGTAAGAAGATCCTTAACTTATTTAGCCAGACAAAAAAGCCAGAAAAAAAATATTTTGGTGAAGATTAATTTAATTCAATTTCATCTCAAGGCACTTTAGCATAGAAGATCAAGACCTTTTTAAAATTACAGAGAAACCCAACAGTTCCCACAATGAGCAGCCCTTTGGCGACTGTGGAGAGAAAAAAGTCCAACAAGATCTACAAGAAGGTCAAAGTTGTCCTGAACTGACCGTGGAAGCTCTGTGGGATGCGATGAATAAAGCTGATTGGTCCAGTGTTACTGACCTGGGATCCCAGTGAGACACTAGTGGACGAGGCTGATGTGGACTCAGGAGCGGATGTGACTGAGCATACGATGCTGTGCTTGCTGTGGGAAGAGGTGCTGCAGAGATACTGTGGTGCATTAAAGGGAACCAGTCGCAGCAGCAGACAAAACAAGGAGACTGCAGACATCAAGCACCTTGCAGGGATGTTTAGTTCATCAACACAAACAATGATACAAATCTATTCAATTCATCAGAGAGCTGATTATCTACCAGATCAATAATGGTTGTTCCCCTTTGGTGTGACCCTGTTTTAGCATTGCTGGCAGATCTCAGTTTGATATTAGAAACTCTGTCTGACCCCTTCCCACTCCTGCAGGGTAGCTTCTTTTTCTTTTTTTGTAACATCTCTATTTCTCTATGACCCTCAAGCAATCATCCAGCACAGATCAGCTTAATAAAGATACGTTTTAAAAGGAAGTACTGTCTGCACATAGCGTTTCATGGGACATAATAAGGGGTCATAGTAAGAAAAACATCACATTTCTGGAAGTCTTTCGTGTCAAATATTCTAAATATCTTTTTTGCTGATAGAATAGTGATGGATTGTAAACCAAGCGTATTTGTACTGCATGATGTACGATAGCTTACATGCTACAATCAATTACTAATTCAGAAGGGAACATTTTTCAATGCTCCTGCTGTTCACCTCGGCACAAAGTCTTCTCTTGCCTTACTTATTTTACCATTTTAGTTTAATTTGTGAATAACAGAAAAACAAGCATCTGGACTTTCTTTGGAAAAGATCAACAATAGCTGTGTTTCCATCAACTTATTTCTATGCACATTTTAATATCTCATTACAAAAAGGAAACTTCCCTCGAGGTGTTTTCTTTAGCTTTTTTCGAAAATGAGTAAATGTGCTTTATGGGTGAAGGAAACCTGAGTTCAAATGAGTTCTGAAATAGTGAAGCACAAGTCGGTGAAGTAGAAGAAGAGGAATCTGACATACAATCTGAAAGGAAACAATATATATATATATATATATTTAACAACTTGTTTTTTTCTCTGGTTCATGACCTGTACTTTTTGCTGCAAAACAGCTGATGAAACACTTCTAATGTGCACTTTCTTTTTTTCTGATATTTGAAAAGTTTGCTTCAAATTGTCTTGATAATGAAAAAATGAATGTAAGCATGACATATCAATTTACAATATTGTGACTAAAAATGTTTAGTGCAATATGATGTATATCTGTAAGAAAAATGATTATCACATTATACCTTGTGTCTTAAGTCTTAAATACGCTGTGCAGCTCAATTTGTTTATCCCTGTAATTCCATTGAATTTTGCAGTTCCCTGTGAAGTTTTCATGTGATGCTGAATTTCAGAACAGCGGGTAATGTCCTCCTGCCTCCTCATCTCTGAATCCTAAAAGACAAACAATGCAGTGATATTCACTTCATTTCCCTGCGCCTCACTTAACCTTGGACTCGGAGGGCAACTTCTCATGGAGTAAAAATTGTACAGTCAGCTCATCATCCAAAGTTCCTCCTGCATCAAATCCATTTCATTAGAGGAAGTCCAGGTGGACTGTTGCCAGGGTAGAAGAAAAACAATCAAGCCTTCGTGTCGGCTATAAAAAAACACAATTATTGATGCTTTTAAGATCAATTACGTTATTACTACACTATGAAAATATAACTGAGGATCATATATTGTCTCTCTTTCGTTGTTTGTGTACCTCAGGAAAAAAATACCTCGATATTGTGTTTTGACCTTGCTGCTGACAAACTGGCAGCACGCATTCAAATAACAATCCAACAACAGACACACAATGTTCTGCACAACTTCCTGCCCGAGCACACACCAGGTTCATTCTCTATGTTGACGCCTGCACCGCTGTCACAATAGCAGAGAGTGGGAAAAGATAGATTTTTCTTACTCACACATGCAGCGAGAGAGAGTGTGGGCCATTGTGCCGCGAACCAATTACTCTCTCATGCCCGCAATTATAAATATTCACTGAAAACATTAGATATTGATTGCAGCGTGTTAACTCAGAGCTCGAATGGAATTAAAACAAATATTAATTACCGGCACGTCAGCAAACTTTATTAGAGGTGTAATGAATGCAAACAGATCGCCCACGATTTTGAGGAGGACCCTCACCCCATTTATCCATGTCAATTTAAATTTTAAACGGTGCGGCATTAATTGCAAGATTTCATCAATTCCAGTTTTGCATATATACGCACATTGCTTATTTTCCACGTAGGGGAATAGGGGAGTCGCACACGCCACTAACTATGCAATTGTTGACCTTTCACGCTTGGCCCTGAGATGAAAATAGATGGCTCTCCATCTTTAAAACGTTTAAAAGCCATCTCAGCTCCTCTGTCTGACTCGTGTTAATGGACCTCTGCTTCATAAGCCATCTGTGAATCCTGAGTGGGGAGAAAAATCCAAATATGAGGAAATGCCACAGAGTGTGAAGCGGCAGCGCATTTTATGGGAATTGTGTAAAAATTTGAATTCATTGAGCAAGTTCACAATGTCCTTTGGTGTATGTGGTACTTCTCTTTGAAGAGTGGGAGATTTATTCAACTGTTTAAACTGTTACAATTTTGCATTGACGACCAGCCTGTGAAAAGGCTAAGACCTTTTTATCAACGGGCATAATTACAGGACGTGAGCACAGAAAACTTGTGAATGGAGCAAATCAGATGCTGCAACTGTACGAGTCATCAATTGAGACACACCCAAATGTATACAACCCAATAGAAGTGTGGTTAACAATCTGGGCACAAACTATCTAAGGTTTATGTGCAATCCAGTTCACTGTACATATTCTGTTTCCACTCTATATATTATTGATATTTACTTAAACGTATAAGTATTGCATGTTACTCATTAATATCTAGACAAAATAAAGAAGAAGAAATTAGCACCAGGGATCATGTTTCCATCATTGGCCATCTGAGCCGGAGCCAATGGAAACCTGTGTCTACTGCAGACTCATTTCTGATTCTATCCAATCCCATCGCAGACAAAAGTCAGATATTTTGACTTTGGCTTTAGAAGTTTTAAAGTTGCTGTGGGAGCATTTTGCTTCCATTAGACAGCCTTTTATTTAAGCTAAACTAATGTTGCTACCTGCAAGCTAAAGAGAGAGTGATATCACTTTTCTTGTCCAAGTCTTAGCAATTCCCGAAAATATTTTATTTTCTCCACCAGGATCATCTTCCCCGATGTAATCAGGGTACCTTATAATCAATATTCTCCTTTCAGCCAGAGATATAGAAATATCGGCCCACGTAGCTTTTGTTTTCTCCAGCACCTGAGGACCACATTGCAGTCACAGTTGTCTGAGCTCAGCCTGGAGGGCAACTGTTTGTTTGGACGGTTAATCATCATCATGCTGTAAATGGCCACTCTGTTGTGTGAGGGGAATCTCAGAGAGTTATCTCACCATGCAGGACATAATCAGACACAAGGTTAATGAGAGTTTGATGGAAGCATATGCCTCACACACGGCAGTGGTATTGCACCATAATAACAGGGACAATGAGTTAATGGTGTGGGTCCAAAGGCAAGAATAAACAAAACACAATCAGGAAAAATGTTGGGACAATATCAGTTTATTTCTCGCTCTCTCAGTTGTTAGTAAAGAGCTCGTCAGTTGAAATGCCTTCTGCACTCCCCATTCCAGTCACACTGCCCCTGATGTGAGCAGCACTTCAGAGCAAGCACATGCTGCCGTGATGCCTCGTAGCAAACCACGACGACTATTTTCTTTCACTCGTCTGATACATGCATATTTGCTGGAATAAGTGGCATTGCCTATCTCTACCGCAGCCCGACATATGATGGAAAATCAAGCTCGACAGGACAGGGGCCTTCAGCTGAATGTGACGTGAGACACTTCACCGCCTCCGAAGTTTTCCCATCATTCAGTGGGCTGTGGCCCCAGCGCAAGGGTGCCCTGCTCATCCCAGCAGGAAATGTGATAACAAAATCACCAAATAGAGTTGGATTCTTTTGTGTGCAACATCGAAATGTACATATTTAAATCAATATTTACAAGAGTAGCAGGAACATTTTACATTTTCATATTTGTTTCTGCTATACCGCTTAACAATGACACTTGTGATACAATTAAACTGCAGCTCACATCGATGTCATGTTAAGATCTGTGAGGTGTCCAAACGGCTTTTTTTTTATGTGACTCTCAAATGATCTTTTTCTTCTTTCCTTTGTGTTATTGTTGAGAAAAGAAAAAGACAGACACCACAGGAACTCCTTCATGGCGTACCTTTTAAGGCAGTGTCAATAGTAATTACTGAGAAGGCTTATCTTTAACCACTGCATCACTGTCCTTCACAAGAATCAGTGTTAGCTGCCCCGCTGCCAATTAACAGAGGCAAACACCAACATAAATGATTCAATGACCAACAGTTCTGCAGCAGCCATACTGCACCAAACCACCTTCTACCGTACCTCATCTTAATTGAGTCAAGAACAATGTGTTGCATTCAGACTCATTCAATTTGCCACATGTAGTAGAAACAAGAGACATCTACACTAGTTTATAGTTTTTGTGTAATTCATAATGATTGTTAATATTCCAAAGAGGAGAACATCTTTAGACTACTGGGACAACTAATTTGTTTATTTGTTGGGTGGGTGGTCGGTTTGTTTGATTGTCAGCATTAGAACGTCTGAATGAATTCCCAGGAAACTTGGAGGAGCAATGGGACATTGGTCAAGAAATGATCCATCAAATTTTGGCATAAATCAGGAAAAAGAGGCAATTTTACATCTTCTCACTATTCCCAGGGAATAGTGCATGGATCTTGTTGAAAAGCACCACCCATCTAATTTTAAGGGGGCTGTTGGGCCTTGGCAGTGGTTTGCATTCTACAGAGTACCATTACACTTCCTATAAGGTCTGTTTTTCTAATGCCTGTGCGAGGCCCAGTGCAAATTGTCACAGCATCCTCCAACCCTCATGTAATCTACAGCCGCACAGTATAGCTCCAGCTTCGTTCGCCTGACACAGGAAGGATGAATGCTCCTGCTCTGCACTGATTGCAAACTCTTGTTGAAAGGATCTCTGCATTCACTCCACACAGACCCACAATTATAACATCCGGCTTGTGAGAATCCAAGTCTTTGATGTTGGCCGACTGTTGCAATGGGCCAAGCCGCCATGTGCCTGAACTCCCTCAGGCTCCAGTCGGGAAAAATGGTGGTGAGCCTGACAAAGTTATTTTCTGATTCAGGTAGGTCTGCTTAAATAACGTTCTGTTGAATTTCAAAGTGACTTATCAATACATCAGCAATCGTTGTTCCTAAGAACCAGTGATGGGCTGTTGCCTCTTGGCTGCCCGGCGCACAGCGCTGGGTTTTCTCTTGGGATTGAACATTTTATGCAGTTGGAGACAAAAAGAATCTGTTTGAGAAATCGTGAATTATTCCATTTGTAAAGAGTGGTCAGGTCGTTTTCATCTCACCAAGAAGAATAGCAATAAGCGGGGGGGGGGGGTGGAAATCTTTTCCCACCCGAGTGGCTGTGCAACATTAAAGTGTGAGTGTCAGCACCTTTCAAGATAGTAGCCCCATGTAAATGTATAATTACAGAAACACTATTTGACTGCCATCAACTCCTCGGGGGCCGGCATTAATCCCAGAGATCAATGTTTCCAACCTCAGATATGCAGAGCACAGCAATCCATCTGTCAGCACGGCCGCCTTATCAGTCCACGGGGAGACGAGCCATCGATAATCACCACTACCCACCAATATAATACAGACATTTTCGGTGGAAATTTCACACTGGGTTGTTGCACTAATGGCTTGACAATCTATAGTGACCTGTCTGACAAAGAAAATGCTGTTGTAATGAATTTCTTTATATGTTGGACTCAATCTCTGGTCATTTTTATCACCTGCATCTTGATTCTGAACTGAATTGAGGCTGTTAAGTTTATTTGTATCCACCCTCTCTGGGGTTTTCCCCATTTTATTGCTTTATTTCACCTCTGCAGAGAATAAAACTGAAGATTATATCAATTTAACACTAAAAAGTTAACTAAGGTCTTATTAAGTGGAAATATGCACATTTTAATATTACATCGTTTCATATTAATGCATTGAAATTTATTATTTAAACATGTAGATCAGTTTTTTATATATATATATATATATATATTAATTTTTTTTGCAGGGTGAGTTTTCCAGAGCTAAAGGGTGCTGGGGACTTGTTAGAGGAAGGAGACAATCATGATTAACTAATGGGCAAGGGTGAACCAAAGCGTGAAGCGGCTCCATTTGGCACTGATTGCCCTCTGCCAAACTAACTCCTGCTCATATCCACGGCCATTGTGAAACTGATGAGCTATGGCTGTAATCGGCTCCGGTGATTGGAGCAAACTGCAGCGAGGGAAAGCGCGGCCTTGATTGGGACAGGCGGGCGACAGCTGGGAGGGGCTCAGCGTTTCCCACTGTTGGTGCAGGCGGAAAGGTGGTCAACTTGTGTTTCTCTTGGCAGCAGCAACGGCACTATGTGTTGGGTTTTACGCGGGTGGAACTGAGCCTCACGCAAACACTGATGACCAAGCTGGGGGGGGGACAGTGAAACACATTTCTGCTGGAGCAGAGAGCTGCAGCGCGGTGCCAGAAATGGGACAGAAAATGTTCTTGTTCAGATGTCTCTTAGGGGGGAGATTACCATGGTTAAATCCAAAAATCATTGTTCTGCAGCAACTGTAAGTACGAGAGGACACGAACACAACTGGGGCAGGAGGAAATTATTTTTCTGTCTGACAAGGAGCAAAAATGTGACAAACAAGAATCACTTAAATGAAACAGCTAATCATGTCAGGAACTCTGTGGATTCGTGGTTTGATATGCAATGCTCTAATTGCAAGACCATTAAAACAAAATATGCACTGCACTGTTTTGCTGATATTATGGAACTTAAAACCGAGCTGAGAAAAAGGACAAAATCCCACAGGAACACTTCACAACGTGCTACACCTTGACAGCAATGTCAGTGGTAATTACTGAGAGGGCGTATCTTTAGCTACTGCATCATTGTCCTTCACAGGCTATATTTGTATTAATAAATCCCTGTTTAGATTCTCTACTAATGGGCGAGCAGGCGATGCAACACATTTCTGCTGACTGTAAACGTCGTCAATGGAGACTAACGAGGAAGAAAAAGGACAGAAACCAGAGAATCACTGGAATTTTAAAACAACAAGCAAAATAATCCAGTATAAAGCTGGTTGTACCTACTTATATCTTTGTTAGACAGTGTTTCATGTCAACCAAAGTACATCCAGTGCATACGTTTGTAACAGGAATCAGACATTTGTCATACAAATCACAGTGAATCACTGGATTTCTCCTCTGTACCTAAATCGGCATCGGGAGGAAACACAGGAATTTGGCACAGTCAAGAAAAAAATATTTTGATTTCCCAAAACCCCTGAAACCAGACTTCTACTTTTGAGTAGAGCGGGAATGTGTTTGTTTGGGGAAAACACAGGTTCAGTCGCCCAGAAAACCTCATTGTTCCTGCCTGTTCCACAGCCTCTGCAATGTTCTCGACTGTCCAGGTGATGAAACACCTGACTTGCTATTAACCGAAAGAGCTGTGTTTTCTATCGCTGCCAATTGATGCAGCATTTTGGCAGTGGGGCTGTGCGACGCCACAATTCAGGCAAAGCTTTTGGAGGCCGGACAGATGGCTGCTGCGGAGTCAGTGTTGACAGTAACAGGGCAGAATGGGTACATTTCTATTGTTGCACAAATTTTATTGAAATTTCCAATAGTAGGACATAAGGTCACATCCACTTTCATCAGAAGAGGGGAGAGAGTATGTAAGATTATGTAACTAAATAAACACCATCTTCGTATATCGCATTACTTTATTGATGCCTTCCATTAAATACATTACATAGGAATCAGTGAGTAGGAGGTGTGATACAGGTGACGGCCCACACTGCTGTCTTCACTGCCAGAAATCCCACGTTTATTGAAAAAAAGAAATTCGCTCTCACACATATTTCTTTATTACTATGCCAATATCAGTTTTCCATCTCACTTAAGCGTCTGAACTTTTTATGAACCTGTTGTTTACCTTCAGATTTCGTTTGGCTCAAAGTCAAGATATGCATGGGAAGCTGCCGCCGCTGCTGCTGCTGCTGCACGTCTTCAGAGTCTTTCAAGCATAGAATTTAAATAATTTCATTATTCAGATTATAGATTGTGTATAAAGATGGACAACGCATCTCCTCTTCCTCCCACTACCTAGAAATAAAGATCAAATATCCCGAATACAAAAGCATCTTTTGGGTTTGGAGCCAAAGTCTCAGCAGCCGCGGTATCAAGGTCCCACCACTTTATTCAAAAATAAAACTTGACTATAATCAGTGTGATAAGAACTACATAAAATGACAGAAACCACCTTTGAGAAAAAATATATAATCAACCAACAGAATATATGTACAGTCAACCCTGTTGAGTAGTAGTATTAACATTTTTCTGAAGCCATTTGTCTTTCTGCCGTTTCTTGGAGAACAGGTAGAAAAGAGTAGGTTGATCACAGCTTCTTGTATTAGCTCAAAACAGTTGTCTGCTGTGTTAGAAAATGACACTGATGAGAATGACACACAGTCATGGGATCTATTGTCAATACAAGATTAGTAACAGCTGTAACATGTCTCATATTAATGGGATTCAAAATTACAGACGTGATGGAACAAAGCTGGTTAAGTCATTGGTTTAGCCTCTACTGTATTGACGAATGTAGAGCTGTGAATGTCAGGACACACAAACGGCAACTGGACGAATTGAGCGGCACAAATCTTCATTTACCTCTAGAGGTGCGCCCCCTGTGTGCACGTGAATAGGTGTGTTTCAGAGGTTGCCACAGTGCACGGTGCCAGAGGGTCTCTCCCAGTGACCCGGTCCCTCCAGAGTGCACTGGCCTGGCCTTGTCCTCCTGTCCTTTATAACAATGGGAAGGGTAATGGCCTCCCCAAGGCCTCCTCATTCAGCCTGATTGCGCTGCCAGCATCACGCCAGCCATGCCATAAAACAATTAACTCCATTTATCAACCTCACGCCCCGGTATGTACGTATGGGAAGGGGAGGCTGCAGAGAGAGGTGAGGAGAACGAGGAGCATTTGGGCCGTGAGATGTGTTGAGCTGAGTGAGAGAGAAACGCATCAGTTCCCGTTTCATTTGTTGATTTCTTCGAGTTGCTTAATTCAGACTCAGAATGACATCATGTCTGCTTTGATCCCAAAATTTACCAAAGTTTATGAGGATGAAGTGCTGCAGTAGCAAACGCTCATCTCGGAAAAATTAGCAGTATGGACAGCAACTGATTCCTGAAGTTAAAGCATTTCAAAGACTGGAGCTCCACTGTTGCAGCTCCACAAAATTAAAATGTTAAAACCTCACAGATGAAAAATATTAGTGAAATGCCCGAAAGCATCACAGCAGGATCTGACAGCAGGAAGCATACAGAGAACATAACCCGTCATACTTTCTCTCTGCTATAAACTGCTAGTTATTAATAATGCCGTATCATGTAATATATGTAAAAACAGCAGCGACTTTAAAGCTAGATAAACATAATTGTTTTTCTCTTTAATGATGATTCCACTATCATTACACTTGGCATTTAAACATATATCATAAAGGATTTTAATCGGATTAAATTTCACCTGGAAATTTGTGTCTCCAGTGGCCACGGTGAGATTCTGATTGAGACCCCGTCGCTCTGCAGCTCACATCGTATCCTCCTCTCGTTTCCCGCTGGTCCCGAACACAACGACAAGGGGAGAAGAAGAATGGATTGTTGCCATCTGTGAAGCTGCGTTATTGGATTTGATTGCTTTTCAAGTGGTCTCATCTTCACTGCATCCACTTGTTGTATATAATGTATGTGGAACACAATTGCATTTTACACTGCTTTCAGACTGTGTCTCCAACAACCTCCTGAGATGGTTCGGCCCATCGGATCATCATCTGTGCACAAATATTCTTGCGGTCACCCTCCAATTAAACAGCAAGAGTCATAAGATAAAGTCAAATAATTAAAACATCACCATATACAGTGTATACAAACACCACAGCAACACGTGCAGTTGCTAATAAAATCCTTCTTGGGTCGCCCGACAGAAAGTGTAACTAAAAATAAACATGTCAACCCAAAGATGAATAGCAGCCCGAGCCACCTTTTCCACCGGCCCCCCGGAGAGATGTGTGATGCAGCTGAGGGAAAAGCAGTTTTTATCCCCACCCCACCACCCCACCCTTCTTTAATTTCTCTTGTGTTATAAATTGTACCTGTGGTTTCTCTGAGCGATCGCCTGGTTCACCCCAACATCAGTCATGAGTAGTGCACCTCTATTAAATGGCTTCTGTTCAACAAGAGAGATGTGCTACCAGGAAAGATGCTGGTACTTACATGTAATTAAACAGCAGAGCCTTTGCCTATAATAAAAAACTGAATATCTTTCTGTTTGGTTTCTATTAAAGACGCCCACTGTTCCAACAACATGAGGTGAAATAAAAAGCATTTCCCACACATTTATTATTAGAAAGTGCCCTCTTCTCCAGACACTTACATCATGTTAACATGTGGAGGGTGGTAATTATGCCACAGCAGAAATAGCAGCTCATTATGAGAGTCGTAAGAGGGCACAAGGTCTACCGAAACAGACCCAGTTACCATGCCCCCATAATCCTTAGCTCATCGTCGATGTCAGCAGGAAAGTAGTATATCTCTGGCCTTAAATCATGCCCTCTACTCCTCTAGGTCTTTAATTAAGTCCTGATCGCCCTGTCCTCCATTCCCAGTATTAGTGTGTTTAATTTCCTGCTGTCATATCGCCTCCCCTTTTGGATATATTATTCATCAAGCCTCTCCACTTCTCTGTGTTTCTAGGGGCGGGCGAGCCTGCTGCTGCGAGATGACTGCTGATTTCGATCCATCGCCTCGACCATTAAGGGCGTCTTACACCCATAATTCCTGGAGATATTACTCTGAAGTTCAAATGTCAACATTTAGATAAGAGCCCGGTTGATTCGGCTCCCTCTGTGGATGAGGGATGAAGTCCTGAACGCCCACTGTCCTGTGTTTGTGTTTTCATTAGCAGTGACTTTATTGTATTCCCACGGCAAATGACGCCAATGGAAAAAGAAAATGTGCGTTACATGAGCGGTGGGTGTCGTAAAAATAGCAAGATATGGATTTCACAGATGACTCAGCTGAAAGTAGAGCCAACGATTCATCTGTAGTCGCTGTGCCCAATACTCATTCTACAGTGGCCTACAATTCCACATTCATCACTTTTTCGCGTTTAGGTGATGAGTCAGAGTAGAAGCAGAGCGGCCTGCCTGCTAAAGTCACTCTCTTACACAGATTGCTGTTGGTGAATCACAACGATTTTTCTTTTTCCATTTTCTTTTGGACAACACTGTCGAAGTATCTCCGTCCACTCAGGGAACCGATCAAGTGTAGCAACCGGCCACCCACCACAGTGACAGGCACAGAATGGAAAACACTCTCGACCATGACACGTGGATTTAGGTGCCACACGTCAACAGGTTGTCTTATCGCTGCACTGCGGACTTGAGGGAAATGGACGGAGAGAGGCTCCCTGCTGTGAGATGAGCGGAGGAGACGGTGTTGCTTCTGATCTGGTTGGGTGGTTGAATACTGAGGAGCCGCGGCCCAAGCGGAAGCTCGTGGGTCAACATGCCTGCTCAATTTTACAGTTGAAGTGCACTCTTCTGCATAGATGCTGGTGGCCTATGCAGTGCTCTGAAAGGAACGTCATTTGAGTGGCACTCGAGGCCACAGAATGTGGCGGAATGTGGCCACTGGAGTAAGAGTATTTTGTTGTGGCTGTTCGCTGTTATTGCCGAGGCATTTCTTCAGCCATCAGAGCAACGTGACTTGACACAGGAATTCTATTGTAATGTCTCAGTGTGACAGGCTTATAGATGAAAAATAGGATGGAAAACATGAAGAATGTCCTCACCCAAAGACTAGAGAGAAGGCAAAGAAGTGTTGAAGAATGCGAAAGATCTATCTTGCTTGGATGCTAATTTATACAATTAAAAAAAGGTTTTGAAGATTTTCTCCCATGTAAATCTATTGGAAAAGGCTTTTCTCACTGTTTCTTTGTAAAGTATAGTGATCAATACAAATCCCTGACATTAATACCTCTGCTAAGGAGATTATGTTTTCACCCCTGTCTGTTGGTTGGTCGGTTGGTTGGTATGTTTGTCAACAGGATTACGTAAAACTTCTGAACGGATTTCCCTGTATAAGCAGTATAAGCAATCAATTTGGCACTAATCTGGATAAGATGATGGATCCATGGATATTTGTATCGCTTTCTTTAACATTGCAAGATAGGGCCCAGAGCTGGCTGGTGAATATTATGGCATTTTGTTTGGTTTCCAAATCTTTAATAAAACACATTTAGAACCAAAATATCCTCAAAAGTGGATAAAACAACATAAAAGAAAAGCAGAAATTTTAAAAACAGAGCCGAACAGAACATACAGAGTATCAGTACTGGATATTGGTATTAAGACATCACCGTTATGTTCAGTGCCGCTCTACAGCAGCTGGACATGTGCAGATGGCAGATGAAGTATTGGTCTGGCAATTGGGCATCCTGGGACAAATCCAGGTGGTCCACCGTATCCGTTGGTCCATGGATTCATAAACTTTTGACCAGCCCTGTCCATCTCTTTACCAGCTCTCCCTGTGTACCTGTCACTGAGAGCAAGCTGCATGCATGTACTGGGACTGGGCTCACTAACCAATCGTAACCACATTTCGACACTCTCTGACCCATCCTGCCACACTTCCCAGGTCGGGAGGTCTTAGGCTGGTACACAGGATCAAATTATGGTGGCTTCATATTAAAGGAGATAATGTCTCTGAGCTGCCAATTAATTGAAGTAAAGAATATTGACATGACGTCCCATTTGCAGTTATGGAGTGTCTTACATATTACTCATCTCAACAACACCGACTTAAGTCAAACCACATCGGTGATCCCATGATATATTTGTCTTTTCTGTATTTCAACCTGCAATGTTTTTATTATATGGATGAACATGTAAATTGGTATCTTGAACATCTTGTAGCCTATTTACTGATATTCATTAACATGCATTTCTCCTGATCAAATAAACAAATAAAGTAGTAACTTGTGACCCCAACTCAAATAAGCATATTTCCCAAAATGTCAGTCTACTTTACTAACTTAAGCCTTACAACCATTACACAGACAAGGTGCAACTTAAATTAAAATACCAAATAAATGTCTTTACTTACTTTACAATACCCGTGTAACTGTTTATAGAACACAGCACAAAGAGTGCTGAACACAGCAACTAACTCTCATTGAACTTACCTTGTGTAAGGACGTTGGTGCTGTTCCAGTATTTCAGGTCAGTGGTGTGGACTATTCACCTCCAACCCCTGCTCTGTCAGCATTACTCCCCACACCAGACAGCTTCCAGGATCCGTGCCCTGAAGTCCTGGCGCCTGCCCCAAAACTGGCCTGTGGATGACAGGGAAGGCTCGGAGAGGCCAGATAGAAATCATAGTGCACGGTGCCAGGACTACTCTGTGTACAGCCTGCCCTGTTTTGCAGTGCCACTTTAGTGTCACACACCCATAGGTCAGTGTTTCCTTTGTTCTCTCTCTGGTTCCCAACCCCAATGCCACCTACAGTGGCTGCAGCTCTGTTAGCAGAAGCCCAAGTGACATCAGCTGGTATTTCTTGCCCACCCCGAGGCGCTCCCAGGTCGCCCTGCAATCTTTCACATTCCTGCAGGTTTGACACTTTCTTATATAAAGGCAATACATCAAGGGGGAGGAATTTCTGTCAAGTAAAAAGTTGGACAGAGTGGCAAAGTGAAATACAAGATGGTGTGGAATGTGAAGAGAAATATAATGCTGATGGACACGTAAGGAAATCGTTCTGCTTTTTCTGAGTAGACCTATACGGAGCTGCTAATGTTCCATAAGTCTTAATTCATTTAATTTAGTGAGAATAAACCTCTCCTTAGACTCCTGGGTGTAGTAAAGTCAAATTTTGCACAGCATGTGTGTATGCACAGTAGTTAAAAACTGAAATTTCCTTTGCTCAAAGGGGGTTTGTTAATATGATTGATGAATTGATTAAATTGGTATTTAAAAAATGAAATGTTCAGTGGGCCAAGAGCCAGGGCACATCCTCCATTTCATCTCTGTAGCATTTAAACCTTAACAGACAGGAAAAGGTCTCCTCCATTCATGACACTGAGACATCCAGAAATGAACCAAAAATGAAACTGCTCGAAAGTTGGAAATGCTTGACGATGATTGAGCTGGCTGAAATGGGCTTACACGGCACATTTGGTAATTTGCACACCTACCTGCTCTTCAGAGCAGGACAATTACAGAGTGTCTCGGGGGCCGTCAGCGTCCCGACTACACCCAAGCTGCTTCCTTCTCCCGGTGCCCTGCTCGGCCACCGAGGTGCTAGCGTGAAATGGCTGTTAATTCCTTTTGCTATCTTTCCCGCGCAGAGCCTGTTTTAAGCCTTCGTATAAATGTTTTACGCGCTGAAAGAAATATCTCGAATAGGGAAATCAGAAAGTAAAGAAAAAACATAGAGAGCGAGGACTGATGAAAATATCATATCAAGTATAAAATGCAAAATAGCATGAATCTTGCATCTTCCCCCATGAATGAGGTGAGTATTCCACCTTCAGGAACCAGCTGTTGAAAAATGAATAGAAGAGAAATAACTATTCAGAAATAAACAACAAAAGACAATCAGGACTAAGACAGGCTGCGTCGGTAACATGTTCGACTTCTACCTTTACAACAAGTACACTGCTTTTGTTCCATCAGGATCCTTGAGCTTTATTACGTCTCCGCCAAGTTCCAAAGACTCCGATGTGTGTTTGTGAAGATTCTGTCATGAACAGAGTCCGACCTGATTCGCCTTGATCGTCACAAAACTGTCTCGAATCCTATGACACATGAGAACTGCTTTGACGTTATCAGAAAACTCTTCCAGGTTTTAACAGTCTACTGTACAGGAAGTCTTCGGAACCGAGCCATACCGTCTTCCCCCAGTGGGAAAAAAGCTGTTTTAACTTGTCAACGCTGAGTGAGGGGCTGCATTGAAAAGCCCGGGCCTGACACGTCGGCCTACAGCAGCAGCATGCCTATCAGCACAGTGATATGATGGACATTGGCACCTGTCGTAACATATTAGTCCACCTTGTGAAACTCCTCACTTCTCTTTCTGGAGTTTTGAGATGCAAAGCACTGTGGTCCTCTCTGAAATTCTGGTCTTGATGGTCTGGACAGGTGATTTTTCTGAGGCGGAAAGGATGAGCATCAAATGAGTAACGCCGTGACAGCTCTGCGATAGGCGTGACTCTCAATGAGCGCTCGGTGCTCGGCTCACCTATTGCTTTTCTGTGCATCCACCTAATTGTTATTATTGTCACTCTCCGCTCAGCTGGAAGTGAATGAAAACAAGGCATCGAAATGAGCAAAGTAAAAATAGCCATTCCCTAGATGATGTTCCACAAAAGATGATTAGCAAGTTGATTGTATGAATAATGTATTCCGATGATGTGCAATATTTAAATGAAGACAGTGATGGGGGGGGGATGGATGGATGTGTGAGGGGGGCACATTATCTGATCTTCTTCTTCTTCCAGCGCTGCACAAATCACAAGGTCACAGGTCAAGACACTTCAACACACACTGTTCCCATTTCTTTCCAGTGGTGGATAAGAAAAAGAAATTGTGGAGGAAAATGATAAGGGGATTTTTTTCTAGTATTGTGCAGATAACTATAATAAATAGGGTCTCTCCATCTCACACATTCTGGTTTGATTAATTTTAAATGCATTGCAGAATAAGTTTTTGGACTGGAGACTGATCACCTGTACCTCTGTACTGCTTCGTGGGCAGGATTGAATGATGTGAGGTGAGTGCAGCCTCTCCCCTCCCATAATCACTGTTTTAAGCTGCTGGGCAGTATTATAAACCTGCGTTTGACCCGTTATTGTCCGACAAAACATCTCTTTATCCTTCAATGGAACATTATTGTCTGTATCATATGAGATCCCTGCAAAAGTAAATATTCATACAGGTGTTGTATGTTGGTTGTAGTTTATTCTCTTTAGAAATAACTCCCAAAACAGACCTGTGGGTGGAGGATGACAAAGGGACCTAGTGTTTGTTGCATGCATGACAACAGCAGATAACTGCCACTATGACAACAATTTCACTGGGGAAAAAAAAAAAAATAGCAGCGCTTTGTTTCCCTCTACTGGTTATCGGCGCAACCGCTCTCCGCACCAGGCAACGTGCACATTTCCATGTCAGTGTGTCTGTTTTTGGCCAAGTGCACCTGATTTGTGCTTGTGCGTGCATTTGTGTTGTGCTGGCGTAGTGTGGCGTAAGAAATGTCCCGACAGACAAAGAACGAGACTGACAGGGAAATGGAAATTGAATTGCAGTGGAGGGAGGGACGAGCTGAGACAGCAGCAAACAGAAAAGAACCAAATGGTTTGTAAATGTAGCACTCACCCGCAGTTCATCTCTGCAGGTGATGGATGTGTAGCATTCACCTTAAATTGAGTTGCCGGCAGCAGCGAGTGAGGGTTCAGCGCTGCAGATCAGTTGTGACAGAAATCATCTTCTGCTGGGTCACACATCTCAGCACGTAAGATACATCAATAGGTAAAAAGAAGGGGAATTTCATTGCATGTCCGTCTTCTTGCCTGTTTTCCAGCAGGCAAACCCATTGTCAGCTAGGAGTGTTTTCACAAGGTAACACCACGATGAGGCTTTCAACACTACGAAGCTTCTGCGGGGCTGTCAGGCTCCATGGGATTGTCTCCCTGTTAATTGATAGGTTGATAGAAACAGGGCAAAATATATGACTTCCTACTGAGTAGTCTGAGGTGCAATTCCCCCGTTCCCTGTTGTCTCCCTTGAAATTTCAGCTCATCCTGTGGAGCATGTCAGTGCCTCAACAAGCAGTGAGGTAAGCTTCCATATTATCAGATCGCCGTTATTCTACTGTTGGACTTGTTGCCAAAGACGGCACCCAGGTCTCAGAGAATAGGTGGTCCGTGCTCTTAGGGCTGACCTTGGAGGAAGTGTTTATGTGTGAACCCTTCAACCCATCTTTGTTTTTTCACTTGCATTCCCAACATATACACAAGCGTGAATGGACACACGCAAAACATCACACGGTGCAGCAGACAAACACACACCACCCCAACGTGATGTGCTGATGCTGGAGTGGCTGTGTGAGGCCAAGGTCAAGCAGTCTCATGCCTTTATTCCCATAATCCCCTGTGTTGGCTGGGTGAGAAGCCTGCTAATGGCTAGCACTCTCCAAAAGGGAACGACTGCGTTAACGTAGACTCTGGAGAGTCTCACAGCCCACCACCCTGCGTAAAGACCATAGCACACGCTCCATACAATCCATCAAGATGGCTAATTAGGCCCCTACGAAATCCCTGCGAGACGCATTAGGTGGGGAACCTGAGGTGTGGTAGTTGCACCATAGTTGATAATAAGAATACAATAAAGTAAGACTGCTGGGAAATTATCTGGCTTGTTTGAATCTATTGTGGAAAAACACGTGGCTAAAAGACTTGATCCTACAGAACTGCTGAATTTTTAATATCAGGGAATCTTTTTCTGAGAGGCAAGCAAACAAGAATGGTGGTAAGAAAAGATGCAAGTGAATCATCTTAATCACTGGCTTGTTTTTGTTTTACAATAACAAGTTAAAGAAAAATACGACATGAGAAGCAACAAATATGTTGTTTGTCTGTATGAAAGTGTTTCCTGATCTAATGCCCCAGTGGGAAGGGACAACATCATTTTGTCTTTCAAAAGGCACGACCAAGGTTTGGGTCACACGTACTTTGTTGATTCTGGGAAAGACCATCTTGACGATCATTGCTACAACAACAAACACTGGGTTAAGGTTAAATGACCTTGGCCATGCTCTGTTGTTGTTGTTTGTTGACCCATGCATCCACCCTAACCTCCTTCCTCTGGGGACCTTTGTCACCACATGGCCACTATAGAGGGATTCGGCACTGGAACGTAAACATGTCGCTTCGAGACTCCATAGAAAAACAAGGCCGCAAAGAGGCTTATCAAGACCATTAGGTATAGGGGACCTCTAGTGGCTGTGGTAATTACGACAGGAGCAACAACATCCATGCTGGGATGAGACTCGGGTGGATGGATCTACAAAACACACACATTTCACACAAACATAACCACATCATGCCACAACCTTCACCGAATGTGTGTTATTGTAACCATGACAATAACGTTCCTCTTTACAAAATGAAGTGCTTATATTTACCAGATTTAATCGCAAATTTTATGAAATTGTATCTTTACCTGTAGTTTCCTGTACCGCAGAAGTAACATTATACACTCTGCATATAACGGCATGTTGTGTTCCGTTGTGTTGTGTGGCTCCGGGTGCATAGAATCGCAAAAAGAAGTTTCAGATACGCAGTAACTGCAGATTCTATTCGTAAACATGATTTCAGCAGTGATATGGTCAACAGTCATCGACATCTTCATCAGCGACACCGGGACGCAGAGTGAAGATTCACATGTCACCACACGCTCATTGACAGCTCATCTCCCAGATTTAGCTGCTCTTTTTGATGAAAGACATGATCCTCATTGGTTGATGTCTTTAAACGGAGGTGAGAGTGGAATTTAAGAGTCTGGAATGGGATTGTCTTTCTGTTCCCTATTCCGATCCCTCAGATCAACAATCTGTCCTTGTGGTGGGCGGGAGCGAGCAGGCAGGCAGGCAGCCGAGAAAATGGTTCAGATTAAAATGAGGTAATGGCACATTTGCTGGGCCCTTTGTGTGAGCCGCACATGCAATTTAAGGGGCTGCCATGCAGGGCGAGTTAATATTTCATTGCACACAGGGGAATGAGAATAGAGAGGAGAAAAAAATGCATATGTCTCATTTTGCAATCTGATTCGTCTCAGGATATCAGCCTGAGTCAATGTCATCCCATAATGAACTCTCGTCCACTGTTCTGAGCATTCTGCTGCCGTGTGTCCGGCTGCTTTCACACCCACTGATCATGGAATATATGTTATCTCTCTCTATCTCTCTCTCTTTCTGTCTCTCTCTCTCTCTCTCTCTCTTTCTGTCTCGCTTTCTCCCTCTCTCCCTTGTCAGGTTGCAGACGACGGTTTTTCCTCCCCCCTTCTTTCTCCTCTTCATTCTCCCTTTCTCCGTCTCCACCCGTTACTCCTCCCCCACCACTCCCTCCCCACCCTCGCCCACGCCTCCAGTCCGCGCTGGGTTAGAGATCGAGAGGAGGGAGGGAATGGGAGGTTTTGATTGACTAAGATGCTGAGATGTAATCTTGTGCGAGCTGAAATGTGAAGTGTGTGCTTGTAGGTGTGTGTCTGCCTGCGAGAGAGAGAGAGAGAGAGAGAGAGGGAAAGGACTGGGGTAATGTGTGATGCTCGGTTTATTGCATCGCAAGCTCATTTGTTTGTATTTTATACCTCATTTCGGCTCAGACGAGCCGGCTCCATTCATTCCTGCTGCGGGTGACCCAGTTTCACAGCACTGTATGACTCTCTCCCTCTCGCTCACTCACTCTAATAATATAACGTTCCCTTTTAATACATTACTTTTAGTAAATAAGCTGCACTCTGTGGATATGATTTAATGCAATATACCTACAAACTAGTTCACTGGGAGGAAAAAACAAACTCTTGCTATTACACCGCAATAGTTTTCCCTGTCTCCTCAGGCGCAGCTATGCAGTATGTTAGCATGTTAGTGCAGTGCATGACACCACTCTGACAGCACTCTAAACATCAGAAGGACTAACGCTCATCTGGGCCGTCAGGGATATAAATATGGGGAGCTTTAACTTGGAGATGGCCTGTTTGTGGATATGAGGAGTGCAACATTTGAGTAATGCAACATGAACATAATCTTCTACAGTAGATGTTTGTTTGAGCTCATTTTTATAGCTACATGGTGACAATGTTTGAGGAAGCACAAATCCTCCTCCTGAATCAGTAGAGATCAATCTGCCTAGTGTCACAGAGGACACAGAAGAGGACCTTTTTCTTCAGGGAAGCTGTAAAACACAGTTTAGTTGATTAGTAACATTAACTAAAGATTTATTCTGGGGTTATGTGCTGTGCTAAGCCACAACACCTATGCTTCTGCATTACCTTGTTTATTCTCCCCAGGGTGGTCCAGAAGACATCCCATCCTCCAGGTGGACAGAGATAGTATTGCGAGTGAGCCTGTCGTTCCAGTCCAGGTGCAGGGGGAGAGCAGGTGGACAGGGGACCACGGGGGGGGGGGGGCCAGAGAGGCTTTGTGGGTCACAGAGGGAAGGGTGGTGCAGCTCAATCTCTCCCCCTACCCTAAGGGCACCTCAAAGTTATACAGCTGTGAAAAAAATCCTGGGAAATTCAGCTTACACATGTGCAGTCAGGCGTTGTAATAAAACATGCAGTGCATGCTTGCACACGCGACTCACATGTTGTTTCCACACAGGCAAAAGATAAACAAACAACCTGGCACACACATTCTCTCTCTCTCTCTCTCTCTCTCTCTCTCTCGTGTTTCCTTCTGTGCACATCCTTAGCCTTGTTCATTCCCTGTCCACACTCCATATGTCCTCCATCCACTCGCTCCCCTCCCTCACCCCCCCCATTCATTTGTCCCCTGCACCCAGCTCCTGCAGCAGAGCTGGGTAGTAGCTGGCCCGTGCCATCCATTATTCCCAGGCAGGAGTGCATTAAAGATTCATCTCTGCAGCTCAACCTCAAAGGAAAGACTATGACCCCTGGTATAGCTGCTGAATTATGGAGCCCGCCATAAAGTTGTTTGCCTTTGATCTCATTCTCAGCTTTCTCCCTCCCAGGTGAACGTGGACAGGAGGAATACATGAACACACGCAGACACCCGCACCCACACCAACAAGTGCTGTCATGTGCCCGGTCATGTACTCAAATATTACATTTTTTACACACTCTTGCCACTTCATTCCTCTCTTTTATAAACCCCTAATTTGCACTCTTGTGTTCTCTATATTCTGTTCTTATGCTGTGTTCTCTGCCACTTCTGCTCCCTCTGTGTCCCTCACACAAATATACACACAGAAGCACATATGAACAACCACAAAAAAAAAACATCCACAAATAAAAGCATATCTCTGAGAAGATGATGACGGGACAATTATGTGAAAACAGTCCTGCCTGTCCCTTCGCTGCATACCAAGTGACTGTCTGGTGCTATAAATTTTAACCCACAATCTCTGCCTCACTCTCCCAGGCTAAAAGTGGCTTACAGCTCTTGTGGCAGTGGTAGAAACACATTTGCTCACACATGCGCATTGTTTATATTTAATCGATGTCGAGTGGAGGGTCCTGTTCAAAATGGCTCGCATTTGTCAAGTATTAATAATTCAGCTACACAAGCACAAACACAGCGAGGAACACACAGAAAAAAGGAACACACACACACTCTATCTCCCACGCTGGATTGTATGAAGTGCCACCTCTCCTGAAGGTGAATACTCGGACTCAGCTTCCATTCTCCCCTCTATTCTGCTTCTGTTTATGGCCTTGTAGTTATGACAGTGGCTGGAATAGAGGATTGGGCAGCAGCAGTCCAGAGGTCGGAATACAAGATAGTAGTGTTACAACTGTTACGACACAAACTAACATCTGCCCAGGTCGCTGTTTCTAAACGCTATAAGCCTATTGGCTAGCTTCTACACGTTCACCTGGTAACAATGAATTCAGTCCCTGCAGTGTACATATTGAGTTGTACACCTCACTGACCTATGTGCAGGCAGACTGTCTGTCTGAGTGACAAAGACTGTCTGAATAACTCCAAACTTCCCAATGTCTTCAGGTGCGTGAACAGGATGGTGCTCGACCAGCTCTAATGCTGTCATATGGTATCAGGTCAGAAGTGATGGGGGAGTGTTCCCGCATCGTGAGGTAATGAAATAGAGTCAGTGCTCTCCAGAGTTGTGTCTTGAGCAGAGGTCAAGGGGTCGTTACTTGTAGTTGGCTACCATTGTGCTCCTTGAGTATCAGTCTTTCCCTACCACCCCACTCCAACCCTAATGATACACCTCATCCCCCCAACCCCAAAAATGCTGGTGTAAATAGTATTCTGATCCTGATAAATTGTCCGATATGTTTAAAATATACGATATATGTATATATATATGTATAAATACACATATATATGTATATATATGTATAAATACACACACACAATATAAAGCAAGATGGTTTGATGGCTTGACTGAAGCTCTCATTCAAGGTAGGACCAAAGTTCCCTTTATCATGTCTCATAGTTAATAGGTGGTTGTACTGTTGAGCATAATAGGACATTAACTTTCCTCTTAATAGGTTCAAAAGATTCATGTGCACAGAAAGGTTGTGCGTAGCCTTGAAGAGAGAGAATGGATGATAGGTGAAGGTGGGGTTGTGTGTGTGCGTGTGTGCGTGTGATGGGGATGTACCATTACCAATGTATCGAGTCCCACCTTGGACCCAATTATAAATCTGGCCTGACCTGGACAGCCGTCATGAGGAGAACACAGGGAAGGACAGGAACGTGGAGGCTGAGGTTAAATCAAGCCTCTCCCCCCTTGGACACGTGTGTATACACACACACACAAGACAGGCCGGGCCTTGTGTCTTCCTTATATGTTGATAGATTTGTGAAGGTTATTACAAAGAATACAGGTGTATGGCTGCAAAAACAAGGATTCCTGGTTGATTAATGAGGTGTGACCAGCTCTCAGCGGTGTGTTCTTAGATAGAGCGAATGCTATCTCTCAGGGGATTTATAGGGGATGAAAAAAGCACACACACACACACACACACGTTGAGAGTGGATAATTCCCAACAGAGTTTCTTTGCCAGCCTTGTGAAAGTGCACATGTTGACTGGAGACCACTAATGGCATGTTGTTGCAATACAGAGGTGTTGCACCAGTGACTTGGGAAGTGGAAGACTACATTGCTGACATAAGATGGATTCTGAGTTGCAACTTCACCAGTCAAAGGCTGCCGCATGTCTGAGGGCCCCAGGTGGGGGAGGAGGGCATTAGTGGAGGTCACAAAGAAGAGGCCACGAAGAAGGACTGAGGGACAGAGAAAGAGTGCAAACAAAGTGATGCCCAAGAAATGTTGTGTTTGCATGTGTATGCAAGGTGATAAGAGATGTGATTCTCAAATGTCAAGAGAATCAGAAGTAGTTTTGTCTTGTCGACTTTTCCCCTTGAAAGTTGCTGGAATTGTGCATACTAGAAAATGCACACAGTATCAAAATTAACTTGTTTTATTGCATAATGAGCAAATGGCAAGTCACTGTGACGTCAACACCCATTGATTTGTGACTTGAAGTTTGGTATTTCGAGCGACACCATCTTGGTTTGTTGAAACCAGAGTCTGACTGAGAGCTCAAGAATATAGAGTGTTTGTACAATTCCAATTGCAGACAGTATTTAAGCATCTAATCCAAACTATCGATTGACACCAGAAACGCTGTATGAAGATGTTTACTGACGTTATATATCCAGGGGGTTGTCGGTTCATTTTCTCATAGACATAAAATTATTTTGGAAACAAGCTGAGTCGCCCTCTACTGGTCATTGGCTTCACATTTTGGTCCAAAAATTTTTTATACACAGTCTGTGATAATGAGTTACAGCCGGACCTCCAATAATACTCATCGTGTTATGATCACTTATCTCAGCCTAACGCATGTTTCCTATACAAAGTGAGTCTGATACATTTTTCAAGAGCACGTCGATGGGATGCAGAACCTGACTCCCCATCCTTGATATCATAACAGGTAAATCATATTTCACATCCAGCCGATTGCGCACCGTGCCTTTATAATAATCTGTGAGCATTATAATATATCAACCGCCCAAAAAGCCTTCACGCCGTGCCCATAATACTGAGAGGTTGCTGATGTGTGAAATAAAGGACAGCTTGACAGCACCTGAGCCGTCCTGTACGACTCATGCAGAATCGTCCATATTAAAAGACAATGGAATTCTCAGTGAGGATAAAACGCAATACATCACAGTCTTCAGTGCCACAATAAGGGGGAGACAAAGAGGTAATAAATCATGCCAGGCTTCTGTGACCCCTTCCCTGCATGATCCTTTTGTAAGGTTTGTCACAGCACATCATTACTGCACCCCTACATTGGACCTATACATGTTTTACCTGTGGAAGAATCTCATTGACAAGTAGCTACAGAGAGGAAATGGGTTAATGCAATAGCTTATAACATTAAAGCTTAAACAACTTTTAAAGCTGACATGATCTGTGTAATGAGCTGCAGGGTAAAGAATAACTTAACAGACCAGCGTGTGTTCAGCTCAGATGACACCGACAATCAAAATGTGGTGGATATGAAATATATTTCCTCACAGTCACACTTACGAAATGTAAATGATTCACTCAACACGTCAGAGATCATCATTACAGAGACAACAGGAACAGACACGTGGCATGTTTTAATTATTTTACACCCGAGAGTCAGTAATTGCTGTTATTCCCAGATTGTCTCGGCTCAATGGGGTTATCACCACTATTGTCAATAGCCTGTTAAGCGTGTGTTGTTTGGATCAGCAGTTTACCTAATGTAATTGGGGTCAGAGTAAAGTGATGAAGTGATGAAGTAAATAGAAACCAAAAGCTAGCCAAGCTGTGTTTAATGTCTCATATAAATGTACCCGGGGAATGGTTTACAAGACGTCTGTTGTATATGGCTTGATGGTGTGAGAATTCACAGCCCCGTGCGTGTGCGTGAGCGGAATCCAGCGAGCTGAAGCTGCAATGTCACTTTCAAGGTCATAAACAAAGCTTCAGAAGATAATTTTTAATGAAGGCCATTTCCCTTCCTGCCACCGTCGCCCGTCTCTATTACCTCTTGCTCTTTCCTGCAGTCACATGGCTGCCATGGCTTTTATCTTTTTTTTACAATTTTATGGTCCCCTGTCCATGGATGTGTGAGTGCATGCAGGTGTTGTGTAAAATGTGCATATTGTGTGTGTTTGTAGATGCAAGTTTTCAAGGCCTGCAGGAGATATTCCTCCAGGGTCCCATTTTATCTCACACCGGATTTATCTCCTTCATAGTAGTTCTCTCTTTATTCATCCACCTGATCCGCAGAGATGGTGCTCAGCATAAGAGGCTTTGATGGGACCTGGGTGCGAAATCCAGAGGGTCTCTGGAAAAAACATTGAAAGATTGACAATTCAATTGAAAATTCATCATTAAAATGTATTTTAAAAGCGTGCTATGTCCAGTATTAAGTAGTCAGGGTTTCCGGTATGTTCATTTTGTCGCCGCGGATGGTCACTCCTTCAGGATTGGGGCAGACACATTATAGGTCCGGTATCCTTGTATCCTTGTATCCTTGTTTCCTTGTATACTTACCCTGTCCTCCCTCCTCACTCCCCTGCTGACCTACGCTGAAGTTTACTTTGTGTTTGTTTGATGCGCCCCCTCGAGTTTATGAGACATGTATTTAAACACATTGAAAAGATCCAGCATTTTGCATGAACGCTGTTCAACTGCTAGAGACGAGACGTGACGGGGACAGAGGTTAAAGTGACTGGAATGATCCGGATTCATGATCCGACTTCATGGATTAATAACTAAACAAATTTGATCATCAAGAGCAACAGAGACGAGCTGACTCACACTCAGGCTGTAAACAGGAGATAAATTATGACAACAGTGTTTTAACAATCTAAATATAATGATCACAATTGATTTTATTATTTAGTTATCTATTTATTTATTTACCCATCTATATATGTTAGATTATTATGTATTAATTGCTTTTTAACCCCAGTCCAAGTTAATGCCAAGGAGACAAAAAGAGCAGATAATTACAGCACTGTGTGAAAACAATGTATAATGCCTGGTTTCTGAACTCAGTAATTTAGGAACACCTTTGAGTCAATAATAAATGACCCTATCTCCACTGAACTGCATAGTATTCATTATGTAAATCTATATGTTATAACAACTCATCTTAATTACATCTGTGTCTTTTTCCCAAATGTCGTAACCTTTCGCTGTAATAAAACATTTTTCTCTTGAGAGCCAGGCAACGGCTTAGAGACAGGGACTTAATAAGAGTTCAAAAATGCTGGTACAGAGCTATGCATACACACACACACACACAAAAATCAATAACTGTATGAGGTCAGGCATTAGTGTGAAACGAAATGAATGCGTTTGGTGCCAGTAAACAGAAAAAAACCTGATAAAATAATGGGATTCCACATCTCAAGATAACATCACATACTGCAGACACTCAAACTATTAAACTGTTAAAACTACAACTCTGCCGCTCTGGAGTGATGAGAGCTGCATCCAGCAGAGAAGGGACAAGGAGGAATGCTGGACATTATTTGCAATTAAATTGTAATGCCATTTTTAATCTGTGAACCAATCATGTGAACATGTTGTGATCACAAAATGAAAGGGAGGTGAAGTGAAAAGAACATGTCCAAGGAGACTGTCAAGCAGCATCACCAAAACTGTGTCCCAACAAGTGGCACATCGTGTTATGTGGTATGTGTCGTTGAATCCATGTAAATAAAGTCAAAGAAAAACTGTGATCTCCCATTTTAAACTGAAACTATTTCCCTTTTAACAATGTTTAAACGTTTTTTGTAGACTTTTGCAAAGTGCATATCACATATGCATTACTCAACTGGGTTTAAATAAATATGGCTAAAAATGGCGACATTTGAAAACAAAAAACTTTACTGAGCCAAGAGATGAGCGCTGAAAAAGCTCTCGTCCTCTCTTTAGCTTCAGTCGGACCCTAAAACCAATGAGACCAAACCAAATTGCAACACTTCAACAGAACTTCAGTACTTGTCCAAACACAAAGGAGAAGCCACAGAGCAGAAGGCAGTGTTGTGAGGCCCTAAAGAGACAGAGCAGAGTGGCACATTACCTGACTACAGAGAAAGGCATTACACACAGAGCCACTTTGACAAAGTACAGCGTCAGCGGGCACGGCTCGACTGTGCAGCCAGGCTGTTACAAGAAAACATGGCTCCCGCACAGCAGAGCAACTCAGCCAGCTGTAAAAAAAGAAAAGAAAACAGAAGACACAGCAACAACCTCTGAACAAAATGCACTCAACTCTTCAGTCAGTCAGAATGAAATATTTCAGCTAATTCATACAGAAACATCTCCAGCTGTACGATCGGAGTGTGAATGACAAAGTCTAACTGAACTTATATTTTTTAAATGTTCCCCAATGATCTACTTGTGTAAACTAAGGCATCCACCTGGGCAACATTAGTAATATATCATGATTAAGATGACTAAGAATATATTATTACTCTGGATACTTATACTGATATGTGACATATGTATGGATAAGGTAAGGTTTTCTCTCTCATATTCTGCAGGTATCTCTGACTCCAGAGCTGCAGGATCCAGATTTGACACAAAAGGAGGTACAAGCATTATTATTATCAACCGGTGCTTCTATCATTAGCAACATAATTGCATGCAGAGACAGTTACACAACTACTCCAGTTACTGCACTGTATCACCATCACTTTGCTTCCTGCCTATATTTACATTCACCGAAACAGTTACAGCCAAACTGTTTCAGTGAATGTAAATTTCTAATGCATATGAGCGATATATGTGCATCATTTATAAGTTACAGGCTTGGTTTGAATGCAGAAATGTTTCCTTTCCACATGAAAAATAGATACAGTATATGCATGACAAATGTCCTGGTTCTCTGTATATTTGTGTGATTGGTTGAGTGTAGACGTGGATTTCAAGATGTAGAAAACCGAGGTCCCCACGGGCGTATGAACCGATTTAGAATTAGAATAATGAAGATTGGCACACATCGAGATAATTGGTAAAGAGAAATTGTCATGATTAAACTTCTAGTGAAGAAAATCAATGCAATGCACTGTAACCTCAAGCTGTGTGTTGTGTTGGTTACCAGGCAACTTCCGGAAACGAGCACATTTCAATCAAATATCCAGCTCGTACGTTCTTGCATGTGTTGATGACAGGTGCTCTTTGATTTTGACAGAGATAGAAAAGAAGGGGACATACTCATTACCTAAACTCAGCCTGCTGATGCATACGCAGGCAAAACAAAGCATGGTGACATGCACGCAGCCCTTGAGTCAAGTAACAGATTTAGTCCCCTCACAATGAAACATCCTATCTAAATGTCATGGAACATGTGGCGTGTGAGGAGGCTTTCCTCCGAACCCCAGTGACCTGGATGTTATCATGTACACAGCTGGTAGGCTGCCCCTCAAGACGCACATCAATGAGTAAATATGTGACTTCCCAGAACACAAAACATAATCCCTGAGTTTGATGCTGAAGAGGCCTGATTACTTTTGTTGCTCAGTGGATTCGTTGTAAGAATAGGGCCTGTGAGTCTTCCCCCTGGAGACATGAGGGGGACATCGCACAGCACAGCGCCTGTCATCTCACATCCGTCCTCGCCGTCCCCTTTTCCCTGTCATCGACGACTGGATCAGAGATAATGAATCTCACAGGGACCCTTTACAGGATGGTGGTCATTACGCTGATATGGTGAAAAGAACAACAAATACAGCCATGCATGGGATGGTTAACAATGGGCTACGATACGGCAGCTGAGAGGAAGCAAGATCAGTCACTAGTCGTGTAATGCAGCGCATCATTTCCTCACCCTTTCCCCCTTTGCCATCACTGTTACACATCATGGAGAAAGGAGATTTGAAGGGAAAAATAAGCACATCAGTCATTCATCCTCCGCAGACACACATACTGTAGCTCATTAAATCCCCACACCAGGCCTCTTACAACATTTGCATTCATAAATCAGCGGGAGGACTGTGAATAGCCTCTGCTCCGTTATTTATTATTTCCCCCGCCACTTGAACGCTTCCATCTGGATCTGAGGGTCAAGGCATCAACAACGTAATATAAAATAAATAAATAAATGTCAACGTATTAATAAAAGCACGGCAGCTGCTCACGATGTTTTAAGTTTTGGCAGAAGGCTTTTGGACCATTTTTCTCCCGGGATCCGACTACTACTATATGCAGTTATATAGCTGCTGGAAAACTGTTTTTTATTCTTTGAAAGCCACGGCTTAAGACAGACCATCTCTCCTCAACACTGGGAGCAGGGAAAACATCATTACTGGGCAGACTGTGATCGGCCAAGTTCCCCGACTGTGGTGGAGCACAGCTTAGAGTCAGGAAGAGAAAACTGCTCAGTGAGTCGGAAATTATGACCTGTAAAGACGGACGATGTGACTGCTCCCCAAAAATGATGACAAAATGTCTCTATTGACCCCTGTTGGCTGGCTACAGTATAGGTAATAAATCCCACCTCCATGTAAATGAATGGGACATGGGCCAAACTACAATATCAAAGAATACATCTCTGTAATTTCATGTAGCTGTTATCACACTAATGTACGACCAAGTGAAAGTACATTTCCTTTTAATTCATTATTATATGGTATAAAAATGGTGTGAGACATCATGATTGACAGCTGAGACTGACGCGTGATTGACGACCTCACTACCGCTGCTCCATCCCCGATCATGGACTCTGGTTATAAATGCCCAAGAGGGCAGTGTTACAATGCTAAAATGTGATATTTTAGCTTAATTCTTAGCGGGAGAAAGTGGAGATGAGTCGTCCATCTTTATTTACAGTCTTTGACAACGAACCTTCAGGTGGAGAGTGACATAATCAGCTTTGTTCTACTTTCAATATAGTGTTGAATTAAATTACATTTTCATTCAAGTCTTTTAAATTCTCAAAATGCACATATGATAAGACCCAGTGAGGATCCACAATAAAAGTGTATAACAGCTACAGGTGGACATTCTCCCAATCATATCAAAAGCTATGGCTGCCTGGAGAATGTGCAGAGAATGCCTGAGTCTGACATTAATGCTGATTTACTGCCTCCATCTCTTAATGTCATAAAGCCTCTCTTTCATTACTCCTCTCCCATCCGTCCTCGCTCTTCCCCCGCTCGCCCCCTCTCTCATACGACCAACACAGCCCTGCATTCTGCCGCTGCTCAAAAGTTGCAGCAGGAGCCACAGGCGAGGCTATGCCACTTACGCTCAGGTTTATAGTCTTGGTTTTATTATACACCTCCCCATAAGGCAGCCCTCAGAGACGATGACACCCCAGACACCTATTTAAAGGGCTTGGTGAGCTGCAGATGATGGAGCCGGGGCAGTGGCAGGTTGTCATCTGCAGGCCTTGTCTCTGTTTATGGGCTGTTAGAGCGTTTGAACCGCAGGGTCAGTCCTGCTGCGGAGCCACCATAGCGCTCCATAGGCGGACCACAAAATGAACAAAAATAAATCCAAACGAACCTTTTAAGCCCTCGTGTCCATCCGTAGGCTAGGAGCGCCATGTGTAAATAGATAATGCAAGTGGACAGGGGGAGAAGTGGTCTGCCAGCAGGGACAATGAGAACGGACAGAGGGGCTGTCACTGCTTGGTAAAACTCTGTGATCAGCGCGTGAGGTGACAGATGCCGAGGAGGTGATAGTGTACTGGTGCACGTATCACAGGGCCGTGCCCGTGTGTTTGTGTGAGCACGAACGTGTGGGCTGGGTGAGTTGAACTCTATCTACTGTCAAGCTCATCTTAAACAAGCACTCACGGCCATTTTTAAGATGGCCAGTCAATAAACTACAGAGGATTCATAAACATGGGGAGCAGTCGTTTGAGGTCGCTTCATTTTGCCTGGGTTCAGACGGCCCCTTGAAGCCTTCCTGTCAGCATAAACACATTTAAAACTAGCCAACATACACACATTTATTCTCTATGCGATCAGCTTTGTGACCCTTGGCCTGTTTTACGTCTCCAGTCTTGATGTGTTTACTATGTTTAAACTGGTGGTAGATTACCGCAGGGGTTGACATTCCCCTAGATATTTTCCTATATGCAGCAATTTTCTGTTAAGTTTCACTTTTTCATTTTTGCCTGTTTCTCTCGAGGAACTCTTGCTTTTACAGCTCTTTACTGTTAGCATGTGGAAGGTTGCTGACTCTGCCTGGAGCCAAGCGTCAATGGAGCGAAGGTTCCAGAGAAGGTTCCAGGCCACAGGCTGAATTATTCTGTCATATGTACCTCTGGACATCCACCCCCAACCCGAGGAACCTGATCCATTTGCAGCTCTGCGCAGACAGACATGACACCCACCTACCAGACTTGAAGCCTAATTGAGGACTGAAGTCACTGTAAAGTCTACTAAGTGGTTTTATCATTATGTGGGGGGATGTTGTTCGGGATGACTTATTAAAGTAAATTCTGTAAAGTCACCATCTGCCCCGGCTTTGTCACAAGAGCCATCACCATCTGGACAACGAAGAAGAAAAATTAAATTACATTACTCTTAATCACCCTCCACTGTAACCTTCATTTCTTTCCATTCTCACTTCATCGTATTAGAGAATCATTTCATCACCTTCACATCGGGGTGCAATAGAGACTACGCCGCAGATGTGCCCCCGCCGCCGTCATCTCCCTCCACCCTTTATCCCTCCACCTCTTTCAGAGAACATGTGGACGGAGGCTCAGTGGAAGAGGGCACAGAGAACAGGCAGGCTGAGGACGGAGGTAATTTCTGCTGTCTCACCTCAGCGCTTTCCTCATTCGACTCTGATTAGCTCCAATAATGTATCTCAGACTTTTCAGCTGTTCAAAAAGGATGGAGGCTGAAAGGAAGTGGGCGAGAGGGCCAAGATGGTGAAGAATACCCCCCCCCCACACACACACACAAGTCTTCCACACCATTAATCTTTCTCTTCTCGCTGTCGTTTCCAGAAAGTGATTACGGTGACTTAATTGCATTTGAGCAGTTTCTCTACAATATATATTTTACCGTATAAGAGGAATTGTCTCGTGTTGGAAACGTAGACTCTCCTGGGACACTTCACATTTCAGGGGTGGCATTTGAAATATAAAATAAATTAACAATTGTCTGATATGGAGAGTAAAGAGTAAAGAAGAGAGTAGAAGAGGGGATTTATAAACAACCACATGAAAGACAGAGGTTGTCATGGGTAAATAATTTGCAGTATGAGCACTGAATACGTTGAATGTTGTCATCAAAAGGGAATGTTCTCTCCATCAGAGTGTGGATGGCGTTTTGCGATCACGTACCACCAAGCCCTAGAAAAGCTCATCGGCAGACGCGCAAAGGGACATAACGCACAAAAACACACGCAACACACACAATGCCCGCAGGTTAGCCAGTTGTCATCAGGCACTGTCTCATTCCTTCTGCGCAGACGAGAGCTTGTGACATGTTCATTAAGTAACAGGGATCCCATTACTGCACTCTACAGCCCCCCCCTGTCACAATGTTCACAAATAATTAGCTACACATGCAGCCCCAGGAATGCTAATTGTCGCTCTCCTCCCCTCCATCTCTCATTTCTTTCCGTACAGTTTCTCACGTCCTCCTCCTTCTCCCTTCGTTTGTTAGCTCCGCAGGTGGCATGGTGTGCCACTTTTAGACTGTCAAAGTTGTTCAGAAAATATTTCAGAGTACACTTTAAATTTCCCTGCTGAGAAACGATTAACACTTAATGGAGGCAGAGAGGCAGAGAGACGGAGAGGGGACAGCGAGACAAAGAGAAAAGCAAAGGTGCCGATGGCAGACTGGAGGGCCGGGACGTTTGACACTTTAAGGATCCAGATGTGTTATTCACATGTCCTAGAACAATGGCCCCCACTCCATGATCAATTGCTGGCTGCTAATTTAGTGGAATAGGTCAGCAAAATGTGCACACTGATGAGGCGGGTTCACTGTAATTGCACAGCGCCTTTAGTCTTGTTTGAGTGTTTTGCCATTATTCATCAGTTCCTGGATGAAAAATTATGTTGCCTCTTTTGCTTTTGAAACCAGAAAAGCCAAAAGTTTGCTGCTGGACATCATGATGCAGCACAGCCTGGTGGGTATCACTGAATAATGGATGGAAAAAACATCTATGGACTCACCTGTGAATTCCATCCATCTATTACCTACACCTGGTTGCCTCGTATGATCTTATAGTTTCCCAATCCCTGGTGATATTGGGTGAGAAGCCGGGTACACCCTGGATAGATCACCAGCGTATCGCAGGGGCAACATACAGGGCCAAACAACCATTCACACCTACAGTCATTTGAGAGTCTCCAATTAACCTACCCTGGAAATCTGTGGAAGCAGTACAACCCACACAGACACAGATCCTGGGATTTGAACTTGTAACCTTGTTTGTTTTTTGTCTCTCCGAAATCCTTGCTTGCTGCTGTTGGCAGTCTTCCTTCCAATTACTCTTAATTGATTCTTAATGAACTGAGACGAACAAAAGTGCAACACAGAGCAACATTTAATCAACATTTGCTTCTATTTTGGGGGGAATGATGCTGATTTGGTTGGCTACAACTGTATTGCTGCATTTTGTTGAGGAATCTTTAACCATCCTCACACAATACTGTATATGCCACTATATATTATGCATATTGTATATTACACCATATCTGTACAGGAGAATAGCGCCTGTCTAATTCCACAGATAATCTGTCTGCATTTAAATCTTCAGCATAAGACATCAGCTGCTGCCTGAGTTCTTCTTTCACCAGTTTCCAGAAAAGTTCCATAACACATTTAACAAGCACTGGTTATAAACTTCACAAAAGTACATTTGCTCTGTTTGAGAATCCATTACTTGGATGATAGGTTCAGATTTTTTTGTTTTGTTTCAAATAAGCCAGGAATCTCCAAGAATTTTCTCCATTTATTGCCAATAGACATTCTCACAGCAGATATTATATAGCAAGAAAAGTGAAGGTGAAACTTGAAATATCAGAGTTAACATATAACCTATTACATTTACAGGAGTCAAAGAAGTTATTAAAAGGCTGTCTCGATCTTTCTGTTAGTGACAGCAGTGTTAGGCAAAATGTACAGGTGTAGAGGTCTGGGTGAACGGGCACGTCGAGCATCAGGAGAAATAAACACCATCACTACTCATGCGGAAACAAAAAAGAATCATGCTCCCCACTTCCTGCACTAATGAAATATGCCAAACCACCAACATTACACCTCGTTATTGTGAAGACCTGCTGTTTTCTGATTTATGTTGCCTGTAAAGCACTTGTACAATGTTCGAAACTGAAAAATATTATCCTGCAAGATCCCAAGGTACGACAGCAGCTTTAACACCGCGGGGGAGGGTCAAAATTTATTAATCTGCCCCGCAACATGTGGTTTCACCTGAATTATCATCCCAGAATCATATGCACACAGTGAGGGGTATCTGGTAATTTCAGGAAAAGGTTGACAGCTGTGAAGGCGCTGCAGCTAATTCACTAAGACCAGAATATCAGCCCCCTGCTTGTGCAGGTTAGCTGACAGTAGAGATAAACCTTCAGAGCTGGTAAGTCACATGATGTTCTGCCTCTATACACGATCTTTCCATATTCCCTTTCCCACTCATCACATTTCAGTTCTTTGATTTCCAACAGCCTTTACAAAGTAGGGTTGTTACTTTGTGAGGGATGGACAAAGATCACATGCATACTGTGTGTTTCCATGGTAACTACTTTACCCATAAGCCTCACCAATCTGCGACTAATTAGACAAGTTCATACGTCCATGTTTTTATGAAATATAATTGGAGTAACAATAAATGTTATAGCAGACCAAGTAGTCATCAGCTGCTATCTGAAATAGTTAGTATATACATTAATATGACGTCAATGAAGCCTGCAGTATATGATAGCACCTTGTTCTCCAGGCTCAGTAAAGGCTTGTTATAGAAAAAAGATGTATGCAAAGCTCTTTTCTGACAAGAGAGGAAAGTTCAGCTTGGAGAGATATTTTTTATCATATATATTCTGTTTCATAGTCATGTTTGTCTGGCAGATATGCGGATGTACAGTAAGTACCCAGCCACTCGTCTTTTCATGGTATTCACATTTTTAGCTTTTCCCTGCGCAATTATTTGTATTCGATAGTTCTGAGGGTTTAACATAAGCCCCATATGTAACCAATGGGTTGATTTTTCTATTTGCCATGATAAATTAATAGGTTTCAGTTCAGAGACTGGTATCAATATTGTCGGGCGTCAAATTAGCAGGTTTCAACATATTTAAACCAATGCATTGACAATTTTTTCTGGCCAAAGTCGGCTTACGATGTAAACATTCAGCATTCGAGATCAGTTTGAGTCAGATATCCTCACTCTCTTTGCTCTATTTGCTCTCAACCAACTCCTGAGTGAAATATCTGGCTCCTTAGCAGCTACCTTTTCTACTGTGTTCAGCAGCTATAGTCGATAACTGCTTCTGCTGTTTAGTGCTGTGCAGGTTGGAGATTTTAGGGCTTCTCTGCTGAAAAACACCTGCTGCTTCTGCAAATGGCGCCGATGGGATCAGTGAGAGAGAACCAAGACCAGGGGCCGTAAAACTGAGACACTGAACAAGGTAGTTATGTTTTTAATGGAGCTGAGAGGAAAAAGGCTTTATCATGATTAATCAGTTATTTATTGTGGCAGCTTCAGGTGATATTCATTGTGATACTGTTATTCACCAATAGCAAGAATACATTGAGAGGAAATAATAGTATTGATAATAGTTATACTTTTATTCATATCAAACAAAACAAGGTAAAAAAAACTAAATACGTGGAACTAACAGAAATATATCACAAAAGACACAGTGTCATTATGTCCAGGGTCCACTGGCTGTTTGTATAATATGACACTGTACATTCATGCTGGTTACATGTACAGCCTCGTTGTGACTTTAACTGTTGATGTATGGTACCTGCAGTAGTTAGGACACTGAAAGACCAGCTGCCATTCACGTCCAGTAAGAACTGTGCCGGTGGCCCATCTGTGTGATGTGTTATTGAACACTTCCTCCATAGCTGTGGCGAAACCCCTACAGGACAGCTAAGCCAACAAACCGGACCCTGACTCCTTGGGAGCCAGTGCGGCCCCTCATCCTCCACTCTCCCCTTCTCACCTCCAGTGTAAGAGCTGTTAATGTATGTTTTACTGTAACCTGCATGAGTAGCACCATCCATAGGTACTGCGGTCAATAACTGTCAGGGAGCGTGTTTCATTGCCTACACATTCTCATATCACATCTGTGGTTTTTTCCCCTCCTTCTTCCTTTGCCTCAAGAAATGCCCAGCAGTGTACGAGACAACAGTGTCCCCTACGGGCTGAGGAGGGATCTACACCCCCGGCTCGACGAGTGCAGTGCAGAACTCGGGCTCCTGGACACTGTTCAGGTGTAAAGATTCTTTCAACGTCATTCATGTGATGCTCCAGTACTTCTTCATCTGAACATAACACTTGTGGGGGACATACCGAATTTGTATGTATTATCATTCCTCATGCACAATGATAAATACAGGCAGCCAGATGGAAACGGTGGTGTTCAAAAGAACAAGAAAGGGGGGGGGGGGGGATTGTGAATAATTCATTTTTCTGTTGCACTCCTCATCACTGTAATTACACAGCCATTGTTCTTTGACAGGGAGGAAACGTAAAATTACGATTTAGGCAGTGAAATTGTCATTTGTAGCAGTAATTGACACTAATAAAATGATTTTTCCTTCTTTCCCCGTGGATCATATGCTAATCAAAATGTGAAGTATTAAAGATGACACTAACGGGCGTGATAAGCAGCTAATGAAAGAGGGGAGGCAAGTGGGACAGTAATAGACATACTCCCGCTAATAAGTTCCTGTTCATTAGAGCATGCAAACTTGTACCCTCCTCCTGTCTTGGCTGTTTCTTGTGACTGACGGCTTTGACAGCCTTTTCCCGTCAAAGGGAAACTTTTGACCGCATCCTCACATGAAGCATTAATATATCACACCACCAATAAGCAAGTTATTAGCCTCTTTATAAATGGATCAGCAGTGTACTATTATTGGAGGGGTGACATAAGCCTCTGCTTGATTCTCTATTTAAAAATAGATTACGCTGTCTATAGTGCCAGCATTTTGATGACATTTTTCGTTGTGTCTGGGAGGACGACGTCTATCGCTGCCTCTCTCACGATGTCGGGAGGCTGACTCACACAGAGCGGAGTTGATATGACAGACTTTGATCTCTCCCACTCTCTTTCTCCCCTTCTGCTATTCCCCCAGCGGACTTCTGCATATGTCGACCCACATCCACCCTGAAAAAGCAGAACGAAGATCCATGAAATGAGATGCCAAGTACCAGGCTCTCCTTGTGACATGGCAAAAAAATAAAAAAAAAAATAAGGGGAAAAAAGGGTTTGATAGAGAAAGAACAAAAAGAGAAGAAGCCGAGAAGCAGGCCACACTAGGTGACCCTAATGAGAAGTTCAGTTCAGTGCTGATGGTCGTATTAATCTTACTTCAATAAAATCAGTGGCAGGCCTTCACAGTGGGACAGCGCCGAATGAAGTTCAGGTCCCATATTGCACCCTGGAAGGCGGTTTACCCCTCTCAGAAAAAAGAATGGGTAAAAATCCAGAAAATAGCACCTGTGTTACAAATAGGCAGCAGACGGGCTGCAGAGAGGGCCACAGGCGACTTATCCTTAACCTGCGCAGGTTGGATGGCGCCAGGGAGTCGCAGGGAGATCAGGAGTTGTAGGTTTTTACCATTTGGACTTTAGCGATCTGGCATGCACGGGGAGATGAGGGGGAATAATCGTGCTAACTCTGAATTCCCTCATTACCTCTGAGGCTGAGCTGTGGGCAGGAGTCCAAGTCCCACATGCTCAGAGAGAGAGAGAGAGAGAGAGCTTCCGAAGCAAACTCAGTGTGGAGAGCACAGAGGCCAGCGTGTTGATCACAGGGATCTATGGAATGAATTTAGCCCATTAATGCCGGCCTGTTGGGATAATAAGATATGCTGTTTAATAGTGCGATGCATGTTTCATTCCGGCTTTCTCGAGATGATTAAACATTAAGACCCGGAGTTGGCCCGACACGATCACGTGGCTCGACATGCTAATATTAAATAAGGACAAAATAATTGAGTTTTTGTTTTTCGGCATCACGTCTTGTTTCCCCTCCACGCGACTCTGCTCCGAAACCTGGCAACAGGCCTCTCCACGCTTCAGCCTGTTATACAATTCAACCCTGCTCCTAGTCACTTCAACTGGCAACATGCCACCATTAGTGCCTCAGGTACCGGGAGGTACTGTAGTAGTACAATGCTACACATGGCATTTAGATCTCAGATCAAACATGTTACATTTTGCCCAAACCGCTAATTAGTGTCATGCAATAATAGCCTGTTTGAACTCCCTCTGATCGCTGTGTGTGCAGGGCAACAGCTATATATATATATATATATATATATATATATATAACAAGGTGGCATAGTTCTGTTAAAATGCTTAAACCCGGTTAATTGTGCACAGAAAGTGTTTAGTTTTGATTTAGAGAGACAGGCTCTGAACTTGACTAAAAAAAAAACCCCTAAATGTCGAAAATCTTTGAGGAATTTAACAAAAAGCAATGGTTGACTAATTCAAAGTGTTTCTATATTGGTACAGCCCTGCAGTGCATTGGATTTGATGACTACTTGTGTATAACACTGTTTGCACTGACTGTACATGTCATTTACAGTGCTGGTTGATAACACATCTTGCGAGTGTCACCCTGGCGAGGTGCACGATGCCTGACAGCTAAACAGTCACGTGTGTATGAACGCTGGCAAAGAATGCATGCCTAACAAAGGCATTTTTGTTTCTCCACTCCTGTCATTGTTGTAGTTGGATTTGTAGGAAACATACCAAAGCGAATTATTAACCTGACAGTCTCTGCTCAGACACCTGTGGATCACTGCATGTCAGTGGAATGTATTCAGCTGATCAAAGTTTGATAGCTACAAAGTGAGGTCATCCGTAGTTCCATGGGAAAATAAGCTTGTCCTCAGAAGTGATCGACCATATTAAGTACTAACGTATTTTCCTACAGTCTTTTCAGGCACACAGCCACTCATGCTTTTTTTTTTTCTTCTGCCAGTTCCAGCGACTTTCAAAAAATAAAAAGGGGGAAGAAACTAACTCTCTCAGGTCCTCTTACCTAAACTGTCAGCACCTCATTCATCATGATGAAATAAGGAAAACAAATGTTGTGCTACATAATAACACAGGGGAAATTTGCTCTAAAGGTTAAATGCTATTTTAAGCAACTGCACGAACAATGACTTTAAGCAATTTAACGCGGCCTCTGTGGGCTTGTGAGTTGTGTTTGGATCCGTGCCTGTATATACGGCTCCACACAAGCGTGCGCTTTTCTGAAAGAGTGCGAGGGAATGGTGCCAGTCAGGGATATAAAAGTTGTGTGTGTTTTTTATGTCTCTGTGTGTGGGTGTTGCGTCATGCAAATACTCACCTGATATGAGCCCGAGCAGGTAGCCAATTGGAGCATGATAAGGAAGTTAGGAGGATAAAACAGCCATTGTGGCGGGGCAGCACCTAGTGCGTCTGCATACCTCTGTTGATTCAAATGTTTGGGCAGCAGAAGGACTCGTCTCATCTCACTGTAAACACTGGTCCTGTACGGTATTGGAATCTCCACACACGGTATTGATCTCTATTCAGCTGAGAGCGGATCTACGTGAGACCTCTGTCAGGCCTGGTCGGACATCACTCTACTGCTCCGGTAGGCTGTTATATTGATGCTGGGAAAACTGCCGTTCAGAAACAAGGCCAGGTCTAATACGATCAGTGTGTCTCAATGCCATTTCATTTTTAAATTCTGATAACTTAGGGTGCTTCTATTAGCTTGTTTTCGGTCACGGTGCCTGTGCAGATGCAGAAATTCTGGAAAATGTGGAGGAATTTTTCTCACATCATGAAAGATTCAGGATTTGTTTTTCTTCAGGTGGGTTTAGGCCTCAGGCTATCTTGTTCTTGCAACAACCTTCAATTATAGAAGTAAAGAATACGCATGTGGACCATTGTAGTGAACAGCATCGGACATTTTTGAGACATTTGCTCGTATTCACTGAGAATATCAGATTCGATAAAGAAAAAAAAAAGTTTTTCTTTCAATACAATGTGCGTTTACTTCAGTATCTCCCCCTGTACACATTATTTTTTTCAATGCTTTCACATCACCAACAACTCGGTTGCATTTGCTGAGGCATCAACATCAGATTTGATTATAGGTTAGTTTTAAAAGCAATGCATGCAGTGAAAGAGTAAATTCAAATAGAAAAAGCAATAATCGAGAGAATCTAAACAGGACAAGTTCAATGATATCATAAGGCCAGAAAGGAAACCATCCGTCTTCCGAAGAGTTGACTCGGTGCTTAAGTATCGATTATGTCCTCACGTCATTACAAACCTATATGCAGCAGTGGGTTTTTTTTTCTTCCACCATGACTCAGCTAAGAGAATATCGATCACTAACTGTGACTATGTCTTCATCTCCTTCCCTGCAGCACTGCTCCGTGATTGTTGTATTGACGGAAATTACTCGCTGCCTTGTTGATACCTGTTTGGTAGAAGTAAACAACATCGAGGGTTAACACCAGATAAGGTGTTTAAGCAGACTTGGCAAATGATCTACGGTACTTTGGTATAAGAGCATGTGTCACCTGTCCGCGGGCAAAAATACTTTGAGATTAAAGGAGATTAATTCCCCTGTTGGTAGCACAGTAAGTACTTCTAAAAAAATGGTAATTATCTTAATAACCCAACACAAAGGTGTGACCAGGCTTTCCTAGGAAGTAGGTGAAGTAAGGATCACTGTGCAAAGATTTGGTTTCACTGTGCCGACATATGGATCAGACGTCTCTTATCATGTTGCCCTTTTAGTTTGATTATGATACGATGAAGTCAGCCTTGACTTTAGTTGTCACAGGGAATTTTGGGGTCATTTCAGACTTGTTTTAAAGAGACAGGGAGAGTGTGAACAGCAGAATAATGGAATATATGAAACAAGTCCTATAATTCAGATACTAGAATGTCGAGCAGTCATTTATTTATGTTGGCAATTTGTGAAAACTAAAAGATGTTTTGTCTCATGTCTCAAACATTCAGAAACCAAAGCAAGTTCCAAAGAAACTTTGACTCAGCTGTTATGTGTGTGGAACACTTCTCCATCTCCGATTGGACAACTCAGTGAAGCGGATGGAATTCTGAAAGGCTGTATCTGTTTGAGATGCAAATATGTTAGACGCTGACTCTGAAGCAAACCTTTATCTTTGTGTTTAGTGCAAAATTCTGAGTAATAACTGTTGGAGTGCAGCATGAGTGGGGGCACAGTCTATGAACATTCAAAATAGTAAAACAGCTCACAAAGAAGCACTTGTGTGAACATTGAGTGTAAACTTGTGAACTGTAGAAAATATAATAACTTCAGAAACATGAACTCAGTTTCTGGTACTTATCACATTTTGAGCATTTAATGTACTAAAAGCATAGCAGCTCAAAACAGATATGATTAAAGAGCTGATGGAAACAGATGTAAATGAGACTGTGTGAGAACAAATAAACCTACTTTAAAGATTTAACTTATCCACTTATCTGTAACTCAAACAGCTCAAATAACCCATCTACTACCAGTGTAGAGTTCTAAGTTACTGTTTAGTGCCTTTTGGTGAATTTTTAAACGCAGCCAGATTAAATGTTTTAAATGTGCAGTGTAAATGATTTAGAGAGATTTATCTGCAGAAGTAGACTGTAATTTTAAAAGTTATGTTTTCATTAATCACCTGAAATAAGTCATTAAACACTTTGTCTAGAGAGGAACGTTTTTCTAAATAACCCAAAGACCACTGTAGTTTCTCCTACATAGGGTTACGCAAGGGTTTTTCATTTGCCTGCAGTATTCAACTTCACCACTGAAAAGCACTAAATCCAATGCACTGAAGAACTTACTAAGTTTTATGCAGTGTGATGATGAAGGCTAATCCTGAAGCTTTCAGGCCAGGCTGATTTGGCCAGTCCTGTGGTTACCATGGTAGCAGGAATAAAAGTGTAATGACACAAACAGGATTCGTTGAGCCGCTGCTTTACAGATGATGTTAGTGCTTATTGTGATGACTAGTAAAATAACAAATACTAAAAATACAACATCAATTTGCCATTTTCAAAAATGACCTAAAAAAACTGGGTTTGAAAAGGATAATAACATTGATGGACCCGAACATCCAGTTGAATATTTTCATCAAATTTAAAGTAAAAATCACTATTTAACCATCGGAAGGGTTGTATGTTCCACCTTGGTTGTTTGCTCTGTGATTGGATGCCCTAAATCTGTAAAGATTACTGTTTCATTTTAAATGAATCTATTACTCCTGTTCTGCCTCAGCCCCTCAGCCATGGTACATCACAGTTTAGATGCTGCAATGAGCATAACTCCAACAACCACCCTGGACAGCATGCTGACCACGCCTTGGAGCCCCACTAACTCCTACGCTGATGGTGAGGATATGACCCACACTAACACACATGATGAATCCTGCTGTGAGACTTCCGAGCCTCATACACTCTCCACTGACATGAATCGGTTAATTAAATTGTCAGAAACATTTCCTAAGAATGCCTCAAGAAAATATGCTAATTTGCTCTCAGTTCATCAGTCCCGCTCTCTCGCTGGTTATGGAAGGATGGAAAATGAAAATCATTCAACAATTAGCAACTGATGTATTGCTCACCTGGTGAGCCCAGAGCTTAGCTAACGCAAGACATGAATTAGAGATTCCCGACTGAGAAGCAGCTCAGCAGCTCTTTCAGTAAACTGCTCTGCAGATTAATTATTGACAAATACCTTCGGTGGTGGAATTCCCGTTTCCCTTATCCCTCATCAGATGTAAATTAACATTAAAGCTAGATTAATTCAGATAAATGTAGATAAATACGATCTTTACAGTGTGTTCGTACAGTGCTAACTACTGACATCTGTCTCCAGTGCCGATGGTGATGTCTGGTTTTACAAGTCGCCTGTGGCCTCACGAGTCCCAGCCTCAGTTCTGGAGCAAGTACCAGGTGTGGGAGTGGCTGCAACAAGTCTTGGACATGCACCAGATCGATGCCTCAAACATTCCCTTCCAGAACTTTGACATGGATGGCCATCAGCTCTGCAGCCTGAGCCACCAGGACTTCATCCGCGCCGCTGGCAGCATGGGAACCATTCTCTTCCACAGCCTCACAGAGCTCAAGTGGAGCGGTGCGTCCGAATGTCTGAGAAGGGGGTGGGGGGGCTAAAAGGGCAAAACAAAAGAAGATTATTGGTCCAGATGAAAAGAGGAGCTGGTTTGAGCTTGTTGTGGAGCAGTGTTGATGAAGTGATGCCGAGAAGGGATCATAGAGTCGGTCAGGGGGGTCACGCTGCCTGGTGCGGGAGAGGTGAAGGAGCGCTCAAAGCGAGGAGGATGATGTATTTGTTGTTTGCTCTTGCTGGAGTGGTTCTTCTAACAAAGCACAGAGGGGGTGTGAAGCTGAGACACAGGATAAGATTTGAGCTCATCCCCTGTTTTTAAATTGGAGTTTGAGAGTTATTAAAGTAACCAGAGTCCTGAGGCTTCACCTTTTTGTGAACTATTAAAAATGTGGCTTAGAGGAAATTAAAATAACAAAAATGTCTGAAATGACAACAGCACATCTGAACTTGATGGCGTTTCACAACAACGGCACATGAGACCAGGCACAACAGGTTTAACCTCCAGGTTGAGGGAAATTTTTAAGGGTAAACCAAACAATGCAATGCTGTTATTGTTACTGTCTGCTCAAAACCAGCTCAGTATCTGACATTTTCACACAACTGACATCGTTGTACTGGCTGTTGTAGCAGGGTTATAATTACCACAAAATAATTGAGGTCATAGTGTTGTGTAAGACGTATTGTTAGATTTACACAATGTTGATTAGAGTAGCCTTGTTGCTTCTGGTTGAAAACTGTCTTGTGCTTCTGTTTTGTTATTGTGAGAAACAACCAGACGAAGATGAGAGTGCAAGATGCAGTATTTTAATCAAGGTCTCTTCTTTTTCTGAAAGAGAAATAGATGAGAATTACAATAGTAAAATGTTGTGGCACAGTTGGGCTGTGAAACAATGTCTAAATATCCCATAAATAAACTGTTTTTTTACAGTGCTGCATGAAATCTCAGAATGACTCACATGTATGCCCTAAAGAGGCTTTAAGTGTTTGATGTAATGACTTGGTTCATAGACTTTTGATGAAGTATAGTGAATAATATATTCTTCAAATATTACATAATTCTGCAACATTAAATGTTCTGATACATGCAAGTAATTTACATTTTTTCTTCCCATCCCTAAACAGCCCAGTGCCATGTGGAATTAGGACAGCTGGAATTCAAACCAGAGTGTAAGACTCTCGAAGACATTGGCAAATAAAAAAACGAAAATTGAAACATAAATGTTGCTTCATCTTACCTTTTTTTTTTCTTTTACAGTAGATTTCTCCTGTCCATTTCCAGATGTCAGCTATCCACCCGGAGGTACTAGAAATATCTGCTTCATTACAGATGCTGTGTTTGAAACAAATCATGTAACATTTCTTTCCCCTTTAACTCAGAGATCTACGATCCCATGATTCACCCTCTCGCAACAGTCACCTCTCCCACCCCTTCTAGTCCTGGTCAGGAACTAATACTACACCCAACATAAATTATGACTATTGCATTAACGCAAATCAAACTGTCACAGTTTCAAAATCGACATAAGCATTAAAAATTATGTCCTTTCTGTTTCTCAGACATAAAAAGATCCTACAACCGTCCCCATCAGGTCAGAAAACACAGTAAGTAAGATAAATATATACTATTTTATTACGTTTCTTTTTCGGAACATACATGTTTAAGCCAACTATTTAACCTATGACCCGACCCTCCACAGACCCAAGGGGGACCCACTTGTGGGAGTTCATCAGGGACATTCTTCTGAACCCAGAGCGAAACCCAGGGCTGATCAAGTGGGAGGATCGGACGGAGGGCGTTTTCCGCTTCCTGAAGTCAGAGGCGGTGGCGCAGCTGTGGGGCAAGAAGAAGAATAATAGCAGCATGACCTACGAGAAACTAAGTCGGGCAATGAGGTAAACCTTTATGGCCATCGTACAGACACATAGCAGAACAAGGCAACGTTGATAAACTGTGTCATTTCAATTTGATCTTTTAAGCAATTCATGCAAACTTTCTCTCCATGCAAGTGAAACTTTGAATACATTCAAACATTCAACACATCATCCTACATTCACACAAGGCTATGTAAACTGTGTTGTTGCTCATTCAATTTACTTAATAGGAACTTATCGGGGGGATCATTGAGAGTTACACATCTAAAACCATTGAACTCAACCCCTTTTAAAACCCACATTTACCATTCCCAACCACTGATTACCTCGAATGGACCCATTTAGAAGCGGTGAACGTTTCACTATTTCCCCAAGTGAACCCGAAATGGCTGTTCTCCTCAGAAGATCTTCCAGGCTGCTGCTGCTGCAATAGTCACAGCTTTACATCCAAATTAACTAATCTAATGAGTTTAATGTTAATGCACTGCAAACCATTGGGAACGACCAGAAGCGCCTGCGGGTACTGTGACGACAAAGCTGATTTTCTGTAATGCAGCGGGAGGATTCACAGCTTGATGGTGATGATCACCAAACAGAGAAAACAGAAGTAAAGGGAAACCAAACAATTTTCTTTCATTTGATTTACTTTAAATAATGTCACCCCCTGTATGTCTTGTTAATGCATTGTTACATACATTTAGTTAACTTTGAAAAAAAATCGTTTTGTGCTTTTTCAGTTATTAGCTAATAACTTTCTAAACAAACTTGTCTTTAGATGTTAATGGTTAGCATGAGAGATTTTGAGTGGGAGTTTCGGGTTCAGTTTAAGTACATACATTAACTGAAATGACCCGTGTAGTTAATTCACTAAAATGGTTTGAAGTGTCAGTTGAAGTAATAGACCCTCCCGTGAAATTTGGGGATGTGTCACTTGAACTCTAAGAGCTGAAAACAGTAAAAATCTGTAGGAGTGTATCCCGGAAAACATCAAGGGCCCTGGTGCATGTCTTTGCCAGTTAGTTGTTATTTTACTGTGCATCACCCACGTTGTTTAAATTTCAGATCCACTTGTTTTGTTGGTATTAAAAACGAGGTGGGTGTATTGTTGGCACGTTGCCCGAAACCTTATTCGTAATATGCGTCAGAATGGGCACATCCACAACATGCGTAGTGTGCATGTCAAGCTCATGCACAAAGTGAAACCTTTTCCTCTGCAGAAAAGTTGTGTCTCTCACAACCAAGCAAATCAACCATTTTAACAGCAAAGGATCCACCAAGGTGCAAGTTCCCCTGGGTTTTAAGGAAGTGGGAGATGGGACTCTGATTGGTTCATGGATGTTATGCCCAAATTAACCTAATACATACTCCTTTTTTTTTAACCATGCCCGTAGAGAAATTACCTTTTTTCTGCCACTAGAATTAAGTGAACATGCTCCATAGCTGCACTTGCACCATGAGCTTAAGACCAATACACGTAGCTCGCCCTTTATATAAGTGTTCAGTTTAAAGCTGAATTTTCCTCAGGCTGTGCATGTAAATGCATACAGACAGCTGACTGACAGACAGCTACAAAGCATGTTGAACATTTTAAAATGATTCAGATGATCAGTAACAAATTAATTATTAAATTTGATTCACTAGTCAGTGCCGTATGTCCTGTGTTGCAGATATTACTACAAAAGGGAAATCTTAGAACGTGTAGACGGACGCAGACTGGTCTACAAGTTTGGAAGGAACGCCCGAGGATGGAGGGAGTCAGAGAAGTGATTGATATATGTTTTACTTGATGTCGTATGTCAAAATGTGACGTTTTATTATGGTTTGAATTGACTGTTTTTAACGACGATATGTTTGAAGTGTTTACACGTTCTTGTTAATTGTATGTTTGCCTTTTTTTATCCTTCAGATGAACCCCTTTGTTGTGACAATGCACTGAGATGTTGTTTACTGTGCCTTATTGCAAAAAATAACCTTTGCTTATGATACATGCTAGCAGTCGAACCTCAAACCTATTTACTGTAGAATCCGATGAATGAAAACTTGAATGAAAACATGACAGATGCTGGTTTACTTTCTCTCTAAGTCAGATATTTTCAACTGTTCATGACCCAAATGAGTTGATCCAGAATTCAAACACACACAAATCTTTCTTTATGATATCGGTACTGTGAAGTGTCCTTTGGGAAAGATGTTTGATCACTGCATTAACACAATATAAATAATGATCAGAAAAGAATGTGTTTTTAGCACCACGCAGCATTGAAGTAAAGTGTAAATATTAGCAGTAAAATAACTGCAGATATGAGGTTTGTTTTTCTTGGCTCATTTCATTGTTTGCTTTCACTAAGCTGGAAAGAAAGTATGTAAATGTTTGTTGATGTTTATTATAAATAAAGCTTGTGATTTTTTTTTTACTTCATGAAACCCATTTTGCAGAATTGCACGTCTACTATTTGACTGTCTGATTGTGTAAATCAAGAAAAAGACGATTCCTGGGACTTTTAATTGTTACGACAGCAGGATATTATTCTGATAAGTTACGCTGTATGAATCAGCATTTGGGCTCCAGTCTCCGAACCTGTTGAGCAGCTGTTCGTTACCAGATTTGATCAATAATAACTGTCGACACAGTGTGACTCAGATCTCAGCCACATGCACTCAGAGCTAGTACTGATCATTCTGGGGTTTTTTATCATGAAAGTGTGAGATGCCCCACAGTTAATCACTTGCCAGTGCATGCCATAGCTGCCAGGCAGGTTCTTGATTAACCACATTCGTCTCGATGGTCCAACAAGATTAAAGCTGTGTCAAAAATTAAAAAAAAGGCTCCTTTCTGTGACCTGTGTTGGCAAATCTGGGTCTAATCTTCACTGCAGTATCTTGATTTGGTTTTGCCTGCCGCTGATTAACGCCACGTTCTGCTGTTATCTGTCCTGCTGGCTTCTAAATTTTCCCATCGTCACATGCCTCTGGATTCTGCCACTCTGCTCTGACACACATCAGTGTCACCATCTAACACCGTGATGACCGGAGCTGAACACAGTGATTTTACATTGCACAATCCATAATAATGAGGTTCTGTTTTATTTCAGTGGATCGGATCTAGGATTTTTCTAAATCCGGGGCCATAATTTACACAGAGGGACCAATTATATGTCCGACATCTATGTACAACTCCTGATTCAGTGAGGTGCACATTTAAGTAATTCCTTGTTCACTGTTAGCTCTGTGTTTTTAAAGAATCCTGACAGGAAAGAGACACTTCAGGGGGCTATCAGATTTCAGCTTGGGACAGTGCCCCCCTGGCCCCTGTTGTATTTATCTATAAATATTATACACTAAACGTCTCAAATATTTACGCTGATTTTTTTCTTTCTTTCTGTGACACGACACCGTCTCTGATTAGAGGAGTTTGCTGTAATTTTATATGCCGTTGATTATTGGATAAAGTAAACAGAATTTTATACAGAGTCGGCGACTGCTCCACATCGGCTTGAGATAATAGCGACTGATTGCCGAAACGAAACAGGCAGGAATCGGGATACAAATAAAAGTGTGCATCCATCATAACCCATTGTTTAGATACTGTGTTGTTGCACTTCACATCGAGCAATCACACTGTCGATTCTCTGGAGCAGCACTTGTCGTGACCCAAATGTATTTTTAATTCAAGAGATTAAACAAAACTGCGATTATTGATTTTTACTATTATAGCTTTATATGTTTTAAAACACTTCAATAATGACAGCGAGAAACGGAAATTATGTTTGATAGCTGTGAAGCAAAGTGCCACAAACAAATGAGGTGAAACATTCTGAATATAATTGTGTATTATTTAACCTTCACCTTCATTTGGCTTCAATTCATTTTATTACCATAACATTGTGTAATCGTACCTGACCGTTAATGAAGCACAAGTTGGTGAAAATGGAAAGTAATGCTGGTTTCCATGGAAAGATCAGAAGCACAGAAGCGCATTGAACTTCTGAAATCTGGCTTTACTTTCAGGTTTGAATAATGTGCATGCTGCTGTGATATGGGAGCATGTTTGAAATGACCAACCGAAGATTTGTGAACAGTTAGGCAAATTGCTCGGACTTATCAGGCAGCTGGGACGCAAAAAAGACAGGAGCTTGATTTTCCTAGCCCACCACTTCCCTGTGAGCGCAAACCCCAGCTTTACATACCTGTGAGAGATCATGTCAGCCCCATATATTTGATTCAAATCCAGAGACTTTAATATGCACTACACGTTATTCTCTGAGCCTATGACCTATGTGGTTCACAAGTGTTGGCTGCAAGTAAGAGGACGATATGCCAAACCAATGTGGGGAAACAGTTAAACCAGTGTGACAAGAAATAACAAAACTTGGTTGGAGGGCACCTGGCAGCAGGCACTGATGGCCCGTTGGCAAACATGCACCCAAACCAGTTGTAAGCGATCTGGGAAGGAAGACAAACACCCTTGTGCACCTGAGAAGAGTTATTTAATCCAACAGTCTGGGTTCTTTGGCGAGTTGTTTCATTGCACAAGGGCAGCATTATTATGTGAATGGCACCGACAGCTGTCTGGAAAGATGACAATGAAATGTAAGAAAATAAACTGAAGGCCTTCTACCCTGTTTGTTACACCACAGGCTGCACAGTTGAAACAATTGGTGCCTTTGTTTTGCCAAAAACAATACGCAATATCATTCTGCATTTATCTCTTATAGCCAGGGAAACGCAAAGGCTGCTTTATCATGAAAAATGGAAAAGATTGATTCAATCAGATAGAAAAACAGGGAAGTGATGGAGGATAGCTAAAGTATGGGCCATGAACACAGCCAGCTGGGAGTCTGTGTCTGTCCCATGCCCCATCAGTAGGACTATTGTGTTTTCTCAGCAGATACACAGGCCTGGCTTATCAGGCCCCCTTATCACTTTTTCTTCACACTCAAATGGACCTGCAGGCGATCAGCCCCAACAGATTGAGTGAGTTGGACAGATTAGAACTGTGCCAATGATGCCAGCTTTGCTTTCTGTGGGCTTGTGTCGCAGTTCTCTGCCCATTTAGAAACAACTCACAACTTTATTATCTTATCAGAAAAAGAACAACATTAGAGTGGAGGTTTAATGGTGAAAACTAAAAATAATCCCAGATGTCTGGATGCACTTGTGCTGAATCGGCTTTTAAGACTCAAACTTATTTTGCATTTACATTAAATAAATAAAAAATAACCATGAAGTCACTGTGCTAACATAAACATTTAACAATCATTGTTGCAAATTTACCTGAATTTTTGATGAAACAGAAAACAAATATACAAGGAAGCATAATACATAAAGCAACAATGGTAATTCCAGCCTGTAGTGAAGCCAGTTTCCTTCTCGGATTTCCCCAAATTGTGTTTTCCCCGTGTGCTCTTGACACTAATCTCACTTGATTTCCTCTTTAGCACAGACAGTCAAATGATTGATTTACTAAAAAAATCTATGTGTAAACATTTATGTCGTCACACATGATTACTTCATACAAATTTAAACGTATGGGGTTGCATGTGCTGGAATGTTTTCTCTCACATCTAACACAGCCACAACCGCACTTTCACATCTTGACAGGAATCCCATTCTACAAAGCAGAATGTATAATTGCATCCTACCAACAATTCATTTATTGATAAATAAAACATTGTAATCGATGTTAATTTAAAATTAGTTTTGTATTAAAATAGATTCAATGAATTCATTAAATGTTATATGTATGTATTTAGATGGATTTGGATATGAGGATACTGGATAGGAAGAAGATGTGAATCCTTCACCACTCACAAAAATGCTGATTTATTAGTGTTTTCTTCTTTCTCTTTTCCACAAAATTAGTTTGTATTTTTTGACTGATGTTGTGATTTAATTTATAAAATGTTCTTCCAGCAATAACAATAAAACTAAAACACAACAAGAAGTTTGGGATGGACTTAGAGTTATTAATAATATGGTAACTATGACAATTATTCTCGTTTTTACATGTAATGTTCAGGAATTAATGATTAACTGACAAGTTTTAGTACTAAATTTCCCTCTGGATCAATAAATGATATCTATCTTTCTAAAGCCCATAACTACGTTCTATAGGAACCTGTGACATCCACCCAGCAGGGGGCAGTAGAGATCTGAGCACTGGTTATTCTGATCATTTAAAGGCAACAGAGGAAAAGAGGGACGGTCCTCGAAAGGACCCAAAACAGCGACTTCTTTTGGCCTAGTTGTTCATATTTACATTATTTAGAAACCTATTTTCTGTGCAAAACAAAAACAAACCGCGCTTCACTTTAGATGTTTAAAAGTTTTCTAGAGTCTATTATTGTTTTAAAAATAATTATGTTTCAGCAATCATCCCTTCCCTCACCGCCGTTGATTTACAGTCAGGCATTTAAAAGGGACACCTCTCACCGAGGGGTGAGGACGACAACATGGCGGCTTCCTTGCGTCTGGGTCGTCAAGGGATTTTATTCGGCCTGAGATTGTCTCAGTTTAACAAATGTGTTCGGAAGACAAACCCATGGCAGGAGCAGGTCCGACGCTTCTTCTTGTCCCCGTGGGTCCTCGGTGAGTGTTGGCGGTCAAACAGAAGGGTGACACGTCCTTTTCTCCCCTGACATTCACCGCCGTCGTTAGTTTGGCTAACGGTGTGATCCGGTTATAACAACTAAACAACAGTGTCGTTAAGTGTGAAGACTAGTGTGACGCAGGTAGTGCTGTTCAGGTGTTGTGTGGTTTGTGTGACAGGAGAAGAGAAACGCAAACAATCATATCGTTCGTATCGTAACCTACTTGAAATAGACGTGAACTGCCTCCGAACGACATTTTAAAGGTTGTTAGATCCAAGTTTCTTGGTTTTAAATGGTGGATTTTAGGTGATTTGTGCCACAAGATGGTTTAAAACACTCATTATGTGTCAAGGGTTAGAGACAGAGCCTCATCGGTCCATGTTCAGCATTACATGAGTCTCTCTCTGTCATCTGTCATCATCTGATACCTCTCAGGTTCAGCCAAGTTTGTTAGTTTATTGTCAATTTATAGAGTAGAAGTAGTAACATGCAGGGGTTTGTTACTTTAGAACATTTCTATACAAACCACTACAGTGTTTATAATAAACTATTATTCTATTGCCTTTTTTAATATGTTTTATTCTCTTGTCTACCTCGTTCTGATCTGCCTGCAGCTGTAAACACAGAATCTCCCCAGTGTGTGGATCAATAGTTGTATCTTATCTTATACTTTGTAACAGTACTAAAGTAGATTTTTCAGGTATTTGTACTTCAGAGTATTTATTATTCTATTATAATCTTTTACTTCCTACATTTTAACACAAATATGTGCTGTCAACTCCTGCCAGAGGCTTCAACAGGCTTGTTACCTTTGTTGTAATTCATCTGAGGCGAATTATACGCTATTTTTTTATTTTGCATCATCGAGCGCTGCCTTTTCCACATCAAGACACGTTTCAACCTAAATGGACGATAACGCAGAAAAGACGATTCCTTTTTCTGCATCTATCAGTGGATATCACGACCAAACTGACTAGAGGGACAATCAAGTGCAGAGAAGAGGCGCAGCGCATATGTTTGTGACAGGAAGTATTACCAAAACCTCGCTAACTGTTTATTTTATTTGAAGTAAGAGTGGTTCAAGTTAAAGTGTCTTCCACCTTTTATTATTGTGACATGAGTCTCAGTTTGCTTTACACAGCCGGAAGAAAACTTTATTCTTTTTATACTTTGAGTATTATTTCAGAACCTGTACTTTTACACTCTTACTTGGGTAAAAGGCTGAAGCAGCACTTATACTTTATACTTCAGTATTTCTCCACAAGTATCTATACTTCTATACAATAATTGTTTCTTCAACACACCATATTCAGCAGTTTTCTTACAATAAATACGATTAAAGAAGAGTTAACAACAATTTGTAGGAACTCAAGACATGTACTGAGCTTCTTTAAATACACTTCAGGTTTTGTGATTTTGTCAACTATCCACCAGATGGCAGCATCACACAACATGGACGTAGACCACGTTCATTTTTCTGGAATGTTTATTCACCGACATGAAGCGAAGGCAGCAAACCTCACAAGCCCTTAAACACCTGATGTACTTAACATTTTTTTTGTTTACATTATTTATGTTAACATAGCCAAACTGATTCAAATATATTAGTTATATTTGTAAGTACCGTCGCAGTACATTTAATCCTGGAAGAAATAAGTTGCTGTGTTGACAAGACCACATGTCAGGAGCATTTGTCATTTCCATGATTTATTTGATTAAATAACATCAGTAATGCACAGCTGAGAGACGTAAACCCTCAGAATAGCTTGTCTGGCAGTAAATTCATCTAGTTTCTGTGGTGAAAAATCTACAAGCTGTGTCATGTCTCAAGGACATTAGATTTTTCAAGCCTCTATCATATCTATATCACTTTCTCTCTCTATACATTACATATCTGTGCATTTCACTGGGCGTATAGAATTCACTAGACAAAGGGGCATTTCTTTGGAATCGTGTCATGTTTGAGCAATTACCCAGACTGTGCTTTCATCTGCAGCACTCAAGGCTAGCTGTAGTAGAGCTCTGATGCCACTGCAGCTTGGATCTGTGCTTTCCTCTGGCAGCCTGAAGACACAGTGTCCTACACGTTGCTCGCAGCCAGTTAAACTCTGGCCTCCTGAGCGGCTGCAGCTGGTGACAGTCGAGGTCTTTTGTGGCTGCTCAAAGGCCTGCAAGAATACGAGGACCTCTGCAGCCTCTAGTGTCTTGTCAGCCACAATCACAAGTTATATAAGTGACCTGCCAGCGCTCCTCTGTCATTGCCTGAGGCCTTGTTGCAGCCAAACACTGCAACTTCTGGGCTTGTTGCTTGATTTATTTTAACATACACATAGCCTAGTTGAAGTTGAAGTCCTGGTTGTGGAAAGATTATGGATATGTGTTTTTATGGAAATACATTTGCTTTATTTTCCAGCCTGATGACCCATGTCCACTGCCTCAGTGTAAGTTAACTGTGGTTCTGTTTCTGTCCTCTAGGTGGCACCCCACTCAAAGTGGAAATGCCTGCTCTTTCCCCCACCATGGAGGAAGGGAACATTGTCAAATGGCTGAAGAAGGAAGGTAAAAGAAACAAATCACATAATGGATTTAATTACGATTTCATCATCACACTCTTGACGTCTCTTAACTAACCTGATAAACCTGTTGTCTGTTATAATTTCTTATCTAAAGGAACGGATGGCTTACTGTGTATTATTCCATGTATTTTTTTTAATCTTTTGTTAACTCTAATAACTTTGGAATTCTCCCTCCCAGTCCAAACATATATAATTCCAAGCGTCTCCATCTGTTTTCATCGAATCATAAAGGCCAACATTTCTCTTCCCACAATTACCGACCAATAGTAATCATTTACTCTTCGACACCACTTTCCTCTGTCAGGCAGAGGCCCTGTGCAGTGAAGCACCTGAGGGTCTCTGGTGGCTAATTGGCTCAAGGAAGCACGGTAGTCACTATTCATCACTGCTTAGCAACTCTGCCTGGCCATGCGCCTCAGCCACTCTCATTTATCAGGAGGTATAGCAGTCTGAATTCTGATTGGCTGCTCTGCCGTGTTGCCATGTGCTTCTGTGGCTCGGGGTGAGATGTGTACATGTGTTTGTAAGCGGGAAGTGGAAAGCAGGAAAGATAAATTCTCAGTGACAAGCAAAACGCATCCGGGATGCTCCTTTCTGCCCCCAGATTCATAATTTTATGAGAGCGTACAAAACAGGATGTATGTCTCAAGCTACTACTGTGGAATCATGTTTCAAGTGGTTTTGAAGTTTAGAAAAGCACCTATCGTCTTGCCCCCTGAATTAGAATTAGACATGAAATAAAATATTTTCTCTGGAGCTGTAAAAGAACCTGTTTTTAAATGAATGCCCAATTTTGAGTTATTTGTGCAGGAAATTATGCAATAATTATATGATACCTGCTGTGAGTAATGTTTACATAGTTAAACTCAATTTCACAATTAAAAAATCAAACGCTTGGCTCCTTGAATGACATTTTTTGTTTGTTTGTGAAAAATTAAACCTCAGGAGGGAAACTAATAAGCGGTATACAATAAACGTCTCTTAGCTGCATGAAATTATTGACTGCTAAGTGCTTCACACCATTTGTTTTACTTTTAGCATTTCCCTGCCCAACAATATAAAGGATCAAGTAAAATAAAATAAAAGGCTCAGTTCAAACAATGCGTTAGCCGTTTTTAAATGCCAACATTCTCACTGTGAAAAGTGATAAACCTACACTGTCTATATTTCACCATAATTTAAGATGAATTGGCACAAGTAATGTACAGTAAGCTTCCTTTACTGACCCAAATAGCAGAGAGCAGTCTATTTTTGTTGTTGTTTTTCCCACTTCCTTTCTGGCAGAGCAGAGGTGAAAAGGCTCGGGGTCGCATGTTTAATCTTTAATATTGCACATCACACCTCACCCCTGGGGTCATGTGGTGTTAAAGCCTCATACAAATCCAATCTTGACTCCACTACTGCTTACTCTCAGGGGCTTCAAACGTCAATACTGCCAGTGCTCTTTCAACCTTCCCCCCACCCATCCCCAGCTACTCTTCCCTTGACGCACCCACTTTCCTTCCCACACATCTCCCAACCCTAAACACGACCTATATGCTCATGTCTGTTTCAATTTAGCTTTTAATTTGAGATTTCACAAGGTAATTTTTGCTTTTGTCATATAGCATTCCGCTGATTTTTGCTGCCAGAAGATAGAAACGTCCCCAGATGTCAGACCTAGATGACCCTTGACCTTTATCTAATATACCTGTACCTCTCTGCTTCTTAACGACTCAGCATATGTCACGAAGAGGATTTGATCACCCTGTTCATTACCTAGACTGTCTAAATGAATGCTGGGGGTTATAATGTAACCAAAACATTCTTCAACATTATTCTATTGATTCTAGCATTTCCTTTTTAAAATGAGCCGTTCAGCTGACAATATAATTTGTCCCCTACCGTCCCTCTTGGCTGATAGATCAGGATTTTATTGGACTCCTGTATGTTTTCAGTGGCCCTGCAGAGGCCCCATGTTGCAACACTTGCAGTAAAAAGAGATTTCAGTCATTTCCGCACAGTATAAGACACAAGGTAAATATAAACATAATCAAAGAGGACAGTGCAGTGTAGGGATGCTGTTATTGTTGTTACTATTGCTGTTGGTGTTGTTTTTCTTCTCATTAACCGCCCTTGCCTGATGCTAACAACATCTTGAATAGTGTTCCAGTCCATAAACCTGGTTTGGATGGGAACAATAAATCAAACGTTCCCTTCCAGACACCATGTTTGTTTGGGGAGTAACTAATGAACACCATTGTCTTAAGTCAGACACACAACCCATGAGTCACGTTGTTTGTTTAAACTGCTGTCTGTGCTGTGTGGATTAAATGTAACACTATAAAAACATTGGGACTTATTTTGTCTCCGTTTGAGATATTTTTGCGAGAAACGACTTACTGCTAAAAACAACAAATCAACGCAACGCTGGACAGTCAGCGAAAGTGAAAGTTTGTTTTGCAGGGTTAATGAAAAGAGGAGCTGGAATAGAAAGATCTGTGTTCAGGTTCACACACATGGGATATGTGATAATCCATTTACAAGTATTTTTATATTCATGTCAGTACAGGTTCCCATAGCAGTCTATCTCTCCTCACAATAGGGTTAACAGTCTCCTGCTGTAAATGAGATGACCTGCTCATTAACACACGCACATGGGTGTAATCACTATAATGAGACGATATGCACTAGTTCGGCACTTTAATTTACCTTCATCACACCATTAGTGACATATTGGGATTTAATGTCCACACGGTCCTTAAAGTGGAGCAAGCTTCTTTTCCTAAGCAGACGTGTGATCAGGCGTGCTCAGTCAACTTGCCCAGTCACAAATTTTGGTCAACAGACCAACGGTTCTGTTGAACCCTGAACAGCAGATTGTCTTTTGCTCTTCTTTTAAGTCCATGGGAACAATAAGGTCAATTTGTCTCTGTGTCTTCCTACTACAAGCCCATTTGAGCTGCTCCACTAAATGTTAAAAAATGTATGTATGAGTATGGAAGAACTGAAGCTGTGGCTTCTAATTGCCGTTCTTTTCCCACTACTAAGCAGATGCTAATTTATTCCAGCTCTCACGTGTGATAGACCAATGGGACTCTACTGGGACTCCACGGATAGGCAAAGATCTCTCCTTCTATCAGACACGCTGCGTTTTCGTATCTCACATTCTTTCCCATGAAACATTGATTAGGCTCTGCCTTTGATGTGTCAGCCTCAGCCAGAGCAGATATTCTTCCCAAATAACCTTTCTGTCCCTTCAATGGAATCCTTTCATTCTTATTGCAACTAATTTGTTCTGTGTGTGAAAAAGTCTCAGTGAAAGAGCAGGTCTTTGCTGCTGGTGAATATGATTCATGCATTTATTTCCCTCCACAGCTTAAAATATTTGATTTGCACATAAAACCTCTTTCGTTAAATTCTTCGAAAGAGTGTTTGTGTTTTTATTGAAAGCTCTTATGTGTTTCTTTATCTCTTCAGGTGAAGCTGTGGCAGCAGGCGATGCCCTTTGTGAGATAGAGACCGACAAGGCTGTTGTTACCTTGGAGTCTAATGACGATGGTATCTTGGCAAGGATCTTGGTGAGTGAGCAAAAACCAAACCATAAACCTCCTCTGCATGAGATGATTAAATAACATAATTTATTTGAAAAACAACAGGTCGTACTTAAAGGTTCAGTTTGTAAGTTTTAGGTGAAAGGGATCTATTGGCAGAAATTGAATATACAATAATCGTATGCTTTCACTAGACAGAAATTTATTTGAATATAAAATGAATTAAATAACATAACCATGCACAATGTAGAGTGTAGTCCTGTTAATATTTGCGTGTGTGTCTTTTCAGGGTTCATTATTTGCATATGCTAATTGGGTACACTTGTTAAATGTGTTTCCTCTATGCAGTGACAGCAAAGCTTTGACAAGATGTCTCCAGTGACAAATATTTCTCTCCCTCCATCCCCTCCGTTGTGCTGTTTGTTGTTTGAATTTTTAATGGGCTGCCAAAGACAGAGCAATCAGTTGTCTTTCATCAGTATTCCACCACATGTTCATTTCGCCACCACCGAAACGAGAAGAGGTTTTATCTTCTTTTGCTTTTTGACCGATCTGCAGGAGAGCAAAATGCAGTTGTAAAGTGGGAGGAAATAGATTAAATTATACAAAATGTAAATCCTCTTTCCCAGTTTCGGTTGATATGTAGTTGTTTGTTCCCATGCATGCACAAGGACCTGAAAGCCTTGCTGCATCACACAAAGAGCCAATAACACAACATGCTCCTTAGCTGTGTATTTGGACATGCTAATGTTCTGGTGACGCCTGAGTGGAGCAGGGTTTAATTGGCCAATGTGCCTGTTTGTACAACCTTAACAAGAAAAAGAAACATGACGGGCAGATGAACATAACAAATGCGCATCCAGATCCATTTATCTTGAAGAATATATAGTGCTTTAACATGTTCTGTCACACATGTAGAGGTGGCTAAATTATTGAATTAATTATCAGAGGGATGAGCATCCATTATATACCATAGGCTTGTGTCTAATTATTCCTGCTTTTCGCTCCACTTCCTTTCCATTCTTCCACATTCCCCTACTCCATCCTTGTCTTAGCTAGTAGTAGGGATGAGGTAGTTTCCATAGCAACCACCCAAGAACTGGGGGTAAGGGCTTCGCTGCTGAAGCTGGCAGAGAAAGATGGTCTGCATTAGACAAGCCCCCTAGCTGTGTCTCTCTTTGATAGAGAAGATGTGTATATTTAATAAGAGAAACTGCAGCTTGTGGCATTATTTCTGAGATCTGTACACTCGCACATACTTGGCATGGGCAAAGTGGCATCCGCTTTGTCTGGGTCAGAGTACATTAGCCCACAGTGGTGTAATTATGGCTCTTTAAACACCCACTAGGTTTCTAATTTAAAGGCTGTCGTAATTACCCGCCTGTGGCCAAATGCCTGGACATGCCGCAGTAGACATGGGACTTCCTGTGCTCCACTGGGATTATTTATGAGGGTCAAATAGCACAATGGCCCTCCACCAATTTCCAACCATGGCTTTTGGGGGTGAGAGAATGGGGGAGGGAGCCTGCTCATACTGGGTTGTAATGGTTGGGGGAAGGCAGCACCAGCACCATGAGCACACATTACTGTATCTCATCATACTTTTACTGTGTGGCTCTACCCTGACCCGAGGGCTTCAATCTGAAAATCTGCCTCGGGTACAATCAATCATAGCCTGTAGGAAATGACAAATACATTTACAGCACATAGATGCATATAGCTCCTCTGTGTTCGGATGTATTTAACATTTAGTGCTGCTGAGGACGAAATAGAGAGAACACAAGATGGATTCATGGGTAGGTGTATTTTGGATGGAGTGGAGATTGATATGAGGAATAGATGCAGTAGGTGGTTGAATAGATGGATAAATTCATGAAGATATCCAGCACATTCAGCGATACTAACCTGTCACATTCCCATTTATCAGCTGCTTTCCCCTCCCCTCTTCATCTCCACTCTTTCATCCAGGTGATAAATTTAAACACCAGCAGCTATGTGTCCTCTAAATCAATATTTTTTTTAACCTTCTGAGGTCAAAATTGGTGGCGAAGAAGGATTTATTGTCAATACTGGTGGAATCAGGACGACCAGCAGATGAGCTGTTCAGATGTTACCATGTTAACAGTTGTATTGCCGTCACTACATCGGAGCTGTCCTTATCCTACAGAGTCACGGTGGCTACATACCATCAGATCGCAACGCTTCTAAATGTACGATTGCATCTTAGCTTGTCAGTGCGTTCTTGCAGAGATATCTTGTACCGTCCTCAAGTTGCTATCTATTTGGCCTCTTAATTCAACCTGGGGTCCTATGGATAGGGCAAGAGAGAAAAGTAAAGGGTTGTGACTTTGAATTGTCCTACTTTACTCTATGTAGAGGCCTACATGTAATTAAGGGTTGTTACTAAATCAACAATATTGCAGTGATATGGTTAGAAAGCTAAATAATAAAAGGTCTAAAATCAAAACTTAAAAAAAAAAGAATAAGAGTAGAGTCTGTAGTTTTGGCACGAGTTGTGTCTTTGTGTTTTATATTACAGTGGGCTGGCAGACAACTGCTGCGGACATGAATGATGTTGCAGCTGTCTTCTCTGTGTGATATCTGTCATGCACTATTGATCAGAGAAAACCCATATCTCATCCCCCTAACCACAATTTTATTTTTTATTCCCTTGGTTTATTGGCACGCTGAGGTTGAGTCCGTCTTCCTGATAAACATAAACCTACTCGCACACTAAACCACCTTCCAATGCCATTTGACCATGAACTGATGTCCTTTGCAACAACTGAGGGACAAAGCTGGAATTATCCAGTTTTATGGAATCGTTCAAAAGCTTCACAGCATCCAATCAGTCAAAGTTGAAAGAAATGTTAGTAACTGTTGAGACTAAGCTCAATGTAACTGAGCCGTTTAGACTCTCAGGGGACTTGTATGATAACAGTTTGGTGATAAGTAGATTAAACCTGATGAAAGGTCTAGTTTGACTCTGTAATATCATTAGCCTCGCTGACGGGCTCTGAAGAGGTCCCATAAGAGCCCCGTCTGAAGGCTCAGACTTTCTCTACTGTCATGAGGCCATTTATGTAAAGCTTTAGGGAAAATATGGCTGTGAGGACAGGGCATAAAGATCAGGAGTCGCACGTTTCCAAAAAGATTTCATTCCTAAGAGGCCGTCCGTTCACGTAGAAGAGTTCAGTTTCATTTTAATTCCAGGCTATATATACACACTTTAAACTTTCTGTGTGTTACTTCAAGTCTGAGTTTACCCAGTTACCTGTCCAGACCAATTCAGAGTACAGCAGGGCAGTGACGAATTTAAAGTTTCTTTTAATTTGACACACACACAGTAAAGGTTGAATTTAACTACTGGCTTCTTCCCTGACAGCTGCACCTCTTTGTACATAAGTACAATCCTCCTTGACAAACACAGAGGGAATAGGAACCATTGCAAATGCTGAGACCTGAGCATCATTTACACTTCTTAGATGTTTCACTGTGTTCTATAACCATTTGATGGCAGTGTTGAGCCCCACATCACAACAGTGAACTTAGCATGTGATTATGCAACAACCCACCAGGGCTACTGTATACAGTGCATATGATCTGACTGTGAGAAGCCACCCGATTTCTAAGTTAGCAGTCATGTTTGTCTGTGTGTTTGCAGGAATTATTATTACTCTTCTCAGTTCTTTGTGACCTCAAACTATATTGAGTATCGAGAATCAGCTGCAAAACAAATTCACAAGCATGCTGGTGATTTTAAGTTCACCCTCTCTTTACTAAGTCTCTTTGGTAAGTGTATTTCTCACAAACTTGATACGTACATGACATAAACAGCCTTTTTTGGGTGGATGCATTTTTGAGTGGGTATAAATAATATATGTATCATATGATTGTTTTTGATTTATGTTGAAGAACTGGCAGCAGAATTATGACACATTCTCTTATGCCCTCTTGCTATTTTGTGGCTATTAGATGATGGTGTGTGTGTGTGTGTGTGTGTGTGTGTGTGTGTGTGTGTGTGTGTGTGTGTGTGTGTGTGTGTGTGTGTGTGTGTGTGTGTGTGTGTGTGTGTGTGTGTGTGTGTGTGTGTGTGTGTGTGTGTGTGTGTTTCACACTGCAATGAATACATTCAGTTTATTATGTATCTTAGTTTGGTCTCTTCAGAGCTATGTTTTTTCTCCTCAGATTATCGTGACAACTGTCTTTAAAAACAGATCACATAGTGCAGTGTTATGGGAAACATGTTGCGTCTCGGGTCTCTACAAAAAACTCCCTGAGGGACTTTCTGTCCAATTCTACAGACGTCCTGATTTCCCTGAGTAGCCCTTAGGCTTTACCTTCATCCATCACCTCCTCATGACCAAGAGGTAGAGATTCAAAGCATGGCGTAACACCGGCTGAACATTCTAATGCATACACCTTCACCAAAAAATATCATCACAATGGACTTAGTCTCCCATCAGAAGGTTTTCTCATTTTACAACCTGGAGCATGTTGTGTTGCTTTGTATATGGTTAGAATAGGTTTGTGTCCACCACCATCATTCAGTTTGTAATGTTCCTATTTACTAGTCAGATGTATTAAACCTCAGTATTTTGCACAACAGGGCTACTCACTGTCTGAACCTGAGAAATGATTTACCGGTTTGTTTTTGCATGTTTGTCTCTGTAACCTTGCTGCAGGACAGTCAGGAAGACCTGCTTATTCTGTGCTGCTGTAGTTCAGTGTAGACCTAACAGTGAGCGCAGGTGCTCATATATTCAGCTGTTCTTTCCACTTAGGTGGATATGATTATGCTGCTTTTGATTGTGCATGCCTGCGCGAAAGACAGGGTGGGGGTGGAGTATGTTGGTAACTGTGGATTTACTAGTGGTACTTTCAGTTTGCACCATTTTATTGTTTAGAATTGCAGGTTCTCACCTCTTGGCTGATCTGCTCATTAGGAACTGCTCCTTTGCCTCTCCTTGTATTGAGCTACATCTTTAGGAGACAGGACACTGAGTGGATTCTTAAAGGAGATGAAGCGCAGCAGCCCAGCCCTGTGTATTTTGCCCAGGCCTTTCATTTAGACTGATCAATATTGACTGAGGAACATCACCCTGCACAGCTTGGGCAGCGTACCACAAGGCTTGCTGTGGATCTGGATTGCTCCGTAACAAGAAAGTGGATCAATGGTTGACAGCTTCGAACAGCATGAAAACACATCCATCGCACTCCAAGAGCCTATTCCAGCACAGCCAGGATTTTGCCATGTTAAGAGAGCGAGAAAATGGAGTGATTGAAATTGATGTGAAATGAGATGGCGGTGTCATTTTCAAGAGGCCCCCCTTATAGTGGATGTCAAAGGTTTATCTGTTCGACGACCACTGGTTAAGTGATTTAACGTCAGTATCACTACAGCCCTTCATTTACTTTCTTATTTTCTGCTTCAAAATTATACAGCAGGAGTCCTTCACCTTTACTCGTGCGATCTCAGTTCTGTTTAAAATAATGTGGGCTGGCCCCTACTTACAAAACATGTTTTTATAGGAAAGCATTTTTAACATGTGATTTGTAACTCTGGTGCTACCATGTTGTTTTAATTCCATTTTTATCTTACTTTTATTGCAACTATATTTTATGTAGTTTCCAAGCTGGGGCAGCTTGTGACTCTGCTGCCTATGAGTATGTGTTTGGTTTAAAGGCATCGAGGTAATGATGTCTGGTTTCTTATCGTTAATGAGGGAGTTTTTTCTCTTCAGTAACCAAAGTACTTCCTCATTGTGGGAACTGCTGCGTTTCTCTATAGATTTTAAGGACTCAACCTTGATATGTTGTGTTTGGTGTGAATTGAAAACATTTTATTTTTGTTTATTCATTTTTTGCCATGGATTTTGTGAAGCACTTTGTAACCTTGTTTAGATAAGTGCTATACAAATAAAGTTATTGTATTATTAAAGGGACAACCAGTTTCGCTAATGTTTATTCCTCTCTCGCCCTCTTTACAGATGGAGGAGGGCAGTCGCAACGTGCGCCTGGGCACTCTCATCGCCCTCATGGTGGACGAAGGGCAGGACTGGAAGCAGGTTGAGATCCCCCCTCCAGGTGCTGCAGCTCCACCTGCCACACATGCAGCCGCTGCCCCAGTTGTGCCCCCTGCTGCGCCGCCGCCACCACCTCCTCCACCAACACCGGCCACATCAGGACCGTGAGTGCTATCTGATTTCAGTTTAACTGTTCAAATCAGTGTGAATCAGGTCATTGTCATGGTGTTAAAACATAGAAGCAGCCTGACACCAGATTCAGTATCATAACGACACGCAAACCATTGACTTAAGACACTCTATTTTTGCTCGGTTTACAAGATTGAAGGTCCTATCATCCAACACTCTTAGTAAGATGATCTTTCTCAGTTCACAGTGTGTGATCCTACCTGCCCCTGGTTACACTTTAAGTCCTCTGGTGGAAAGCAAAGCAGCTGCCACAGAACAAACAGGGCCTATTTGTAATGCAAACATTTTACGCTGAGCCCGTCCACATATTCAGATTTGCACCGTGGCTGCCTCAGCTTGACAGGTGTGAAAGATGAAAGGTGGATGTGCTGTGCAGGTGGCATGATTATCCTGAAATAGATGCAGACATTTTAAAACAGTCAATCTTAATGCCACTAATAGACAGTTTACCACTAACTTCGTTCAGTCGAGGCTGGAAGACAAATGACAGTGACATATTGCTAAATGCTTAAAAGTATGGACAGTGGGGAAACTGTTTTAGACCGCTTTAGACTTGCGAGTTGTTGACTTAAGTAAAAATCATGATTCGCTTTGACTTTATCAGAATGCTGGTATTTCTAAAAGTCTTTAAAGTAAAAGCATATAGTTTAAAACCTAAATGGGAGCTGTTGTATAATTGTGTCATACACTCTTTCTTGTTCAGATTACGTCTGAGTCCGGCAGCAAGACACATCCTGGACACCCATGGTCTGGATCCAAAACTGGCCACAGCCACTGGACCAAGAGGACTTATCACCAAGGAGTGAGTATACCTGAAAGCTTTAAGACTTTGCTTTAGTTTTAAAACTCTGGGGTTGCAGTTTAGTAGGGACAGGCAGAAAAGTGCAGACTTCCTAATTGGATCTTATCAGTCACAACTTATCCTAACCTCATTCGTCACGCTCCTATCATGTGACCTTTTTCCAGATGAAAACAAACGGCGTCAGCCTCGTCTACCGCTGGTGAAGGCAACATGGATAACAAATTAGAAGCATTGCTGTCCCTGTCTTTGCTAGCAGCTGTTTTGCATTTAAATTCTTCTTTTTTCTAATACTGCAACTGCCTATGTGCATGAGCCAAGCTATTATTTGAGCAATCTGCAACAGTTCACATGCACACGCACGAGCGTCATGTGATATGTATTTTTGTAGTCGTGTTAAAATGGACACAGACTGATTCTGACATGAAAAATACTAGTTTTCATTTTAAAATGAAAACATATTAGTGTGGATGTGGCATAAGTCACACTACATTTACGATGTGCTCTTCTTCTTGCAAACAACATCGAATACAAAGTATTACTTACACATCTTTTTTCGTTTGAGCTTTTTATAACTTATGACTGGACCTTGGAAAACTAACCCACACAGAGAACACACTCATTGTGAAAACATGTTTTTTTCCTTTCTTGTTTATTTTGGTGGGAGCTGCAGGCATGTAAAAACTATTCCAATGACTCATACAACTACTTTAGCCTATAGATTGACCTATCACACTCGCAGTCTTCGCAAGAATTAAACACCTACTGATGACAGAAAGATGTGTGCTATATTAAGCATCGTGCCCCAGAACTTGTTTTGTCACGTCATCCTTTTATCTTAGACTTCTTTTCTTTTGTAACTTTTGACATTATTCCTGGTGGTGATGAGGTCAGAGTGATCTCAAACAAACCTGTCATGATGCAAGTCGTGCATTGATAGATTTAGTGTCAGATAGAGTGTGACTAAGACGTGGTTAACATTTAAGGTGCTAGTGAATTCAGACTAAAGAAAGAAAGACACACACACACACACACACACACACACACACACACACACACACACACACACACACACACACACACACACACACACACACACACACACACACACACACACATGTTCTCTAATGGCTACCTGCTGTCAGTGGGGGCCTGATTGAATGCTCTCGTTACCCACCTAACACCCTGCTGGGGAAACTCATTAAGCAACTTCTGTCGCCATAGCAACCTATTCTCCAGGAGCCGCTGGTGACCATAGTAACACAGACCATGTGTATTTTGGGCGTGTGTTGGTTATACAGTACAAGAGAAATTGATGTGGCGCTTAATAAACCTAACACTGCAAAGAATGATATTTAATAAATTTAATAATTTAATAAATCCATTTAATAAATTATAATAGTTAACTTACCACAAACCATTTTTTAAATGTCACAAAAAAATGCTGATTTCAAGCTGAATTAATGGTATAACCACTATGACTTGTATGATTTCTAGTTTTTAAAGAATGTTTTATAAATGCAGTTTCTGAGTTTCCTTCTAAAGCCATAAATGACTCACTCATTCCCTTATTGGCACCTGAGCTGAGTAATTAGCACAGAGAGTCTTCAGAAATGGAGGCTGATGCTTAAAGAAGGAGCAGATGAGACTCTGCAAGAAAAGAGGTGGAAGAAAAATCAGTGTGTCTCTGTGCTGAGAGGACTTCACAGATTGAATGACGCTGATTCAAGCAGTTTGCTGACCAAGGCACAGAAAAAAGAGCAGATATCTTCAATGTCTCACTTTTAAAGCACTGCCAAGCCTGTTTTTCTCTTTTTTGTTTGAAGAAACCATTCAATTCAAGCTGTGGAAAATGTAATTTCGGGAATGGATGAATGTAATATATATAATATATTTTCCAGAATAATTTCAAATCAGGAACATCCTTTTGTATGAAAGCTCTGTCAATGATACAACTGGGGTTATTGGCTAAATGGATGCATTGATCATTGACCAATGTCTTGTGGCTGCTTACTTGAGCATAACATTTTTTATGTTTAGTTTAATTTGTTCAGTAATAGCTTTGGTAAAGCAACCAGACACTGAGTAATTGTCTGGAATTGTACTCTTGTATTATTCAGAACACATCCAGCAGCCACTTGAGTTTTTTCTTTTATTTCAAGCCAATGTCTTTGAGAAATCTGGATGAAAACGTCTGAACCTACAGCTTTACAATATGGGCTGTAGCTCAGGTACGTTGTGAGACTGAAGAGTTCTGTTCTTGTTGGAAACCAAATCTCCTCGTGTGAATAGTTTCACATCAGTTTTTGCTCCTTCAAGAACGGGTAGAATAGACCTTATTTCCCTTTCTTTGTCCTGTGCCCTGATAAGACTGAAACCAGGGAATGGTGCCCACCCCTCCCATTCCACCCTCTGCTCCCTGGGGCCCCTCCTATAGTGGACGTGAATAACAGAGGTCATGCGTCCCAGGGATGAGCTCATAGCATGTTACATAATCCACAGTTTAGGCACAAAGACACCCATTTACATCACAACCTTTTCTCCCCTTGTCTTTTAATCATTGTTATAAATAGCAATGTTAGCCAACAGGCAGAGCTAACACATTAATGGGTAAAGATGTTGATGGTGTTTGTAAAACCCTACCAGTCTTTATATTTTCTTATAGGCAGAACTAGTATATAAACTGTGTAAATACTCCTGTGTTTCCCTCTACACTGGCTCCCTGTTTGCCTCTACACTGGCCTCCCAGTTTGTATTGCTTAAAACATTGTATTACTCACTTTTAAGGCCTTAAATGGCCTTGCCCCTGGTATGTGCCCTCTCGACCGCCAAGATCCCCAGAGAGAGCCGTACTGGTTACTCCCAGGTCTTGGCTTATAACGAAGAGGAACTGAGATTTTGCTATGAGAGCCCTCACATTATGGAATTCAGTGCCCATAGAACTAAGACACTTAGATAAGTGGAGTTATCCAGCTTCTTTTAAATTCCCTTTTTAAAATGCATACTTTTTATAAAAAGTTTTAGCAAATTAAGCTCTTATTGACACTGGTTTTATGCTCATGTTCATTTGTTTTATTCTCATTTGATCTATCTGGTGTTGTTTATTCCTTGCAAAGCACTTTGTAACATTGATAAGAAAATTGGCTTATAAATTGAATTCAACTTTAGAATGGATGCTTAATAGTTAAATATCAATTTGTCTAGATATGAATCTAGTAAATTGAGACGTATTCATTTTAATTTTGCTCTCTACAGCAGCAGTTTAGTACTTGAAAACTTACAAGAAGAGGATAAGTAGTGATTGCTAGTAGTGGAGCTGGCCCCCAAGAGTATTTTTTATTTAAAATCATTCATAAATTGTCTTTTTTTGTTTCAGTCCAATGCACTAAAACTCTCTTTTCCCCATCTTAGCCTTTCTTAGGTGGCAGTAGAAGGCAAAGTTTATTCAAGTGTGTCTGTTTACATTCGGTGCTCATTCTATGAGCGTGTGTGTGAGCACTGCCTTGCTCTCTCTTTAATATTCCAGTCCACCCTCCTGCAGTCTTTCAGAGGCTCCTTTGCCTTGGCTGTCATTAGGGGTTGTAAATGGTCGGTGTGAAAAGCACATGCAAGCCAGCTACACAAAACGTATCTATGGTGTCATCATTGTTAAATGGCCACTGTAGGCTGCTGTTGACCCGACTTCCTCTTATTTCATAACAGAAACATTGCGTTCAATTTATATATCGGATCTTTATTCACAAATTTTTTTCACAATTTCTTTCATTATGTGTTCTTACGTACACATAATGTTCTTCATTCATATATATCTATCTTTTTTTTCATTTGCTTGCACTTAGCTTGTGTTTTATTTAATTTTTTTAGTCACATGCATGCGTGTTGTATTTTCTTGTTTATTTTTGGGTGATCTGCAATATCAAACCCTCTCAGGTTAGCTGGGGAATTTCCAAGTTGCCTCAGTCCCTCCACAAACAAATACTCCTATCACTGAGAGAAAAGGAGGAACTACTGTGATTGAGAAAAGAAAAAAGAAACAGCAGCTCGGATATTGAACAAGGAGAAAATAGCTGCCGGGCCTAGACTGTTCCTGGCAACATGATGAGGTCAGAGACAGCTGGTCCAGACAAAGGACGGGATGCATATGGGTACATGGACCCTGGAGTGGATTGAACTTGTGCCACAATGCTTCAAGCAGGCACACCTGATACCTGCCCCTCCCACTGTTTTCACTGTCAAAACTAGTGAGTGAAAAAAAACAGGACAGTCTTAGTACTGTACAATCATACATGCAACCTTTATGAAATGGCAGAAACATGGTTTACATGAGGCATATGCACCAACATTTAATTAGTCTGTAGTATTTAATGAAATGCTACATGAAAAGTAGGGATATCTGTGGATTACCGTACCAGTGGAAAGGGAAAAAGGAAAACGCCTCTTTTCCATGGCTGCAGCTGTCACCTGATCCTTCCTGCTCCGCTGGAGTTTGTTTGTGACTTACAAATGATTCTCATGACGCCCATCCACTGGAGGACGACCGATAGTTACCCCCGCTCTCTACAAGCCTGACACAAATAGAAACCAGACAAAAGTGACAACGAGAGCGACGTATAAGCTTGTCAAGTGGGAGCAGATGGGTTAATAATGTATCACAGTACATTGTTTAATGCTCTTGTAATAATGAAATGTTTGATTTGTTTGCAACAGTTTAAAAAAAAAAATGAGGCCATCATTAATAGTAATATCAGAAATGAAGACAAACATGATGAAAAGAAAAAGTGTGTCTTTGGCTTGAAATTGCATCTGTCATCTGGTCACCAGCGGCATTCTGGGAACCAGCTAGTGTACAAAGACGGATCCAAATCAAATTTAAGTTAAAAACATTACTTAAGTCTGCATAATATATTTGGAATAGACTGTGGGAAGCACTTGTTCCCATATAAATGTTTTTGATTAGAAATGCGTTAACATCATGAATATTTCATCCTACACACATTTAATATTTACTCAGTTCTGCAGCCCGTCACGAAGACAGACATGCCGTCAAACAGTGAGCTGCAATATTTGGGTTTCTAGTCGGTCATGGCAGAGAATAACATTATAATTCAGTCCTGTATGAGTTTTATAATATTAAATTTATTGCATCGATATTTCTATATGAAATGAGACCTCTGTGTATTTTTTGTTTGTTTTTACTCACCATATCTTTTTTTTTTGTTTGCTTCACCAGAGATGCGATGAATCTTTTGAAGACGTCTCCTGCCCCCAAAGCAGCACCAGCTATGGCGGCCCCAGCTGCTCCAGCTGCCTCGAGTCCTGCTCCCACCCCGGTCGCTACCCCTCCACCCCCAGGCAGCAGACCCAACATACCTCCTCTCTCTGTTCCAGGGAAGCCAGGAGCACCAGTGAGCATTCCTCTCTCTCACTCACTTACATAAATATACTTACATACCTCGTTGTCTTGTTTTGTGATAGTGCCGTGGAACTATAAAAACACTCAACAACAACCCATCTTTATACTTTTGTCTCATGTCAGGGAACTAAAGGGATTGATGACTCATCCTCTTGAGTATTCTCTACCTGTAGTCTCGTCTCTGTGTGAACAAGCAGAGTTTTCATCAAACAACGTCTGATAGCTCTATTTGTTTGGTCTTCAAATCTTATTGACAGACCCTTTTTTGTTTTTATGTGTGTTTAAGTCTTCATGGGTGCATATGCTGTAAAATAAGACCCACTGATGCGAGAGACGGGGTCTGTAAATAAGCAGATGGACACATCGTCTTTTTACAAATCCAGTCACTCCTAATCAATCTTAAACTCATTGTAACAAACTTGTCAATATAATCCCTACATGGTCAGCCCTTTGCATGTTGTGAGTGATAAATAGCAGGTGAGATACGTCTATCACTCTTTTTCTTGATCCTCATTATTCCTCCTCGTCCCTCTCTCAAACTGCCATCTCTTCCCCCCCCCCCTCACTCCTTTCCTCATTATTTACCCCTCCCCTTCACTTGTCCCCCCTCAGGGCACGTTCACAGAGATCCCGGCCTCTAATGTTCGCCGTGTGATCGCTCAGAGACTGACACAATCGAAGACCACCATCCCCCATGCGTACGCCTCCGTTGACTGTGACATGGCTGCCGTCACCAAGCTCCGCAAAGATTTGGCCAAAGGTGAAAACACAAGACTTTCGATGGAGCGCAGACACGTTAGCGCTGTTATTTAACACACGTGGCGTTTTGGAGGAAGCTTTTCCACGAAAATGTGGATTTCAGGGTTTTCACATGACTGCTCATTTGACAAAGATGACAGTCATTGAAAGAAGCTGTGGTACATGTTCTCTCAGTCATGTTCCGCTGGTTCAAACATCACACGCATCTCCATTTCACAGACATGTTTGGAGAAATTGATGTACTCATACATATATATGCATTATGTGATTTTAATCAGTTCTCTTTCTTCACACCTACACATCACAAAAAGACTGATCATATTTTGAAAAGACGCACATAGTCGTCATCATGTAACGTAGTTTTTTTTTTTATCTGTATTTTCTCACATGTGATTAATGCAGTGGCTGCCTCTCCTATCTCAGCTCACTACAGTTGAGACAACAAATTAAATCAACAAGCAAGCTCAAGGACAACTAATGTTAGGAATGGAAGCAGTTTTTCTTTTACAACCGTGATTGAAAACAACAGTTACATTATAATAGTTGTTTCTTTGTGCTAACAGAAGAGTCAAGTATTCCACCAGAGTAATCGTTTCTCTCTGCGTCAGAGTATTTAAAATTGATTGAGTGTTTCCTCTTCAGTACACCCTGTGCGATAAACGACAGCGTTCACGATTTAATAAATAAAAAAAAACGCATTAAAAGGGATAATTCAGAGAGCACATTTGCCTGCGGATAGCTGTACTGTATGGTTAGCATGAGTCTGATAGAGTTTTTAGAGCAGTATATTCCCTTATTTTTTTGGAGGTCACTTCTTTGACTTTCTCTGCCTCACTTCCTCTTCTGGCAACTGTTTTTGAGCAGACCACAAGTTCTTGTGCAACAGCCACCAGGATGTGTGTTTGTCAGCTGAACATGTGTCACAGCCTTCCCCCTTCAGCATTTTGACACATTCAGGCTACAGAATATTTATCATTAACAGCTTCTCTTCATGGATTCCTTCAATGTAATCTGTGCTTTTTTCCATATTTATATAGAAAGAGCACTTTTTCACTTTCCTGTCTTTTTAAACTGTTCAACACACTATTGCTTAATTGGGTTTATTTAGCTTAACTTTGCCAAGTCGTCAAACAAACGGTAAATCTCTCTGCGTCCCGTCTCTTTGATGGAGGAAACGGTTCAGCCATACCAGACCTATTAGCGAAGGTTGTGTGTGTATGAGGGATTCTCTCTCCGGTTGTTTTTGCGGATCCTCATTGTTCAGGAGCAGAGCGATTTCACGGTTAGCTCGTTAATCATCCCGCTCGCAGCATTCATAACTGTCTAGTACAGCACTAATGGACACTAGTGAAAGTTGGCAGTGTTGCCGGGCCAAACCCGCTCGGTCTGCTGTGACACACATACACACAGAGATAGAGATAGAGAGAGAGGGGGGGGGGGGATCAGAACAATTGCTAGTGACTGATTCAGATAGAGAGGGATGGATTCCACAGGTCAACACAATTTACAATTTTCTATATATATTTTTTTTCACATACAAGAGCATGTACCAGACCAGCTCTAATTGTTTGTAATAATCAGAAATTACTTCTCATTACAGTTTGAATCAGGCTCACACACTGTGTCTTCTTTGTCTTTTCAGAACAGATCAAAGTGTCTGTTAATGATTTCGTTATCAAGGCTGCAGCTGTCACACTTAAAGTAAGTATCGTTTCGAATCTTTTTCCTTTTGCCGTCATTTGTTCCTTAAATCTACTGAGGCCAATCTTTTTATGAAATCACCCCCTAATGCTGTGCCTGAAGCCTGCGGCCACACAGTTTATGACTTATGTTGCTTTCCTTGGTTAAATTCTCAGTTTGTGTTTCAACTGGTGGCAGTAGCTTCGCCATCATACAAAGAAATGAATATATATGCAGATGCTCAGATCGTTTTATTCTTAGAGGTTCTGAGGCATTCATCTCCCTGAAGAGTGGAAGAAAAACCCAAACAGATAGAGGGACACCTCAAAAATACTTGTTTACATTTCTATTTTCTAAATGATTACTGTGAATTAAGCTACTGCTTGATCTAAGGAATGTGTGAGGGGGAAATGCAGGTTAAAAATAGATGTGGCCCTCTGGTAATTTCATTATTACAGTGAGGTATGTCTCAGCAGCATCTGATAAGAGCAGCCTATCAACCCACTTATGTTTTATTATTTAGCATGGAATAATGTACATGCTTCAGTGAACGTGTCCACCTTAAGCATCTACATGTACCAGACGACAGAAGACATGTATGAAACGCTGCAATGGGAGTGTGACATTAAATGTGAAGAATGTGAAACATTGACGTGTTTCCCAGCAAAGCAACACAAGACTATCTCATCGTCTAAACACTGTGTTACTGTTAGTCCAATCTCCCACGTGGCTCAAATTTGAAATATGTGATTCACTTACGTGACACCCGAAAACTTAAAAAAAAAAAAAAAAAGACATGCTTCCTTCTTTGACTTAAGTACATCAGGAAGTGGCATCTGAGGCCAAGTTTGTGTCACCACTTTAACCAACTGACATGCTTTTACCCAAGAATTCAGCGAGTTTGTTTTAGATTAATCATGTTCAAAATCTGTCACAGTCTGACTCTCTGATGATTTATATACATATCTACTGTACCTGTATAGATACAGTAAATATGTTTTGCAGTTATGAACCGCATGGAAATGCCATGTAACCAGGAAGCAGTCTGCTTTTTAATCTGTCATTGTCTGGTTGTTGTTTCTTTTTCTTGTCAGAATCTGCACTGACCTTTTTTGAATTTTTATCACAGGAGATGCCAGAAGTAAATGTGACCTGGTCTGGTGATGGGCCCCGAGCGCTTGATTCCATCCACATTTCAATCGCTGTGGCGACTGACAAAGGCCTCATCACCCCCATCATCAAGGATGCTGCAAACAAAGGGGTCCAGGAGATCTCAGCTAATGCAAAGGTAAAGATCACAGGCTCCAGAGAAATGAAGAGCAAGAAAATATTATCAACCATTCTGTCACAGTTTGTTAATGGATAACATTGTGGGAGTTTCCCCTCATGGCTGTTTGCTGTTGTTAGATTATAACTTGAAGCTGTGGGGGGGGGTTCCGTGTTCCGTGTTCCACTTCAGGTGATAACGTGGGGTCTTGCTGTTTGTGGGAATAGATAAGAGATTTCAGACTCGACTGTAGCCCAACTGTATGTGAAAACACAACCTGTGGGTCACCTATTATGTCTATTTCCTATTATTCGGATCGTGTAGAGTAGAAGTGGTCTTCAAATCATCCTGATAGATCTCATTAGATCTCAGATACTCTGATCTTTGTGCCATTAGGTTGCAGGTCACAGCTGTCACTGGCCACAGATGGAGTACAAAGTTACAATGTTCTGCTCTTTTCCCTCCCACAGTCAGCAGCTGGGGACAGACATGCAAAAAAAAAATCGAAATCTGACATTCACATACAGACACACTCTCTCACTCTTTCTTATTGAAGAGACACACAGAAATCAAAATAAATACATTTCTGAAGATCAAGGCAATGCAACATAATGTTTCTCACCAGCAGTGACACAGTCTAATATTCCACAAATGCTCAGGGCTGCTATTTATGTCTCCATGATTATCATACAACAACAAATCCTGCAAGGCCCAGCACATTCTCAGAGGCCAGTTAGCGCTGCTAGCATCTTTAGCATAGCTGTGTGTAGTATATGGAGCGTTAAGATTTAGGTGTTTCTGGTTGAACAGCACCGGGATGGACAGGTGTTTTTGCAGCGAGCGCTCTGAATGACATCAGAAACGGGGTGAAAGTTAATGTGTTCACCCGTGACGGTGGCTGAAGTTGGTGATTATTTGTAGCAGTGACAATACTTGGCAATGGTAAAAATATATGTGTATATGTTCATATATATGTGTTTTTTGGGGGGAAAGCACACGACATGTTTGTACCTATCAGTGAGAGCTGTGTGCTGAGTTGAGGGAGTGGGTGTGTAATTATCTGTTTTACTCACATTCCAGCAGTTATGACAAAACAGTCGTGGTGCAATCAGATGCTGAAATGGAATGGAATTGCTTGTCTGTTTGTCTGGACAAGTAATTTATGATGATGATAAATTGTGCCGTGAGAAAATCCAGCCGTGAATATGATGTCTCAGAGTTAGTGGAAAGGATGTAGTTGTATTTGCAACACATTAACACAAAGAAATGGCACATGTGAGTGTTGAAGGTGGGATATGATAGAATACAGTGCAGAATGTTATAACCGCATTGCAATTGGAACATGTAAGAATTTAAAATCTGTTTCAATTATGGTCGACCCTGTGTAATCCATTTTGATGATAACAACAATATAACCGCTGGTATAAGGCATTGGCACCAACTCGGCAGACATTTCTTCAAACACCTTGAGTTTTCAAAACGCACTTTGCCTCCCACAGCTCTTCAGTTTAGTTAAACGTCTGCCTTGAGCTCAATCTACACGTGCAAGTCCTGAATGGTATCAAATCAAAATCAACATGTGGAATGTCGAACTCTTTTTGCACTCACAACTCTTATCTCAAATGTGCTCCTCGTGTCTCAAAGATCCGGATACTTGCACTTGATTGTCTGTGTCGGTTGCAACCTCTTCGTTAACCTTTGGCTACATTAACATTTGAACTAAATTCATGCCGAATATAGATGCTGTGGCCGACCAACACTTTCAACCTCACAGTGAGCAATAGCTTGAAAAAGATGAGTGTAAAACTACCTTTTCATCAGTAGCTCACTCGGTCTTTCAGCAAAGTCTGGAGTTTAATGCAGAGCCGGTATTTTCATATCAGATTTAAAAGATTATATCTGATATGACGACGTATGTATGTTTCTTTGGTCACAGAAATCATCCGTGGCAAACATAAAGTAGATCATGTGCACTGGAAACGTTACCATCTTCGATACTTTGTTCTCATCTGACAGATGCATTGTGTTTTCTCCAGGTGTGTTCATGCTCTGATAGAACATGCATTCACAGGAACTGGCTTCCAGTGATGTGTTGGTTTTCCTTGTCGGGTGCCTCATCTTCCCTCTGGGCGTTGTCCTGTTCCCCTGCTTCATTTGAGCATTGCACAGTCTGGTAGTTTTCATTTATCTCAGGGCTTGTTAGACACTGGATCATTTACTTAAACACGGTATTTCAAAATTGACCACTCTCAACACTTTTGCTGAATTGCAGTGAATAAGAGGTTTGTCTAAATTAAAAGCTTATTGTGGCTTTTTGTCTGGTTGGATTAGACAAGCTCTGGTGTTCTGTACACCAGAGTTGATAGAATATCAAAATGTCATAATAGTTATTGTCTAGCTTTACAAAAATAATACCTCTCTTTGTCTCTGTTGGCCCAATCAACTCAAATAGTGCAACAGCTATTGGATGTATTGCCATGAAATATTGTTTATGTATCCATGGGTCCCAGAGATTGAAATCTAATGAATTTGGTGATCCCTGAATTTTACCCATAGAACCACCAACAAGTTTTCTTGAATCAAGATCTCTGGTGACGTCTTGTGTAAGTGATGAATAATGCTTCTTCCATAGGCTTTGGCCCAGAAGGCTCGAGATGGAAAACTTCTACCTGAGGAGTACCAGGGAGGCTCGTTCAGGTAAACATTTACATTTGAATAGATTTGATTACACTTTGTCAGAACCGCTTCAAAAATGTGTCTTGTATCCCAAGACGTCACATTAAGACAAACATATACACAACAGAAGATACAACATTTCTACAAACATAAACCTGATGCATGATTTCTTAGGGAAACAAGAGGCAGATTTCCTTATGTGTGGGAACAGAGGCCTCTAACACCTTCTATCTTTCATTTCTAACGCAGTGATACGATCTCTGTTTCCACTTTCATCACTTCAATCGGATTTAACAAAGAGTCAATATGTATTATGCATATCCTACAGTTCATGGGGTACTGAACTGAATGTGGTCTTGGATGACAAGGATCATTAGATGCTGCACCATCAATTGCCAAAAAGTGGAAAGGGAGGCTTTTCAGCCCATTAGAATTAATGGTGTCATTGAGACATAAATGGGGTTTCTGTGTCAGGCAAGAGCGATGGATTCCAATGGAGCTGCAGTCCTCCATGTCCTCCTGAGGATATGTGTGTGTCTGCCCTCCCTCCATTCATTTGCCGGCTTCCCCCTGAGCTAGAATTCTCATTAAGGCAAACTGCCCCCCCACCCCCGGTCAGTCTTACTGACCCTACACCACATTTAGGAAGAGATTAGAAGGCTGGATCTGCCGAATAAATCTTTACTGATCTGTGTTCTGTTTTGTATAAAATTAGATGCTCACAGCCAATTATAATTAATAGATTTAATTCACCCTCTGTTTTTTTTTATTCACTCTCTCTCCATGTGGTAATGTTCTCTTCTCTGCATCAAGGAGCTGGTTTTAGAACCACAGTTTTGTCCACCTAGTTAATTTTTATGCGTTGCCCCCCCCCCCCTGCTGAGTCTGACTTCTTTCTTCCGTTTCTCTCCGTGGCAGTATATCTAATCTCGGGATGTTCGGCATCAGTGGCTTCAGCGCTGTGATCAACCCTCCTCAGGCGTGCATCCTCGCCGTCGGGACTTCCAGGGCCGAGCTGCGACTACGCGAGGACGACCAGACCCTGCGCACCCAGCAGCTGATGACAGTCACTCTGTCCAGCGATGGACGACTAGTGGATGACGCATTAGCCTCACGGTTTCTTGATAAATTCCGAGCCAACCTAGAACATCCCCAACGCATGGCCCTCGCCTGAAAACACAGAGACGAAGCACGAAACACCTTCCTGATAACGCCTGTCTCATGTGGTCACAATCAGACGGTTCTTAAGAAACTGATTCCCATTGGATTGAGGCTGACAAAGTATTCTTGTGTGTGTATATAGTGTCTCACGCATAATAACCAAGCATTGTGATGAAGTGGGCTTCTGTGACACAGGGTTCTAGCAGTGGTGCCAAATATTACCAAGACCGAACCGACACAGCCGGGTGCCCGCATACTGTAAAAGCAATGTTTGGTCTATCACACCAGTTTGTGTATATATATAAAGTTAAAGTTGTATTTTTCAGTACCAGCGCATCTATTCTGTGTCACTATTCAAACACATGCAATAGAACATGGGACTGAAAAACCTTCTATGTACATTTGTCCGAAATATTTATTACTGAACATCATTGGCGATGCTGTGCCCACTAACCCACATTTCCTGTTCCAAAATTCAAAGTAAATTTCAGACGTTGTTCATGTTAATATGTTTTAACTTATTTAAAACAGATCCTGTGCTATCCCCGAAAAATAACTAATCCATTAAATCCATGTGTATACAGACTAAATACAACCATTTAGTTTTGGGTGTCCTCAGATGCCAATAAAACACACTGTTCAACCTTCAGATGTCTGTGCTCCTCATTAAAACATGTTCCTCCCACCTACAGCGATCAGGGAAACCACAGATGTGTGTGTGTGTGTGTGTGTGTGTGTGTGTTTCTATTTAATTAAAATCTAAAGAGATTACATAATAATTATTTCAAAGAAGCCAATTAGGATAATTTGCTGAGCGGAGTGTACGGGTCAGCCGCCACTGGCAGATGTGTATCTTTGCTGTAAGCGTGGGCAGAACAGCTGTTTACATACAGTATGTATCCGCACCAGTCAGGCAGAGCTTATCCCAGATATGCATAAGCAGAGGCCGGTATTGTTTCTTTTGGAGATAAAGGAGGAAGCTGCGATTGCAGACTTTCATTTGTCTCTGTCTTAGGTTTGTTTTTCACGTATTACTACATGGACAGAATCTAAAAATGAGGACAGGTGCTGTTTTCTAAGGTGAGATAAGGACAAGGTACAGGAACTGAATTATTATCCAATCTGATTACTCCCATGATAGTGACTTCACAAGTGGGCTTTTTCTCTACTTTTACTAGAACTTCACACACACTTAACCACTTCTCAATGACTGGAGCGAGGACATTTTGTTCAGTGGTTGCTGTGGCATCAGATTCTCGTGACTCTGCGTTTAGGAGGGAGACCTACAGGGGAGGGTACATGGGGGCCATGCAGGCAACTGGCACAGTCCCACTGTTTCCTACAGTGTGGCTACTGTTCTGAAGACACACATGCACCTTCAACAGGGCTAGTTACCACGGTGATGTTTGGTAGGCTCAATAAAAAGAGATGAGAGGAGAAACGGTGCCCTTAAAAAAAACACTGAGGAGTGCACATGCACTTTTTTAAGCCTCAGTGACGGTGAAAGCCAGTGGCCGCAGGTTTTATTTTTTCCGGTTGTCTTGTGAACACAATATTTAGAGAACACCTTCAGGGAATTTCTTCAAAGTTGGTACAAATGTTCACTTGGACTCAAGGATGAGCTGATTAGAATTGGAGTTAAAAGGTCGAAGTCACTGTGTCCACACACAACTCTTTTTGCCTCATGAATGTCTCGCTAATGTTCAATTAGACTAACTGGATCAACTGATTACGAATATTTTTTTTCATTGAACGTGATGTCTCAAGTCTGCCTTTGGGAAATTCCTTCACAGTTGTGACCAGTTGCCCCGTGGACTGATTAGATGTCAGTGGTCAAAGGTCACAGTGACCTCCTGAGTCTTGGGGGAAATAAAAAAAAGTATGTTGACTGAACTGAACTGCACCAAGAGGCAAACAACCGCAGTTTGTCATTGTGATTCGTTAAACACTTTTATTAACACTTATTTTCATATTTTTACTGCTGAAATTTGCTTTTCTTTTTTAAAATATTAGCTGGGCACTCTGTTTTCTTAGCTATACACAGGTTATTATAACATATTGACACATCTGACATCACTTCAGGGCCTGGACCAGTCTGATCCTGTTCTCCATCCCCACTCATCTCTTCCTTATTGAATTTAAACGTGGTGTTGCCTGGTCAGCTGTGTTGTGAGCGTCAGATCGAGTGAGATGCAGAAAATGAGACGATTCCTTTTGCAGTAAAAGAACCCAGTAGCAGACTGACAGGGAAAATGGTTTTAAATGCTGAGGGCTAATGATGAGCACATGTTAATTTTGGTGCCCCATCATATTGTTGTGTTACCATAGTTCCTAGCCTAATGAAATGCTTGTGTTGAAACCGCCTCCTTGAGTCATTAGTATTCCGTATCTTACAGGCATAGCATTTTTTGATGAAGTATGTGCTTCTCGCTTTGGAAGCGACATCGTTTTTTCTGTTTCTTATTTGTGGTTTCTGCACTACTTTATGTCAAGATGCTGACATCAGGTCCCTTTTCTAAACCTTCATTGTGCTCTGCCACATTGTACTACCGGCCTGACAGCGGCTGTTAAGCAGTGCAGTTGAACAATGCCCTTCCAAATATCAGCTCTGCCCGAAAACACATGCAGCAAAACATGTTCTGACATTTCCTCTGCTTTCCTGTCGCAGTCTGACATTTACTCCCCTGACTGCCGCACGCCAATCTCTGCCCGCCAATCTCGTTAAATGTAACAGCTGGATAAGAGAGCCGCCCAGACCTTAGGTGATCAGATATTTTTCCCCGCCGAGGTTCTTGACGAACTGCACGTAGGTTCTTGAAGATAGCGCGGCGGCTCGGGCAAGGTGTGCAGGTCAGACTCATGGACGCAGCACGGTATGCTGCAGAGGGATGGAGGCAGTTGCTATGGCGACAGAAGTGGGCAAGCGAGCGCTTCTGTTGTGCTCGTATTTGGACGTCCTTCAGATATGTTGGTCCAAATAGCAAAATGGGTCTGAATGAGTCTGCACCACACCCGTTCCCCATCCAGCTCCTCCCCGTCCTCCTGGGCTCTGTCATAGATGGGTTCTCCATCTACTGCATGAATGAACTGGTCCAAGACTTCCAAATGAAATCAAATGGATTTTTAACAGATACTTTGTCTTCTGAAGGAAGCTTGTGTTTGGCAGGATAAAAATAAAGGATCAATTATGAATCATTTGCTCACTTCACAGGAAAAACCCTAATGGTTTTATCCAATAATGAACCATTTCAGGCAGGAAGTGAATTAGTATGAAGCATAAAGTTTCTGTTATCTATGCCTTTTGTAACTGTGTTGACGTGAATACCATACGCCTGTCACATGCTCAGGGGATGTACAGTAAATCCAGTGGGGGAGGGGCTCGCAAACATCTTGCCCTTGTGATCAGCTTGTGACCAGAGGCTAATGTTGAATATATGACTCTTGCTATGATCTGAAAGTTGTCACTTGTAAGCAACAGAGGGTCAAACATTGGCGATTGATTTTCATCTGGAACAATGAACAGTGACATATTTTTCTTTTTTCTCGTTCCCTGACTTTGGCGCTTTACAGGGAACTTTGTACAGCAAGTCCATCCCCGTCTCTTTCCCTGGTCTCCCTCACACACTCAGACACACACATTTCACTGTGTGAATAGGCTTAGTGAATGATCACCAGCTTTGGGGAGTGGCTTGCTCTCATCCACATTATCTCACGCTCAAGTTTGTTCAACCATTGTTGACAGGATTTCCTCTTGTCTCTCTCCATTTTCCCTTACTGCCGGCACCTCTCTATTCAGTCGTCTTTTATCTGAGTCGTACACTTTAAATACAAAAGCTGCCACAAAGTTACCACCTTGGACTTCCACTTCCTCCTTCTGTCTGAGCTCAATGTACAATGTGCTACATTTAGAACTTTAGGTCATTTCTTTGAAAAGCCTCTTTTACCCAACATCCTGAAAGAAATCGTGAAAAAAGTCCCAATGGGTAAAACAGATACTGAAACAAAGTTACACAAAGCAAAAACTTGACAAAAAAAGGGAATATACGGGTTGTCATAGCTTTTTGTCTCAGTGTTTATTCACATGCTCCTTGGAAGGTCTATTTTTCCCCCAGTGAGTTATGAAGTAGTTTTGGTGTGTGTGTCATGTGCTTGGAAGTCGAAATGTGGAAAAAACATAGACGCTCTAAACAGAAGTTGTTGTTATTGTGTGTGGAGCTTTTACCGCACTAACCCTAACCCAACATTTGCATGTGGGCAAGTTGACATTAGAAGCTACTATTGAGAGCAAATTGTAAAACTATTTAAACAGTGATAATATCAGCAACCTCGTGTCAGCAAATGTTTGTAGACTTTCCAAGTTGTTGTTCTGACGTGAGCTGGCATTTCCTTAAATTTACCCCGTTGTGCAGATAGAACAATTAGAACAACTGGATTCCAGAGTCCAGTACAAACCTTTATACACCTAAAGTAGTTAGACAATAGACAAAGGGGAAAAAAAGTGTGGCATCTGCAAACATTTCACCTGTGAGATCACAGAGGCTTATCGTGAGCGTCCTGACTGAAAGTACGACCCAGATGGGGGATGACACACGACATTCCAGTTGGCTATACAGTAGTCTGTGACACTCGCTGTCCAAACACGCCTGCTGCGCTCTCCCAGCACCCAAACACAAGCGAGACCCTTGCTTTGTTGTTGTTGCACAAAGCCCGGCCTTTTGAAGCAGTCCAGTCATGCTCCCATGACGCTGGCATAGCTCATTCAGTCCGAGACACTGCTGCGGTGAGGCAGAGCTCATCCATCGACCAAAGATACACAATAAGGGCACACTCCTAACAACCTCCCTCACCTCCCACACCTCCAGCACGGGCTGCAACATACACAGACCTTCGATCGCCCTCGGTAGCTTCACTGACGAGGAAGAAGCAAAAGGACAACAAGCAACTGTCTGATAAATGTCCTTGTTTAGGTGGCTCAGATCAAAATGTGGGGAAACTTCATGATATTTTGTCACCAGCTGATATTTGACAGAAATATTCTGGACCGCAAACTGCACAAAGTAACGTCATTACAACACATCAGCGCAAATTTGGATGGATTTCATCTCACTTGCTCTGTACGTATATGGTCATCTCCTGCTCACATTCCAGTCAGCGCGCTGGATGGGGGGAAAAAGGCACGTTGCCTCAGAGGAATGCTGAGGAGGTGCCACTACTCGGCTGTTTCCACAACGATCCCCGGCCGCAAGGACGTCTCATGAGAGTGCATGTGGGTGTCCTCACTGAGCAGCCATCACGGAAAGTTTGGTTCGGTTGCTGGATGTGTGCTGGCCGCTGACTCAGCAGTCGGTCAGACGTTTTAATTTAGGCTGCGCTCATGCCTCAGATACAGATGTTTTCTTTTGTGTGCTGATGGTAAAGAAAATAACCCTGGAGCCATCCGTGGTCAAGCTGCTGTGCTTACAAATCCCACTTCTTTCAAAGCCACTTCAGAATATTAATAAGGAGATATGATCCATTTAGGTCACATTCATGTTCACACAAGCTTAAACATGGACTATGGGCTGAACAAGTTAATATTATTTGTTTAGACTGACGGTGATGGAGAGAGTCGTGCATTCCGTCGCACTGAAGTGTTGACCGACTTGATCTTTTCTTAGCCTACAATGGGACATGTGTCCTTGTTCTACTGTTTGAAAAGAGATTTATCAATCACTGCAAATGTTCCACACCGACTCAACTATTCAATGAAAGGAGCCGATCGCCTTTGCTGCTTGTGACAATGTTGTTTCTCCAGAGGGAGAAATGAGGACAGACATTGTTCTGAGAGGGAAACAAACTCAGGCTGGATAATAATTTTTCTCTAGTGTCTCTGTCTCTTATGCTCAGTTTCTCATTATCTGCTGGGGTTTCAATGTTTTACCTTTACCGCAGAATATAAATGCGAAATACAAATACTCATTTGAAATCACACTCTTCAAGGGGAAACTTATCTTGCACATTTCATACCCAGAGCAAAAGTTCAGTGTGGTTTGCACATACACACAAATAAAGTGAACTAAAGCATGTTTTCCTGCATGGTGTAAACATGCTTGTTTTCTTACTGTCATTGCTACAGAGCAACGGTGACCATGGCAACAGGTGAAACAGGAAGTCACTTGTGCGTGTAGAGGGAGGTGTGAATCATTTGCATGATCTTTACTTTTGAAATATCAGGTGCGTGACAATTCATTAAAAGAGATACACTTTTAGAATCTGTGTTCTGTAATATGCTGCCTACAGACCATCAGTCTGTCAGTTTTTCACAATCACTAGTAAAACTTGACTTCGCTCTCTGATCTGCCCAAACCAGAAGTTAAGAGGGAAGTCAAGGGGCTAGTCCCATTGACCCATTGGGACAACTCTATTGTCCTCATTGTTTTAAGCATTGTTTGAGTTCCTCATATTCATTCCCTTGTCCATTCACAAATCAGAAGTAGCCGTGTGTTAGGACTCATTTTAAGGCTCTGTCAGCTTTTGTGCTCAGGTGTATTTTGGCATTCTTAGCATGCCTCTATTGGGGATGGCAGCGTCCATCTGTTGATTTGTTCACTACCTAATTCCCCCACGGCAATATCTCAACTATCACATGAATGTCCATGAAATCTGCTGCAGATATTGTGCTGCCTTTGGAAATCCCCTGCTTTTCTCTCTTGTGTCTCTACAAGGTTGACGTTTGGGGCTTCGTGTGATTGATCGCCATGATATGTGGTGCATCCCTGATCCCCTTTGGATGAACTGAAATAACCCTGAACCCTATAACCTCAAACCCCTTCAAGTCAGAAACCCCCTTATTTAAAAGCTTAACTGGGGCTGCACTTCAAATAGAGGAATATAAATCAAAGCATAGACAAAGATCCATGTGCTCATCATTTCAACTGAAAAAAAAAATCCCAGCACTTCATTATATCTTTCTCACAATTCCAGGTGTCTGTCTGTCTGAGTGTGGCTCGTATATACTGTATCTCAAGAAGAGATCATCACGGCTGATGGAACTAGTCAACCTAGGTGATGTTATCGATTATGACAGCATACTTTTATTCTATTGCCTTTTTTTTATATTATTATTCTTTTCTCTCCCTCATTCTGAGCTGCCTGCTGCTGTAACAACTGAATATCCACAGTGTCTGGATCAATTAAGGTTTTCTTATCTTATCTCAACACAACAATGGACGACAGCTGCTTCTCCAGTTCGGGGGGGGGGTTTCCCGAGCTTTGGATAAAAAGGTGAGCAGCTCTTTGTGCAGCAGCGGCGGAGAAGAGTCCGTTGGTCTTTTTTTTTTTAATGCAGGTAATTAAAAAAAAGAAAGAAAATGCTACCAGCAGCCAATTCCTAACAGACGTGTTTAGAACGGGTGCTGCACTAGTGAAATATTCCCATTATTATTAACATTAGCTATGTACTGCTAAACTAATAATACTAAACAATACTAAATAAAGATTGTTAACATGGCAAACAATAAAACTGCCTTATATATTATATTACATGTTAGCATTAGTCGTCATGAGTAGAAGTATGTTGTTGATGTTAGCATTTAGCCACTATACACAGACCTCTTGTCTTGTAACGACCTATTTTTCACTGCTGAAGAGTGACAGAAGTTTCCAGTTGAGAGACATAACTTGTAATTTTGCAGTTTAATAACATTGCACACAGCCACAGGTTTAAATTGCTATGAATGTCGTTACTATTATTGGAGAATCTCAACATGAACAGAATATATTTCCTCTCTCTCCCTGTGGCCCCAGCCCGAATTCAACAGGTCCCAGCTCATCCTGATATAATGGAGTGACTTGTTTGAAACAGTTAAAACACCATGAGCCTTTGATGGTAAGAATAACGGTTTGAGAGTGAAGGGCGGGCCAGGTCACATCAGTTTATTTGAGTGCTGTTCCCATGACTACAAAGTTACTGGCCACGCAGAGCCATTACACATTCTTTATGGTCAGTTGGTGAGGAAGTCACACAATTACAGACCAGCAGTCATGCTCTCTATTCACAGTTGTTAATCAAGATATTGCACATCACATGCAAACAACACAAGATACGCTGTTGCCGGGGAGATTCCCCAAAGCTAAGATGACTCAATCCGTCCAATGGTGAAGTCAAATGTGAAAACCTGAGGGTTGGAAGTGGAAAGTGATCTGGATGCTGAGATAAAGTAGATGGAGTAGATTTTCTTGACCATTATTTTTGCCATTCCTGCATCTTGCGATCAGAATTTAAAGTGAGTGAATCCTTCTGCTGTAAGATGAGATAAGGAAAGCAGAGAAATGTGCGCAACAGGAGATTTCTGTCTCCGTCTTATGCATCTGTGAAAGCTTGAAGATGAGGTGTCTCTCTTTGAAATGGATGTGACCCCTTTCAATCGGTGGCACAGGATCACGCTGAGCAAGAGAGGAAGAGCAGATGAATCGAAAAATGGACTGAGCAAAGACAAAAAAATGGCCTCTCAGAAACTGTTGCTGTCAGGAACATGAAAAGAGGAAGGGGGACGGCTAGGCAAAAAAAAGAAAAGGAAGAGAGATGATCACCTTCTTCTTATCTCACCTTTCTCTCTTGCCCCCTCCTCCTCTTCCTGCCTTGACGGGAAGGGGGGGTGGAGGGCAAGAGAGGGGAAAGCAAAAAAAGAGAGAGAGAGAGAGAGAGAGAGAGAGAGAGAGGCTGTATGAGGTGGGGCGGGACGGGAGGTGGGGCAAATGTGGGAGAGGCAGAAGGGTGTGTGCTCATGTGTGTGTGCTCAGTGTGTGTGCGTGTGTGTGTGTGTGTGTGTGTGTGTGTGCTCATGTGTGTGCGTGTGTGCCACCAGCCTCTGCGTCTCTCGGGCACAGAATAGAAAAGTTGGGGTAAAGTCTGAGTCAGCTCCAGGAGCGACCAGACACACAGCTACTCCCTCCACAGTACCAGTCCTCCTCTCTCTCTCTCTCTCTCTCCTCTCTCTGTCTTTTTTTTTTTTTACTGCTCTCTCACTCATTCACAGCCTCTCTCTTTCACACACATACACACGTGCGCACACACATACACAAACACACACACACACACACACACACACACACACACACACACACACCACTCCTGGCAGAGGGAAGACAGGACCACAGGAGAACTGTTACACACCTTTACAACCAGATAGTCACCCATTGAACGCCAGACGCTTTGCCCAGGATGTGGATGCTTCTCTTGGGGGTCACCTTTGGATTACTGGCCTCGTCCAGGTCAGAGCAACTTCAAGGTGAGGGGATTGTGCCTTCGCCCAGTGGATGGCTCTTTGTTTGTGGATTTTAAATTTTTTTTCCCCCCCCATCTTACTCTGCCTTAATTGTGCCTGTCTGACTGTCTGGTAAACCTCCTTTGTTACCAGATTTTACAACCAGACAGTATTGATTACTTTTTTAAATATTATTTTTGCATCTTTTTCTTACAATCCTGAGCTTACAATTGAGAATTTGTGTCCATGTGAGGAAGAAGACAGTGAAAGAAAAAGAGGCTGAGGCTGCTGCTGCTCGTAAGAATGGACAAGTGGATGCCGGCAAGAGAGCGCGTGCTACACCAGCACAGACAGGCTTACGTCTGGCAGCCTCAGACTCCTGTTAGACACAAAGGAGACAGGCGCTCTCGCTCATGCTCTGTCTCGCACGCATTCACACGCCGGGAAGTATTTAGCAGGGATTTGGTTGATCAGTCTATGGCTCTCAGAAGCCGTTCCTTGTTTTTAGTTAGAGGCAGAAATAAGAGATCTTTTCCTCTTTTCTTTTCTCTGCCCCCCCCCTCCTTACATTGCTGCTACAGCTGGAGTCTGTGCCGCCACGCTTAACGCTCTATTCTCTGACACAAAGGATGTTCAGCAGTTGCAGTTGCTGTAGCTTTTCTCCCCTCAGAGTCTCCCTCTTCTCTCTTTGTCTCACATGTGCTCTCTCTGTGTGTACAGCTTTGACGGGATTTATTGCTCGGAGTGATTTATATCTCTGGAGAAGAAGTTGGTGCTGAATCAAACAGGTCTAAGGTTTTTTTTTTGGCTTGATCCCTTGAGGTGGTGGTGGTGGGGTTGCTCACAAAGACCTTTGGTACAAGTACAATCAGCCTCAAGTTATACATTCGACCAATATTTTCCATGTATTCAAAGTGAAATAAGAGACTGTAGACGGACTGCATGTGGAAAGATGGAGGGAGGTGCATCCCCTCCCTTTGTTATCGGCTTGCGTGCATGTATCTCTATGTTTGAGTGTTGAAAGCAATTGGTGTCTGGTTTTGAATCAAAGCGCCCTGAGGTGGTTACTGGTCGTACTGGTCCAGACGCCCTCTTTGAACCAGAAACTCGTAGCTGCGTCTACAGCATCAAGAGCAGGACTTGTGGACTTGTGGCCAGAGTTCCGTGCAAACCAAGATGGGAATTATAGAGTTTTTTTTACAACGCTGTCTGGATGCACACCAATAAGCATCTATGAGCCTGAATGGCTTGGTCACTGGTTTCTCTTGACTGAACCTGCTCTAAAGGCAGTCACATTAGTTAGTTCCAGTTGCTAATTGAATTAATCTCATCTATTTCATTTCATAGCTATATGACCTCTGCAAGGGTTGTAATAAAAATCCAATTTGGAATCATTTCAATTCATTAGTGCCATTCTGACCAATCTGAGACCTTCCAAATTTAATAATTTAGTAATCAGTAATCTTTTTACATTGATGAAAAAAAAGATAAAGATATTCAGAGCTTTCAACTCCAATACTTTCTGTTACTTTATCTGGTAATGTGCAGATATGGTAACTAACAGACTGACCACAACCTAAGATGATCAGTATCTTTCACACACACACAAACTCAAATGCATGCACTCGGGCAAACCTGTTCACTGAACTTCCTGCAAACAGCTGTATTTGCCTCCTTGGCTTTAACAACCCGCCCTGCGTGTTGCCCGTGTCATGTTTCAAGGTGACGGGCGAACAGGGGCCCCGTGGACTCGGACCGGGCCCTGACAAAGAGGGCTTGTGCCTGTGGAGCCTCTGAGTACCATCTCCTGCCACCTGAGACTCTCAGACACGTGTTTGCCTCCTCTACCACGGTACCATTCTTTGCAAACCAGCCACCCTGAAGCTAAATGGCCCTGCACCAATATCTCATGTAACGTCCTCTCCTCACTTTCCCTTCTTCTCAACGAGCTGCCGACGCTGATTGAGCTGCTCTTAAATGGTTAGGGGTTCTCAAATTTCGGGTTTTGTGTGCAGTTAAACCTACTAATTACTTTTTAACACCATTTTATGAGTTTCATGCTCTCCACACATACCAACCACCCCCCCCAGACACACCCCCACTACCCCCGTCTGCTTTCCCTTCTTATATACACTAAAGGCTTTGTGTCCCTGGGAAAACTGCTCAGTAAGAGCTCTGTAATGTACAAACATCTTCTAGCACGAGGCTGGGATTTCCAGTATCACCAGAAAAACAGAGCATTGTATTGAATCTTTAATGGACATGGGCCAAAAACAACAAGGTTTCTGATTCATAGTTTTGCAAAGAAGACAAAACGTGATCAATAAAAACAACCACGGTTACATTAAAAAAATAGTTTGATTAATCTGATCATTTAAAAAATATGCTCTTTTCCCCCTGGAATTATATTACAAGATTAAACTGCTTTCAGACATGCACCGAGCCCAAGACATTTCTGGAAATTTCCCTGAAATTTTGTGGGGGGGGCCGGATGTAAGGATGCAAATGTCAGAGTCAGACAATCTGCTGAGTTATTCCTGCTAGAGCCCTCAGGGTAAAATGTCCACAAAATATCCAAGTGAGCCCATGTGAGAATCCTGCAGGAACATTCACAGCAAGCGATTTGGTTGATGATACGCACTGGATGCAAAATGGAATAAAGCACTAAATACCTCGAACAGACAATGAGATTGGAGAGCTTTTGGTGATAAGGGCGAATGCCGGTGTTATGTGCTGTAAACAAAAACAAATGATTTCCACAGCGGGATTTTAACGTTATGTCTCCAGGCGCCACCCCTCGCCTGAATGTCCCGGACAATTTCCTGTTGTCGCGGACTGTGACTGACTCGAACCATCTCCTGATGTGAAAGATAAACTCTTGTCTTGTCTTGTAAATGTCTAGAACCAATGTTATAGAGAGGGTTAGGGGTTAGGGTTGACACATGTCAAGTGGAGCTAGATGATAAGCTTAGCTGTTAGCATGGAGACTAGAAGCAGAAAGGTGCTAAGTTGGTCATGTCCAAAGTGTATAAATCAAACAAACATGATATGTTGCCTTTAATGTGCCACTAAGCACATTTTTGAACTATGGAGCGAGAACATTTTTTTGTTTCTCCATGTTTTGTGAGCTAAGCTAGGCTAACGGCCTCCTGCTATCATTTTCTAAAACCACATGCAATAAAAAACAAAGTAAAGAAACAGTAATTTAACCCATACTAAAAGACTAAAGAGACAGATATTTATTTGATAAAAACTTTGATCTGGTAAAATGTACCTCAGGTTGCCAGTTAATAGTTCCAACTAAAGCAGCCAGTGAAAGGAGTCTTCTGCAGAGAAAGAAGTGTTGTTAAGTGTGTTATTTCCACCAAAGTCTCTATTATGACTGTTTGAACAGAACGGAGGAGGTCGAGCTTCTTTAGATTCACTGGATTTAATTCAGAGGAGAAATGTGAGGCCAGTCCTTCGGGAAACAAATCAATCTTAAACAAATGATAAGAACATCTGCCTTTTATAGTTAGAGGAACACTTGGGGTTGTTTTCAACAATGATGGGTGGAGGTGTTGGAAAAATGAAGGTCAGAAAGGAAAGCTAAGTGTGTGTGTGTGTGTGTGTGTGTGTGTGTGTGTGTGTGTGTGTGTGTGTGTTTTTAACATTGTGAAGACATAGGTTTAGGGTTAAGGTGAGGGAAGGTTTTGTAGTTAGCCATTTATTGTGTGTGTGTGTGTGTGTGTGTGTGTGTGTGTGTGTGTGTACTTGTACTTAAAAGTTTGAGGAGCATTTTTGGAAAGTGAGGATCAATCAATTAGTGTAAACCAATGTAACAGTGTTTGGTGAATTCTGTCTTATCATGTGTCCACTACAACATCAAGATATTGACCTGATATAGTCTGTTGCTCTTGTCCATGCAGGGTCACAGCTCAGCAAAAGCTATTACTCAAGGAATCATCTGCCGAAATTCAAGTGTGTTTGCTGTGGATCTTTGATGTGCCTGTGTGTTTGCGCGCCAGCCTGCAGGGGGTAATTTGTACTTTATTGCTGGCATAGAAAAGACAAACACAGAGTAATGAGAGAAAACAGGAGGAGAGGAGATAGATGGAGGGAGGACTGTGAAAGTGAGATTCAGACTTGTCTATTACTTCTTGAGCAGCTGGAGATTTTGGCACAGACACTGTGTTACAGCTCCCTTTCTCTCTGGTTCTGTCCACCCAGACTTTGCAGTCTCCTTGGTTTCAACTCCATTAGGTGACAATGGAGGCTTTGGGAGAGTCTGTGCTTTGGCATAGCCGGCCTCTGGACACCCATGACCGTTCCCTCTGCATACTAATGATCAGGCCTCAGATTCATGTCAGCCCCCCTTTTCTCAGCTCACTGATAGCTGCGCTGTCTTAGATCTCTCTGGGTAGGTTTGCAAGGCCGAGACTGTTTTTCACCACTTTACTTTCAGGGACACTGAGCCATGTGGCAGCATGTGTAGAGGTCCTTTCAGATGTGTGTGTGTGTGTGTGTGTGTGTGTGTGTGTGTGTGTGTGTGTGAGAGTGAGAGAGAGGGAGCGAGCAAGAGTGAGAGAGACAGAGAGAGATAACAAAGAACTGAAACTGCTTTGCAAAACAAGTGCTGGCACCCCTGTTGCCCAGCTGCCACTAACAGTCAAGACTTCAACTTCCTGCTGTTGCGAGTGCTCTGTTTACTCATCGCAGCCAGTGGAAAAATCTGGGGATTTTAGTTTTTTAATCATACCTATTCATATCTAGTCTTTTACGAGCCAGCTTTCTGCACACCAATGAGATAAACACGTCCACGTCATTGGATCATTTCAAAACGTAATTTTCTTCAAGCCAACATGCATATGTTTTTTTCTTCCTCTCAATATTTCACTATTTGTATTCTGCAATACAAGAGTCAAGGTCAGGATGTAGTGTCAGAAACCTGTCCAAGTGGTTCCTTCTTTTCTGGGTGGAACTGAAAAATGTCTGTTAAGACTGTATTTGTCAAAATTATTTGCTGGAACGTGATCCACAACTACAACAAGTACAACCTACTGGAAAAAACTTGTTGAGCAGTTAGATTATTGTGAAGAAAAAAATGCTGTAGTGTTTGATGCACTGTTATTACATAATGCTAACTGAAATAACATAAGATGTAGTGTGTCATCTTCCTGTACAGTGGCTGAGACACCTTTAGCAACTCGTGCAGGCGTCACCATGGTAACGTATTCAAACAAGCAGCAAACAGCTAATGCACATAGGGACGTTTTCCTCAGTGTATGTGCAGATGCCACTTGATCTTCATCTTCATTCAGTATTTGTGGAGGTGAAGTAGTTAACTTTTTTCTCAGAAGTGGATATGAAAACCACTGATGCTTTTATTTCGTCCTACTGCACAAATCACTTCACGATCAGATTTTCACAGCGTACATGTTGACAATGAATTTTAAGTCATCTGCTATTTCACCCGATGATCTTCATGGCAGCCATCAGATTTTAGTTCTATATTTCAACTAATGATAATGTGCTTTCAAAATAGCTGCACAGAAATTCTCTTACTTACTTACTACATTGAATGCTTTTTTTCTGTGTGGGAAGGGGAACCATGCAGAGAGCACATAAATCACTATGGAGACAAAGTCATGGGTAAATAGTCAGAGTACGAGCTCCGTCTCTGTTTATATTGCAAGATCTTCCCAGGTTCTTTCTCTGGTTTTCTTCACAATGCAAATGATTATCTGCTGATATCGGGAAACTCATTTCTTAAATAAATCATTTCTTCACACCTTTACTATTTGAATAATGTGATCTGCATGTGCACACGTACTCATTTGGCTTGCTGGGCCTAGTTTGCAATTTTTGTTTTCAGCTCAACGAAGCCAAGAAGAATAACATTAAACACACGCTGTGTTCTAGTCTCCAAATTTTATTGTTCAACCTTTCATTGATCTATAACTTTAAAATATGTTTTGTACAATAAGCAGGTTTTTGTGGTTTACTGGCAAATGAGGACAAATTCATACACTCTTGTAGAGATATTTTGGAAATATTGTCAATGTCAATTTTATTTATATAGCACATTTAAAACAACTTGTTTGACCAAAGTGCTTTACAGATTGAAAGGTACAACAAGAAACAGCAATGCGCAATATATAAAAAATACTAAGGATAAAATCTCCACTGAAAGAAGCTGGACCTGGAGGAGGACAATGGAGGAAATCTGCTTGTCAAATTTAAAAACACTGTCAAAATAAACACCAAGACTCTTCACAGAGGAGTGAATATTTGGGGCTAGAGGGCCACGGGTGCCCACATCCAGCAGTTCAAGGTTTCCAAATACAATGACCTCAGTCTTGTTTTCATTTAGTTTGAGGAGGTTTAAGTTCATCCATGAGAGGGAGAGGGAGCGAGAGGCATTCCAGTGATAAGCGAATACGTATTTTCACAGCCTTTATTTTACACCCTCAAGCATATAAGAATGTTGGGTGTATCCATTTCGACATTTGGCTAAAAATGTTGTGCTGTATGCAGTTACAATTACTTGACTAATTTTACATTGCATGGATGTGAAAGCTTTCACATGCTCCATCACAACATACGACAAAACTCGACAGCAGAATGAAAGATGTGGAAGTGACACCTCAAGTGTCCTCAACACGCTGCAGGAAAAATATCACTGAGCAGTGAAGAGCTCCTCTTTCAAAACCACTGAATGAATCCCAGCTGTCTCAAATTGATCCCACTGTGTATTTCATTAATCACGACTATGTGATAACTTCTATTGTATGAGCCACAGCATCTGCATCCTTACTGTGGTTTGTAGTCAAAAGAACTCTGGGTCTTAACTTTTATTCTATTTCAGTATCTGCTGTTATAAATATGATTTTGAGATGCTGAGGTATGAATATAATGAAATATAATGAGTGTAAATCAGTTATCTAACCCTAACTCTAATCAGTTTTGTATCTCTTCTAAAAAAGATTGTATTCCCTCTGAAGCCAAAACACTCAAATTATGGACATGTCATCCTTATTTATAATATAAAGTGTATTTTTCCCCCTTTTCCGTCCCTGCAGTGAATTCTCGGAGCTGCAGCTATGCCGGAGTATTCCTGGTTGAGGGACAATCCCGTCACTCCCTCAACTTCTCCATGGCTGCAAAGGTGTGTGAGCAGCTCAAGACCACTCTGGCAAGTCAAGAGCAAGTCGAGGAGGCCTACGCGAAAGACATGGAAACCTGCAGGTGAAATTACAAGTCTTTGTATTAAAAAAATATTCATTGTTGTGAACAACAATTTTAATCAAACTGATTGTACAGATTGGACATTTATGATGAAGTGTTTACTGGGCCCCATAACGTTGATCTTCCTGAAGATGTTTTCTCACCTGAAAGTCCGAAACCGAGGTTCAAGTCTTTGTTACATTGCAAACATTAGACGCACGTGTCTGATACCAGCGAGGTGTCCATTTGACTGGAAGTAGTTTTTTTGTTTGAATGGAGAATATCTGGGGTCATATTTTGGTCCGTGGTCTGAAGCACCTTTCACACCTGTTATTTTAACTCAGACTTCCAACATATGAAGGTCAGGACTACACAAGGTCTGAAAGGTCACAATGAAATGCAAAAATGATAGCTAAATTTAACGATTGAACTTCAACTTTAAGTGCACAAGATCACCCCACACTACACATTTATAGATGAAAAACCAGTAAAGAGGAAGAGGGTTTTCCATATGTGTGATGATACACCCTGTTTGTCATGTGGCAGAAATCCAACCAACTTCCAATAAAGCAAAACGAGCATCTGTTCTTCAACAGTGTTTGAATTAGTTCCGTTTTTCCTATGATGAAATGTGTTCTTGCATCAACAAATGTCTCTAAGTTATGTCAGAAAATGTCTTCTAATAATAACATTGCTGTGTCCATTCAGGTACGGCTGGACCAACAATGGGAGCACCGCCATCCTCAGACACTCGCACCATGAAAACTGTGCAAAGAACTTGAGCGGCTTCATTGTTCATGTACCCACAGGAGCTGATGAACAAGTTGATGCCTACTGCTATGATGACAAAGGTGACTATAACTACAGGAAACAGTCAGTTCTCGTCATGTGAATCTACAGTTTCCATCTCTCAGACCGGTTGCTGTTTGCTTCTCCATTTTGGTAACGTCTACTTCTTGTTCACCATGTTCCAGTTGGGCCTGAGAAGAACTGTGAAGAAGAATTCCGTACGCATTCACCCTCAGATGAACCAGGTCAGTTTAATATGCCTTGTATACAATTAGCTCATTCACCCTCAACTTACATATGTTGCCATATATCAAAAGGTTTAAGCACGAATAATAACTGATAAACAAAGCTTTGAAATGATGAATGTTCATACAGCCCTGTTTCTATCATTACACCTACTGACTTATAAAAACATGCAGTTTCCAGGTTATGAAGCTCAGTTGATGTGAAATGTCATTGAACTGAAAGGGGAAAAATGAAATTCTATTCCTATTTAAAGTATAAATATTTGAATCAGAACAGAATTGACCGAATGAAACCTCAGTCTTGTAAGGAAATGATCTCATCGCTATTGTCAACGCCAACATCCTCTCAGCTCCGAGCTACGCTACCTGCGGTTGGGACATATATTCAATGCAGATCAATCTGGCTCAGAAAGAAGACAACTGGGTGACACCCTATCAGTTACTCAACCATTAGTCATCCTATTTCCCCTTTTTTTGTTTTTAAATTACAAAACCAAGAGGCTGTAGTAACATTTTGCATTGCCTCATTTGTTTGTGCTGACAAAGAAATGCAGCACATGCAGAAACTGGATTGAATGCAGGTAATCACGAATAACACAGTGTAATAAAACAAATACTATCACGTGGGATCTCAGAGAATAAAACCATATCAACTGGTCAATTAACACTTTTGTTGAGAAGCATAATAAAACGAAAAGTGTGATTTTTAATGTTTGAAAAAAAGGGCAGAGAGATTGTTAGTGAGTCATTTAGTTTTTTCTTTCATGATCCACTTTCTCAATTACTTAGCACTATTAAACATTTTAAACATATGCAGTAACATAATATGAAGAATGGCTCAGCGTCAAAATAATAAACTCGGCTTCACTGATAAACAACAATGCATTTTAATTAAGGTATTGTAATGTAAATGTTGGCACGATAAAACTACATGAGATGATGAAGTGAACATTAGTTCCATATGAAATAATAATCAGGATTTAAACCACTATAACATTTTCTATAGATTAATGCCAAGAGAAGTCTAATATGTATACACAAGCGATAATAACCAATGTTTGAACTTTGCCATTCTCCAATCAGCCGACCCCTCACCACTGCCTCAGGGCCCAACAATATCAGGCGAAGCAGACTCAGGGTCCACTCTACAGTCACAAGCCAAGGATTCGGCTGACATTGAGGGGGGTGACACCACGGTAGCTCTCTGGGAAATTGAATCGACCACCATAGTCACCACCCCTCCCGCAAAAGGGAGCGAGAACATTTTCACTCTGGGGGACATCGACCAGCCCGCTGGATCTGGGATGATGCCAGGCCTCTCTGAGGAGGAGGGAGCCTCTCCGACGGCCCCTGTTGGAGAAACAGAGAAACCACAAGCTACCACTGGAAATGAGGAGGAGACTGGGGGCACAAGAGACGACGCCACCAAAAAGCGTAAGGAAGTCACGTGCAAAAGTTAAACAGTGCACAACTAGACAGCAGTCATGTGATTACAACTCAGCTCTTTACTTTATATACAACACAAAAACACCTCAGTGGTACAAACTGTATTCATGTTTTTGTGGAGAAGGCTGATTTATCACTTTTGGGAGTATATTCTGCAAGTTTGCCGTTATGTGGTCCCCCCCGCTATACATCCACAAAGACGATGATTCAAAATGGTGACGTTTTAGTTCATCTGTGCTCAAAATGCATTCATTTTTTCTGAGAACACCACATCCTCTCCTGTGCTGCCACAGGTTTCGAGGGGACTGAAGAAAGTTTAAGAACACAGGACGCCCCCTTGTGTCAGTTTGAGCTGTGGAGTATATACTAAACAGGCCTCAATGGTTTCAGCACTTCGATTTTCTCAGTGAATTTAATAAACATTTCAAACATAAAACTGCGTGTTACATCAAAGTGAATATAAATATAGTTCAGCTGGCTGCACATGTGAACACAAATATAATCCATTAATCCGATTATTCCTGTGTAACTTTCAGTATTTGGTTAAAGGACATTCTTTGTGATACAGCCACAAAAACTCTATATTTGTGTCATCCAGGTTTACGCTTATATATTTATTATGTCAGTGAATAATCTGTATCTGAGAATCAATGCTTGCCTTTTGTTTTATCAACATGCAGCTCCACAACAACCAAATGGCAAAGGACAGGTCCGGAGTCCTGTTGATCCGAAAATCTGACCCAAAGGAGAGCCGCAGTTCACTGGGTGAGAATATTTCCTATTTCTGTTCCTATTCTCTCCTGACACAGATTTTTATTTCCAACTGACTCAGCTTTAATACTGTCGACTCGTGGCTTCTTATTTCTCCCTCCAGACTGGCTGGTAATCATTGGGGTGATTGTGGCAGTTGCTGCTATTCTTTTGGTATGTGCAGTTGTTGCCAAAAGAAACAGGTGGGACCTCCAGTTTATATTTTCACTTCATTATTCTACACTATAATGTAATGTGTTTTAGGAGCAGTAGACATTAGCCAGAGTTTACTCATATTCTGCTGCTGGCTAGAACATTTTTTTTAATACTAAACAAATGTCCACGTCCAGTTTGTGCAGCAAACGACAGACGCTGATGATCACGTCCAAGGATGGCGGCGAGGGGAACGGCGCCACAGCATTGGCATCCAGCTCCCAGGAGCGAGAGCAGGAGATGGTGACCCTCATGAACAAGGAGAAGATCCAGGAGAACGGCAACACCGAGGAGTTCACCGTCATCACGCTAGAGGAGTCGCCGGATAAAGAGCAGCAGGCGTGAGGCGGGAGTCGTGGAGTTTGAAGGCGAAGAGGGAGAGCGCGAGGAGAAGGTGGAGAGAGTATATACAGACGTGGGTTGGGGGCTTCAAACACTGGAACCACTTCGGTGATCAGCAATGAATGGACGCTGAGTGAGGGTCTGTGTGTGTGTTACTATAGAACGATTGTCTAACTTAAGTGTTTTGGGTCTGAAGCTGTTGCCTCTCAGAGGGGACCAGGTCTTTTCCAACCAACATGTGCAGCATTTAGTTTGTGTGGTGTCCCCAGATGGTGACCCTCATGTGGTGACCCTTAGTTCAGACTGAGTGGCGGTCAAAAGAGGGCCGTGCACGGTGGGGTGTCATGCGTCGGTGCGTAGCAGGGTGTGCGAGCGCGTTTCGTGTCTTGTTCTTTGTGTTTGCGAGAGTTGTGCGCTTGCGTGTCGATGACGGGGCTGGAGAGGCATGGGTTTAAAAGGGAGGGGGGTGGGTAGAGGAGGGGGGTGGGTAGAGGAGGGCGTCATTTGTGACGAACATGTTAATTACAGATTATTCTCTTTGTAATAGAATTGGTGAATCCTAAACTGTAGGAAGTCGATGATGAAAACTGTGTTATTTTATTTGAGATTCTGCAAATAGAAAAAAAAAAGAAGAATTTTCATGTGTTTTGTTTTATTCGTTTCGTAATGTTGTAACCTTGTGTATATTTCAGATATTGCCTGTGGACTGAAGCTTGTTTTTATTCCATTTTCAAGAAAACCTGAGGAGTTCTTCCTTAATACTTTAATTTATGCATCTTTAAGTCCCCTTTTCCTTGATCTCTGTATATAAAGTACATGTTTGGAAATGCCTTAGCATTAGATGCCCATGCTTTTTTTTTATTTTTGGCAAGAAGGGGCTTTGTATCCTCTTTAAGTAGACGAATGTGTTCATTTTGAGATTTATTCAATCAGAAAAAGTACCTCTGAGGTAAAAATGGATTTTGCAATATTGCAGTGGGTATTGCATGAATCAGCTCGAACATTCAAGAAATGTGCAATTTGTGCAAGTTAATATGGTATAAATTTACATCGAGTCCCTGATGTTATCCTGAGGATAAGCAGAATGATAATCATGATGTATATGAAAACACAGTGTGTACTTTGATTTGTGTGGGGAAATGATCAAAAGAAAGATTTCGATTGTATCTGTAGCGGATTGATCATTTTGTAAATGTGAGATTATTAACTTGAATGCTGAATATCATATATGATATTCAGCATGAGCTAAATATTACACGAGGGGGGGGGGGAGCCCATGTGCTGCAAACACTTGACAATGTAAAAGACTTCTCATGAGAGTCTATTGAAATGTCTCTGATTGGAGATGGGGGGGTGGGGGGTGGGGGGGGGGGGGTGAATGAAGCCTGTGTTCTGGTCTCAACAAACCACTCACATGGAAATGCTGCAGTTTTTGCTACTGACCTTCTCATTGGCTAAATATAACATACATTGTCATTGTGTAATCAGTTTTATTCCCAGTGTGACAGCTTTTTATTTTTATTTTTCTGGTGTAAAAACTGAACTGTAAACCGATTTTTTGTTTCCGACTTGTTTACGATGTCGCTCCTGCTTTTTGCTCTTTTATCATTCACTCCGACGGGAAGTAGCAGACGTAGTCGTGTAGGCAGGTTTCATGACCAATTAACAAAAAAGATGTTGCTGGTTAAGAAAAAAAAAAAAAAAAAGCTTTGTGAAGTCATGAAAGAAATAAACATGTATAGAAAGAGATGGAATGTGGTGTTCACTCACTGATTGCTCACTGTGTGTGAAGACAAAGGCGAGCGGGTGAATGGCATGACCCCCCCCAACATTAGAGGAAGTGAGGTTTCCATGGCGCCGGGGTCGTGATGAGAGAACATGCTAGCGCAGAATACAAAGACAGCCCTTTTGAAATAGTTAAACTGCATGCAGCACAGTTGAACGTTCATCAATTACAGGGGAAAAAACTGAGTAATACTCAATTAGCATAAATTTATTTTGAAGTAACGTTGGCATTAAAAATGACGTAGCGGTGATTCAAAGTCAAATTATACTTCTTTGTCTTTGCAGGAGCCTATTAAACACTTACATGATTTATTCTTTGATGCAATGCACTTAAAGAGTTCTGAAACAAGCAGGGAATATGACTGATGGGTCAAAAATAACATCAGCGATTTAAACTTTTTTCATTGATGAGGCCAGTTTTCTTCTTTCATTTTCATATCTTCACTTTGATGTTACAGACAATCAGAAATATACCGCTTTAGCCTTTAGCTCAAGTATAAACTTCTACACACATACTCATTCACATATACACATAACTGCTGTTGCCCTATTGTCCGTATATTCATATATATTCACACATTCACCAGGTCCACCAGCTCTACAATATGCACCATTCATCCATGAGCATTTTTTCATATTTATTTGTGGTTTTTCAAGGATGTTGTTGCAGATCTGAATAGAATCTGAATCCAGCTGGTTTTTACATTTTCATGGGCGGTAGTGTTTTGTTAAACCGTAGCTCTTCGAGTGTGTATTGCTATTATGTCAAGTTTATTTCCCTTGAGCAGATCCATGTAGTGAAGAGTTAAATATGTCGCATTGGTTTTCATGTCCACATTTAGATCAACATGTTCTGAAAAGCATATAATTCAAGTTGTCAGACCACATAACGATTTATTTTATATTTCTACTATAATAACAATTTAATGTATGGTCCTTCGACCTTGGCAGAGATACACTCACTCTACTGAGTGTCATTCTAGTTTGTATTACAGCCAGCTTCCTATATTGTCACATCTGGCAATCTCGAGTTAAGCAAAGCTTTGTTTTTCTTCAGCATGTGCATCATCTTTCAAATTGAATTGATTACTTACTCCCTTATTGGATCTGCAGGGACATAATGACCACAGCAGCTGAGATTCCTTTAGAAAAAGCCAATAAACAGATTATTGTCCATCTCAGGATATTAAACCATAGTCATTTAAAAGATTGGAGATAACATTAGTTTGCATTCAAACTTCAGGCCATGACGCAAACATTTCTGTGTGTGAAATCGTGCAAAAATACAAAAAGGAAGCAGAATTTAGTTATGAATCAACATTTATTAGTTATATTTGTATATGTACACCAAAGGTACAACACTTGATATGTAGAAACAGATTTTTTTTGTGTATACCATAGACCGAGGAAAGAATTCATGTTTTTTTTTTTTGTCTTTTTTTTTCTCGATAGTGTATCTCCCCCCACACATATGCTCTGCCTTTACATCAGAATTACAACAACTTTACAAAGAAGGAAGAAGGCCTAGAAAAGTAAGATGAGGAAAGCATGTTGTAGGCAGGAGTGAGACGGGTTATCAGCTGTAGAAAAGGACAAGCTTGAAGATATACTGGCTCTTTGTCGAAACACTGTCGGTCGATATCCATGTGATCGGTACCGTTTCACTCAGGTGTCTGTGTGTGCATATATAGTTTCTGTTTTAGAAAGCGAACGAAAAGGCAAGCGGAGTAAAGGCAGATTGTGGAGCTGGGATTTCTATCAGCCTCCACGATGTTGCGTCTCAGCGGGTAAAATGTGTGACGATGCGGCAGCTCGACACAGGATCTAAAAGACCTAGATCTCTGCACGGGGTAAACAAAGACGCCTGAGACTAAAGCCAGTTTTCTCCACTGAAAAGACAAAATGCTTCAGATGAGTCACCTGAGGAATGTTGCTTGATACTGTAACAGGCATCTGAATACATGATGTCTGTTCTCTCGCTCAAATCTGCGTCTATAGGTCGCGTTGGATTCCTCACTCTGCTCTACGTCCTGGGCAAAATTAGTTCCCTTTAATACGTCTCTCTTCTCTTCAGTCTTTATCACAGTATAACTCCCTCCTAAATAACTCATGTTGGCCCCTATAGTCAAAGCAAAAACATCCCCTTGCTCTCTTTCTTCCTCTCTCTCTCTCCTTCCGACTCTCTTTTCCCCTTTTCTTTTCTCGTCGTCATGCAAACAGCGTTTGCGTGAGGATCACTGTAATTCTGGAAAACTCTGCACTGCCATTGAACAGAACAATTATATATTTATTTATGTACAATGAAAATGAATGCACACGGCTTATATCTTCATGGAACAAACATTCAAAACGCTTACATTAGATACAAAAAAAATGATATATATATTGGTGTGTGTGTGACAGGTCAGTAAAACAACTAGTTATGAGCTATTAGAGAATAAAAAAAACAAGCAATTTATTACAGTTTTCCTCTCTATACATTTGTATCTAATCTAATTTTACTCAGGACACAGATGATATTTTTTTCTTTCTAGAGGATTACATGAAAAATGTCACAGCAATGAAACTATATTCCTACGAACCATTTCAACGTCCCCCAAGAGAAAACAAAAAGGAAAAAAAAATCTGTTACCTACAATATATACACAAAGTGCAAGGAGGCACTTCAAAATATCATGCTTTTAAGATAGTGGTGCAAAAAATAATCATCATTATATCTTGTTTTTATTCATGCTTCTAAAACTGTGAGGTTGAACGTAACAGCGGTCCAACACTCAATCCCCACGGGTGACACTATGGTCTGCATCGCCTCCTCGCTGGGGAGGTCTTTTCTGTTTTCTATAATTATCATTTTTTTATCTTTTATTTTTTCCTGGAGATCACAAGGTCAAAAGGTCGGGCTCGAAGGCCGTGTTAGGGTGTCAGTGCTGTGCTCTGCAGTGCGCTGATTACAAATGTAAATGTGGTGCCCTTCAGCGTTTGTATGTGTGTGTTTGGAAAAAGAAATGTGTGTGTGTGTGTGTATTTGTGTTTTGTGTATGTCGGCGCAGTGCACGGCAGAGTGTGTGCTTACGTCGAATCACACTTAAGTCAGCTGTGATCAATAAAAAAGCAAAGTGAAAGGTGTCATTTGAGAGGAGCTAAAATGACAGGGTGCTGCGCTATATGCTTTAAAACTCTCCTTTTGTGTTACTGCGGCGTTTGTCTGAAGCGAACCCCGTCAAGGCGAGGTCTTCGTTAAGCGCAAAAGAAAAAAAGAAGACACGAGAGATGGACACCTATAAAATAAAAAATCAAATCCACGTCACAGGAGTCTCACCTCTCACTCACACAGGCTCAAAAAAAAGAGCCAGTAGTCCAGCTTTGTTTTTTTATGTTTGCAGATTTCTTTACTTAAGCCATGTGGTTGTATGAGAGGAAAATGTTGATATTACCTGATAGTTGGCAACATTCTGGCATTATGTGTGTTACTGTGTGTGTCCATTGAACCGTCTTCTCGCCTGTATGGACACACAGCTGCAGCATGTAGGGTTTGTAGGAACAGTCTTGAGCTCTGGTGGATGAATGGATTATTTAACTTTTTTAGGTCTGGCTAAATGAGGAGCTGGAAACCTTCTCCAATGATCTGTCTGCCATATTTCTTCTATTTTCCGATGGTTCAACCCTTTATACTCTGTCAGTCGTCAATAGTCGGTGCTTTCAATTTATTCAACACTGGATTTAGCCTGAAATCTGTGTGTGTGTCTGTGGTTTTATTGTACGTGCTGGGGAAACGTCCCTTCCTGTGATTTTATCATTTTATAACAATTATTCTCTTTCAACATGGAAGGCAAAGCTTTCCACGCTTGTGCTGCTTGTGGCTTTTTTTCTTGAGGTGAAAAGCTCAAGTAGTGAGCAAGTAAACATTTGATCATTTTATTCCCTGTAAAAGAGTCAACATACAAGCCTGAGTATCTTTTTCTCTCCCTTATATCTTCTTCTTATTTGACTTGGAATGCGAACAGTGTCGACGTGGAACGATAATGCGTGTGACTTTTGATTTTATCGCTGACTGATAATTATCCTCATTGGCATTTTGGCTTTGTTTGTGCTCTGTTCGCTTTGTTTGTGCTCTTTACAAATCTTTGCCTTGTGCTTCGTTTTATTCTGATATGTCAATTACATATTATTCTGATTTGCTAGCGTCATAATCACAATTGACGCTAATTTAACTTTAATTTCACTGGCGTCACAATAGAGGAAGTCTTGTATTAACGTCTGTATTGAGGGTTGTGCTTTTCTTTGCTTTAAGTTGTTGAGGCTTCGCCGTTAAAAAGTGAAGCTGCCGCTGTCTGCGTCAGTCAGGGAATGGACGTCGATACGAGGAAACTGAAAGGTGTGTTGCGTCATGGAGGCAGGTCGAAGGCCTCTGTGAGTTGATTGATTTTCTGCCTGTTTGGTCCCAATACTTGACTTGGTCATGTTCTCTCTCGCTCTCTCCCTCTCTCCACCACACACACACACACACACACACACACACACACACACACACTCACACACACACAAGCACACACACAAACAAGTGTTATATCTCTCAACAGGTGACTTAAAGAATAAAAAAGTCCCTTTTCTTCACAGTAGGCTAAAAAGAAGGAAAACAAAAGGGAGATAAAAATGGGCTCTATAATATTATTATATGTGCTTTATAAGTGACTGTGCTTGTAAGTGTATGAGGCTCAGCATTGGTTTTCCTGTTTGTCTCACTACCTCCTGCCTGCTCATCAGTTTGCTGCACCTCTGGAATTGTGGGTAATGTTGGGCAGTTACGCGACGGTCTTAAGATGAGAGACTGGGCTGGGAATGAAAAGCAGCGGCCTTCTGCGAGTACGTGAACCGGACAGGGATGCAAAGCGAGAAAGAAACTACGTTGGTCGCCATGATTAACGCTCTAACCCTCGCCATCCTGCGTTAGAAGAATTAATCCCCTGTACGAAAGTTGGAAAATGATCTAAAGGCATCCCGGGTTCTACAGCCACTTCTTCTCTCACCTCGTCACGTAAAACCAGGATGTATTGCTGAGAAAAACATTTTTATTTCTCTTCCCTCCTTCCCTCCCCCAAGCCTTGAAGTATGTTGTGCAAGTATCTGCTATAAAGGACAAAATTGTGCTCTAACAGGTAAAGTATACCTCTGTTATCCTTTCACGGTTAAGTGAATTATAGTATTATATATCAGTCAGATAGACAGTTACAAAAACCTTTAAAGGGACTAATGAAAAGAAAAGAAAAGAAAACTAAACTACATTTAAAAAACAAAACAATTAGTAGTTCTGTTCGTGTGACTTTTGTTTTCATTCACTCTTTTTTTTTTTATCAGCAGGTAGGAAAGCTTGTGGAGCCCAGGAGCAGGGGATCTCTGTGCTGCCATTATTCATGTTTCCATGGTTCCTCCTCAACAAGCGTGCACTCCGCAGCAGAGCCGTTAGTGGCTGAGGTTACCTGTAAGCAGTCAGCAGGAACATCTAAATAACCAATCCAAGGCACAGATGATCATAAAAAACATCAAAAACTCATCAGGCGTTAAACAAAAATGTGAATAAACTGTGAATGCAAAACAAAACATTATACAGACAACAAACACTACAGGATGAATGCAATTGTTAGTTTTTTTGCTAGTTTGCAAGCGATCTACATTGGAAGAAGCATCTTTGAAAAATGGTGTTAGAAATGTGAGTCGATCTATTTACAGGCAAACAGAACAGAAACAGAAAAAAACAGTCATGGAATAGCAAGCCTTTGCATTTATATGTAAATGTCTGCTAATAAATGGAGACTCGGAGAGGAGGGTATAACTTTTTTTTACTACGGACAGATTGCTGGTGTGACAGGTTGCCAGTGTTGCTAGGCAACACCTTTCACCCTTTAATAAATGAATAGGCTCATCAGCAGACCTTTCCTGCCAGTGTGTGCGTGTAGCAAAGAACTACATTATTCTAAAAGCCCGTGATACATTCAAAGACTAGATTCAAACTGTGTTATATTTTACATTGTGGGAGCTGCTTCACAGCTTTTCGATTTCTCAACACAGTTTTCACAATGGGCAAAAATAGATGGTGTCAAAATACAAAAGCCCTGACGGGGAATGAGTCAGTGGCAGCACGGTGCATGTGTGTATGTAGGGAATATATGAACTGTTAATTAGCTGCAACACTTCTCCTCTCTGCATTTTAAATTCTACAGCAAAGGGACGACCCCTTTGGAAGTATTTCTGTTAAACAATTGAAACCCTCTTTGTTTCAGGAGGAATCAGAACCGTAGATGTTAAAAGGTAAATTAGAGGAAATGCTCAGAGAAATGATGATGATTCTATCAGGAGATATTTTGTTTTAGGAAACGGATGTAGTGTGAACTTTTGATGGATTGGGAAAGCTGCTAAATAATTCCTCAGGGTCATAATGAGGATTATCTGGTGCTGCCTTTTGAGTCAGAGCCAAACCCCAACGGCTTATAGTCATCAGATTAGCTACCTGTTGAGCTCGAGCCGAGTTATCCCTCATTTGCATGTGCTGAAATTGACTCAGCTTTTGGTTTGTTTGATTTTAAAAAAACCCTTTGGCAAAAGCGCTTTAAATTCTTAGACATCCGATCGACACAAAAGCTGCTATTCCCGAGAAATGAAATAAATAAATACATACACATGCATCTGTTGTTCTCTCGCTTCACTTCTGTCACAAAACAACAGTGGGTGTATTTACACAATTATAAACAAAGATACAATGAATAAAACAAAGAAATCAAGCAAAGGTGAAGGGCGAACATGCAACAACAGAGAGGGTTATATACAAGTCTCTATGTCCGTTAGCATTAATTGTACCTTGCATTCATCTACTACGACAGAATTGTTAGCAGTAGTGGAAGCGGTTGTAGCGGTAGCGGTTAGGACGCACTGGTTGGAATTGTTTTCGTGGTGGTTCTTCATGTCGTCGTAGTAAGACTGGGTCTTCGTCATCATTTCGATGTCGTCTGACTTAGCCGTGTTTGCATCCAGCTCGTCGAGCTCTGCCTTGGACAGGTGGTACACGATGCCTGCACCGTAGGAGTCACCAACCACGTTCACCGAGGTCCTGAATCGATCCCTGCAGGGAGAGACACCGGGATACGGAGAGTAAATTAATAAACGAGCGCAATGCTTGGAGGAATTCGCAGATGCAAGAAAAACACAAACCTACAACCTATTTGTTACAACAATACACATTTGACTTGTCAAACTCACAGCAGCCAGTCAACAGCAACCAGCAGACTGATGTCTTGCGTTGGCAGGCCGACAGCAGTCAGGATCAGCAGCATCGTCACCAGGCCAGCACTGGGAATACTGGCTGCTCCTACACTGGCCAGGGTGGCTGTCAGACTGGAGGAAGACACAACAAATCAGCACTCAGTCACATTCTCTGACACACTGAAGGATCCACAGCACTCCTCTTCACCCCAGTGCAACTCTTCAGGCGCAAATGAACGGGAAATCGCTTCACCTCATTATTACAATTGAAGACATGCACTCTCTGTGGCGCTTGTGTAACAAGCTGAAGAGCACCAGAGTGGGTCCTCCATTGCACATGAAGTGATATAAATGTGGGAGAGGGGATGTTTAATTTGAGGGTTCATAGACTGATGCACCATAAAAATGTCAGGTTTAAGGTCATCCATCCTTGACTCACTCTATTAAAAGAGGAGTATTTGGGGAAGTTAGTTACAGACACTCAAGACAAAGTAAATGGTGTGTGGAGTTAAGAGTGTTTACTGAGCTGCATCCTCAGGCCTGTGTAAAGTTCCTTTAACATAAGATGTAATTTGGTGCTATACAAATTGAATTGAATTAAAGAATTTTCCAACCTTTATGTAGACATTTTTTACAGAACTAGAACCCACTAAGGCTAACACCCTGTCACGCCACGTTGGGTAGTTTTTGCTTTACCTTGCTAACTAACAAACAGACAAACTAACACCAAAGAAAACATGACCTCCTAGATGGAGTTAACTAACTTCAATTCAACAGTGCGACCAAATCGTAGATATTTTAAGCACAAAGACAAACTCTCAAAGGTGTTTCCTGACCTGACAGTGACAATCTGGCCCGGGTCAAGGTAGATACCATTCATTTGGGCAATGAAGATGGCAGCCACAGCCTCGTACAGAGCAGTTCCATCCATGTTAATGGTGGCACCGACTGGGAGCACAAAACGAGTGACTCTTTTGTCAATACCCAAGTTTTCCTCCAGACAACGGAAAGTGACGGGCAGTGTTCCAGCACTGGAGGGGAAAGCAGAAGAGTGTAGGTTATACATTGTATTGAATTAATACTCATTAAGAAGGCTCCATCCATCCTGATGCTTACCTAGATGCTGTACCCAGAGCAGTGATCCAGGCCTGGAAGATACCCAGGAAGAAGGTGAAGGGGTTTTTCCTGACGATAACGAAATAGATGCTGGGCAGGAAGATTGCTCCATGAATGATGAGGCCGATGATTACAGTCACCATGTACATGCCCAACTGCCTTCCCACCACCTCCAGATCCTTGATGGAGATGATCTTACCACAGATCAGACAGGCGATACCGAAGGGAGAGTACCTGATGAGATGTAAAAAGCTTTGGTTATTCCTGTGAATTTAGCAGTAAACAAAAACAGTTTGTCAGGAAACTGTCAAATTTTGCATTAAATTTCACAAAATGTCGCAATGACTTAAATTTGGTATAAACAGTTATTTCTGTCTCAAAATAACCAAATGAGTTTCAAAATGAGTCAATGAGATTCTTAAGTGATACAAACCACATGATCAGGATGACAAGTTTCATCACAATCTCATTGAGGATGCTGAAGAATTCAATCATGAGTCTGGCCCTCTCTCCCATCTTGCCCATGCAGATGCCAAATGCAATAAAGAAACCAATCAGACCTGTGACAGAAAACCATAAATGTATCCTTAAATTTGAATACCAGTTTGTGTGTGTGTGTGTGTGTGTGTGTGTGTAGCATGAAAGAACTCTTGTCGATAGGTGAGACATTTTAAGACTAATTTATGCTCAATGCTTGGTACATATACGGAAACGGACATAGCCTTCTGTCTGCACTCTGCGTTAATTTTGTCTGTACTTGTGCACGTCTTCTGAAAGCTTACGGATATGGACAAAATGGAGCAGTACCACCTGAAATCATGTCAGTGATTGGACGATAGGACACGAGGAAGAAATTTTGATGGTGTAAATTATTGAGGAGGTAATTTTGTGGTTGGTAAGGGACAACAGGCCTCAACGTTATGTTACTTCACGTCACACGTGAACAAACTTTTGTCTCTTTTAAGAGGTACATTATCACAACCACCTACAACTACATGTTAGTTGCTATCATAAACACTTGTCTCTATGCTGCTCTCTAGTGGATGCATGGCTCAACCGCTATGTCGACATAAAGGAGGCATTTAAGTGTGTGGGCAGCGACGGATAAAGCGTCTCTTTTCATGTGTTATCGCAGCATAAACAAGCTTTCACATTTACAACTCAAAGTCATCAGGTTTGTTCAAGGGTTTGCTTCTGTCAAATTGTGGGGGTGTAGTAATGAAAGTGTTGTTAATACTTTCAGTTCGAGCTATGATAGCGACATTGCTCCAGGGCCACTACTTTGGTCAGATATCAATAGATGAATCTCCACGAAGTTTGCTGCAGACATTAATGGATCCTAATGACTTTGTTGACTTGTCTTCTAGTTAAATACTTATTTTCAAGCAAATGACATTCCAGTTAGCAACCACTGCTAGCAGTGTTTAGCACTGATAGCGTGCTATAACACTAAAAAATGACGGTGAGCATGCTTAATGTGGTGCCTGCTTAGCGTAAGCATGTTAGCATGCTGTACATCCTCACACAGCAGCTAGCATTGCTGTTAATCTTAATGGTGGTAATCATCTTGTGAGCTTTTTAACGTGGGAAAAAGAAATGGGGTCACACACCCAGGACATTCATGCCACTTTTGAACTGCAGGGTCTTCTTGACAAGGAACTCCGGCTCCTTGGTGATGTTGCCCACCAGTCCCTCCATGGTGGTGGCATTGAGGTTCTCCTCAATAATTATCTCCGTCTTCTTTGTGACCGTCTGGACCTGAGGTTACAAAGGAAGATATATTAGAGCTGTGCTTATTGACTGACACTGGGCCCATTATGCTATCAAATGACACTCAACTGACAGTTATTGAGTTCCAGAGAGTCACTGGTTATCCTCTATGATTTATTGGGTGTTTGAATTTATGTGTTGATAAATCCTCTGCTAGGCTATAAAGACAGCCCCATGCTTCCCAATTTCCAGACATGCGCTTGTTCATCATCTGGTCCTCGATTACCTGTTCGAAACAAGCCTGCACCAGGTTCTCTGGGAACAGGTTCCTGATCAGATCAAAGAAGGCATCCAAGCTGGAGACATCATCATTTTTCTCGCCCTGGCCCAGATGCTCCTTCAGTTTGGGGTTGCCAGGGTGGATGAGTAACACCAGGATGACTCCCAGGACAGCGGCAATAATCGTGGTGGTCATGTAGTAGACCATTGCTCTGGTGCCCAGGCGACCGCTGGATTTGGCGTCCAAACCGGCCAGACCTGCAAGCGACATTGTGTTTACCTGATATTTGCTTGGTGACATTACATGGAAATGTTAACTCAATGCTGTGTTGCATGAGGGCTGAATGAAACGGACATCAGGAGATTGCATAACAGTGTTTGATCCTGTGCGTGATTCTTGCATGGTGAACAAAATAATATACTGTGAATTACAATTTCATTGTCAAGATTACAATCAACAGGACTTTTGCACCATGTCTCTCATTATCAGTGAAATTGCTGATGAAGAAGCTGGTAACTCGTACTATCAAGTGTTTAAAGATTAAAAACAATCGCTAAAGTTGAATCTTGTAATAATGTGATGTATGATCAGTCACACTGTACCTGTGATTAAACTGGAGATGATGAGTGGCAGGATCAACATCTTCAGCATCCTCATCAGGATATCTCCAGGAAAAGCGATCACCATGACGATATCTGGGTGTATCGGGGAGGCCACACGCAGCAACATCCCTGATACAGCTCCCAAGATCACACCTGAAGTGCAAGGCATGTGTTAGCGAGTGAAAGAAGAGCAGAAGAGCACCAGTAATGAAGTCAGACTGAGAAGTCAGAGAGAAGTGATTCCTTTTTTTAAAAGCCATTCCCGTGGGTGTATTCGCTGCTATTGAGAGGAGCTTAAGAAACAAATGATCGACAATTTTCTCCTTAAAATGGCCTTACTAATTGGCCAGTGCCTTATCGATGGAGTTGTTTGGATCTGTGCAAGAGGCTGTCTGCTGCTTGCCTAGCGAGGACAGTTGAAGAGATAAAACGGAAACCTGCTATGAGAGAGTAAATCTCATAGAGGATTAAGATCAGATCTCTTGGCAGCAGCGGGGCGGCGGCAGCATGTCAGATTCTCCGGTGAAGCATCTGTAATGTCTGCAAACCCAAGACATTTATCGAGGATTGTGGCGGCGAAGGTGAAAAAGACTAATACTAACTCAGTAAAGGAGGGACAGAGGCTCACTTTGTGCCTCACTGGGATGTTGTGGCTATCTCATGGGTTTTTCTACCCCAAACCTGTTCCCTGGCTTCCATTTACTCCCTACCAGCCTGGAAGTGTTAAAAGTTTAACCCCTCTCGAACACAGCCTCTGTTGACCCTTGACATACTGTATGTCGCTTCCAAGCCAACAACTAATTCTCTGCCCCGAAGTAAAGATGACCTCTGTGTCCTCTCACCTCCCTGCAGCCCTGCCCACCAGTTCCCAGAAGTTGGCCTCCGACAAATCCCCAGCATCCCACCGTCTCACCCCCCAGGGCTGCACTTCCTCTGCTACCCCACCACTGCCAAAGATCATACAGCCCAAGACGTTATTTAACAACAAACACTTGGAATCAAAAGCCCTCCAGCCTTCTATGAAAAAAAAATTAAATTGTAAGCCGTCCTCTGGGATTCAGTCTAACCTCCAGTCTAGCAGCATCCTGTGGATACTGCACACCCAACGGTTTTGGATGGCACTTGGTTTCCTGTGCCTTCCCTTTGGCCAATTTGCAAGCTCCCATTCAGGCTCCTATCTGCCAAGTGACAGATGATCAATGATCATGCTGGCTCACTTGCTTTGCTAGAGTCCTGCCAAGCGGGGTGAGATGTACACATGCACACGAACACACAAGCAGCACACAGATAGAGAGACACACACATTGCTGAACGATCTATCTATACACACACACACACACACACACACACACACACACACACACACACAGCACATCCATATCGCTTACCCTTATAAAAGATTGTGAAGAGACCACATAGGTGTCAGACACAACAAAGTGTAAATGATGTGCTGGTTAAACACAAATCTGATTTAAGGCCTTTAACCACAAATTGCATCATTACTTTCGTGCCCTTTCCTCTTTTCATTATATCTTTTTCATTAAATCTCCCCCCTGTGGTGCAGTGAGTCACTGCTATAATCACGGCATTTTTCATGCACCACTGTTTTGGTGACCAGCGCCTCAGAGAGCTGTCGACAGCAACAGGTGGCACGGAGCTGAGGAAGGTCAGGACACCCAGTCATCTTTCTGTCTGGTACACTGAGCAAGCACAGATGGCCTCTCCTTTTCATTTTACCAGCAAGCTGCATAATCGAGCTCTGATTTAACAGAACGCTGATCTCAGCGGTGGTGCCCAATCTTTAGCATGCCCTGGGAAATATTAAAGAAAGAAAGAATGAAAGTTTCAACAGTGACGAGGTGACTTACCGAGGATGGTGAGGGTGAGCAGAAGGTTCGTACACAGCTTGGAGCAGAGTTTGGCACATTTGGACTGAGGCCTGGCCTCAATGGGCTCCAGGTGACTCTCGTGCATCCTCACCTCCACTTGTTTAGGCATACTGTTGGCACTGTGACAGACACAAAGGAAACAACTTAGTAAATGCACGACTTTCTTCAACACACATTTGTCCATACAGCGTTATCATTCAGTTTACAATTTATATCACATGGTCACGGTCAGTCATGTGTGGTCACGGCGAGAATAAGTAAAGCATTATGCAAAGAAGAACACCATAAAACAGAAATCAGTTATTACTCTGCATGTGTATAATACCTTTGAAAACCATAAATGGAAAGAAAAATTGAGTTTTCAAGTGTGTTATCAATCTGTCAGTCCAATACTTTTCATGGTTACAACAACAGACAGAGGACGACAACAAACTGCTGCTTATAAAACTACTGTCCGAGTCTACTGACAGATTCAGTTTTTCTCTGTAGTACAGAGGAGACATCTGTAACAAAGTATTATGATGAACTGCTATGATTTTATGGGATTTTAGAAGAATTTACAAGCATGTCAACATTATGTAATGTTACTGATTGTAATAACCTTCTGGACTATTTTACCATCCATAAGTAATATAATTAAATATATAATAATTACACAGATTCACTTTGTTATATAGCAGCATACAAATCCACAGATCACAGTGAAAAAAGTTTTAGACTCACCAAAATGTAGCACACATCAAGCATTACGTAATTTTTTTAATTAATTACAACGCGAGGCGCAGACAAACACTGACAAAATTCCCTGGTGGATGCCTTTGGGTATTAATTTAAGACGGCAATGAAAAAGAGATGGAGAGTAAGAAAAAAACCCCGAAAATGACAACTTCACAGAACAAGCACTCCACAAATTACAGAGAGGAGGAGGAGACACATTTCACGCCTGTGAAACTCTCCTATGCATCCTCTGCCTCAGATATGATGGTGAAAGAGTTCATTTAGAATCACACAAAAACCTCAAATGCAATTGTAGGAGAGAAAGGAAGAGAAGAGGCGTTATAGCTTTAGAGCCATTGTCTCCTTGAGAAGTTGCTGGAACAATTTATCAAATTGCGGGACTTGCTTTGACATATATTTTCTGTACAAGCAAATAGAAATGTCTCTGTGTTGCTATTCATCTTCAGTAACGCCACAAAGAAAAAAAGTTCAGCTGGGGTGGATTACAAAGAGAAGCAAAGAAGAAATAAAGTGAGTCTGACCTTTCACCTCACCCCTGGGGTTCATGGCCTTAAACTCAAAAAGAGAAGCCACAATGGTGAAGTTAATTATCATTGTTTGCGCACCCTCCCCCTAGAGTCCACTAGGAAGTCAGAACACTTCATAGATATCAATCAAGTCGCCTGTCAGGGTTTTTCTTTTTTCTTCGAACTGAAACTTGATCAAAGAAAACACAAATCAATAGACTTCAGTGGGAGAACTTCCTTTCGACCGAAGGTTCTTTATTGTGTTATTGTTGCCGTGTAAGTAGGCACTAATAATTCCACATGAGCACGCAGACACACGGAACCACACACTCAAAGACGCACCTCCCCCGGCTTTGTGTATCACTGCGTTGTGAGCTTGGCTATAGAAGACCACCTGGTCGGCTTCCAGGCGCACAGATGGATGTGTCCCATCTTATCTTATTCATTTCAAAGTTAGGTGGGAAAAACAGAGAATACATGCAAACAGCAGGGAAACAGTTGCCGCCATCACACTCTACCTCTGCGCTATTCATACTTCTGACGTGGGGGGGGGGGGGGGACAGGGAAAGCTGGATGAATTAGTAAAACCCCCAGAAATAAAACGATGAAATATTATGCATTCAAGTGAGATCTCATTCCACGAGAGTGATGATGGCTGCCGTTAATTGAATTTTCCCCCCTTTTCTCTCCCCTTTTCATTATTTTTAGCACGAAGACAGAGAGAGGAAGCAGATGTTGGACGTCACAGAGGTCGGATATTATTCTGTCATGATCCTCTCATTAGCGCTTCTCCCACCAAGTCAGAGACAGATGAGAGTGGGCCTGTGCAACCCAATGATCGATGAATATGAGAATATACAGCAGGATAATAAACTCCTGCAGAGAGGTGCTATTTCATACCAGTAGAGGAAAGGGTTTTGTTTATTTTATCTTATGATTATACAAGATGGAAAATTCCCCTTGCGGATTTTTTTTTATTTAAACTTTCATTAACATGGCATGAGATGAGAATGAATTATCTCGGCTCTAAAGAATCATTCTGGGCAATTGAATCTTTTTCTGCCTCCACTTAAATGGATTTGAGCTGCTTCTGTTGGAAACTGAACACAAAAGCCTTCACTGCGACACTGAAAGTCTCCCATGAAGTGACTATAATTGATTTTGACAAAATTGTCCCGCAAACGCCATGATTCAGAAGTCATCACACACGCCCACACAGTTCCTTCTCCTCCGTCTCTAATTGGATCATTTAAGAAATTGGTTAATCTTGGCCGAGGGCTTAATCAGATTAATTTCATTACAGGACCGCGAAAGCCATAAGGAATTAATGAAGATCTTAATAAAACAACACCTGATATGTGACACACAGCCTCAACTAAAAGACGCTAAAATGATCCAAAACTACAGCTTGTGCTCTAAATAAGTTCCCTTGTGTCCTGCTGATGCGTAACCTCTTTTAACTTTGACATAAAAAAAGTGATTGCATGAGTGTCCTACAGTGAATGAAGTAAGTTATACCTAGAAGTGTGAATGGAATGCGTAGTACTTACTTCATTTCTGGTGGAGTTGAGGTAAGCGCTATATATACATTAACTATAGGATCAAAACTCCAGGCTTTGGTATTTAGGAGTGAATCGGCACAAGGAATTGTTAGTGGGATCACAACTGCTCCATCCCCCCCAAAAAAGAGAAGTGCTGCCAGATGTCAGAGGATAAGGTCCCTGGTAGAGCCGGCGGCAGGAAGCACCAGAGCTCTGCTGACAGCTAGAGGCTCTCAGCTGTCCAAGCAGCTCGTCCCAAACGCATCCAGAGAGGAGCGAGTCAACACAGCCCAGACGACGCACCCATTCACAGCCGCGGCAACCTGAATTGCCCCATCCTGATGTCTGCAGCACCCCCCACCTCCCTTAGCCCCCACCCCCCTGACTCCATCACCAGCATCATCAGCCACAGCCAGCTAAGCTACACACCAAGACACACAGCATGCACGCACACATCAAACAAACCTAGGGAGTAAATATAAATACCTACAAAAGAAAAAGTGGAGGGGAGGAGTCAATATTCGGAGCTTAACAGTCAAATCCATCAGGGATCCTCCATTCCCTGGACCCTGTAATCCCCCCAGAGAGCACAGTCGCCGACTGAGCATGATGATGCCTGCTAATGGCACAGTGCTATGCTTTGTAAGTAGCCCTGTCGCCGAGAAGGGAATAAACGACAAAGGAATGACGGATGGGAAGATTTAATATTCATAATGTTGTGGTTTTGGGGCTTTGGGGTCAATTCTGATGGACAGCAGGGAGAGGTTAATGTTTACTGCTGCCTGTTGTTAAGCTGCAACACAATATTATACCACAGCAGGTGCTCTCTGCAGGATGCCACACAAGACCAATCATCAATATCCTTTGATTCAAAAGCATAGTAGATATAGGGTTTATATAGAACCATTGGCATCATGAATCATGGGAAGACGGACACAAAAAGGATGTCTTTTGACGATACTGTCAAAAAAGGTTCTCACGTTCAAGTCACATGGTCTCCAACATATAGATTTACATATCCCCGCTACTCAATACGACCCCATAGCTCTGAAGTCCGAAGCACAAATGGCCAACGTGATTCATGTGAGGATGGTGTCACACTGATTTCTCTGTAGTCTCCCAGCAGCATGGGACTTCACATCGTATTGAGCAGTATCACATTATTCTAATTAGGGAAATGTGTTGGAAAGCTATTTCCTCGTCAGACAAATGACCGGCTGCACAACAAAAGCCGGAGGAATGCCATCTCTGTCGGCTAAGGTTGCATCATGAGAAATCACTCATCCTAAATCCCTTGACATGTCATACTCATTCAAAAGGCTCTCTCGGGGAAAGGGGAGCATTTTTCGGGGATGAGAGCGAGGGACCAAGACAGTGAAGAAGGGGTTACGGGGGGGGGGGGGGTTTGAGAGGGACAGGGGGAAAAGGGGTACTGGGGTCACACCAGCACCTCTCAGCCAAAAGAGGGGCCTGGGAGGGGAAGGCCGAGGCAGCCATCCCTGCTCTTGGCTGGTACCATGTGAAGCTCTCTGCTTCCTCTCTCTTCCTTCTGAGGGGCTTTGTTTCACACGCAAACAGTGGCAGTGGCCCCAACTCGCCCGGCCAAGCGCTGCATCCAAACTGGCAGGGGTGAGAAAGGAAGGGAGGGGGGCTTGAATGGGTGGGGGGGGGGATTTGGGTATAGCGTGGGGAGGGAGGTCAGTGGGCATGTCCAGAATGCCAGTTCTTTTGGGGCACTGATGTCATGCCTGTGCCCACCGTGGGAGAGCAGCGGAGGGACCAAGGCGCCCCTTTCTCCCCCCCACCCCCCACCCTCCACAGTCTCTTTTTCCAGGATGAATGAATCTTTCAGAAGCGGCACCCATTGTGTCCCATAATCGACAGCGATTATCCCGATTTTATGCTGCCTTCCCAGTGCGAGGAGGTTCCCCGAGTGCTGGCATTGAGGGCCAACGCGATGCAGCAAGGACCACGAGGGGTTGTCCTAGCAACACTCTGTGGCTTAGTTAGAGGAGGATGAAGGGGGGAAAGAGGAAGCTAATGCCACACACACACACACACATCCCGCACACACACCACAATAAGATGGGATGTAGCTTGATAGATTAGCAGCTAATATCGTTACATCACCAAAGTGAATTTCATACAGACCAAAAAGTTGTGAGGCATTGAAACGCTTCTTTAGCATCTACATAATTAATGACAATCAATGCCACTCTACCAACCACGACGTGAGCTTATATAATAATTAACACGTTTGTGTTGGAGACCACTGGTGTGATTATACTTGTCTAATTCAATATATGTTGATCCTTGCGATCGCACACGGGAGGGAAATGTAAATGAGAACACCAGTTTCCCACTGGTCTCTCAAGGGGCCCGATGCCCGTTCTCATGACTGGTGCATCACAAAATACCGTGAGGTAAAGACAACTGGAGCCGGGCCAGACTCCGGATATATCTGGCCCCCGTGGGCCTCACAGCCACTTGCCATGCAGTGGGAAGAAACGGGCTCACACATCGTGGCTGCCTAGGAGCTGTGAAAAAGCACCCCCCCACCCCCCACCCACCCCTCTCTCTCTCTCTCTCTCTCTCTCTCTCTCTCTCTCTCTCTACTTCCCCCAAATGAAGCTCTTAACAAACACTTCAGGTTGTGCCATGCATAGGAAGTGGGAGATAAATTCCAGCATCAGAAGAAAGGGACGCATTGTCACTCTACGCCTCTCACTTATGTATCCCTAGATGGTCGTTGGGATGAATGCATTCAGTGATAGATGAGAGAGATGTGTGGACTATCATGCAAATCTGGTCAACTCCATCAGCCATGTAAAGCTTCTGTTCTTCAGTGGAGGAAGACCCTCTAGGAAACAGTATCTCTTACATGTGGAGGGACCACTGCAAAACAGACGTTCCCATCAGGTGGAAGTTGCCTCAAACCTCAACCCCGACTACCGGGAATGAATCAACACTGCGATGGCCCCACATTCCCAAGGTTTCTCTAACAAGCGCCCCAAATTAAATTAATCTACCAAGGTCTCAGGGGGTTAATGGAGATATTATTGCTCAATGATTGGAAAATATGTTTCGTTATCAGCCTCTGCTCTGCACATGAATCATTTTAATATGTCTGCATTTGTCCATTCATCTCAGGCATGCAGGTCAGTCTACTCCAGAGCCCACAGCACACTCGGTTCCTATCAGCTACAACAGAGAGAATATCTGTAACAGGAGCGTAGCCTTTATTTTATCTGCATTTGTTTCATGTAAGAGAGTGACCCAACACAAACGTAGGTGAGTCACTCAGCGGTGCAACTCCATTCCAAGTGAACTCTGGAGTGAGAATACAGTTGGATCAACGACTGGGGCGGGCGAAGTCAATTCCACATTCCCACTCAGTATTCCTACACGTTTACAGTCTAATGTCACAACATTACTAAGCTGCTGCATAGATCAGATTGTTGCCATAGTGGAGAAAAAACAAATCAGACATCAAGTCATTAGAGCGTGTAATCAGTAATATATTGTTGAAGCTTTATTAATTTGTGGTAATAGAAAACACTTTTGCAATATAATTATGTTTGCAGAATGAAGCCATTTACAGCCATCAACAATTACAACAAGAATCAATTAGGAGGAAAGAAATGCTTTAACTGTTAACAGTTCAAAAGCCTCAAAGACTGTGTAATGAAAAAGCTTAGATAAAGATGCTTTTCATAGTTTTACTTTTATTTTATTTATTTAAACTTTAGAGGAAGATGTAAATACTTAATTCTAACATTTCATTACCTGCTGTTGATCTGATTCTTTCTGGCAATTATTGTCCAGGGCTATTTTGGAACTAATTGAGCAGTTTGTTCATCAAGGTGTGATTCTTATAAACTGATATAATGGAGCCTTGAGCTCAGGTCAACCTGTCTCTCTGAAGAGTCCCGAAGGAGCCTCAGTTACTAGTTTAGCACGAGACCCTGAAAGTTGTCATATTATTATCATATAGCACTATAAACAGTTTACACTGAGAGGAATTCATTCTCATTGTATTGTCTTTTGACTCTTTATGTTTTCCTGTAAGAGCAGCCAAGGTTTTTTTCATGTAAATATTTGCATTGATAATATTGTCTGCAAAAGGACAAAACTAAAACATAGTTTTCTCTTCCACTTCTTCTCTTTTAGTGGCAAGTAAATAAATTCTTCTTTGTTTGTTTTACTCCTGTGAACGTGGATCATCTGCAGTGTTGCAATATCACATGTTATAAGGGTTTGGTCACTACTTGAAAGTCAAAACTGCTACAACATATAATAATTAATTCAAAGGTCTCTTGGGAAACTGTGAATCATCAGAACAAGGCTGAACAACAACATTGTCTCTGACCCCAACAATGTCCTGAACACTGCAAACAAACCAGAGATATATTGAGTTTAGGCTCAGACCCTCTTTTGTGCATTAATCAATCCTCAAATTAAATACGGTGTTTAAGCCCGGATCAAATATCCATTGAAGGGTCATAGATATTTTTTGTGATTATACATTTTTTTCAAAGTTAAATGTTTGTCTTTTGTCAGAATTGAATGTGGTGTTGCATTGGAGCCTCCCTCTGTATCTGCATGATCAACCTCCTTTTCAGTTCGTGCCAATTTGCAAAAAAAAAAACCTTTATGCATTGTAACAGCTGTAACACTGTCCCTGCACTTTCACCACATTCCCAATTTTTACCATTCTGTTTTACAATCAGGCTGCAACGGCATCCTGACAACGCATGATTGAACCAGAGGTGCCCGTCCCTCAGCATCCTCTAAGGTTTCCCTTTGTTTGCCACGTCTCTTTGTGTCAATAATGAGACGGTCATTAGAGGGAGCCTCTGGGAATCCTGAGGCTAGTGTTGTAGTCTGCATTGGTCTCTCAGATGTGACCAGTCCCACTGTAATTATGTGCTAACTGCCCATTATGCCTGCGAGCGGTTGTCATAGGACTGAATATGGTGATTCCCATCCGCCTGGATAATGTCCACAGAGTTTGATAGCATCTAATCAAACTTCAGCTTGACACTCAGATATAATCACATGCATTGTTGTCACCTTCCCCTTTGGCTCTCCTGATTTCTCTATTTCCATTGCATTCAAAATGAAGTGCTCCCAAACTCACAGACACTGATATTCCACGATTTATCTTTTGTAACTCTCTCTGTTTTCTAGAGAAAGCTGCTCAGATGAAAGGTCAGCGGTGGAAGGTGGAAGAAAGATCATCCATAGTCAAGTGAGATTTTCTTGCTGGCCCTCCCCTCAGCCTCCTCCATCACATGAGGTGTTCCACACCTCCAGCTCATTACTAATTGCTCTCTACCTATAGTCGCTCCTGGTTCACGTCGGCCGCATATGAAGCGATGCGACACTGTTTTCATTAGCAAAGGCGCATCTGTTTGACAGAGCTGGCGATATATAGCAGCACGCAGCTTTTTGATGGCTTCGGCCCAATCCCCACAGGACCTCATTAAATCAGCCTATAAGGCAGGACCACCCCCTCCCCCTACTACAACCACCGCGATGGCATACCCGTTACATTGCTGAGAAAGGGATGACAGAGGCAGAGAGATGTATAGTCGACGGAGGGAAAGGGTGGGAGGGATGAAACAGATAGATATGTAACAATGTATGGGGGAAGGGTGGAGGGAAAAGGGGGGGAGGGTGGAAAAAGGGAAGGTGTGGCTGATGAAGGTATAAGCATGGAGACAAAGGAATGAAATGGCAAACACACCAGGAAATCAGGGTTGGAGCGAAGGTCCGATTAAAGAATTCATTTGGAAATCAAAGGGGTGAGTGAGACTTGTCTCTATAGTGATACGACGAGCTCCCGTGTGTCCAGGTTATCTGTGGATACATGAGGAGCCGACATCTGTGTTGGGCAGCTGGCCCTGGGAAAATGGAATTACTGCACAAACCACGTTTCACACATCGCTAGACTCACCTGCCACACTCTCACATTTAAATATGTGTAGACGATACGTGCAAATACTCTCACTGTGCACCCCCCCCCTCGGCTAACATTAGTGAGAGCACAACAAATGTTGCAGGCACGCGCGCAAAATATTGCACTGTCGTCTGGGGCCATAAATCTCTGCTGGTCCAGTCCCGTGGTATCTGCACCGGAGTGACGGCGGGGTTACAGTCCCACTCAGGATTTGCCAATAAGAGGACTAAGGAGGATGGATGTTCTCTCTCTAATTAAACCCTGGGGGTCTGTAGGGACTGAGCACAGCCCGCAACAGTGTCTGTGCCCCGCTCTCCTCACACCACCCTGCAGTGTAGACAGGAAGGGCATTCCTGAACACACACACATACACACACAAAGCTCATTTAACAGCCAGTGTGTCAGCTCATATGGTTAAGGAAATAAAAGAGTTTAAAATGTAGTAATTACCTTAAGATAAGATCTGTTATTAATTCCACTGCGGGGAAATTGGCCAGTTAATTGGATAATTTCTATAAAGGTGTGAAAGTGTGAATTTAAATTTCATGCTAATTTATGTGCTAAGGCATATTTACTAAAAGTATATTAGCTGTATATTTAAGTTATCACACGCTACTGCCACAAACTATACTGAATACTTTCTCTAACATCATTTCTGAGATATTCACTACAACCAATTTTATAGTGTATTGCTTGAACTCCAGTGCTTCTTGGATATGTGCCACATGGTATTTACTGGTTGGATGTCATGCTATGCTCATTACTGTAGACAGAAGCTGAAACATATGCAGACATGGCCTGAGGTGATGATGAACACACATTTTGTGTAAGGTAAGATCATTAAATAGCTGAAAACTCCTCATTTGTGCATCTGCACTGAAGAAAACACCGCGCGTCAAGGATCTGACCAGAACCCAACAAGAGGCGGATCAGGAAAGCGGGGAAGTGTGACAGAGCTGTCAGTGTCTCACTCTCTCTTCCTCATTACAAATTCTCTCTCTCTCTCTCTCTCTCTCTCGCTCTCTCTCTCTCTCTCTCTCTCTCTCTCTCTCTCTCTCTCTCTCTCTCTCTCTCACTGTCTCTTCCTCAGCTTCTCCCTGTTTCTCCCTCTTAGTCACACACACACACACTTGTCTGATGGACAACACAATTTCAGTAGAGGCAGATATTTTGAACTGGGTTTTCATCTTGTTTTGTCTTGTTTCTACGCACCAAAGCACACAGGGCACCAACAAAACCCTTGGACCTGTATGACAACCTGGTGTGATCTGGGTCCAGCAAACAGAGACAGGCAAACAGAATTAATATCAACAAATTCATCGATGCCTGGACGCGAATATACAGAAAAATTTTGTTGGAAATATTTCTGATTTGTGTTGAAAGAGTAACCGTTGTATATTTAGAATCTAAACTCCAGTCTGTTCTGTAACATGAAGGATGTGAGGCTTCTCCTCTCTCCTCACATCTGCTTTCCTTTCAGGACCATCTCACTGCCTCTGTTCTTTCAGAACCACGTCTATTCTGTGTTTTCCTCGGACTTCTTAAAATCCTGTGAAAATGGGAGCTAACTGTTTCCTATTACTGACTGCTGTTACATGTGGAAAGCCACCGGGGGGGCCCCTGCGGCTCCTCAGCTCGTTGTTTTTCTTCCTGTGTCATTATTCGTGGCATACTTTGTCAAGCTATATAAATATTTCTTCAGTCACATGCAGCACTGGAATGCCGTTGAGAGCAAACACGCTCGCCTAATTCTGACAGCCTGCCTATAGTCGCAGTCTTGTCAGAAGATCTGGGCAGGAGTATTTCTGACACATTTCCACTGCTTGATCCCCAATGCAGCCAAATCCCCAGAGCTCACTGATCTCGGGCCTCTCAGAGGAGGGTAAACCCCCCTATAGTGGAGATTGAAGGCGTAAAACACAAATTCCCCCCCGAAATCCTTGTCCATTGTAATCCTCCTATTATAAGAAGAACCAGGATTCCCAGTGACGACAGGATCCTGCTGCAGGAGCAGAAGACTGTACAGTGAGGAATATATAAATCTAAATTAATTTAACTTGACAGCAAACGTCAAAAATAATCTATTTAATTCACACATGAGGCAAATTCAAAGTCTGCGCTCAACACAAAATGATGTGGTAAAAACCTTCCTGTTTATCGGATGATAGATAGATAGATAGATAGATAGATAGATAGATAGATAGATAGATGGACAGGTGAACGGACAGATAAATAGATAGATATGATGATTGTATAATCAATGGATGATAGATAGCTATATAAATAGATAGATATAACGATTGTATAATCAAGGGATGATAGATAGATTGATAGATAGATGGATAGATAGAGCTCCTAATTAACCAGTGCATAATGTGGGGAGCCAAAACCCTCAAACAAAACCCTCTCTGTGTTAATCAGCCATTGAGGCGAGCCGCTCTTGGAACACGCCACCCCGACCAGAATAATGGGCCACTTTACAGGCCTCCAAGTTAGTTCACAGAACCTCGAGCTGGGAAACCGCTTGCACAGGGTTCATGGGGAGGAGGGGCAATTTAATTGTTTCCTCCGTTTTTGTTTTTGTAACCCCCCCCCCACTCCCTCCACACACACACACACACACACACACACACGCCCCCCTCCTCTTTTAGGTCTGAAAAGGGGGCTAACAAACAGGCAATGAAGGGGATTGTTGTGTGTTCTGCTGGACGAGTGGGTGAGGTAAACACAACTAGACGGCAGGGTCCATCAGCTGGGCTCCTCGTTGGGACAGGATAGGCCGAGCAGTGGGGAGCAGCTCACAAGCAGGAGGGGGATTGGTCGGGCATGTGATATGGGGGGGGGGGGGGGGGGGGGGGTGAGGGGCCACTGGCAGTTTTGGGGTAGAGAAGGGGAGGGGGGGGGTGAGAGGTCCTGAGGGAATCAGGAGGGGGGAGAGAAAGAGAGAGTGAAAGCGAGAGAGACCCAATAAAAAAGGAGGGGGGGGGGGTATTCCGGAAGAAGTGGGAGGTGGACGTGGGTGCTGATGTTACTCCTCCGAGTGTGGGCATTGTGTTTTCTTCTTTTTTCACCCAAGTTCTCATGCATGTCCCGTGTTTGGCTCCAGAAAACGTCCCCGAAAAGTGATGGAGCTCTCTGAGATTAAGCGGACAAGTGGCAGCTCCGCTCAGTGCTCCCACAGCTCGGGGCTATTTGCATACTCAAGAGGAACATTAATGCCGACCGATGCCCCCGGAGCCGAACAAAGAGGCACACAAACCTGCCTCAGGGGCCCATTACGCACTTAATTGAGGATTTGTGGAATAGTAGAAAAAAAAAAGGGGCTAAGGAAGAGGAAGGTGGGGGAGACGGGGGACGGGTAGGGAGTGAAGTTGGTGATGATAGTTTTATTTGAATTTTAACTTCAGGGTTTTCATGCGTGTATGGTTCCCAGTCACCTTCGCATTCAGCGGATGCAGCAGGAGGATCATATGTGAAAGTAATATCCAGCTACATCTTTGTCACCATATGGAACCTCGAGGTATTATCCAATCCTCCTTTTTCCTATTCATCCTCTTTATTCCCCTTTCACTGATCCCCCCCTACCCCCCCCCCACCCCCATTATCCTCATTATGAAACTGTCATAAAAGCTTTGCTCTTGAAAAGGAAAAGGATGCGAGGAGACAAACATCCATAGCAACTCAATCTTTCAATCAATTTCTCCACATGTCAAGGAACAAAAACAGTCCTCCTTAATGTATTCTTAAGCATATTCTGGTTATATGATCCAGTCAAAGATCCAGGATATTTTGCAAGAATTTAAATGGAAGTAAAAAGGTTAGAGATTTATTGATTTATATTGAAATGTCAGACTGAGGATCGGGACCAATCCCAGTGGGCCCCCACATGGGTGGGTGGGGTTGACTGTCAGGTGGGCTGTCATACTGGTGGGCCGGTGGACCATCCTGTCATTCAGGCGCTGGACTCGCTTGCCAGTCACGTGGATTTTCTTTCCCAGTTCAACCCTGGATATAATTTTTTGTGTGTCTTGAGCCATAATGTTTACAGAGCGATGGCACAAGCCAAAGTGCCCTGCCCCCCCCCCACACACACACATACACACACCTTATAACACGGTGCGAATCCGTCAGACTGAATCTGCAGATGAAGTCGTCTATTTGTTTTGAACGACTCACTCAATGTGCTTTAATTATGATTCTTTTGTTGCCGCACAGCGGGCTGATTGTTCTCTCTGGCATCGTCTTTGGTGCCAAGAGAAAGGGAAAAAAAACAACAACACAAAAATGAGAACCCCCCCCCCCCCCCCCCCCCCGGTCTGACCCCTGCTTCCCGTTCACTCTAGGAGCAATTCCGTGACTCCCCCTGCTGACCTGAATTCCGACGTAGCAGGTGCCAATGGGATGTGGGTGTTTTGGGGTTTTCGGAGGACAGTGGCAGTGGTGGAGCGGTGGGTGGGATGAGACCATCACTGTACCGGTAAACACTGACTCAGTCCCCTCTGGGGCCCCCCAGCCAGTATGTGAATGTTAATGTTCAACGTTAAAGCTGAAAAGCGACTGTATAAAAAATGATCAGAGGAGTTTTTCACTGTTTTTCAGGATGTGTTTGTCCTCACACTCGTCTCTGAAAATCTCTTTAACATGTGGACCTGACAATTGTACGTTTATTCTTTAATTGAATAGTTGCTGTCATTCTACTACAATATCTTTAGCAAAGTCAACTCAACTTAATGTACGACTGTGTTCTCTGTGTTTTCATCCCACGACAGATGTCATGACATGACATCACGTGGAATAATCCTCGGAACATGGATGGATTGGAAATAAGATGTTATTAAAAAGCAAACCAGATTAATAGCTGAAAAGAGTCCATTCAATGATAAACACACGTGCTTCCACTTTGGGAGGTTCTGCTCCTTCCCTTCCAGATTGTCTGGGCAGTTTAATGACTGCTGCTGTCTCATAGCAAAATCTGAAGAAATGCCTCGACCACGGCCAGCAGAGATCTATCGCTCTGCCGCCCAGCAGCAGACCCGCTGCTGAATGCCTGTGTTTCTGTTCCTGTGCAGTCATACAGAAGTGAAGGGAGCCAGGCTCTTTGTTTGGTCAACCCATGGGAAAGGCCTCACTCTGTTCAGCTCTCTGAGAACTGGTACACTGATTCTATAGGCAGGACTACAGGAGCAAAAAAAACAAACAAAAACGTGCATGAATCCCTCATAGTGGGAAGATTCACACCGGGATCACAGTGATGAAGAGGAGAAGGAAAACGATCCAAGGTCCAGCAGAGCAAAGAGAGCGGGTAATGGCGTTCAGGGAAAATCAGGTGCAGAATGGAAGGAGGAGATATTAAAGTAATTGGGGAGGACTGAGGAAGGGAAGAAAAAGAGGAGTATTGAGAGAGTGAGAAAAGAAGAGACAGAGACGGACGAGCATGAGGGTGGTAAAGAGTGAAAAGAGGAACTGGATGGCACTTTGGCAGCTTCAGCGTGTTCCCAGGAGGATTACTCAAGCACTGGATGCCACAGACTGCCAGCAAGGCATTGAGGAGTTCCATGAATGGACGCACAAGGACACCCACACACACTCGGGGACGCACTAACATATTGCTAGATGCCTCCCCTGTCACCTGTTTCCTGTCTTCCATCTTTTACCCAGCTCCTGCCCTTTTTTTAAAACCCTTTTCCTTTGAATTCCACCACTTTTGCCAGCGTCTTCTCCGCCTCCTTTTTTTTTTTCTCACCCTCTATCTACATCACTCTCTCGGCGGTGACACGAGAGGTTTGACTTGGCCAGCGCTTGGACAGGTGACATGTGCTGCATCCCCGGGCTGCGTGTGCGGCCCCTTCTTCACTCCCTCGTGCACTGGCAGAGCTCACGGAGACACATCAAGGAGCGGAGACGCTGCCCCAGCCTCTACCCTCTTCACTCACACACTCCCTCACTCCCTCACTCCATCCTTTGGCCATTTATCTCCTTCGAACAACAGAGAGAGGTCTATCTTTTACTGTCTGTCCTCCTCGTCTTCTTCACTTTCCGTCACTCCCACATCTTGGTGTTACTCCCCCGCTCTCTCCAACACTTCTGGCAGTGTCAAATCTCAGTTTATCTGGCAGAAGACGAAGTGTTTCCACATTGTTCAAGGGTTTCATTGTTTTTCCGGGGTGCTAAACAGCACTGAATAACATTATGGAGCAGTGCACGAAACCAGAACACAAAGAGGGAAATAGACGGGGCCCTATAGGCAGCCTCTCAGGTCTTATATTAAAAATATAACAATGTCTTGCTATAAAAAATAAAAACCATAAAGCCACATTCTCTCCATTACATGTGAAAATCCTATAGTATTCAATTAATCTTCCAGCTTACTCTGCAGCAGTGTAAATGCAATTTTCTTTTAATCATCATTCCTGCTCGCTGGTGATGGCTCATTTGCCATCTGGTCTCCCATTACCACTCATCACATGAGGATCCCACACAAATCCATCCAGAGCGTTCGTCTTCTAATAATAATAATAATAATTCTCAAGCACAACACACCACTCAAACCAGTCCATAGAAAACCAGCTGAGATCGATTTGTAGAAATCTAATTTTCACAGTCAATGGAGAAGCTGTCAGTTGATCAGCATATTGATTTTTTTGGGGCCAGTGTGCTGTTACTTCCTTTTCCTCTCTTTATTATTTACCCCTGACTTATAATTTACACAACTACCCTCCCCCTATTTGTGGGTGCGTGTGTGTATGTGCCTCGCAGAACAAAGACGCGCTCACACAACACACGTCCATGTAAACATCTACACTGCCCTGAGTACCCTGAGCAACTACCATAATTAAAGGAGCATCTGCACAGATGGTTAACATAACACGTTCTGAGAAATATGATTGTGACTAATTTCACTTCCACTTGGAGAAAGGCGATGCTGCAGGTTCTAGTCTGGGCATGTGACAGCCTGTAAGTGTGTGTGTGCGTGTGTGCGTGTGTGTTTGTTCATGAAAGGTTGGTCCTTTCTTATTTCAAATGTAACTACCTGACAGTTACAGTCACATCTCAACGTGGTTTGGCACCACAATCAATGCTTTACTGTCGCAAACATATTAAAATAGTGATATCACAAAATCCATTTAAACTTAATCAGTGAGTTTCCTTAATAAGATGTTTTTATATAAAAGCTCACATCGTCTATAAAGAAAAAGTATCATTCCATATATCTTGACTTAAATTCCTCCAATTGATTCAACAGCCTGAATTAATCAGGAAGCTGTTTGAACTGTGAACGTCACAAAATGTTAAGAGGAACATTAGAAAGAAGAAGGCACATGGCAAAACATCCAGGGAAAGGAATTTGTTTTCTATCATTTCCTGACAAGCGCAGGTAAAAAGGATTAATGTAGCACGCCCAGATAAAAGTCGCTGCATGAATTCCCCTTCACTAATGATGCTCTCCTCTGTGAACAAATGCAAATTATGTGCATAATGTGGCCAAACACTCCCATTGATGTCAAATCTCATGTGTGTAAATTGGCTGTGACGGCAGCGTGTACAATCCTTATTTAAGATTTTTTTTAAAAAGACATGCGTTTTTCTCTCCAATGACTCATCCTGCCTTTCAGCGTATGTGCGCTCTCATTCATGTAAAGGCAGCAAATGCCACTGTACAGTAGCAGAGCAGCCTGTGGGAAAAGGACAAAACGCATTAGATGCATGGACACTTTCCTTTACAGACTCTCCCGGCAATTACGCTGAAGGCCAAGGCCTCTTCACATCACATCCCTTCAACACAGTACACATGGTACAGCCAGTTCCCTCCACCGTGGACCACCTACATGGGAGGCAACATGTCCAGTGACAAAAAAAAACCCCTCACATCTTCTCCTTATCTGTTGCCTGCAGGAACCTCAACCTGCAACCAATCATCGATACGCAGTTGACGACGGCGTCTGCAACACACACCCTGTTCACGTTTTTTTCATGTGACAAGCCAAGAGTAATGCTGAGGGCGATCAAGTGATGGTGCCAAGACAGTCGGTTTCCATGGCGACGCTGATGGTGCTATCGGAAAACTGTGTGCATGTGTGTGTGCATGCGTTTTATGAAGGAGGGAAGGGGCTGCAATGATTGGCTCAAGAGGTGGGTGGTGGTGGTACCAATCATTTCTGTTTTCCCATGTTTTGTCCATTATCTGGGGAAAATCTAAAACACATGGACACAGGTGGAATTCTGTGGAAGACCCCCACTAAATAAAGCCTCAAAGGAGGGAAGATCATTAAAAGATAAAGCATCATGTCTGTCAGAGACGAACAGGTTGACAAAATAATGCCAATCTAGTTTTAATGATCTGTACAAGAGCAGCAAAGCAAACTCCTGCAAAACAACTTGTTGGCCAGATTGGTCCATAAAAGTTGCAATAATTCGAACAGAAAAGCTGCTGCAGGATAATTCAGTCCAAAGCTTTCTTCTTCTCTGGGAAACACAAGTGTTGTGCGCTTGGCTGAGGAAGCACAAGGTTTGGCTGAAGCGCAATTTTTCAACTATTAAAAACGCACAAGAAAGAGAATTAAGAAAGTGTTGCCCCGAGACATAACTGCACATTTGCCTGTTGGTCGGGGTGTAAAGGACAGAGGGGGGGGGGGAAGGTTATGCATAATATACATATAAATTGAATCTGAAGAAACCTGAAGAAAGGTGTGAGTAACTGCAGCTCTTTTGTTCAGCCCTGTAATGTAATGTTGACGCTCTGCGCTCCCGGACTTTTCCACCGCAGCCTTTATTCCATGATCTACATGATAAAGTGTAGGATAGGAAAACGAATCTGAAATTCACTGATGTGCAAAAGCCCTCAGTGGACGATTTGAGGAAGATCTGCTGCTCAACTTGAAATCTCAAATGGTTTTTTTTACGCGCAAACAACCTCTCGAGGACATCAGTGGTTTTGAATTGACCTGTAACCGATCGATAAAAACAAAATTAGGCTCTGATGAAGACGCACCACGCGTCATCCTCTCCACCGCTCGGCGTCTCTCATCTCCCGCTTGCAGACTGAAATAATAATAATAATAAAAAAATAATAAAATAAAAAAATAAAACAGCCTCTTACCTTTGTTGCAAACTGCGGTGATAAAAAGTTTTTGTCTTGTCGCATCCGCTTCGGAGACGTGGGGCCACGGGGCGCGCGGTGGTCCAGGACAGGAGCGGATTCACACACCGACACGGAGGGATTTTCTCTGTAAAATCCTAGGAGCACCGCAGCTCAACGATCCCACTGAATGAGCTGAGCCTCACCTCGCACCACGGCGTTTTACTCCCCCCCCCCCACCCACCCCCCCCCCCCCCCCCCCCCCCCCCCCCCCCCCCCCCCCCCCCCCCCACCCCACCCCCTCTTCATGGGAATGCCAGCTCCCGTTGGTTGAGGATGCAGCCTATACGGTACCCATCCTCTCTCGCCCTCTCTCTCTCTCTCTCTCTCACGCTCACCGATTCACACACAAAGTGGATGCCAAAAAAAACAGTTTGGGAGGAAGAGAAGTGGCAAAACCCCAGAACCTCTCCCGAAAGTACAAAAGCTCCTTTACCCTTAGATCGTGTGTTAACATGCAGAGGACGAGCTGCTCTCATCATCCTCATGGGAGAACTGGTTTTTAATACCTATGTTTAATGACTCTGTTGAAACACTAGAGTATCTATAATTGTCCACATCATATTGTGTCAGACAATTTACACTGAAGAACTAATGCGTTTCATTTTAGCCTTTGTTAATCCATGTTAAACGGAATAAACGTTAACCGGGATATATGGTAAATGTGAGTAGGAGAGGGGCTCAAGGAAAGTTTGGACACTTCAGGACTGTGAAGGTGCAGATTTGACCCAAAGTGACAGAATGTGGAAAATATGATGCGTCTCTAGTTCGTGGAGGGAAGGATGAGGTGGAACAAAAAGAGGATAGCTGTGCAACATGGGAAAAAAATGGATATTCATCTGTGATTTATCGTGGCTGTATTTAACGACTGTTTTCTGCTTTGGGATTGTTGTCTCAATTCACAAATTAATGAAATTGTCTATAAATGTTGGGTGATTTAGAAAAATGTTACATTGCAATTACCCCATCGTAACGTGTTCCTGTTTTCATGTCTTTACCAACCCTAAAAATAGTTTCTCTTTCTCTCCATCCATCTATCACTGGAGGAGGTGGACCTGGAAGATGTTGTATCCTGAACAATGACTGAAAGGAAATCAATTAATCAATGTAATGTGGTTAAATCTTTGTTGAGCGACATATTGGACATTTATGATGTTAATGAGTTGGTGAGAGACCTTTTAAAACCATGTGATAATAATAAAGTTCAGAGTTGCTGCACATCGTTATCACAAACACAATTTAAATACAAAACAAGGGAATATGGAATGATAACACAACTGGGAAGTGATTTCCTATTTCTACTCAATGTGCTATTTGTTGGGGAAGAAATATTTGAACAGGTTGATGGTTCTTGTTTGTTAGGCAGCCATGGACGCTGGGTAATTTGTTCAAATGGCTAAAATGTAGGTTTACCCGTCAAGTACTCAAGTGGCCGTTCAAAGTTGAGCGTTGTCTGGATGGACCAAAGGCATAATGAAGATGCTAGTATGCTACATCGAAAGTGCTTGAACTGGCACTTCTGAAACCATTTCCCTCTATACTCTTCCATTTTGAATAAACAGGTGTTCAAATCTTGCAGAAAGTTTGAGCATGACTTTAGATGGTTAGATGCCACGTTGTACAATCCAGTTTGCTTTCCAGAATTTACTGGCTTGTAGAATCATGTTTTCCATTCATTCATATGACACGATAGACCCGTTTTGCATCCTGCTTCTTACAAAAAGAACACATTGAGTGTCCGTCAACCTTTACAAATCCAATAATACAGCACGGCTCGTTAAAAAAAAAAGAAAAAAAGCTGTCCTGAGACCTTCCCAAGATGGTGATACAGCAGCACTCGCGGTCATCCAATCTAACTAAAGTGCAAGCGCTGCTCATCAGACTACTCATGAGAGGAGGTAGAACTGAATTGTTTGAGCAATTACGTTTGGGTCAGAGCTCTGTATGTGTTCAGAGCATATTAGGCAGCAAATGAGAGCGAAGGGAGCAATAAGAGAAAATTCCCCAAACTGCTCCAAGAAAAAGAGCCGGGAGCCGAACACTTACGATCCGCGAGCGTGTGCGAATGGTGCAGCGACTACTCAGGTATGTTGATTTTCCACCTCTGCACCAGACGTGAAGTGTACATTTTGGATCACTGGATCAGACCCAACTGTTTAAACACTTTGATCCGACTGCAGGCCATTATGCGACAGTGTTTGTGTTTGGTTAACAGTTAAAAGAAGAATGATATATACGCAGATGCTGTAGCACATATGATAGCAATATGACAGAAGTCAGTGCAATTGCGTAACACCTCTGATCCATCAAATGAGAGAAAACCTTTGAACCTCTCCTTGTTACTGTAACAAGTTGCTACAAGTTTGCAGTCGTGTAATATTTCTGTCTTGCCCGGTGGCCCCTGTCTACGTGTTGCCACAAATTAACCCCTGCCTGAAATTTCAGGTATTTGCCAGCCGTAAGACACAGACAATAATATGACCCAGAGTTTCTCCGACACGTGGATGTGCTCAGTGAAGGAGAGTCAGTGTAAAAATACCAGGATTCTCTTCTTTATGCTAAGCAGAGGGGTGGTCAGTTGGGCGCTCAATCATCCTACTCAATGTCAACTGATTAGAAAAAGAAATGAATGCAATATATAGCAGATATAGATATTAGTCTGTGTGATTTGACTCCATGGTGCTAATATCTGTGACTCCCACCTTTCGCTGGCTGTGTCGTCCCAGTGACACCAAAAAGATTACAGATAAAATCTGGTGGTGGTGGCTTCTGAGGAGCAATCAGCAAAACCAGAAAGGTGTTACGAGAATAATCAAGGTTAATCAAAGTGGCAAGTCTTCACAAACACCCCTTGGGAGAGGAGGTAAATGCAAGTATTGAACTGTGTGCTAAACCTTGTATATGTGAAAGATTGGTTTCGATGATGGTAAATTCTACGTTTACAAGACCAGCGAAACTGAAAGAATGTTACTGACTGGCCCAACAAAGGAACTACACCTGCGAACACATGCTCATACTCTGTATTTCCTGCTGTCTCGTTCATTCATCCTCTCTCTATCGTACTATCTTTATATTCACATTCTCCGGTTCCCTATTGCTCTCTTACACACACGTTCTCTTTCTCAGTTCAGTAGCTGCCATCGGATTTCACGCAGGCTTTCTGCAGCTGCTGTCAGAGTCAAACAATCACATCTATAAATCATACTGCCACCTTTTGGCTGTGCAATCCAGTCGCCTGCCTGCATATGGATGAAAACACAGCTGGGGCTTTGCATCAATACAGCAAAATTGCTTTGTGTGTCGAAACACGCCTGTGTAGCGGTGTATAAATGACTTTCTTCCATTTTATACGGTCATATATGGTTGGTAATGACTGCATAATACACCGCTCTGTTAAGGCTCAGGCTGTATATATTACTTGGCTGGAAGAAGAGTGGTTGTGGGTGTAGCATGAGGAGTTGCTCAAGGCGGCACAATTCATAAAAAATTAGGATGCAGGGGATAAAATTATAGGGTTGTTAACACATTTCCGCTAAAAGAACAAGGCTAATGACACTTTATAATACCAACAAGCTAACAACAAGGCCCTGTCCCAAGTAGTACCCCCCCCCCCTTCCATAAACAAATTGGTAGTCGGACATTCCTGATGCCTTACGAACGAAGCAAATCAACATGGCGACCTTTGCAGTTAAAAAGCTCATAAATGCTCGTATGAAATCTTCCAAAAATAACCACGAAAAACATGTTTAAATCCAGCGGAACATGTGATTGAATCGCTGTGACAATATCTATAAAATAAATATTTTCCCATCAGTACATATCAGCAACTACAAAGTGAAAGTGTGTATAAAGACAAAAATCGACTGTCCCATCTTCAGTTGAATCAGGACTTCACATTAGCAGTCCCACATCGGTACATCACACCAAAATACCCACAGTGGAGCTGTGTGCAGATTCTTGGTGCCAAGATATTTTAGTTCAAAGGGCTTTTCTCCTCAGTCTGAGGACAAAGCACAGAGTCCGTCAGCCTGACTGGGAAGCTGGACAGAAACCTAAACATTTGGTTTAAGTCCGGTGTTAAGTATCTTACCCCTCCGCCTCTCCAGCAATAGCTGCAGAGTTCTCATGGAAGCATTTTCTCATCATTACCCAGGTACTTTGCTCAGGATTACAATTCCCAGGCCAGTCGGCTTTGGGTTAAGAGCTGCCCATGTTTCTATTGATGATGCCCTGTGAGCGCACCAGGGCCTGTGAACAGGACAGTCTCCCAGCCCAAGTGGACAGGACTCTCCTCTGGGAAACATGGGACCATACTGAGCTGTTGTTCAGCCTCAGTAAATTGGGGGGGAAGGAAAGACAGAAAGTCTTTGAGAGGTGTTGTTCCTGTGGAGTGTGGAAAAAAGCAACGAGGCGGATGCATTGAAATCGTGATCTGACACGATTTACACCAATTTTTATTGGTGGCTGGATATTTTTTGGGATAAATAACAGGAAGACCAACAAAAGAACGACTTTTTGAAACAGCCCTTACGATGTGCTGTTGAAGGTCATTTTGGAATTAGACTTAGAATACTTCTAATTATTATAACAAATAAAAACTTAAATATGCCTCAGAAGAAATACAAAATTAATTGAAGATGGTAAGATGAAATAAAACTTTTAGAAAGCCGACCCTAAAATGTGGTTTTAACGACGTTGCCTTGCTCTCCAGATTTATGGCCTTGACCGAAGCGGTTGTAATCTGGGCCATGTCGAGGCATGTTTGAGTACATAGGGTTTCAGAAAAACCACGCCATATTCCAGTCAGGCTTTAATGATTAAACATTGTGAATGAATTGGAATATTTATAATAAATAATAAGGCCAAGTTATATTTTATGTGATTCCTTTTGAGGCACGTCTGCTCTACAGTCATAGACCAGGCGTTTACTTCTGAATTTGAAGTTTATATTTGAAGTGAGACGTTGGGTTACATAACCTGGGTTTAATCTCGGGATTAACTGATATTGACAGACTGTCCTTTGTGAGACGTTCTCTGAAAGCTTTGTTTTGAATTTGAGCAACATTTGGAAAGTGCTATATACATAAAGTTTACAAATATGCCCAAATCGACCCATCAGAGGAAATAAACGCATACGTGCTTCCATGTCAAGGGGGATGCACCATTTGCCTGCAAGCATATGAAAGGAGCTCGTATATCAGTCACAGATTAAAATTTAAAGGTCTTCATTATCCGACTCGTAGCTTTACTGCAGATTTTCTTGTACTCTGGAGATCCCATCCTGATCCAGGATTCCTCTGACTGCAGCCTAAATCAAGACTTTAATGTCCAGGCTTTATCAGTCAGGACGCTTCAGTTCTGGATCTTACTGCCTGAGGCTTGAAGACTCAGATAATTTCATTAAATCACTGCCCCCCATTTGTTTCATTTCTAGAATCAGATTCGGGTTTGCAGGTTTGCACATGCAAGGAATTTGCTGTGGTGTATTTGTGCAAGTATAAAAGTACCAGTGGAGGGATTGTACAATATGTACAGTCATTCCGTTATTTGCCATTGGAAGTTAAAGTGTGACAGTCACAGGCAGGGACATCACAGCTCTCATATGTCTCAGATGTTTTACCGCATTGCAATTTATTTTATTTAGTTTTAAGAGAATCGCTTGATTTCACCACTCTCATTATTGCATTTTGAAGAAATTGGTATTTTATCATTGATTTACTACTCGATTTAAAGCCCCTTGTAAACTGAATTTATATCTAGAATCCAAAAAATGAAATGAAAAGAACAACCAAAGCTGAGCTTCTCTATTGAAGCTCCCACAGACGGAGAAATAATGTATTTTTTATTGCTCTTTTTTTGGAACTCAATATAGGGCTGCAGTGCCTCTATCTAGGTAAACTCACGTCTGAATAATGGAGGAGGGTCAGAATGGGAGTAATTGATTTAATTTGAGCACAGAAGCGAGAATTGATCTGTGAATAATGTGCTCCGTTTATGGCCGTTGTGCCGCTCTGACCTGGATTCATTTGCTCCACAACACAGACCCACTGTGTGCTTCATGGAGCAAAGAGTGAGGTGTTTCACAGCGTCTCAGCGTGACGTATTAACTCTGTTCCTCATCAGCAGGATGCACATGAAAAGCAATCACTCTGACAAGCTTTACCACACACACATTTCCTTTTTAATTCAAAACATCATCATTTTTCAGTCTCTCATTACAATATGTACATCTCACGGGTCATATAAATCGATAGAATAACTCATATATACATTGATTGCAACACAGACCATCGTCGGCCCGAGGCTTGAAATGGTTTTCTGGTCATTTTTTAAAGTCTGAAACCTCAGGCTGAGGGACCTGAATGCTGAAGTCTTCTCTTTCAAAGGTTGATTCCCCAGCACATCTAATGCTTTAGCACCCCCTTCAGTTAGATCACTGTGTTGTCCAGTGTTACTTCTGCATTAAGAAGGAAAATGCCCTTGTGCATAAAACCAAAACACACATGAATAGAAAGGATGAATAGACAGAAATCTGAAGGGAGAGGACAGTGAGATATAAAGGCATTTGAATATTTTTGAAGTACCGGGTGAGACAGCGAGTATGATGTTTATTTCATATTGCTCTCTATCCATACTTTGAAGTTGGCCGCATGTGTGTAGACTGTGTAAAGGTCGGGATTGCACTCCCCATGGTCATAACCAAAGCTGACCAGTCCCAGGAGCCTCCACAGCCCTTTGTTCTGGCCCTGCACCGGTGTAAAGCTCAGAGGGGGCTGCTGGTTGTCAGAGAGCGCAGGGAGAACAAGGATTCCCCCAGTGTCAGAGGGGCATATGTTAGAGGGTCCATAGTCTGGCTTCTGGCTGGCACACAGCATGTTCTCTGTGACGCTGACCGGCACGCCATTACGAGCGTACTGCTGCTCACAAGGGACGACATCAGCAAGGCGAACGAGCCCAACCCTCGCCTTCTCATCAGCGCCTAAACTGGAATCGGCCAGTGGGGACCAGCCTGTCACCAGCCCGTGTCCGGAGGTCACCTCTCCCTGGCTTTCTGAGAAGCAGAGGGGCTGGACCTTCTCCCCAATCCTCGCTTTGTCCAGTAACCTGACCACAGCAATGTCAGAGTCGAGAATATTGGGGTCGTAGTTGTGATGAACTGCAATGGAGGCCACCTGGAGGACAAAGAGACACCTTTATTGTGCAATTTTATAAGAAATGTGACAAAAAAACAATATTTTTTGAACTTTGTGTTATAAGTAAGATGTTGTGAAATACTGACTGTGTTGTTTTTATAGCGGCTTACCCTCAGGTGTTGGAGACCTTTACTTTCCCTGCGGTCATCACGATAATGCTTCCCCACCACCACTTTGATCTTGGCTGCATCCAGAGGATACACCTTCCCCAGCTCCGTCACACAGTGAGCCGCAACCACCACGCTCCTTTGGTTGACCAGAGCCCCGCTGCACACCAGCTGCCAGTCAGCAGCCTGGTCGCGGCTGCCAGTTCCTGCTCCGCCATCCTTCTTCAGGGTCCCTGCCAGGCTGTCTGCCTTGGTCACCTTGGTCTTTACGCCGTTGGTGGAGCGGCGGTAGATGGCTGCCAGCCAAGGCCAGTGAGCCTCTGCCGGCCTCTCTTGGTCAAAGGTTGGATGCTTCCCACACACTTCCGAAGAGGAGGTGACAGGATGAGAGAGAAACCATGATCATGGGGGGGGCAGCAGGGCAAAATTAGACTTGAACAGAGACTGTGTCAACATTCCTCGCTGTGGCACTAAGCTTGTATTTTAAACACTGTTTGCCAAAATGCAAAGCAGTGGCACAAATGAATCTACACATAAAACACCCAGTTTTTCCATACGATCTTGGTAAATGTGAGAGAACCTTTAATGCATTGAATCTATTTAAAAATGAACAAAAGAAAAGGTCTAAATAGGCCATAAATATAAATGTATATTTGATGCATTATTTGTACCGTCGACAAAATGTTTCGATGTGGGAGATAAGGTTTCAGATTTCAACTAGAATGATAGAAAGTGTGCAGAGCTCCTTCACCCACCACCTCTTCAGGTTGGGAATCTGAACAAACAGGCCGTTTTGTGATTGCTACAAACACTGATTAAGTCTGATTCCTTCCACTCGGCACAGAGCAGGAAACCACTCAGATAAAGAGTGAGATAAAGAGCATGAAGAGTCTCCTTCCTTGTGTGATTAGTCCTGGCAGCGAGTGAAAGAAGCCGAGGAAAACCATTGGTTTCATGGTATCAGACTAGTGTATAATGGCTGTAGAAACATTTGACAAACCAAACAAATTAGGAAGACCTGGTCTGAATGGATTTACAGTCTTTCCCACCATATTCTGAATATATTGTTCCAGTACGACCAAACTATTTGAAATCAGATGAAACCAGGTATTAGACTTAACTCAACAAGTGTGAACTGCTGTTATGTAAAAAAGAGACTTACCATTGAAATCAGTGATAGAAGTGAAAAGATTTTTTATCCCATATCAACCTTTGTGTTGCTTTAGATCCTCGTCCGGAGGTTTACCAGGTTGAAAGATGAAGAGGGCAGAGCCTTTCTACTCGGGGCCCGAAGCTCTGGAAACGACTTTCTCGTCTGACTCAGCTTCATCTTTTAAGTCCTTTCTAAAAACGTCCACTGGAAAGTCTTTAATAATTTGATATTTATTTTTATAAATTAATGAACGGCTCTTTTTTTTATTGATTTTGTGTTTTGCTTAATACCTGCCCCAACCATAACCTGCACTCCAGGGCCTTAGCTTAATCCCTTAATCCTGCACTTCATCTAAACAACCTGATTTATAGTTTGTTCTTTGTTGTGTTTCTTTTATGCTTCTGATCTTTAATATTCTTATTTTATTTCAGTAAAGCACATTAAATGGCCCGTGTACGATAATACCGCCTAATATTTGTGAAGTACGTATTTAGCAAAGTGCTATAAAAATAAAGTTGATTTTAATCAACATTATTTTGTCGGATGTTGCTGTTGGTGATATTTAACCGACAGGAGCCACGTGTGTTCGTTGTACATCTGATCACAGCCCGGAGGAAACCAAGCTGCTGTCAGACTCTTCTCTCTCTTCCTCACAGCTCTGCCGAACATGTCGGCTAATGGCATTTCTACTCAGCTGCTGAGGGAGCTTCCACAGAGTCGTAATGAGAGGCCTGCAGCTCTCTGGCTCCCAAGGATCCCTGTGAGATGGGTGAAGAAGCTGACAAGGTATTGCTCAACGTCAGCAATTAGAGGGAGTGAACTGTATTTTTAGAAAGTGCCGCTGTGCGTGTGCCCCTAGTGGACATTCATTTTGAATCCACATATCATTGTAGATGGGGGGTGAAATCACTGGAATAAAATACAGATGATTGACAAACTAGAGGAAACACCTGATAAATGGAAGGAGTCGTCGCTCGGCTGTGGGTTCTGATGAGTATGTGATCATATGCTGTGGTGATGACAACCCACTGAACACCTATGGGGGATTTGTGACCGGACTCTCCACCGACATCATCAATACACCACATGTAGAGAAATGGGTTCGAGGGAATCATGTCCTATCGTTCCGGATCAGATCCCAAAACGTGTAAAGTCGACGCCATGGCACTCTGGAGTTGTTCTGGCGACGTGTGATGGCCCAGGGCTTTATCAAATACACACTATGTTGGTCTGCCGTGTGTTTCTCCTGTGTGCCAGTGGGTACCCTGCTCTAGCAGTCCTCTGCTGCCCTCACCTGGTGAGCAGGAAACATGACGCCCGCTCCATTTCCCCGTCTTCAAGCAAGTGCGACGAGGACTGCCGGAGTGGTGGTAGAACGGAGAAGCGCACTCGTACTCCATTTGTGTGTAGAGGGGGTGGAAGCCCTGGGACAGCTGGGGAAGCACCGGGGGGGCTTTAGTGGGGGCCTGCACCCGAGGGCCCTGCACAGAGGCCCTGAAGAGCTTGAACACAGGTGTCTTCCTGAGGGGAGAGGGGGGGGTGTAGAGAAGACATTCACTTTTTAATGCTTTTGAACGTGAGTGTAGAAAACTGAACAATGACACAAGAGTCATCATTACGTCACTACGGCTCGTAAAGTGGTGGCTAAAAATACCTGGATGGTGTCTGAGGTGGCAGAACTCTCTGTTTGACCAGTTCTGACACTTTGGGCTCCCGGCATGCTACAAATAAACACACATGTATGAACATACACACTCATTACACACACAATAAATACACAAAAGTCCCTATTATATAATTGATTGACACAGCTTGAGAAGATCTGATGTATCTTATGTACATATTCTCTAGATATTTGATTGGCTATTTCATTGTTTTTTATACTTTCACGTGTTCTCTTGTCTTCCTGATGTTAACTATCTACGACTGAAAAATGAATTTCCCCAGCGTGGAATCGACTTATTTTATCTTTACCTTATCTTATCTTGTCTCTACCTTATCTTATCTCTATCTTATCTGGTCTCTACCTTACCTCACCACTCACATTTCGGCATATCAGCCTAACCTTGCATAAAGACAAGTGAAAAATTTAAAAACAGTTAGCTTGGCTCTGTTCTTAAAATAAAAATTAAAAAATCCCATACTATCACACCTTGAGCCCACTAAAATAAAAACTTTATATCTTGTCGGTTTCTTTCTCGTCTAACCCTCAGAACAGCTTTTCGCTGCTGTACAGAACAAGCTTCTTCTCTTTTGCTGAAGAGCTGCAGAGCCGACAGACCAAAATCCATTAAGAACTAATTAACATTTACAGCTCCAGACTTGATGGATCGCTGTACAGCAGAATCATTTACTCGCTGGCATTTAACATTGACATTTAGCATTTATTTAGCATTTAGCTTTTCAGAACGCTGGCTGTTATGAGCTACACGTTTCATTACAACATGAAACCAATGATCATTTATTAGATAATCATTTGGGAATGAAACGCTGAGTGTGAAGTATGTTAGTACTTATCAATCTTTAGAAAACACACCTTATTAGAAAGTGGTTCCTAATCATTAATGAAATAACAGTTAAACTGTTGTATGCGCTCTACAAAGCTACAGACACGTGCCCACCACAAGTTTCCCGATGGGGAATTTATGAATCAATGACTATGACGGTACCTCTGAGACAGACGGGTTGTTTGCCACTCCAGGTTCCGTCTGCCTGGCAGGTGCGTCGAGCACCACCACTGAGGGCGTATGAGTGGTTACAGGAGAACTCCACCGTCTCAGGCTCCAACCCTGGCACCACCTGGTGGTAGCCGTGGTGCAGTCGGGGGAGAGGAGGGCAGCTTTTCTCTGCAGGAGGAGAACGGACAGTAAGTGAGGTGAAGGTCAAAGAAAAACGTGGAACAGTGCATTTTAATGTGTGTTTTTTCTTACCGGAGAAGCTTTGGTTGACCTCTTTCTCCTTTTCTTTCTCCTCCTTCTCTTTATCCAACTCCTCTTTTGTTTTCTCAGCTGTTTTATCCTTTTCAATTGTTGGTTTTTCCTTTGGTTTCCCATTTTCCTCACCTCCAGCCCTGTACAGAGTGAACTGAGTAATGTTGACTCGAGAGGGAATGGTTCTCCTCCCGGGATCTGGAGAAGCTATGGTGTTATTCTTTGTCTTTGAGTCCTTCACATCAGTTGCAACTGTGTTGTTCTTTGTCATTTCCAGTTCAAATATCTCCACTGTGTTGTCCCCCTCAGATATGACCGTCCTCTGCTTGGTATCATTGGGGCCCACTTTGTCCTTATCCATTTTTCCATTCACCTGCTCCTCTTTTCTTTCCTTCTCTTCCTGTCCTTTGTCTTTTATCACAACCGTCTCTGTGGTATCCGTCTTTTCTGTTTCCAGGTTTGTGTCGGGGCTGCCATCTTTTTTCTCAGGTGGGTTTGCCCCCTCAGTTTCCTCCTTTTCAACTGTGTTCAGGCTGTTATCCTGCTCTTTACCATCCACCTTATCTTCGCTGCCCCCAGTAGGTTTCCGTGACCCAGTATTTCTTTCCTCCAGCTCTCCTTCATTCCTATCCTCGGCCACAGGTTTCTCTGGAATGGTCCCGGTATATTTATCTTCGGTGTCGACTGCTGTTGTATTCCCATGCTCAGTATTTATATCTTTCCCTCCAATGCTTTCTTTTTTTCCAGTTGTGTTGTCTTGGCCCTTCTCTTTAGATTTGTCTGTATCTTTGTTACTGTATATCTCTATGTCTTTATCCTTTTCTGTCTCAGTGAGCGTGTTATTCACTGTGGGTAGAGAACATAAAAAATAGCTGGATTGGTCATTTAGCTGCTGATTACAAATCTGTTTTGATCAAGTCTGGCTCATCACACTGAACGTCTCTAGGCACTGACTAAGTTTCTCCTAAAAGCTGCTGCCTTTTCAAAAATGGATGCAAAATAAACTATTTGCAGTGACTCAGCCATTTTTTCTGGAATAACAGATATTGCACTGACCTTTGGTGCAAAGAGGAGGCGTCCCACTCCAGGTGTTGTTAGGGAGACACGTTCTCTGGGACGTCCCACTGAGTTCATAGGGTTGGTAGCACAGGTACTGTAGCGCAATGAGGACATCGTTGGGTCCATAAACCAAGAAGTGGTCCCCGTGTGTTGGCTTGCGTGGTAGAGCACAGACTCTTTCCACTGGCACTGGAGACAGGAAAGAACATCAGACTTTTTCCACAATCAGCAGCATCTCTTGGGGAATATAAATGACGTCCTACGAGCAGATGACACACACACACGACTTTTCCAGATCCCCACATTTATTCGAATAAACAATTCACATCATTGTCTTACCACACTCCGGGGCAGGCACACTCCAGCTGCCGTCACTTAGGCAGATGGCGGTACGAACCCCCCGCAGCTCGAACCCAGCGTCGCAATGGAAAGTGATGCGCGCCCCCGAGTGGTGAAACACACCCTTTGTGGATCCATGGGTGGGCACCGGAGGCCTGCGGCATCCCACCACTGTGTGGAAAAACAGGCACAGGCACAGTTTACGTATGAAGACGTGTTGTCCTACTTCCCTTTTTCTTCAATTAAAAGAGGAGCATGCATAAGTCATTTAAGAGGCATTTCAAGTATTCCTTTAACATCAGTTTACTGCATCTCCCTGCTGTAAAGAAACAAACAAATAAACCTTCAGTGAGTTCATTCCCCTCTGGAGTTAGCAGGTGAGACAAGTACCCGACAAACCAAAGCTCTCAGACCCATTACTCTTCATTTAAACATTTCCACAGCGAACTTAGCTGCTCTTTAAAAAAGTTCAGGTGAAGTGTGAACAACTCACAGCAAAAGGCGTAAACACACACCTTGTAAATGAGGACGGAGTAGATGCAATAAAAGCTGTTCACTTTTCCAGTGTTGTAAAAGTGGACTTTTTACGAAGTGGGGAAGTAAAGATCGGTCGTGCGGTTCTGGAATCGCGCGTGTGGCTCTGTTATACGACGGCCTACAGCTAACAGAACTACGTCCTTAATGGGGAAATTGTGTAATTCCTTTAGCATGTTGTGATGTGCTGTTTCTGTGTGGATGGGTTTTATTTCTATGGCAAATTGCGAATTTGCGCACAAACGTTGCAGAACAGTTCTTTGCCACCCACAACTGAATTCACAAGGACTCAAACACATGTTTTAACACTACAGTCATCATCCAATTAAGACACTTTCTGTGAAATGTTCCCTTGGGGAGTTGTTTATTTTAAAATCAGGTCAGATCTGTGGTTTTATAGCTCCAAATCAAGGAACCCTCCCTATAATCTTGGCGTTTGTGCCGTACAACATTCCCAACCTTCAGTCCCTCGGGGGGATTGAGAAATCTGCTGCCCAACCAAAAAACAGAGAAGTAAACTGTAGCTGACCTTTGTATTGTTTTTGTTTTTTTTTTTATGCTGAAGAACCCTGAAAGTGCTGTGGGCATTCATGTGTTTTGCTGAATGATCCATTTTCCATGTCAGATTTTGCGCGCAGACATAATGAGATGAGTCTGGAGTTATTAAGGTGGAATGTGAACACACATACTGTAAGTGAATCATTATTCCTTTCATAAATACCCTGGAAGCTATGCTGAACGCTGCACTCCAAAACAGATTAAAACTGTGTCGAGGAGAGAAGGGAAAAGAGAATTTATTCCCTATCTCAAGTTTCTGTGATCACGTGTCAGATTCTCTCTTGCAGAATAAGTGTCAGCTCAGGATTACTGCAGTTGACAGGTTGATTATTGCAGACGTAAAATATGTCTGATGTCAGGTACATACTTAAAATTCTCCACCCGACTCTGGGGCAGAAAATGTAGACTACGTTTTCCCTGCAAAATGTGAGTCATTAGTGTTGTTCCAGCTCAGTTCCATTAAAATTAACAGCTGAGGATTCCTGGGAACACAGATGAATGCACACTGTGTGCAATGAAAACAGCCGACCCCTCCTTTTATTTAACAGGTGTCTGCTCCTATGCAAACTAGCTGGCAGATAAAAGCTGTTATATAAGTGGAATTGTTTCTCCATCAGTTTCATCGACTCGAATTTAGCCCTGAAAACGACACCATAAAGAAAAACGGGAGATGGGATCAGGGGTCTGTTTTTGCTGGATCTTGAGGGAGGTAAAAAAACAAAAAAACAAGTTCAGGTCCAGACGCTCGTAAATAAATTAGCTTGAAGGCCAAAATACCTGCAGCCACACCCTGAGGGAGCAGTACCCTACATGACTGACACAGTGACTGACACAGTGACTATCCTCCACCTCAGCTTTAAATCTCCAGATATTTGTTGGACTACTTTCCCCCTTTCATGAATTTCCTCTGCCAGTTCCTGTTCCCAGCAGCATGAGCTCATACATTCGTTGACCCAGTGCTGCTTAATTTCCTCAGAATAACATATTTGTTATTTCGTATTTCTTAAAACGCTGATTGGCCAAGACTATAGATCATGGACGAGGGGGGAAACCACAGAGCTCTTCTTTGTAACTGAGTCACCAACAGTAAAATGGGATTTCAGGATGGAGTAAATCTCAGTGATTCATGTTGTCACTGGTTGTGTCTGATTTCACATGAAAACTATTAAATCAATTCTGTTATTTGTGAGTACAAATGTGCCTCCGGTTGCCTCATGGGATGGAAAATTCAAGTCATTCCCACAGTTCTACCCTTGGAGTAGAACCTGCAGGTTATTTTTTCCCTCAAATATAAAATATCAGTGTTTCTTAAGGACTTTCAGACTTGAGGGATTTCAGTTATGTTCAACTCACCTTCCTCACACCTCTTGCCCGTGTAGCCAGCCAGACAAGCACAGTGATAGGTGGTAGAACTGTCCAGGATACAAGTCCCATCGTGCAGGCAGGGAGAGGAGCTGCAAGCTGTGGACACACACGTGCACTCATGTGTCATTAGGGTACAATAAAAAAAAAGAAATGTTATATTTATAAGCTGCAGCATGACAGAATCTGTATTTCAAAAAATGGCTGTAAACACCAAGCTACTCTAAAGGGATTTAAAGTTAAAGCTGGTGCTTTTTAACTGTCGTGTTGACTTTTCATTTGTGAAGATGTGTGGGCATTTCTACACAGAAAGCCTCTGTTTACTTTTACTAGATCTGGCTTTGGCACGGGTGGAGTACGGGCACAGTTTGAGCACAAGCGCACGTGTGTGTCTGCTTTTGAGTTTAAAACCTTGAGAGTGAGGTCATTTATGGAAAGTGAGGACATTCTGGTCAGAGCATACTTTGCCAGTCGTCCTCAAGCTGTAGTTGTCATTAGATACTCTGGACTCTGGAGCTACTGTTTTAGAATGAATGCATACATATTAATGATTCAAATATAATTATATCACGAAGGGCCCTAATGTAGAAGTAAATACAAATCATTACCATTAATTAATATGATTAGTATTATTTTTGTTATTTTTGACTGTTATTGGTATTTGACCAACCTGAGCTCTCCTGAAAAGTGGCGAAGAACCCATCAAAGTTCTTGTAACCATCAGACACAAAGAGTACGTGCAAACTGTTGCCAGAGCTCTGAATCAGGGCCGGTCTGTTGCTCCCGCAGTATCGACCAATCACACGCGAGTTGATGCTGTCGCCATCTCGGACCTCCACGAAGTCATAGCGACAGGAATGGTGGAACTCCAGACTCATCATCATAACCCTGTTGGCACCAAGGGAAGAATACGAAAAATGAAAAGTAGAAAACTAGGCCACAGTGGAAATGATTTGTGCTTTTTATTGATTTCACCTTGAAGAATTTGATCAATATGACTGTGAAGTGAAGGAGATAACAGTAGCTGTGTTCTGCTGATTGCTCCGTTGTATTCCTGCTTTTTTCTGTGGATCATGAGATCACCTGTGTTCCTTGGCAGTGCCACACCAGCTGGCATCAAGGTACCGGAGCTTTAAAAAGCCTCCTGCCAGCAAACTGGTAATGGACAATAATGGCAGCTCCTGATTACATTAACAGCTGATTGTGATTTGCCCACAATTGCGTAGCTTACTGATCTTAATGTTGCGTTAAATGTGTCTAATTTTTTTTTTACCAGGCACCACAGCAGTCAACAGTTCTCTTTAAGTGGAACAAAGATTCATGGGAGCTAAGAAGTTTACACCTGGGGAGAAGAACCAGGGCAAAACTTGGGCAATTTGCAAAACCAAGGACGTAGATAAAATGTTAAGGAACCACAGTCAACCTCTATCACAGCAGACATGTGTGACAGGTTATAGCAGGTGTAGCATTAACAATGGTTCTGCTCAGTTCAAATGTCCTCGTCATGTATTTCATTATAAACTGTGCTTCACCTGCGACATGACAAAAACAGGCAGACATTTTCTCATTTTGTCCTTGAAAGAACAAACAGCCAATGGGGAAGCCACAGACTGAATATAAAGATGGACGGCTGTTGATGACACAGCGTCTCAATCGTCCCCCTGGTGGCTGGCTAAAGTATTGGTCATAAATCCTGCCTTAGTGGATGGGACATTTGTCATTTTGGGAAGTTCATATCACACTGATGTATGTTCAAGTGTTCATTTTTCCAGTAAGTTTGTTTTATTTAGTTATTTGCTGCTATAAAGATTGACTGACTCGCAATTGGTCGAAAATCAGTTTTCATTAACGCTCATTATGTGCCCATTAAATTGCAGAAGTGCACATATGACTGCAGTAACATTTATGCAATTGGTGAGAAAAGTAATTACTGCCGATTAGCAGTCGTTCCAGTTTAAACAGGCATCTTGTGTTTTCAGATCTGCGGTCATTAAACATCTATAAAATATATCCATCAGCCCTGAATAAACATGTTGATTGCACAACATTATTTCCAAAGCAAGTCGTTCGCACTGGCAATTACTGGTGTGACATTTCAGGGTAATGTGTTTGCATGTCTTTGTGTGCTGTAATACAGTCAGGACCTCTGGAAGGATTGGCTGTAATGGAGTCTCCTTTCCTCTCTTTTCTGTGATTTCAGATGTAATACCCTTGGCCTCAGACAGGAAGAGACATGAAGGACTGATGAACTTCACAGAAAACAATGACATGCTCCCTAATCCTCTAATTCTATTCGTTATCACAGACCCTCTGGTCAGGGAAGCGTGGACTAATACGATTTTCGGCAAAGCTACATGTGAGCCTGCAGCGGCTGCAACAATTAATGCCAGTTGTAATTCAGTAAATATGTTGCCTGTGATGAGGTTGTACTGTGGTAAGGACAAAGAAGTATATTAAAAAAAGACCCTACTAATAACTTGCCACCTGTCTATCGCTTATCTCAGCTGTGCATTCTCATTCAGAGCTTTTATTGGATTTATGTCAGTAACTGCAGGATATAAAAATACAACATTTAAATATTAGTCATGCCTTTCTTGATATGTTTCCTTATTAAATGGATTCGGGCCCCGCCATCTACTGTACATATGTCACAGTTCATGGTTTATTGCAAAGCTTTATGAGAAAATGTTTTATTAAACCACTTTAATGCACACAACAAACCGCTGCCATCTGCACTGCACGCTCAGCCTGAATCCTAACTGTATGGAGCTGTTCAGTTAAAGCCCTGCACAAGTGCTCGCCTGTAAAAACGCTGCATGTGTAATGGAGAAAATGACAGAAATAGAAAACTATCACAGGACTGAAAAGAAATAACTTTCCTGAATAAACTAAACGGGGTGTTGCGGTTTCCAAGCGCTGTTGTCGACTTGCCACCGGGTCTGCGACGTATATCTTAGCAGAAATATCTGAACCGAGGGGAAAGTTGACTGAGTGGGCCAGCCGTTAAGAACTATCACAGATGGACAATGAAAAAACTGATGGTTTAATGCCAGATTAACCTGTGGTGACCTGGACTGTACTAACACAAAGATTCCCTGTATCCTTTCCACAGACACATTTATCCTTAAACTATACTTGTTTGGCTGGTGTGTAACATAAAGGGCTTCGCTGTGGTTTTAAAGGAATTCTAAAACGGGAAGTAAATGAAATAAAAACAAAATAAAGCAAATTCATGTGAATTATTCAGATTCAGACAGTTTATTGTTATACCTGAGTTCTATGGTGAAGGGCCGGTCCACCTGTATGGTCCACTCACACCGAGCATTGTTGGGGTAACTTTCCAGCACCAAGTGGCCCTGTCGTTTACGGATTACTCCCCCACACTCTGAAACACACAGGAATTTACATTGTGTAGTGATGGGGAGCCATTGAAATTGCAGCAGATGTAAATTAGAGCTTAATTATAATTCTAGCCATAAACATTGAGCTGCTTCGGTTACCATTCAAACCAAAGGTAATTACATTTAAGATTCCAAGGGCCCTGTAAATGTCCTGTGTTGTGTTCATGGACATAAACAAGCATAAACACAATATGCACTGGGCCGGCAAACACTTCCAGCTGCCTGTCCGGGTTCCTGCTTTTAATTAAATGTATTCCTCTCGTGCCCCGTAGTAATATTTCCATATTGAGTGTCCAAATGTAACACGTTACATTGTTTTATGGGATTCCTGATGTTGACTCTGACTTGTCATTCAGCTCCTCGTGGAAAATCTCCTGGGCATATGGCCGCCTTCCAAGTTGGCACAGGAGATAAATCAGCAGGGAAGCAAAGAAAGTACATTCGTTTAGCCTATAGAGAGAAATTATTTATAGCGAAGCCGTGTAGGATCCGTAATTAGGAGAGTGAAGAGACTCACTCAAGCAATCTCCACCAGACCAGCCGGGCCGACACTCGGCGCAGTATTTGCCTCTAATGAAGAAGTCATCCCTCGGGGCCCACGTCCCATTGTTGCAGCGCTTACAGTTCTCAAACACACTGCAACCTGAAAGAAGTAGAGCCAGGAGAGAAATTGGTGTAAAGCAGGAGCCAGACTGAAAAAAGCCAGAAGACAACAGGCACAAACAAATCACATTAGGTCTCACAAAAGAGCTGCTATTGTTTGTCAGGGTTGGGCACACTTTGTATTAACATACATTTCCTCAACGTTAGCTCTGGTAAACTCATTAAGCTCATCTTTCACCACCACAGCTGCTTCCTAAAATAGAAACGGTGAGAAAAAACATCTGAAATGGTTTCATGGAGGGATGGATTTTCACTTAAGAGGCTGCTCTGTCCGCCGGGAGTTGAAAAGCAACATTCAACCTGAGCACAGGTATGAATCTTAACAACAACATGCGCTGAGGACGTACACATGGGGATTTATGATTGGTCGTTGAGGTTCGAGGGTACATTTTTCCTGCACGTTTTACAGAAAAAACATGACGTACAAGTATCTTTTGAATTCTGAACAGCTGTTTATTTTTTCTCATAAAGCAAAACGTGAGAGTATTCAAGCTGTGAAGACAACATGACATACTTCTATAGGCGAACGGCATGTAGGGAAAGAGTGTGAAGAAAACAAGAGTTTCAGCACATGAGCCGCAGCACATGTCGTGCAGACGTCTCCAGGTGACTGTATTCTTTTTATGCCCCAGTACATGCTTCACACCAGACAATGATGTGCTCATCTGTGAGCATAAAAAACACACAGATTTACAACCCTCTGTGAAAGTGTGATCACACTCTCCCTCTCGGCCAATTCACAGGGATTCTGCCAGTAAGTCTAGCGAGGGAGTCTATGTGAAGTTAGCCAGGAAATTAGATCAGACTCGCATACAGAAGTTATTTTCACTCTTTCTGTCACACTGGTTGACAGGCTACAATGCAAACAGCTGTGCGGCTGATAGGCAGCACTGAGTCTGATGGCAGATAATCAACACTAAATTCTCGGAGGCTGAATGAACAGATGTGCACCGTAATAAAGAGAGTGCTTAATTCTGACAACTGTCTTTTGCAAAAGGAGAGTGAGTAGAGGGACTAATTATTCCATGATCACGTAGTCTCTATACCTGGATGGACGATGCAGGGGTCACACTCGTTGATGGCGTTGCGACAGCAGGGCACGGCGTAGCCCACCGGAGTCCCCTGGAGAGGGCACTTGCAGCGAATCACGTCGTACTCGCAGCAGCTCCTGCACAGGACGTTCCATTCTGGGCCCGGGCAGTGGTTGTACAAGTATTTGTAATCTAAAGAAGACGACACCTCAGTCAGCAACTCAAACAGTCTCTCCCAAAAAAAAAAAAAAAAGCAAGTTTATGTAACCGTCGTTGGACAGAAATAGAGAGATGAGTCAAGCATGGAGAAAAGATATCAGATGTGATATATTCGGGCCTTGTGGGAAAGTGTGAGCACACATGGGTCATGGTCAGCAGGAGGTTGAAAAGCAGTGGAAGGATTTTGGCGAGTTCAGTGTTTATCCGAGCTGCTGCTCTTCACCATGCTCTCTGGTTATTTCCACTGCCATGTGGTTGCAAGCTCCTCTTTAGGGGGGGGCCGCAATCAGGGATCAAAGTACAACAATTAAGTCGCTCCCAAGGAAAAGAGAATCAAATCATTTCTCATAAAGTGCATCAAGCTTCTTCTTTTTAGTTTCTACCCCATAAATGTGATGATTAATTGAAGAGGAAACCAGCGATTTATGGAACTTTGAGTCCGTTATAATTATGTAACAATCGATTTTAAGCTGAAACAGACAAGTGGAAATTCTCTCCTGGCAGATGTGGACTGAGAACTAACAGAAGCTGCACTTTAAACTTGGCACCGCATCGTTGCAGCGGTCTGCATGTACCCTGCAATCACGATAACTTCTCTGGCCTCAACAATAGACGGCCACTATTAATTCTCCTCACTGAGAAACAGCCAGACACACTCGCTGCATGCTGGCTTTATTTGCAAAATTGCAGTTGCACGCTACATTTATTTACTGTTTACATAAGACTTTGGAAACGAAGAATTTATGACAGAGACATGCAAAGCAACACATGAATAATGTCTTTGCGGTCGATTGACGCCATTGTGTTGTGTTGCAATAGCGTGTGTCGACTGCACTGCCTTTCTACATAAATTATATCATAAATTGCATCTCAGTCCAGCGAGGATCTGGCCTCCTCTGCAGCTCTCTCTCTCTCTCTCTCTCTCTCCGACACTGAGGGATGATAGTGCACGTTGACATTAATCACACAGGAAGTAGGTTGTGCAACGCCACTAGGTCAAGTTTATCGCGGGTTTCCTCGGGACAGAGTTTGGGCTTCATAAAACAGTTTCAGGCTGTTTTATGGTTCCTCTGTTGCTGGGGTCATTTGTTGTTTTGATAGCATGGGCTCAGCTTTATGTGTGTCATACCCTGAAACCATGTTCAGCACGCCAGTAACAACATGTGGGCGAGTCTGCCCTCTCCGTGCCATGGAGTGTAATGGATCTCAGGACAGATTAAATGTATGAGGTCAATACATACCCGTCACTTTCACAACGCCCATTCCACCACAACAACCACCGGTAATAGTTAACTGCGGTTAAAATGAATGTAAGATGTCAGATTTTCTGTTTTTAGTGTGCATTATTTTGACCATATGTCATAACCACAAACATCCAAGGTATGAGAGAAATTCTGTTTTGACGAGGAGAAGGAACAGTTATGTGCAAAGAGATTTTCTTTTCATTCACAGCAAGGAAAACATTTAGGAAACACACAGAGACTCACTAACTCATTTATATTCACACTTACAGTCTCGTCCTAATCCCAGTCTGTGATTGCAAACACCCCAATAAGATTCACCACGATTCCAATAAAGATCAAAATCAATGCAGCACTTCAGTCATCCATCTATGCAGCTTGTTCTTTGAGGGTTGCGGGGAGAGCAGGAGCCAATCCCAGCTGGTACTGGGCAAGAGCAGAGCCAAAAGACACAGACAATCATTCACTCAGATTCACACCTACTGGCAAGTTAGAGTCTCCAAATAATAATATAATAATAATCTTTAGACTCTGGGAGGAAGCCACCTGGAGAAACTCCATGCAGACCAGGGAAGAACTTGCCGCCTTCATTCCGAGCCAGGCACCTTGTTGCTGTGAGACGACTGTGTTAACCACTGCACCACCGTGCCACCCCCCCCCCCCCCCCCCCCACTGATTCACCATATCCAGTTAAAAAGAACAAAGCAAAAGCAATGAAACATCACTGATGAAACAGTAACGCTACTGATTGTTTGATTACAGCATAGACCTACTCCGACATTTCATGGCTTTTGTTATGATTGCAACATGACCCAAATTATATATGCTGGACCCTGGGGATTATTGACTGTTACTGGCCAGTTTGACTCTTAAGCCTGGGAACTGCTTGTTACCCTCTAATGATTATTAGGTTTATAAGGTGTGATGCCTGCCACATGGGGACTGGGAGGTGCTGATCATCTCCCACCCGCCTCTGTGTTTCCTCACTGGGGGCTGTAAAGGACACATTGGCCTGACAGCTTGTGAAACCTGACTTATTGGACATAAACATGAAAGAGTCAAAGGACTTTATGAGATGCTCTGTTATGTCATCAGATGGCTTGCTGCTGTGCGGCTTGCCCTTCGTCACAGAAATGACATCCTGTGGCTGTAAGTGCCCTCGGTTCACTCCTACTCGAAGGCCCTGATTTAGAATATAATAACAAGGGATAGAAAAACATCTTTTGTGTGACCTCAGACAGTCAACGACATGTAGTCATGATTAGTTTCCAGATTGCGGCAAGCTTTTTCCCCCTCTATGCTCAATTGTCAGGGTAATAAACACAAGCAGCAGAGTTTTCACTCTTAAAACACTGTGCAGATTTAGTTTGCTGACACCAGCTCTGCTGATAAGGCCGTTATGTTCTGCTCTGAAATGTGACTCACACTCTGAAATGCATCTTTAATCTATTTAATTTTCTTCGACTGCTGCTCAACTCAATAATAAATGTTCACCGGTTAACAAAAATTGGCGGGTCATTTTTAATTAGCCATGCTTTGGCTTGCAGCCCAGCTATTTTTCACTCATTTCCACCCAGCTAAGTTTGCCACCTTGTTAAAGACACATCTGCAAGGCTTCCAGGTCAACACCTGCAGCTAACTACACACTGGACAGTAACAACTTAAAGTGGGATTTTTACAGCAGTTTAGGTCTGAACAGGTGTGGAGCTGCACGTGCACAGGGACGAGTCCACAAGTGAACACTGCTGCAGACAGCACAATGTTGTATTTAAGTGTCTTCTGCATGTACAGACACTATAATATAATATTAAAGGGGAAAACCAGCGTCACTATGACGATTAACATTGTTTACATGATGTTCTGTTCCCCCAGACCTGGAATTTAACCCAAGACTGTGGTTGTACTTGCAAAAGGGAAGTGTTCAAAGTTTTAATAGAGGGTGTATAGAAAAATAAAAAACGTCTGATTACAAAGTTTGCCTCTGTATTGCGCCTCTTGGCTGTCTGGCACTGTTGGTATCCAACCAGTCTTTTTATTATGGTATGTCTGGTGGTTTCCACAGTGAACACAAAACTAGTATGTGTGTGTCAGAGAGAGAGAGAGAGAGAGAGAGAGAGAGAGAGAGAGAGAGAGAGAGAGAGAGAGAGAGAGAGAGAGAGAGAGAGAGAGAGAGAGAGAGAGACTACTGGCCCGAAGCCATATGAACACAATTTAACAGCACATCACAAACATTTCATCCCCCACAGTTTTGTGTGGGTTCATTGGCTTTCCTGGTCTGATGTAAGTAAGCATCTGTTTTTTCCATTCCATAGCAGATGCTGAACTCGTCTGAATGTAAGACTCAACGTGCTCGTCAAGAAGCCACCGTTTGATGGATGTGTCACAAAGAGCCTCCACGCAGTCAGAGGCTGTACAGGCCCAGCTTGTTAGCCGGCATGTCTCAGCTGCACTCCCCTGATGTGGATCCAGACACTGACGTCGTTATCGCCTGGAGCAAGAGAAGCGCTCTCAGAAACTCACAAATCCTGTGACCTTTACGTCTGACCTTACTGACCCGCAGATCCCCTAAACTGTAAGAGAGCCACAGCAAACGCCAGACTTCTGACAAGGACCTTGTTGTTCAGTCAGTTGTGTATCTCTATGTAAAATATGGAGCTGGAAATGTGCTGCAGGTGCCAGGTTGACCTTGACAGTGAGTCGGAATCAACACTTTCTGGGAGCAACTGAGGTCCGCTGAGAATAAACCTCAAAGATCAGCATCTGCTTCTTTTATTTGTTGTGATTTCACACCAGCATCCACTTCTGACCCAGTTACCATTCATAACCAGGCGCTGCCTTCAGAGCCTCACAAAAAAAACGTGTATAATTTGATATCTAAATGTTATCAGGGACGCAGCTGTGCACACGGATATCTGTGGCATTTAAACCACTTACTTTCAGTTTCTTGCTCAGAAACTGCATCTTATCAGCTTCCATATTGTCTTGTCTTGCTCCACACCACTCAGCTATTTTTAACTCCACACAAAGCCAGACATACGCTGCAGAGTGAAGCCCAGTGAGAGCTGTAGGATGAGCTCAACATGCTCATCAAAAATACAACACAATGCTGTGGATCCGTCACTGCGGACAAAGGAATAGTTCAACCTATTGGGAATTGACCCCCCCAAAAAAACATACTTTGTCACGCACTCATATTGGCATCTAGCGATGGAGAGACTTTCACTTTCCTTATTACTTTATTAGGTCATATTAGTGTAATTAAAACACTCTCAACAAAAGACGGAGTTTGGTGATGCTGTGCACTAATGTGGGATCATTGGAGTTGTTGTCTTCATCACCACTGCAATCAGCTTCTCCCTGTAAGGAGTTTTTTACTGGGAGCTGAATTATCTTCCTCCTCTTTAAAACAAACAGACCCAGTGAGTAAACCCAGTAAAAACACTGAATAAAGCAGTTTCAGATTAAATCAATCTGTGTTTTTGCATTATGTGTTTGCTCAGCTTTATTCTCTGATAACTTGCGATCTAGGTCCGATAACAAAAACTCCTTTATCCAATCAAAAATACATAGTTTAAAACCACCAGTGTCTAAAAAGTATATAAAAAAACGTGGTTTAAAAATGAGCGAATGCCTCATCCAGACAACCACAACCCTGACAAATAAGCAAAAGGCCAAAGGCACCGCAATCACTTGCAAATGCATTAAACCAGACGGCTACCTTGATTTAAATTATATTCCCCTCATTAGAAAAGTGCTGAAAACATTTTTGAATAATGAAAGCACACAACTCGACACAACATTTTCTTCTTTAAAACTTCTACAGCCCAAAATATATCTGAGAGAGAACCTGTGTCAGAAAAAGGTCCCAGACAAAAGAATGACAAATGACTGTGTATCCGGTTCTGAAGAGTTTCCTCCTGACAGAGCGGAGTTCATTTCACATGGAAAATAGCTGTGAGTGCACACGTGTGCATGTATGAGCTAAAGTATAATTCCTTTTGCATCCTGCCCACAGCAGCTGTCTGGTATTTTGAGGTCACAGTGATTTAGCCATCATGGACAAGGGAACCCCCCCCGGAGGAGCCCTATGAATATTGTGTATCTGAATGTAGTCTGATACCAGTGCTCATCCTGTAGCTGGCTTTAAATAAACTTGACTATAGGAAACCACAAACCCAGTAAAATAACCTATCATGGTATTATCCACAATGGTGATATGTATACGGACACTAATATCTAGGTCGAACACTGGGACTGGGATGTGCACATTATGTTTTCAGGATTCAAATTGAGACTGTGATTTTTCCAAATGCTCATTCAGTGGCCATGTTTTCCTTCTTGTAACTAAACTCTGAGCCCAGATCTCTCTCCAGTCTAATGTCATTGCTTTAATGTTGATCTTTGTTCCCCGCCTGCCCACTGAAGCCCTGACAACTTCCCTGTGGACTTTAGATAAACACAATCAGCAGAGTGTATCAGAAGAACGGGGCATCTCAGGATTCATGTAGGTGGGGGATCCTGAACAGGAAGCCTTACATAGATAAAAAAAAAAAAGCCCCAGTGGGTACAGCAGAACTTGCAGAGATTCAAATAACACAGACACACACAAAAAAACAACACTTCAATGACGTTGGGATTTGGATGTAAACACTTCTGCTGCGCTTTAAAAACAGGGGAAAGGTTGCTCAACAGAAATGATCCATCACCAGCTGATTAAACACGAATTACAAGACAAGCCGTGCAGAGTCGGTGACTCAGCTGACAATAACATGAGAAGGTAAAACTCCCAGAAGCCTCTGAATCATCCGAGTTCAACACAGCTGCGCGCTGCCCATCCCGCTGCCACACTCACCCACAATACAAATTAACGGTATTATTTTGCTGCATGGTTGCTGTGCAAGAGGGAATCAGCCGGAGGGCAGAGGTTTGGTTAGGTGTCTAGGAGACGGTGTGTATGCTGCACACATGACAGCAGTCGGCGCGATCGACTCAAACATGACTCACGTCTTCCTGCAGCAGTTCAATTGGTCACCGAGGGTAAACAATCGGAGACGATGTTGATCCCTGAGAGAACAACTGGGATCAAGTGCCAAGATTCAACAGCCTTATTTTGCTTCGTTTCACCTTCAGGAATGTGTTGCAACATCCAACTCTGTGTTTAGATTTTTTTTTGTTTTTTCTATAAAGAGGAGAAAAAGTATTTTCACTTTAAACTCTCACAAAAAAAACAACAACTGCGGTGAGTAGTTGTCCTTTTTCAAATAGGACAATAAACAAACTCTGTATTACATAATACAAGTTGTAAAGACAGACTTCGCTGTACGTCTTCGCAGCCTGTAAAGAAAGTATGTTTTTTACATCACTGCCTCTCACTGGGTTTTCTTTTACAAGCTTCTCTCAGCGTCGTTGTGCTTTTAAAGCATAGAAAGGGAAGAGGGGATGGAGAGAGTGCTGATGTCGGCTTTTTGAGAACAAAGAACATAAACCAAGAGGATGGGAAATAAGGTGAGGGAGGAAAATGAAGAGCAGTAAAAACAAAGTCTTGGCCGGTGTCTTACCATAGGGCCAGGCTCTCCCCTGGGGTAATGAGATGAAGATGAAGAGGGAGATGAAGAGGAGCCAGCCCTCCTTCCCAGAGATAAAGGTGCTGGTCCGGGGGATTGTGCCGGAGCCCCCGTGGGTTTGCCCCAGCTGCAGTCCCCGTCCCGCAGACATGATGCTGCAGCCTGGAACTCTGTTTACTTTCTGAACTCAGCTGACATCACCTTCTCTCGGCCCTGCAGTCCTTCCCTCCCCTCGCTCTGTCTCTCTCCTCTCTCACTTTCCTTCTCCCTCAGTTTCTCTCTCTCTCTCTCTCACTTCTCTTTTGGCTTCAGGTTACAGACCAGCCTCGCAAGGAGTTCCACTTGCAGTGGTCTCCCAAATACTCCCCTCGCTCCGCTCCGAGCACGACGTCACTGCTCATGCATGAAAGCAGGCTTCAGGGCTTTATGCTGAACTCATTATGGTGTCAGTCACACGCACACGCATGCACGCACGCACACACGCATGTAACGACCGGCTTATGCTCTACACTAAGTGCCGGCCAAACTTTTCAAGGTAAACGATGCGATGATAGAATTTATGTTCGCGTCACTACTTGTTCATGTCTAAAAAATCTCGAGGTCAGTGCCATTCAAGTTGACACCTAGCCAAGCTTTAAAACAGTAGCTGTGCGTCGTCTCAGGAGGCTTCAACAGTACAGAAAGGTGATTGCTGCAAGAACAAAAGCAACACTGAGACTGTCTAATTAAGAATATTTGCTTTCATGCAGAGACGTAATTAATGTTGGTCCACTACAGCTTAGGAGGGAACCGCTGACCTGACGATATCGGAAGTCCACCAGGGCCCCTAAAGCTCATTAGTTAACACTGTTTTGATTTGGTTGTACAAACAACAAAGAGGAACAACATGAAGTATGTATAGTGGCCGAGATGTTTCCAGGGGACCCAAACAAGTGATGAACCTGGCTGTCGTTCAATGCTTTGTGAAGTTATTGACGTCTGCTACCTTTTGCAGAGCATGTGTCGTCAATTTGATGAAGTTGCTTTCTCAATTTGCACCTGTTTTTATTTTATTTTACATGTGTTTTCTTAATTTGCAGCGCGTTGAGCTCTCTCTCTTCCACCGTAAGCACGTGCCTGAATATTTCTCTCTTAGACTGAGACAGATTAGCCGCGATTCGACCGCAGGAACTTTCCCCCGCAACAGAAGGAAACTTTGCAGGCACTTCTTGCATTTCCACCACAGGGACCAGGGTATAAATAAAGTTCTGGATAACACTTCTGTAATACACCCCAAAGAAGTTCCATTTCGAGGGGGAGGACTTTACATCCGTTTGGGACTACTTTTTTTTTTAACCTGTAGTTGTGTTTACATTTTTTTCATAACCTGGTTCCTCTCGCTGTTTCCCCTACATACTTGACTACATACTAAGAGCAGTATTGATCTTCTTATATAGTTTTCGACCACTAAGTGAAAATGCTCTTAGAACAACAACAAAATACACAAATGCTTTTCTAATGAGCCTTTTCTAAGTTGGATACTGTACAAAGAAAAAGTGTTTAACTACCTAATTAGGTTTATTACAGCTTTGGAATCAAATGGTGGAGTAAATTATGTTTAGATTTAGATTTCATCGCAAACCTTGCTCTTAAACCTCAAGGCTTAAGAGTAACAACAGAAATATAGCCAGTGAAAACACAGTTGCTAAGGATGTTGTTTTTTTTTCATGTATTTATGTTTTTTATAACCTTTGTTATTTATATGATCTCCTTGGTCTGTTTTATTCCAGCTGGATGCGGCGCTGGAATTAATTCATTTGTTATTTTTTTTCTCCACTGGGACTCCGAGCTGCATGCGAGAGCTAAAAGGGAACGCAGATCAAACGACTCCACCCAGGAGAGTCACATATCCCGGCTAGTTCTCTGAAGCAGCAGGATTTAGACCCATGAAGAGGCACATGAGCAGTGTTTGGTACGGACACTGAAAAACAGTGGGATGCAAGAGGGGAAAAGGGAAAAGAAAAGATGGAGGGGGGAGAATATTGCCTGCCTCTCTGCACCTCGATCCTCCTTTCACCACCTCGTCGCTGTTTGTCCAGATGCCTAATAGTTTATTATGTGAAACCCAAAGCTCTCAGGTTAATGTGGACCCTGCTTTAGTATTCTCAGCAGGACGGCAGCTGCGTGTGTCTACTCTGTGTTTGTTAAACAGAGAGAAGGTATACAACTCTTAGTGTATATTTTAAATGGTACACTTACACATTGTCTAGCTCTTTCAATTTTTACTCAAAACTCATATGCTTTTATATATGTCCCTTTTAATCAACTGTCCTATAAATACTATACATATTGTCCAAATGAGCAAAATATAGTTATTTTTAATTCGATAACTATATTTTTTTCCGGAAATTCAGTGGAATTCTATGTTTAGGTCAAAAGGAGTAGGAGAATGTTTTTAAAACATAAAGGAATATACATGTGAGGCTTTCAAACCAAAATTGCAAGTTTGACATTGTGCAGAGCAAAGACTTTATTTCCTAGAGAGCGGCTAAGTTCCTGGAACTCCACAACATGTGTCCAGTGGGATTTGATGGAAACCAGTAGCTATCACAGTTTTAATTATCATAACTTATTCATACAAATTTATGTAAATCTACACTGTGATTATACTGGAACTAGACTCTATTTATATAGCACTAGCTAGTCTTAACAACCACTTAAAGTGCTATATACTACCAATGAAATCCACACATCGTCATAAAACACTAGGCTACTTGCAGCGACATGCAGTAGACGTCCCTTTTAGTCGTCAAAGTAATTTGGGGTTTGATGTCTTTCCCAAGGACACTTTGGCATACAGACTAGTGTAGCCAGGGATCGAACCACTGACCTTGGCAGATTTGTAGGGTTGTGTGCTGCTTTAAATTTTCTGTCCTACCTTGTGCAAATTAGTTATATGCACTTTTGACAATAGTTGCTTTCAGACATGCACTGGAAACCCGATGTTCTCCTGAAATTATCAAGAGGGGTGAGAACACAAATGTCCAAATCAGTTGCTGGAACCTTCCTCCTGAGTTTTCTCCAGCCAGCTCCCGCGGGCGTGTTAATGACTTCAACTTTGGAAAGACAAAAAGATTCAATAGCTTTTTGGTGTCCTGCATGCTCTACACAGGCACCACTCCTCACCTTAATGCCCCTGGGATTTTCCTGTTGTTGTGAGTGCGTCTGACCCGTACAGTCTCCTGCTGCATTGTTTATATCTTAAAGGAAAAGTCCGGACAATAGGGTCTGGAACTAATGTCTGAAATCGGCTTGGGAGATGAACAGATGCCTGCTGATACCGTCATACATCATGCTACTGTAATTTTAATTTTCTCATGACCCACAGATCATGTTCATCCGTGGCTGAATAATAGAGGCGACTCATTTGGCACCATAGTGACTGTGGCTGGTCAAAAAGAATGGGCCCCCTGCCCACAGTAAAATGTCATTACCAAGTACATGAAGGAAATGGTGCAGTAGGGGCAAAATAAATGACCTCGGAGCCATTACACTTAATGACAGGCAGAGAGAACTCCACTGCTGACTGGTTACAGAAGTTATTTCAGATTAAGTACTTCTGATCAGTGCATTAGCTGTGTTTGTGTTGTCGTTGAGGTTCCAGTGTCCTTCCAGGGCCAAACAAAATGAAGGTGTCTGACTGTGGAGCCATGTGGCTTAAAGTAAAGCCAGAATCTGATCTCGGCATCACATTCATTCCATTTCCATGGTTACGCAGTGGACACCGAGTAAACACTGCCACACCCCCCCCCCCCCCCCCCCCCCCAACAGTTAGTTCGCTCACTCTATCATGGCACGAACCGGCGTCTCCATCAGATGTGGTGGATGGAAAAGAGGCCGCCTGCTCCAGGTAAGACGAAGGCCTGCAGCGGCTTTCTGAGCACACAACTGTTGCCAGGAGTAAAGTGCCATGACGACGGGCAGTTTAGTAACTTAATAGTGCAGGAGCGGCGTCAGACTGTACAGACCGCTCTCATTTATATACTGCACTTAAAAGAGAACAGTCCACTTATGAAGACAACTCGTTTAAATGATATCTTTAAGGTTAACTACTTACCCCGGCACAGCCACTGTGTTTATGCATAATTATCTGCCCCTATAGGAGCAGCTCCTTTTATCTCACCAGTTACTTTTCTTTATTACACACATAAAGAACCACAGGGAAGGAAAAAGGTTGGGTAAACATCAACAGTGACTTAACATTAAAGGGAGAATAATGTCAAATTTGTGTCTTCCCCAATAACTGTATTTCACATTAATGTCACTTGCCCATCAGATTCCATATAGTGCCACAAATGCATATAAGATAAGTTGTAAAAGATCTAAGTAGATTATATAATGTGGTCCAGGCATAGTTTTGGCTCACATGAACCTGCTCTTTGCTTTTATGTAATATTCTGAATTGTCCCTGTCTGGCTTTGATCTACATAAACCTAAAGTCAGGTCAAATGCATGTTGCGTCCATGAAACTCTAAATCTGTCCTCCCGAGTCTCCACCCAGAGAAGCTATGCAATGCGAACCCTGGCATGGAAATGACAAAAGGCTTGGATTTCACATCCTATTAATCCCACGGCAGAACGGTGTCCATCTGCAGGAGACTGCAACAGCAGGGGACGACATTAAAGAGAAGATTATTATAGCACCCTATAGATAGGATGCTGGAGGAACGGTGCACACATATCTGAGCATATGCACATGCATGTGTGACCTTGTGAGGGACACACCCAGCATGACCTCCTCCATGAGAACCTCCTAACAAGGAACATCCTGTACAGTCCAGGCAGGTTTGTAGTTTGACTGTAATATTGGGAATTGGGAGCTTTGAAGTGTAATGTGAATCAGACCATAACTTGATCCTAACCAGAACGCGCTTCAACATGAAACGACTTTAATATGAAACAAACACGTGTGAACTATTATCAGACATCAGCTTCCCATGTAAGCCTGTGATGGCAGAAAACAGTATTACACATATTAACTTTGATTTTCGATTGTTCAATATAAATTTAAAAGCCAGTGGTTCTGAACAAGTCCAACCAAAAGAGGTCTTGGTCCAAAACAAACTGAACTATGATTCAAATTATTTTTGTATAGTTTGGGCTGTTGAACAAATAACAGGAAGTTAAGACGGCATTAAATCTTAAAAGAATAAAAAGAAGCAGAAGTGTTGTAGTCTTCCCCTCAGACGATATGATATTTGAACAACAAGGACTTTCTGGCAGTTATATGATAATGATGATAAAGCAGAAACTGAATTGACAAAGTGAACCAGTTAATTCATTTTCTCAATTCAAACAAAAACTTTTTCCAATGCACTTTATTCAACAAGGTTAGTGACTAAAATAGAAGAATTGACAATATGCTAATGTCAGACGCACGGCCGTCTACAAAGCAATCGATCTTAAGAGCAGGTGGATGCAGCCCACGTAGGTGATGACAACAGGATGTACATGTCACACAAAAGTTTTAAGTCCACTCCGTGAATTGCAATGTGAAACCTAAACAAACTGCAACAAAGACATGATCCTTGACCATGGTTCTGACTTTCAGGTGTGAAAATACCCTTAGTCAAGTATTTCTTGTCCAGGTGAACAAGTGTGCTCCCTTGAGAATACATTGGAGACTGACGTTTGAACAAGTTCACCTTCTCTTTCAATACAAAGAGCGAGATTTGCCTCATGTCATCATCCAGACAGCTCACGATCATAACTCATGTCCAGCCCATGCAAGTTTATGGGGAAGACTGTGGACTCCAGCTGTGAGGGGGTCTACTGTCGAATGAGCCTCGCCACTAAACTGTTAAAGGGGTAAGTACAACTTGACCTGGCCTTAGAAGCACTGGACGCTCCTCGAGGAGTTGCTGACTCAGCTCCAAGACAGAACCGCGCCGCGATGAAAACAAATGTCGCTCTTATAATGGAAACCTCAGAAGGACGTGGAAGGAAACACCAGAGGGAGAGTGTGGTATGCAGAGGGAAGGAGGAAACTTTCCATCTGCTCTCGGCTCCAACAGGGAGACGCACGGACCTGCCTCCGCTTTCTGTTGTTGGACAGTTGCATTTCCTTCCCTTATAATTAAGTGACCCTTGTCATGCCATTGCCGCTGAGGAAGCGCCACATGGTCAACGAACCAGACAACTGTCTCACGCAGAGAGTTTGTTTTGGTGAACCATGGCAACAAGGTTTCTGTTTTGGACATCATCTTTTTTTTATTATTATTATTCCCTTCCTGTCACCGAGAGAGGAGCGCCACAGCTGCACCACTGTGGTGGAAATAATTTGCTCAGAGAGATAAAGAGGAGGTGGGAGAAGTGAGGTGAAGTCAGTGAGGTCACTTTCAGAGACCAAAATTGGAACCACCGCTTTAAAGCAGAAAACAGCCACATTAACAGAAACCCAACGTTTTACAGCACATTACCTCCACAATCTACTCCTCTCCAACTTTGCGTCTGGAGAGCAGCTTCTCCTCCTCTCTGATCTCCCCACATTTTATTTTTCCTTTCTCTCGGGCACAGCTCCTGAGGAGTCTCCAGACAGCAGCCGGTGATTTCAACGGGATCTCGGTGACATAAGTGGCGTTTTGTGCGAGGAATGGAACGGCTGACGGGAGGAATTCACAGATTTATAGAACAGAGCCACTTAATGAGGCTTAAAGTGGAAAACAAAACAGGAGAGAAATCATGCTCATTGTGCTGGATGTCAGGGCGTACAGGGCGTAGACGTGGAGTTCTACCTCGCCATTTGATCTGTGTGTGTGTATTTATAGTATTATTAATTCTGGATTTAGCTTTATGAGAGGGTTTGTTGCTCCGCACCCATGATAATAACACTGGGTGTAGGGTGGTATCCTTTTCTGCCACTCCAAAGGTTAAAGCCTGACCATGAAGCATGCCTCAGCGCAGTCAAATGGGAAACGGCCCAGGAAAAAATACATAGAATATAAAGGTGATGTGTAATATATGAATAATAGCCCACAATGTTTATTGGCTTTGAAATCACAGACGATATGAGAATGAGTAGTTAGACTTCAAGTGCTGCTGATTTCTAACAATTTGTGTTTTTTGTAACTGAGGTGTCACACCTAATATTTTTCATGATAACCATGGTTATGAGAAACTCAGATATACAAGTCCGACATAGATCCAACCATCAGTGTGGTTTTACTTTGCGTACAAGCTGGGTCCACGTGATCCTGTTCCCAATGTCACACAAAAAGATGATGAGTTTGATGTAAGACCATTTGATGTTGTCTGTGTTGTCACTGCCCTTTCCTGTCTCTCTTTTCTTTTAGGACCTCTACTATACGAAACAGCTTTAAATGTCCTTTAAGGCAAAGTTCTTCAAAGTAGAAATATGTGCACAGCGGCCTCTTGTGGTGAAGAGACATCGGTGATTGTTGAAGTTGGCCAAAGTTTGGGCCGCTCAAGAAAACAACATATGTCAGAGTCGGTTTTAAGGAACCCAACGACCTCTTGGAAGTTTTGGGAGAACTAGTTTGTGGTGCAGAACGAAAGGATGTGTGCGTTTTATGTAAAGTGATCAACTTTTGTCTTTTTCAGAAATTAGAGCACAAATTTGGATTAAGTTTTAATAACAAAGGTTTTAAGATCTTGCTTTTTTTTCCCCAAATGAAAAATTGTGTGTAAAGACTTGTTGCAGAGTATTGACAGTAAATAACTGAAATGAATTGATTCATGAAAGACTAATGCCATGTCAGTTCGATTTGACAACACAACTTACCGTAGATGCATCATACAATAGTCTTTGTGAGGTAATGTATGGTCCCTTTTCAGAAACAGGCACATAAAGTGACTGGATCTGTTATAGAATTCCCATAATGGAGGGGAAAGGACTGTGTGTCCATAAGAATAGAAGAAGACTCAAGTAACATGGTGTCTAGATTTGGGTATGGACAGAGGAACATGTCCTCACCAATATCAAGGTGTCCTATACTCATATTCAATGATGTGGCCATTTTAACTCCCTTCTGTGTTGTAAGATGAAGGTTATGCCGAACCTCTGAGATGCCGGGTTTGTGTGGGATATGGGAAACTCAACTACAACCTGGCAACCCTCAACTCCATCTGGTGATGAGCAGTGGTGAGTCTGAAACTGTAAGCATTTCAACTTTGTGGTTTCGAGGGTCAGTGCTAACTTGTGATGAGATAATGCCTCTAAGATAAGTGAATTAAGAGGTGTTTTTTTTCAAGAAGAGTCCAAGTGGAAGTGGATTAACTCAGCAAATAAGAATGTTTTTTCAAGTAATCCAAAGATGCATCTTCTTTGAAATTGGAGATTTCCTCTCAAAAACATAAACGTTATGTCTGAAGTAAATTAGCTACAGTTTGTCCCACTTACAATATCAAACTAACACAGACACTCAGCTGAGTGCTCAGCTCTGATAATCTAATGAAACATGTTTCAAGGTCAAAAGCTGAATGAAAAACAATATAAAAACAAGATTATCAGGTGAGATTTGGTAGCCCACAGCCGATAGCTGGTTCAAACTAAGTAGCCTACATGGTTTCATGCATTTATTTTCTTGTAACATTTTCTTGAAAATCTGACACCACAGGAATTCTATTGATTTAGAAAATGTGAAATATCCATTTAAATCAGGGATAAAAATCCTCCAGCCCAGTTTCAGGAAAGTTACATCAGCGAACCAATACTCATGCAGAGTCTGGTGTGTGTGTGTGTGTGTGTGTGTGTGTGTGTGTGTGTGTGTGTTTGTGCATATGAATGAGAACAGAGATAAAGAACAAGCGCACATGCATATTATTTTCGCCATTTGACAAAAAAATATCCTCCAAAAATATAAAAGCAAAAGCACTAACCCCTTGCAAAACCAAAACATAAAAAAAAAAAATCATATCTTAGATGAAAACCTGATCCTACGGCTACTTTCAGACATTTTCCAGAAATAGCACCATGATCTCAAGTAACTGATAAATCCTCCTGATAGCTGAGCGCGTGTTTCTCTACCCTCACGGATCTGTTTCATCAGGCATTGCTCATACTGATGCCTGAGCAGCTGGAGATAGAGCACACGTCACAGCATAAGGAATCAATTTCAGTGTGACTATGGAGACATTAACCTTCAGATGGAGGATAAATGCATATTGTCACACTTTCATCGTGTATTGCATTGTGTCAAATGTTCTTTGGAGAGTAAACGGGCAAATTTGCCACAAGGACAAAGAGCCTCAATATGACTATAACAGGAAGAATTCAGACGAGACGACAAGTCAGAGGTGGATGCGGGTGAACTTATTGGTAGAATATTCATAAGTAAGATCAGGGGACAGTCCTTTAAAATTCATTGAGAAATGAATATTCACACAGGAGAAGGTCGCAGCATAGTTCAGAAGCGAGAACAAAATGCACAGAACCTAATTAGGAACAAGAAGCCAAAGCTGGATATCAACACCAGAAAACTGCCGACTGATGACTGATGGTGATCAAAGAACACAGGAAACATTTTGCGTCCTTTCATTTAATCACGGGAAAATTAGCGTGAAATCAAAACTCTTTATATTAAATGAGTGAGAGGAAGGAGCGTGTGTCGTTGCTTATCGCCCGTTGTTAAACCCTGCTCCCTCTAGAGGGAGTCAGAGCCTACAAATCCCTGAAATGCCTTTCAAACGGAGCCATGAGATGAATGTAAAGCAGCCTTTGAGGATTTATTTTTAAAAAAAAGGCCTGATGTGGAAGAGAAGATGTGTCTTTTTTTTTTTCTTCAGCAGCAGCTGACTCATAAAAAAACGTGAAAAGATCAAGGTGAAAAATTATATATACGGTCACACAGCACATCTCTTTCTCGGATTTCACATGAAGCACTTTTGCATGGTTTCCGCCTCCATCTGTTATGGAGCATATTGATTAACCATTTCAGCAGTAAAGTGTAATCAAGATGTCCACAGTGAGGATCTCAGTGGGAAAGGAATGTAACTAGTAGGCACTGGACTGTAACATGGCACTGTGAGTATAATCACTCTGATGTAATTTTATTATTTATATTCCCACGGTTGGCTGTTTGATCAATTCTCCTCTCCCTTCTTTTATCAGCAACAAGCCACTGCCACAGCCCACCACTTAAATTATTCAATTGGTCCCGCTTTGTTGTTAATAGCAGTGATCATTCTTGCTTAAAGAGCATAATGTATGTACTGACAGCCAACAGTGATACAAACCTGTCCCACGGGACACAAATCTATCAGTGGCGAGCGTCTCTCTGCCGCATTAGAGATTCCAGGCACCAGTGGAGCAGAGGAAAGTAAAATACACTCAACATCAAGGCCTATGGAAAAGGGCTCATTCCACAAGGCTGCGGCCGTAAATGATCAGCTTTTGCTCTGTAGCCGACTGTCGGTGAAAGAAAGCCCGATATCAAATGGCCATATAGCCCTGAGCCTCCTCTCTGGGGTTTTAAATGAGGGAATGTTAGCAAAGTTGTGCAGATTTTTCGGCTCTTGCGGACGAGCAGGATGTTGTTATTTATGCGGCACAGTTCAGAGAAATGAGCAAAGATTAAAAAGATAAGAGTAAAGGGATTATTCCTGATTTATTCACGCTGCGCGGGGAACATGAAAAGTTTTGTGTGTTTTTTTTTAATCACGACCAGGCAATTCTGTGAATCGAGCTCCACTTCCCTAACATCCAGTCAACACCCTGCACTGCATGCTCTGAGGTTTGGTTTTATTTGCAGCGGGTTGCCTAGAAGTCGTTCCCATGTGGTGTGCTGTTTGTTTACCCTTCCCCCACCAGGGTCCTGTCAACACAACCCGCCTCATGGGTAGAGAAAGGTCAACATACCAAGGGGTCACCTCATTGTCCAGGATCGTGGCCTTTTCTTTACCCTAACACCACTATTACTGCAGCTGAGGAGTCGTAAAGGGGAAACTACACTGGAGGAAGAACTCTTAGGGGAAACGAGGGAAACGTTTTCAGATGCTTCCAGGTCCAAGATGTGTTTTTTTTTCTTTTGTTAAGTTGCTCTGTAAGGTGCAAATCCCAGTTTTCTTTCAATTTAATAAAAGCACTTTATATGAGCCCCCATTTCAGGAACGAATGGATCTGTAATACGTGTTAATAACCATTGCCTGAGCCATCAGACTGTGAGCTGCTCTGAGCTGCTGACATTTAGTATTTTCTTTTGTTAACTAAATTCAAGATCGTATTATTTATAACATTTGAGGCTTTGAAGCATCCCAGCCAAAGAAATGTACAAAGAACACTGGTGCTTCGGCTTCTAGTCAACTAGCATGTGTTTACAATATGTGGCATATGGCAATATTGTGCAGCACAGGCCTGTTAAACGGAGGTAAGACCCTATATTTAGCCATATGAAACTGTAGCTATCTTTATTCTTACAATGATCTACACAGTAAACCTTCACAACACTGTACCCAACACGAGCAAGGGGCAGAAAGAGCAAAGATCTGCACATTCTGTTCAAATAAATCACTCCCATACACACATCTTTCTACATCTGTCTTAAAGTCGACGATTGAATTCCCTCGGCTCCCAGGGAAAAGCCGGGGCCATGTGCTGAGAAGGCAAAATGTTTGTCATTAGCGGTTGCTTGATTTGGTTTGAAATCTGGAGAGGGCGGGGAGGAGCCGAGAGGGAAGATGCATGTAAACCAGCTCCTGCAGCGCACGCACACAGAAATCATTCCAGTGTGATATGATAAGAGCAAGCACTTCACGCCGGTTGCCCATTGAACTTGAAGCTGCTAAATGTTTTCGCTGAAACGTTAGAGGAGGACACTCACATCCATCTCTAATCTTAACCGACCAGTGTGACCCCCACCCATTCCACACGCACACACACACACACACACACACACACACACACACACACACACACACACACACAAGGGCTGGGGCAGAGCCATATCACACCGAGCATTTCATCTGCAAAACACACACTAATGCTTTGAATGTCATGACTTTGCTAATAATGATCAGGTGTTCGTAAGCTCTCCCTGTAGGCAATTTAAGGGCGAACCTCACCACAAAGCACTGAGCACACTTGAGTCAATAAGCCTGTTAACAGAAAGGAAAGTAAAAAGAATTCAATTCTTGACTTATTTAATGGGGGATTTGGTGTGGCAGGTCAGCGGGTGTAATCCAGGAGATTGGACACTGATTCTTTAATCGAGTGCCGCGATGGTACATCTCTTTCCTTCCCTCCCGATTTCGCTCTTGTAAGAGGGTCTCCCTTGTGTAGCACTGAATTTCAATGGCGCAGTCAAGGCTCCTTGGCTGGTTCAAAACCCCCCTATTTAATTGATGCTTCACTGAAACCAGATGGAGATGAGGGGTACAGTGCAACAATAAGCCAAGCTTACTGATGTAGCCGCTCCTTCTCCATGGCTGAGAGAATAATGCTGCACTCACCAACAATTACCAACTCATTTAAAAAAGCAGAAATAAGGTTGAGCCTGCGCATCAGGAAATTGGCAAAGGCAGGCTAATGAAACCGCAGTGAATGTTGGACAGAAGCAGCAGTTTGGTGGCTCTGTGCCATGTTCAAGTCCCAGCAGTGCAGCAGATCCCTCGTAGTTGCAACAGCTTCGTTTGGATTCTGCATAGGCTGCTTGTTTTCTTCTCGCTGCCTCTAAGACCACACTTTCGATTAAGATAAAGCCAGCAAGGAGGCCGCTTCGGTGCTCCTTTCAAAAAACTGCGTCATCAAGGAAATAGTGGGGTTGGGGATTAAACTGTGCAAACCCCACATTTCCCACCAACAACATCTGCCTGCTAATAAAAGCCAAGAAAGTGTAGTGTGCCTGCACTAAAGTCAATTTGATGAAATTTAGACACTATTCCAAAGCTTGAGATGGTGCTGAGATAAGTGCTGACAAGATCTTGTCTCCATCGACAGTAGTTAAAAGAAATGTCTTATCTGTCTCTGGAGTATTGAAGCCAAATTCCTGCATTCTGTGTGGGGAGACACACATGCTGGGTTTCTCCAGCGGATTGCAATATCCGGTTTCCTGTATTCAATGCAGGTACTGACAGTTCGGTGTGCATACATCCTCACCACTAGAATACTAAATGAAACCATCACGCCTTCTCGTAATCTGCTCCACTCACTTCTTTCTTTCGAATAAACACATTCAGGCACACACATGTGCAAAGAACACACATTCAGATAGCTTTATCACACTCATAAAGCGATGCATTTGTCCCAATAGATCTCCCGCCCTGTGCCTGAGTCTCTGAGCATGAGTAATTGTCGGGCCCTGTGAAATAATCGTAGCTTTCAACACTAATGGAAGCCCTGCACATTCATTATTCAGTCCAGGAAACAGAGTGCTGCAAAGTGTCAAGGGACCCATGAGTTATTGCTCAGCGTGAATTAACCTCAGAATACAGGGGATGTGACAGAAATGCCCACCGCACTTTCTCCTCCTCTTGTCCCCGTCGCTCCATGTCTCCTCGGTCCATCTGCACGGGCAGACAGGCACCACACGGAGAACCCGAGATTGTATCACAGCTGCGGTGTGGTCAGACGGCCGCTGATGGGGTGTATAGTGTGTCGCTGCGGACAGCATGACAGACGGTCTGGGCTCTCTCGTGTCGCTGCAGCGTTTGACCACGGACAGCGGCGAGTGCTGGAGCTAAAGCTTTCCCTGCGTTACAGCCCTCCTGGGACGCCTGTGGGGGAATTTACGAGGAAAGCAGGGGGAGGAATGCGGCAGGAGGGGGTGGAGGTGGCGTGCAGGGACTGGCTGACCTGCAGATAGCACATGGCAAGAAACGGATAGGTTTGATATATGTGAACATGCCCACACTTGTGCTCAGAGAACGGGACGCCGCTGGCCGTGCTGCAGCTGCAGACTGCGCCCTGGTGAGTACAGTGACTCCAGCAAAAGCAACAGACATCAGGGGGAATTCCAGCAATGCACTTAAGCCTTCTTCATTTCCCACGTCTAGACCCTGCAAGTCTCAGGTCCTGCTGTTTGGGGTCTTTAAAGTGAAAGTGAAGCCACCACCCCACTGTAAAGGTTGAGCTTAAAGTGACCCCAAAGTTCTAAATCATTGGTGTTGTATTAGGTGACTGCATTTCTGGGAGACAGATCTAGTGTGAAATCTGCAAAGTGTTTAAAAGAGCAGATCGAAGAACTCCACCTCCACAAAGACCCACTCTAGAAAAACATGCTCAGCCATGCACCGCTACACAAAACCATTTCTTGAGAATCTTTAGGAGGACTTGTAAACGCTTACTCCGGCACAAACCCGAGAATTTTCCCGTTCCTGCTGCACCGTCACTGCCGTCAATCTGCATTGCGGAATCAGACACAGGCTTTGAATCGAACAAATTATTCTGCTGATGGCAAAACAACTCAAAGATCCAACTCTGCAAAGAAGAGGTGAAGGCTACACGAGCAACATGTCCACATCAGCATCAGTTCATGGAGAAATCCCCTCATGTCTATTTGTGCACGTCATCTGATAAACTAGCGAGGTTATGTGCAGTTCTCTCTTCAAGCCATAAAAATAATGGGAATATCAGCAATGAGATAACAGTATCAGAGTTGCGGGCGTTAAAAGCCTGCATTAGCGAACCTCAAGTTGAGTGGATGTAATTGAGTATTCCTGTCTTTTCAACTCAGGGAATTAAGCATGCCAGCATGTTGCTATAAAAATGACCCAATTAATTTGATTAGGAAAGTAGGGTTCAAGATACAGTGCGTTGAATGGTAAAGAGTGCGAGGGAATGCTAATGAGGAATAATTTAATGAGGCAGACATGTATAAAGGAGTTTTGTGTGCATGCATGTTCCGTTTGGTTGAACAAAAACCTTGGACGAGGATTAAACCAGTGGGAGTTGACTTTATTGCGCCCCAGGTGAGGAACGTGAACAGCGGAAACAATAACTGTGGTCTTCATGAATACAGAACAAGAGCGTGACGTACTAAATACTGGGGGAAAGGCATTTGTGACAAAGATTTCATGGTATCTGCTCTTTACGATGGGGAAATTATTGTTATTTCTGCATACAAATGCACTTAACGTAGATTATTTCAAATATCTCTGAAACCAATATGCAGTGCACTCTTAGGGAGGGTCACACATTTTTATTTGGGCTCCTTTCTCCATAAAACTGTAAAGAATAACTGTAAATATTAATTGACGGGTCATAACACCCATATAAGGGTGTAAACGTAATTTAAAATATTCCTCATTTGTGGGACCAAAATGTGTTGGACAAATAAACCAATATAATGTAACTGCACTGGTTGGTATCCCGTGACTGGCTGAGCCTATAACTCCTCTGCCATTAGGCCTTAATGCAGCTATTTCACCCCTGGAGCCTTTTGCCGTCAGTCTGGTTGAACACATGACCCGTTGGATTGATGTCAGTTGACTGACTCAGCCGGGAACATCCTGAACTATTTGGGATAAATGGCTGCCTTGTGTGTATAATTTGGATCACGCAGTGTCCTGAAACTGGAGGTGTTAAAAGGGGGTAATGAGTCCCATGTCCACCCTGATGGATGTGAACTGTCCCCCCCAAAAGCTGAAAATCACGTCCCGAATCCAGTGTGCTGAAGTGCAGAGCCGAAACGATTAAGAGGACACACGTGATCTCATGTGGGTGTTACAGTGGAGATAGACGAGAATTGGCACAAATGTTGGCAAACTGAGCTCAGGCAGGGTTTTTCCACCCACTCCATCCCTGCCTGGCTCACGCATATTCCCCACGGTGCACAGCCACGAAAAAGAATTTGTTTTAAAATGTCGGCATTATTTCCAAAGTATTTCAGCCGTAGGTATCAATTATAATAATGGCCGTCTTTGCCAATACCACACACACACACACACACACACACACACACACACACACACACACACACACACACACACACACATGCACATCTCTCTGTATTTGTGAGGACACTCATTGACATAATGCATTCCCTAGCCCCTTACCCTCACCTTAACCATCACAACTAAATGCCAAACCTAACCCTTAACCCAATAACCCAATTCTAACCCTTAAACCAGTAAGTCTTAACCTGCAAACAGCCAACTGAATTTGTATTGAACCAAAATTGGCCATCATAACTGTAGACACACACACACACACACACACACACACACACACACACACACACACACACACACACACACTGTGCAGTGCACTTGCTCCACTCTTCTCTGCACCCTCCTTCCTACGATCCGCCCACCATCTCGGGACCGGAATCACGTGTCTCACAGCCTAGTCTCTCTCTCTCTCTCTCTCTCTCTCTCTCTCTCTCTCTCTCTCTCTCTCTCTCTCTCTCCCTCCCTCCCTCCCTCCCTGCGAACCGTCACTCCACCACAAATCAAACTCACCCAGCGAGCGAGCGGCGGACAGAGGACGGGATGTGGAGACGCGGAGGGGTGCCCACGGTACAGACAGACCCCGCCACGCCACTGAGCCGCAATGGATCAGTAGAGGTTGTCCGCGGCGAGAGGAAAATGCTCCCCCTGTTTCCCGCAGAGGAAGAAGCCGACAAGACGTGAACGGGACGGGGGATGAGAGTCAAACTGTGCCGGAGCTCCTCTTCGTCTCGTGATCTTACAACAGTGCGCCTGTGAACCGCAGGGCGTCGGGGGTGTACGGGACGCGGGGCGCGCAGCTCCAAGTCGCTCCAGGTCCACTGTGGATTGAGGGGGGAACCGGCTCTTTCTGTGTTTTATTCAAACCTGCTGGAGCCCTGTGGGTGAAGGTGGTCCTCGCCATGAGGGTCGTTTCAGCAAACTTGTTCGCCCTGCTCCTCCTGTGCGCCCTTGCAAGTGTTTTCTACGTGTGGAGCCCACTGGAGACGCGCTTGGAGCGGCACAAGCGGAGGCTGTCAGCCCCCGGCGGAGGGGCTTTCCACCAGGGTCTCCCGGCGGACCTCTCCGCTAAAACTTTCCGGGCATTGCTCGCTGTCCCGGCGGCACAAAGACCGCACTTGGGGGGCAGACTCGAGTCTCCCAACCTCACCCATCAAACTGTCTCCGCAGGAAGTCGAGATTACCATATGAATGAGGATAACAAGAGGTCAACGCGGAGGGAGGGCCCGGTCAAGTTGGGCTCCCCGGTGGAGGATGGGGTATTTTGGGGCGAATGGCTGGAGGATCTCCGCCCTGTGGGCTTTCACGGAGGAATATGCTCGGGGCTGGCGAGAGAGAGCCAGGACGCACCGGGTAGTGAAGCTGGAGCCGGGATGCGGCAGGAGATCCAACCAGCTCGCCACTTTCGCAGACGGGACCAAAGCGTGTGTGCGTTACGGGATAAACGCGGATCAGGTGCAGGGTGAAACTTTGACATATTACCTCGCCAGTTTGCTGGGCATCACCAACCTGCCTCCCCTGGTGCTGTCCCAGCTGAGCGGGGACAGCGAGCAGTGGGCGGCTGTGAGGACGCGGGTCGATGCTCTGCAGTGGAGCGACCGGGCCGTGGTGTCTCTCACCGAGTGGGTCTCCAACCTCACCGGGGTGGTGACACCTGCGCCGCTCAGGCAGGAGAGCAGCGGGCTGCACCCTGTGCTCGAGCAGCTCGGGAACAAGACGACGGCCGAGCTGCTGGAGCTGATGCAGTGGAGCGACCTGATCCTGTTCGACTACCTGACGGCGAACTTCGACAGGCTCGTGAGCAATCTGTTCAGCCTGCAGTGGGACTCGCGCGTCATGGAGCGGGAGACCAACAACCTGCTGAAGACGCCGCGCGGTGACCTTGTGTTCATCGACAACGAGGCCGGACTCGTGCACGGCTTTCGGGTGTTGAACATGTGGGAGAAGTACCACAGCACGGTGCTGAGCTCCGTGTGCGTGTTCAGAAAGAGGACCACTGAGCGCGTGGCGGAGCTGCACAGGCGCAGAGACTCCAGGAAAAGGCTGCTGGAGCTCTACAGGGACAGCGAGCCTTTGTCTGTGGAATTAGGATTTCTCTCAGACGAGCACGCCGGTGTTCTCCAGGACAGGATAGACAGATTACACAAACACATTTTGCATTGCAGGGGCAAGTACAGCCAGCTGTGAGCACCCAGCACGCACAGGCGAGGGGATTCTGATTTTTTTTTGCCTGCACAGAATAATGACTCTTTGCAAACACCACTGGCACAGCTGTGCTAAACCGATGCGCATCACACAAACTGTCTCGAACATCCAGCTGAACTACCTCCTGTGAATAGAATGTGTTGCCTACTTTATGAATAATTCAATTAAACACATGTTTATAATCTCCCTGCACAGGTTTTCACTGTATGCCTCACAGAGAGGGATGATTTAGGCCATTCTCGCTCATCTAACTTCACCCCATGGAGTCTCACCTGGATAGGAAATCGATGTAAAGATATATTTGTGACTATAGGGTGTCATAACGCAGCCCTTCGTGTGTGTGTGTGTGTGTGTGTGTGTGTGTGTGTTTGGATTCTTGCCTTGTGTTTAGAAATCCTAATGAAAAACTCCTAAGCCTTAACATAAGTTGACTCTTGAATACTGTATTACTGTTGACGTCTGGCTCGCTTTTTATAGGAAATCTTTTGCACAGTACCTTGTACCTGCACTCTGGTAGTTTGGATTGCATTTTCAGCCTTAAAGTCACATATGTCCATTGTACATTGTTGTAAGTAAGTTGTAAATATCGTCTGCCAACCTGTTTTGGATATTTGAAGCTCCACTAATTTAATTGTGCATTGTAACATTCCAAAATCTCTTGTCTCTTTTTGATAAATACACTGTAATTTAATTGAACTACTGTCTGTGTCATATGTAGTTTGTGCCAAGCTGCTTTGTGAGAGTGTATCACATATATCTAATAACTAGTTTGTGTGGAGAGGTGGGATTTTTGTAGGCCATACTGGCCCATTACAGTGCTCTCATTGTGCTGTAGAAATGTCTTGTACGGGCACGCAGTTCCCAAGGAGCCATTCTGTCAGCCACAGGCGCACTACCACAGGAATCTCTAATCCCCTTTTATAATCTCACCCAGAATGATGAACTGAAGGAGACAAGTGACATCATTTGACATCCTCTGAAAAGGGGTTTTTTTTTTACTGTTCCATCGCTAAACCAAAAGACCGTTTGCAGAATGTTTGTCATGACAGAACTATAAACAGTCAATCTACATCCAAGGCTGGGTGGCTTATTGGCTCAATCTGTTCACATGAAAAGTAAGAAAAACTCCCACAGTGCATGGGAGCCTGTGCTGCTGAGAGGCCAAACCCGCAATTAATGAGAGCTGTGCTCCCAGGGGCCGGTCCTGTTTACATTTTCTTTCTGAGAGGTTGAATTTGTTATCAGGAAAGATTTAAAGGAAAAGTACAGGTACGGTGCTTAAAAGTCACATGTATGATTTTGCCTTTTACTGTTGAACTTTACATCAGTCTTCAATTTGACCCTTTTGGAAGCAGCTCTTCCTTATTAGTTCCACCACAGGACCAACTCTGTGTCTGATTTCTGGTTCTTGCACATCAGAAGGAAAGTCAATGATCAAACTGAGGCTTAATCCTTTCCAGCCTTTCACTATGCTGCACCTCATCTGGTTTCTTTTACAAACTTTATATATATATATATATATATATATATAGAGAGAGAGAGAGAGAGAGAGAGAGAGAGAGAGAGAGAGAGAGAGAGAGAGAGAGAGAGAGAGAACTCCAGGGCACACCACTTCTGTTTGTACAGCTCCAGGGAGAAGGATGAGGGGATGGATGTATCTTGTTCAAATAGTGACTTGATTTGTGCTCTTGCTTCATTTAATGGATTATGGCATGTAAGTCAGAGATTTGTGGTTCTCCCGCTCGGTCACTTTAGTTGCAGAGGAGCAGCAGAGCAGGCTTAAGCAGGTGTAACTGGAGGCTTTTTCCAGACTGCTGCAGCTGTAACAGGGACTTGGGGATCAATATGTGCACTGACAGTTGTATGGGGAAAAGCAGGTCATGTTAATGCGCTGGTCGCCGGGTGTAGGGTTAACATGTGGACATGTGTGTGTCGTGACGGCTGCAAAGACTGCACTTGCACAGCTGGACCTGGTGCATGTCTGCTAATGCCAAACATTGCGAGGAGATTTATGACAGGCTGCAGACACCGGGGATTAAACACAGCGCTAAACTAAGGAATGCATGTCTAAACCAGACCCACAACCTTTACTCCTTTCCTGCCACGCACAATCTCCCTTCCCCTGCATTCACCCACATCTCGCTCTTCCTGTCTCACATCTGTCTTCACTGTTAACACGACTGTCAACTTCATTTGTTCACGAAATGAAAATGAAACTTTCATTTTCCTAATGATTTTTTTTTTTGTGGGTTTCTTAGCACAAGAAAGACATTTTTTAACCAGTGACCATGCCAGCTGCAATCACACTAATGGTGAATTTCAAAGAGTTTGTTGAATCACCCTTTTAACTGTTTGCATATGTTCCCCCTTACTCTTCGGGGAGGCCTGGCTTCTTTCAGATCACCGCACAAATTCCCAAGTCTCTTTTTTTCCCACCCTGAGGCAGCCAATACACACACATATTATACCTTTGTGACACAGTCTAATGAAGTGGACTTGTGGCACTAGTGCAGTGGGTTATTATGCGTTAAGGAATATGCGGGTTAGCTATACCCGCATGCATGCCAGTGCTCTGTGGTTCCTCCCAGATGTGCTTGTTTTATGCTTCAATAGACAGAATCACAGGCTCAGACAGTCATACAGCCCGGGGCCCTCAGCAGGTCCCGGCACAGACCCCAGGTTCTTGAGCTGATCTTCTTCTTCTTCTTCTTCTTTGTGCACATTGCAAACATTCCAGAGGAGCTGAGGGAGGATCATCTCCATGGACACGCAAACGCACACAGACACGTCTCGGCGAGTGTAAGGAGTCCCAGCTGTGCACATAAACCTTTGAATAAGTTGGCGAAGCTCCTACTTCAAGATATTTCAAAATTCCAATAAAGTTGGGATTAGCAGAAGGTTGTATTAAAAGAAAGCTGCTCATGCTGATGAAAATTTAAGAACTTGACGCTTATTATTGTAGCTTTCCTGCTGAGACTTTGATGATAAATCCCAATACAGGCAAGAGTGAGTTACCCTTGCTTATAGCTTAGCTATCTGGCTCCAAAGATAATGAAATCTGCCTCGCAACAACTCTAAAGGTCACTAATCACCACAATCGCTTGTTCTTTTTCTGCTAAAGAAGAAACAAAAAGACACACTGGTTTTGAAGGTATTTCTTGGCCGCGGTAACATTTCAAAGTCTCTGCTGGTTGCCTGGCAACCTCAAGGCGATGACAGTTACTGACCAAGAAACAGTCCAGCACACAGACCTCATAAAAACTGTCTCCTGTTAATTAGTGAGCTGCAGAGTGAGTGCTCGTAGGTGGATTCTGTTGCATTCAAAAAGAGCCCAGCTATCTTTACGCAAGGCTAAGCTAGAGGCTGCTGATATCCCTCTATCGACAGGCTTGATAGAGGTATCAATCTTCTCATATAATGAACGACAAAAGCAAATAGGCTTTTCCCCATCTTTTTCCTCTTAATATGGAAATCCTTAAATCAAACAAAATGTCCAAAATATCATCAATTAAAATAGGTTACAATGCAGTAAAACACCGGACAGCTGCTTAATTACACCGGGTATAAAAGACTGAAACTGTTCCCTTTTCCCAGTGGACCTGCCATGTGTGAGTGGATGGACATAAGTGGCATTCTTTCAGTGCAGGAACTTCCTGTGCACGACTGAATGATTTCATTACGAAACACAGCACATACTAGGGGGGAGAGTCACTTAGTCACAGCTGAGTGGATACGGGCCATGAAGGGTAAACCGGGGGGCTAGGGCAACAACTGGAGGGGCCTTGGTGGTGGTAAGGGCTGAACATCCAGACTGTGGTGTGCCTGGAGAGCTGGCACAAAGCCTGGCTTTGTCCAAACTACAGCTCAAAGCATAAGGTCAGGGCCTCTTGGGAATTCTTTCTCAAGACAAAGTAGAAGGTAATGAGTAACTTGAGGGGGTCTGCCCATTCCTCAGATAATAACGAGAGGAAAAACTGTTAAGTGTAGTGACCTCCCCTGTTTTCATCCCAGTATGTTGTGTCCAAATCTAATCAGGCCAAATATAAAGACGCCCTGTCCTTCTCTGTTTTTACAAATAACGTTGATGTTAGATGCTGTATTTTTAGTTAAGAGACCATCCATAGGCTTGAGTTTTGGATTTGTGGTATGTAGCTATACATGTCATCACACGCTGCAAGTTTAACAAGTCCTTGCACCTGGAAACATCACAAGGGACGGTCAGCTCGATTTATTTCTCCCTAATGGATGTAGTTGTAAAGTCGGCTGTGATTGCAGCCAAGTGTTTGATAAATGGGAGTTAATAAAAATGTAAAGAGGTTAAAAAGAGAAGGTGAAGTGCGGGGTTATGTGTCAGCCTGTCTCTGTGTGTGAGACCATGTAAAGCTAAAACAGATTTCTGCTTTCTTCAACAAGAGATTGCCATAAATTCTGATGGTAAATGTCCTCGGTCAGAAAACTTCCATCCTTGGGTTGGGAATTGCTTTGGGCTCTAGTCACATGGGAACCGACTAATACATCTGTCCAGCTGTTGTCCTCTCTCTTCACGGTCGCCACGCTCGCAGATTACAGAGGAGATTACATCCATCATGTCCCTTTACATCACAAAAGGCGGTTGCTGTTGTTGTTCCAGATTATTTTTCATTCTCTAATGACAAGGCAGATTTTGATGGAGGCTATGTTGACAGAAATACACAGGATAGCAGTCATCTAATGTTTTGGTATTCCTCATTATACCACTTAATGGTATTATTAGATATGGAGCAATAATATAGCCTGAATGTATGTATACAGTCAGACGGTGATCTGCATATAATCCATTAAACTGTTTCTGAAACAAGAACTGTGTAACCTCAGTTTGGATTCCCTCTATTTTCCCTTAATACGATTTGCGTCATGCCAGTCAACGCATACATAAAAATAAATCCTGATTAATTTCACCACTTAATTCCATCCTATTTGTTATGCTTCGTCCCTCAAGCTCTGTCTCCAAAATGTCAGACCATAGCCTGCAGAAATTCATAAGCCTCATTTGGTTTCATGTAAAACATTTGCATTTTATTGCATAAAGAGAATGGGTATGCAGCCCCCATTTCAGAATGTAAACGGCATATGCCGTGACACTATGAATAAATCTTCTGTATAGTGACGGCTTTCCACACACTAACGGCACATTTAAATAAAAAAGTTTGTCCTATAGTTAAAAGTCAGACCTGCCGGAGGGAAAAGTTTGAGAAAGAGCTAAAGCTTTTTTTTCACAATTGCAGCACATGTCTTGAAATTCTTTTTTTTTGGTTTCTTTGATCTAGGATTGCCCAGGCGTGACGTTACCTGCCTTGTAAGAACCTCGTTGTGTTCAAATGTTTTTTCCCTCGCGTTCCACCTCCTTACATTGACCGAAAGGTTGCACAGCCTTTGATTGAAATGCTTGACGGATTTCGATTTTGCTCTGGGTGATGCTTATTGACTCCTCCGTACAGTCTGTGGACGTGTATCTCGTACATACTGTTTCATTACTATGCATCCGAGTTCATCCGTATGCCATTCTGAAATCGTATGCTTATGGAAATGACTTTTCTGCCTCAAAGAATGACTGATCGCATTCATAGGGAGATAATCTATAATTTTTCTGTTGAATGCGTTCTTTCTCACGGCCACCTGCCCCGAAACAGAGACTGTGGTCGTAATTAAGATGTTTCTATGCAAATGTTACTGAGGGGAAAATCTGAATATGAATCCCTGATGCCAGACAAAAAGTTGATTGGTCCAAATTAACTGTTTGGACATATGGTTACGTGTGCACAACAACGACGAGAGGACGAGTTTTCAAATAGCGAAAGGGCTTAGGAAATCCTGCACCACTTACTGCCACTGCATAGCTGCTGATAAAACCCTCCGTCGACTCAACAGCACGAAAGTATCTGTTCATTTTCTGCTCTCTCGCTCGTCAGTGGAGCTTTTTTTTTTTTTAGTTCTTTGCTTTGTGTGTGTGCGGTGACTGTGTCATAAGAGCTTTGTCCTCTCCGTGCTTGAAGTGCAGAGAGAATCAATACACAGAAGGACAAGGGGACGTGTGATACTTGATGACAAAATACCCACTACCTGCTGAAACAGCACATTCCTTCCTGCCGGCTGACCACTTGTTTTTTGAATGTTAGTGCTGGCTGGAGGCCGCGCCCTGTCGGAGACCTGCGCGGAGTTGCTCGCGGTGTAGTTGTTTTGAATTATGGCACTCGATGGTTGCGCCGATGCTCGGTAATCGTGTCATTTCTATGTAAATGACACTCTTTGCCACCATAGTAAGCTGTTGTACCACACAAATGCTCTGGCTTGCCTCGTTCCGTAATGGTCCGCTGTTACACTGAAATGATTAAAGCTAACTGTGAGAAAATGTCATGACAGTCAATCAGTTAAGTAGATGAGTCGACTGGAGCGTACAGAGGAGGGCATTTAGCAGCAATGAAGACAGGCATAAGAGGTAGGAAGTCATTTTGGGTTGCGTCCAGGCGCCGGCCTCTCTTTGTCGAGAGGGAAGTGCTCACTAGAGACAAACATTAGGGGGGGGGGTTTACGGCTGACTCTGCAGTATCATTGTGATTTAAACAACATTGGATATGCCTTAGTGAAGGTGAGATGGAGATTTATACATTGTGCTGATTTTATATACAATAAGCAAATAAAAGCTTGTGTAATTTCATGCCTACTCTACTTCAGGATTTCATACACCTAGACCTTGATGCAAATCTTGGCAGCACTGCATGCTGGGTAATCTCAGCTCCCACCAACATTATTATCTTTTTATGTGCTTGATAACAATATCACTTGATGGCGATGTTATTTGACTTTTCGATGAATCTGAATCTGTTCGCAGAGGAATCTCTCGCTTTTAACAAAAAGTTAAATCTTTTTTTTCACAAAGCTCAAGAGGCATATTAGTAATGTAAAATTGAAAGAGAAGTTTTTAACGACGGATCCCCCATCATGCACAACAGCAACACGTCCCATATTCAACTAAACTGACAGTTTCTCGCTGGTGATAATGAAATAAGAAGAGCATCTTACATCCACCCCAGGTTCACTGAATAGCTGGCGATGGCAGGGTTAGTGTGGAAATCTGGCCTTGAATAAACTGGAAGTAAAAAGGACAAAACAATACTCAGAGGTACTAAAAATACAAATAAATATAGTGTTTCCCTTGTATTCTATAAGGTACTTTTAATTATATATTATTATGCACACTTAAAAGACATTCCTCCCCTTCCACACCTGTAACCTGACTCATCTCAAATAACAAGTCTAAGACATCCAGGCCTCCCACGCCAGCAGCCACAGCAATTACACTGTGTTCTGACATGGCTGCAGGGTGAGGCTCGGTGTCGAGCACTTCATGACACCCTCACGTTACCCTGAACCAAAGGAGAAAACAATAGAGGGTGTAGCGGTTCACTTCCCACCACATTGAGAGGCAATTCAAGTAGCAAAAGCTCTATAAGGTTCTAACCTTACACTTTATACAACACACATCCTGTAGCAATGTGACTGCAATGCTGAAGGAAGTGGAAGGTTTCAGTATCCTCTCACTAAAAGAAGAGCTCTTGACAGACAGGGCGGGGATGCAGGAAATTCCGAGGAGCCGTATCATTTTGTGCATCAGCAAGGTTGAAATCAACACAACAAGGCTTTGATTTAGTGATGTGACTCCTGTGCTTGTTTCAGTTTTATCGCTCCTGTGTCTTCTTTTTCTTTGCTCTCAGCCTTCCCCCTTAATTCCCCTCCTTCTTTCTTGTTGTGCAAATATTGCCATTGTGAGATCCTGCGAGCACTGATTGATTGCGGGTGGGGGGCAAATCATCTGGGCCGGTTACAAAGACATCTTCCGCAAAATCAATGCCACTGAAAGAGAAAAAAGTCTTTTTAGGGTTCCACGATCCTTTGTAATATAGCACTGTCTACCACAGGGGAATATCTGGTATCTCCCCCCCACACACTCCTTCGATTTTTGAACCATCCCATTTGTTCTATATCATTTATCCTTTAAAAGAGAAAAGAGGGGTTTTATTGGATGCTTGAGGTCTGAAATATATCACCGTGATCAGCTCGTGTATATGAGTCAATTTTAATGGCAGAATTTATAGCCTCCCATCAGGTAATGGAGCAGCTATAGAGATTGGCTCTGAGGGACAGAAAACAGACATCTCCAGCAAAGGGCACGGAGAGTGCAACAGAGTGATATATTCATTTGTGTGTGGCGTTTGCTGGACATGTGGACGCCACAGGGAGCAATAGAGTGCTCAGCTTCACTCACATGTATAAGAAGACGCATACTGAGATGATTAGTTATTATCAGTTCTGACCGTCGGCTACATTTCTTCCCCTTTGAGCGTTTATCCAATCACAGCACGTTGATGTGCTTTGCATTTGTTTCGAGTAGAGGTAGAGTATTTCTTTATTTTTCAAAATCATACACATTTTCACAGACTGGATTGAACCACTTGTTTATCTAACTGAGGGGAAGTGTGGATAATCAGGGGGAACATAGAGTTGAACTAACATGAATTCATGTGATTTATTTAGGGAAAATAAACAAACAAGAGTTTACGGCTGCTATCAAGCTGTCCTGACTCATTTCCTTAATCCCCCACCAAATTAAACTTGGCTCCTCTTGCATTCGGGGCTTTCCAAAATATTGTTGATAAAATTTGTGTGAGGAGGGCATGAACTTTTTTTTGGCTGCGTTTTAACTGATTAAGCGAAAAAGAAAAACTTTAGAGATTAATCAACTTCACCGAGGCTGAATAATCCAAGACTGACTCCAAAGAAATGGCCAATGTTGCAATGTTAAAAAGTGGAAGAAAAAAAAAGAAGATGCTGGATCTGTGCATGAATCGACACAAGATGTTTTCTGGGTTTTTTCGAGGGCCCCATCCTTTCCCCATGAAAGTCATCAGTTTCATTAGACTCGTGCATGTAGTATATACACAACAAATAGCAGGAGATGAAAAGACAGAACCAAGGACACACACCTGGTGCACAGCTTCAAACACAACCTCTGCTCTCACTGAGAGACAAAACAAGTGGAGTGCAGTGTAGTGACTGCACTGGGACAGGGACAAGCAGATGGGTGACTTTGAGTGTGCCGGCTCAAAGAATGTGAGCTTGCTGAGCAGGAACCGCGGAGTCAGGCTGGGCCACGACCCCAGCCATGTTCTGTTTTTATAACCTTCTGCCTTTTCAAAAACACCGCTCTCCTCCCTACCACTGAACCCTCTGCCATTTCTCTCCGTCTGAAGTTGCTGCTGGACACGCAAGCCAGTATTACACGCTCATGTTCCCGTCTCGTAAAAAAAACCTAAAGGTGTGTGTGGGTACACGCACTGCCAGTCAATAGACTTGTGTGTCATGCTTCTCCCGTGGTTCAAAGGCATATTACCCACACCTAAGATAGTTGACCACCAGAACTAATCCATCAGTCGCGTTGGCTGTCACCATGTTGCCCTTCATAGGTATAAGTACGCCTGAATACCCCCCTTTCTTCTCTGAGTCATGCCTGTGCCTCATCACCCCTCCCAGGTGTTCCCATAACTCATCGGGGGCCTCAAATCCCACGTGGACATTCCTGAACTTCAGAGGCACATCGGCAGATGAGAGCCCGGATTTATGGCTTGCTGATGGACGGCGGAAGGGGGGGTGGGCAGCGGAGAGGGGGAAGGCGATAGGGTCCACTTCAAAGTGGAGGAAGCGTTTGTTGTTGTTCCCTCCTGCGCTCGCTGATGCACACATATGCACGGCTCTCTCTTCCCCTCTGTGCCTCTGACAGCTGGAGTGCTCAGTCACTGGCTTACACGTAGTCACGCAAACAATTAGTTTAGCTTTCATTTCATATTTTGCTGCTACGTGACTAGACATAGGTGGCGTTTTTTACAGGTTTGTCTCTCATACGCTAGCTCATCGACGACATGCGGGACTATTACGGACAAAATTTAGTCTTTTCCTTTTTCATTATATCAAAGGTGACCCTTCAATGATTGCCTCCAAGCTTTTTATTATTACACCTGCATTAAATATTCTACTTGATCTTAAATGCCACTTCCTGCTGCACTGTTATAATTTATTTGCATGACTTTGCCTATAACATTATAGGTCACAGGCAAGTGTGTGTGTGTGTGTGTGGATGTGTGCATGTGTGCATCTATGTATATTTGTATGTGTGAGAGTGTTTGTGTTTGGGTAAGGAAGCGCCTTCACCGTTTCCCAACCACCTCATGTTACGTTGCCGTGTGTGTGTGTGTGTGTGTGTGAGGTTGATGGATGTGTGTAGTGGTGGCGTTCCCTTAAGCCGGATGTGTAATGAACCCAGCTTTGGCTCTGTAACTTTGGGGGTGATTGATTACAAACGCAGACCATTTAACATGCAAGGGTGCTGCCCCTTAACAATGCAACAAAGCCTTGCAGATGAGATCGCACATGAAACATGAGACACCCTGCTTTTGTCCACAGTGAGCTGCTTATTAAATTAAAGCTAGGCTGTTATCAAGCTTTACCTCAGCCCTTGAGGGAAATCCTCCAAAACGAGGGAAAAAAGCCACGTGCTGATTGATACACAATTTTCTCTTTCATACTGTAGAGTCAGAAATGTACAACTTGTGTTGCTGTTATAACACCGACTAACATTTTCCTCTTTGAGTTTCCCAACTCCTTGTTGGGGCCGGAAAGCTGATGTAACCTGTAGCTGTTATTCCCAGTAACCAGGGCAATCAATGCTCCGCTCCTACGGGTACTTAATCATTCCACTGTTTGTTCACTCTGCCCTTTCTTGTGGTCAGACTCAAACCAGCCAGGAAATACTAAAAAGCACAATCTGCATCTTTAATGTCAGCTGCAGAAATGCACTGGTCTACAGGGATGTGATATGATAATAAGTCATCCTTCATCCTAAATTATCTGTATACATTTTACATATACATTTTTGCCCATCAGTCTACATCAAATATCCAGCAATGACAAAGCATGGTGTGATAAAAGCCAAGCCATGTAGTCTAAGGATCTCATGTAGACCTCACCAAACAGAAGCTTGTTTGAATGAATAGGTAAATAGAATTAAGAGTTCTCTTCATCCTCTCATGTCTCTAAGAAAAGGAGAAAAAAGAGTCTCTGGTCTGATGACACAAATATTGAACCCTTTGGGCAAAACTCCAAACAGTGCACGTGGTGAACATGAGGCTCTGCTCATCACCTGGCTAATATCATACGGTGAAACATGGTGGTGGCAGCATCATGCTATTAAGGGTCATGCTCAGCAGCAGGGACAGGGTGACTGGGGGAAGGAAGGATGAATGTCCTGGAATAAAACCTGCTCCATAGTGTGCAAGATTGGGGCAACAGTTTAATTCTCAGCACAACAATAACCCAAAGCATAGTTTAGGAGAAGCTTTGGGACATGTAAAACCCCATAGAACATCTGTGGGCAAATCTGATGATGGCAGCACAGACACATCCCATTCAATCTGTGGGAGCTTCAGAGAATCTGCCAAAACCCAGCTGTGCAATGCTTCATCTCTCATTGATTATGCATTTAAGCCCTGGAAAATAATATGGTACTTGTCCTCTACCACTGAAACAGCAGATCAACTCCCCACTATATGGCATGTGCACGTTTGTGTGAGCACGAGAGAGAAAAAGTGACAGAGTGCACTGGTTGGAATCTGTTGGTAGCTAGCGAGCTAAGGTAAGAATTAAAGGCTGTGCCTATGAGAAGCGTTTTCAAAAAGGATGACATCAGCGGGGCGCAAGCGAGGAGGCCTGAGGAGGTGGAAGAAGAGTTATCTCCTCTTGGTGTAGCAGGGGATGAGTCAGGATGAGAGTGCACTGCCACATCGACAAGCTCAGGCTGGTAAAGACAGGTCTTTAACTAGTCAGTCAGTCTTACTCAGCAGTTTTCTAACATAAAAAGTGATTCCAAAGCACAGGAATTAGACGTATTTAAAGGAAGACAGGTGAGCGATGGAAGACAAATGAACAGTGTTGAACTTGACAGAGCAACAACAGAGCAACAAGCACTGTTCACACTTCAGTGAGTAATAAAGTGCAACAGTGCTGATTGGTGTACATCTGTTGCAGCAATGGATATTGGCATGTAGCTGGTTCCTAATAGTGTTGCTGTGCTGTGTGACTTTATGGAATCATTAGCATTGATGAATGTTTAGCCCCAATGGGATAGAAATGTGCACTAATGGCTTGATTGCATAATCTGATAGTGGTTGGTGTGTGTCACCTTCTGGTTAAGTCTATGTATAAAATAAACGTATACATATGATATGATATAAGACAGAGGAGAGGAAAAGAAAACAGGAAGAGAGAGAAGAGGAGATGTGACAGACAGATGAGAAGCGAACAGAGCTACTGGAGAGGTGAGTCTCAGAAAGACAGACCAGATACACAGTTAACGCAGTATGACATGGTTCAGATTTGTCACACAATAGAAGCGGCAGCTATGAGACCATGTTGGTCAGTTTCCAAAATAGAACGCAGCATTAGCAGCATGTGATCTCGTATCTGACTGCTTCATCAATGTCAAGGCTCTTTTTCTTGTTTCCTAAGGGTTTTAGTCCTGCTGCTGAAAATAAATGTAATAATAAAGTTGAATGAGTCCACAGTCTCACATCTAACAGCTATTAATTTTAAGCTGAAATATCAGGTGATACGTTTCAACACCTGGTTATTGAGTGGGAAATGATGGGCTATTTTATTTCAAATTAAATTTACATAAAGTGTTTAAAAAAGTGGAGGGATCTGCAAATATAATACTTTCTGCGGCAACTGTATATATCCTGCCCCCATTTTGTCTCTGTGTCTGCCCTCACATTGTTTTCCATCTCTACTCCTTGCAGGAAGCCTCTCTAACCTGCCTCATTGCAGAGGAGCTTCTGCAAAAGCCTGATGCTCTAGATATGTGTGTGTGTGTGTGTGTGTGTGTGTGTGTGTGTGTGTGTGTGTGTGTGTGTGTGTGTGTGTGTGTGTGTGTGTGTGTGTGTTGTGCTGGCCCTGAAGTGACACACTGAGGGTATAAATAGAGCAGGCCCACAGATCACTGTGCCAGACAGAATGTGGCATCTGCTGTGCTGGGAGTGCAAAGTGTTAGAGAGCCACTAAACTCCTCTCCATTCCTCTTCCCTACTCTCTCTCTCTCTCTCTCTCTCTCATCTTCCTTGTACTCCCGTCTGTTGATTCCCCTTCTCCTCACTACCTCCCTCTCGCTCTTTACCTTTGTCATCATCTTCCCTTCTCCCCTCCTACTAGTCCCCTTCTCCCTCTCTGTCTCTTTCCTTCAGTCCCTCCCTTTCTCCATCTCATTTTCCTTTTGCCCTGATCCCCTCCTCCTCTCACATTCTGCGACACATCTGCTGCTATGTGTTGAGTGCTGTGGAGCAGTCCCACTTTCAATTTAGGCTATAAGATCCTGTTTCTAAACACACAGAGGGAAACAGAGATGGGGGGAGAGAGAGAGCGATATGAAATGAAAGAAGTGAGGAAGGAAAAGGCAGATAGCTGGCCCCACAGTACATCAAAGTCCTGATTTCCTATTTACAATGCTTTACAAATTCCTCCACTGCAATGCTATACATGCTCCATGTGAAAAACAATTTAATCCCACGGGATTACATGGTGCACTTGCGAGGCAATTTCGAGCAGGAAGGGCAATTCTGTAAGCGCGGGAGATAAAAGCAAACTCATTTCGTTATTTCCCACCCACAGCCGATTATTAATCCTACTGATTTAGAGATTCATTCCCCTGCTCTCTGTGAAACCACAACAAAGTGACAGCAACCCCTCTGACCCCCCCCCCCCCCTTTACATCACATGGTGCAACGTACTGTAGCATATGATGCAGAAATGCACTTCCAAACAATACACCTCATTCATCCTTTACACCCACGGTCCCTCTATGTATGTGCACGCTCCTCAAAAGCCCAATTAAGAATGAGTTTCCCGTAGCTGCTTTTTTTTTTATTTCCCACATGCACACCACATTAATCTCATAATCTGCTCTTCCTGTGACGAGTGTTGTATTCCCTGAAAGACGGGAGATAAACTGATTGCACAAGCGCACATATGCACGTACGCACACACAGTCCCAGTGTCAACCAAATTAATAAGCAACTTAATTGTCATTAGATTTCCATCTCTTTTAAATGACTCATCCACTCGTTCTACTCCCCCAACATGTCTTTCTCTCTTTTCATCCTATATCCTGTTCCTCGGGTGTCTTCACACAATGTGACAGGTAGTCTTCCACATTTTGTTTGCTGACTCGGCGCTGCGTTCCCCCCCTCTGGCAGCTCCATAATTGTTTAAGGAGTTGATGTTGGACACGGGCAGGGAAAGACTCGCAGCGATACATGGAGTAAACAGGAGGGGGGCTGCAATCAGGCAGATGGGGGACTGTCCAACCGTCAGTCAGAGAACAGCAGCAGGTCAACTTTCCATCCGCTTGTTTGCTCGCAGGCAGTGTTGTCGCCTGCGAAGACGAAATTCAATCTTCATCCTTTCACTCAGTTCTCCTCTCCCCTCCACATCTCGGCTTCTGTCTTCTAACCTGCTCTTCCCCTCTTTTCCTAATCTTCTTTTCTGTCTCTCTTCCTCCTCCTTTGTCACCACTCACATGAGCGATGCACACCCACCCACACACACACACACACACACACACAAACAGTCTTCTGGGTTTTGTTAGGCCTCAGGCGTTGCTGTTTGAGTGAACATTGTGTGATTGTTTTTTCGCCTTTAAATCTGTAATTACCTCAGGAATTGAGCCAAATGCAGTCTCACTCCATTATCTTCCCCATCCCCCAATTTTCCACTCTGACAAGGAAAGAAATGAGGCTCATGCTTCCACCTTTTGACTGAGACATCTCGAGATCAATGCCAGACACAAGTGAAATGACTTAGAAGGTCAGCTTCACCCTGATAATAAGAGGTTTGTGAAGTGGAAGGCTTTCCTTTAAAGACCAGTTATCCTGTTACTTGGAAACCCTTAAATTCTTATCAGCACAATCCAAATTGTGAAAGCGTGGCAGCTAATTTGAATCGTTGGCCGTCTCTCTCACTTTTCCTCCTATTTTCTCGTGTCACTGTACACACTCACCTCGGAGCAGTCCCTCTTTCAGCGTTTTGTAAGCTGAGTCCGTGTCAGTGAAGCATGAGCCACATAGGACGCCATCTGGGGATTTGGAAGGTTGGAAGGCTTTTGGCACTAAGAACTTTCCAGGGCCACATCATTGCCAGGGTGCCATACGTCAGGGGGCACAGAGGAGCATTGTGACCCGGTGCCCACGTTTTAGGGGCCTGCTGAGAGGGACCACAGAGGAAAACACTGGATGTCATTGTTATATAGTGCCAATGATCTGCTCTGTTTCCTCTGCTATGATGTCATGGAAGTTAGTGGTCCAGCTGTGGCCAAGCACGCATGACTGCTGAAAAAGCCTGGCAATCCTATTGCTTGTTACCGTATTCTTGCATGCAAGCTCTATTCGATGTTCATATTAACTTGCAGACATATGTACTGTATATTTACATCCAGTATATTTCAAATATTTGGATGTAGCTGATCTAAACATACGAGTGCTGAGTTGTCTGCTCCGCGGCGTGACTCGGTGGCAAGTACACACTTGTTTGCCACTGATGAAGCACAGATGTTGCATGTTATGAGTAAAGCCAAGACATAACAACCTCAGACAAGCCTCGCTTTGTGTTTGACTCACTTATTTCTTCCCCCAAGAGAAAGACTAAAGAATATCTGTCTGTACTTATCAGATCTTAATCAGATTAGGAAATAGACAATCTTCTGTTAACCTGAGACAAAAACATTGAGACATTCTGAATAAGACTACTTATTCAAGAGCATTCCCATGTGACAGGAGGTCATTTTGCAAATAACCAGAGGAAGATTAAACATGGCAGCAGAAAGGGTTTTAATTTCTAAGTTGCTGGAGGTCAGATCATCACGCACACAGAGCACCTGGTAAACCATCAGTGTTTTAATTTAAAACTTAGAGACATAACCCACGCGACAGTTGACTACTGAAACATATATTCACACTGCATTATTAAAACCCCCTTCACTGCTTCAGATGTCCTCTTGGATTGAAATAAAAATGTAAAAATATTCAACAAAACAACCCATCTGGGAGACTTGTGAAATGGATTGGTCATGTGTCATTGAGTTGGAGCTGCTGAGCATCTGTGTGAGATGCCCTGGTCAGTAAATGGCCTCACTCTTGCAGCCCCCTGGCACATCATACTCTCAGCGGGCCTGGACGGTGGCTAACAGCGAGTTGGAATCGTTAGCAAAGCCGTGCTGTTGCTGTGTGTAGCTCCACGGAATGTGTTGAAATAGGTGAAGCTGCTGTGTTTCGGGTTCAACAGCACCGCAGTGAGCAGATGAAAGGTGTGTTCAGTGGTTGTGTCTCTAAAAGATGTCCCAGGACCGGATGTCATGTTTACATCACCACCGAATAGAACTGGAGCCATTTGGCTCTATAAACATGGGAAGGACAAATTGTTTTACATGGCAGAGAATCGTTTGCACTAACAAAACACAAATGGAGTGTGACTTCACTCTGCTCAGTAAGACATTACTCCACTGCCCACATATCTTTACACAGGAAACAGCTGTTGGATGTATACAGATGTTTAAAGCTCATCTTGAAATACAAATTTTCAGCAAATCTAAACAGTGGTCCCAGAGATAACTTCTACTGTCCAAGCAGAGGTCACTTTCCAAGCCTCCAGATTGAAAAGAAACTTCCCATTTTCAGCCAACGCACTTATTCACTGAGGACTGAAACACAAAGGTTCCGTCCAGATGTCATTTCCTGGGACAACTTGTGATGCAGCATTGGTTAAAAGAGAAATGAATAATCCTGAAAAACTACTAAGACTAAAGAAGAGAAAAACATTTGAATGTACTTCTAGCTCACCAGCAAGGAGTGGAGGTGTTTTCCTATGATGTGATGATGATCTATAACAGTTTTCACTTTTAATTTAACAAGCTTAATTAATAAGATACATATTAAACATAAGAGCCTCTAGATTCCTCTGCACTAGGTGACATTTATCAACCTTTCAAGGAGTTGAATTTCGAGGAGTCGCAGTTTGGCATTTATCATGTGCACACATAGGTGACGTCAGCCGAAATCTAATGGATCAGTGCTTTGGGGAAAAGGTGGACGCTGACAGTTAGGCCACATGCATTACACTGTGTGAAACTGAATGTGAATAAAAAAAACACTTTGCCAATTACCTTATGTGGCTAAATTGAAATTAAAATTATGATCTGATTTACTTCAACAATGTTTTTCTTTGGAATATTGTGAGGCCCTGAAAGTGCAAGTTTTGTTTTTTTCATGTTTGGTTATTCAGGTGGGAATTTCACTTTCTTTTGTCTGGAAACATGTGGTATGTGGTAACGATTTACTTATTCATTCACAGTAATGGCTTTGAACATGACACCGTATACTATTTGAAAAACATAAAACCGAAGTAAATAAATCAGAATGATTGAAGGAGAGTATAATAAAGTGCAGGAGTGCCTCGCTGCCTGGCTCTACCTCCCAACAGTTTTTCAAGCTAAGCTATATGTTCAACACAAATTAAAGAAAGTAATCCCCCCACAGGGCCTCAAATTCTCCCCCCACGTGTAACCAATAAATTAACTTGAATGGACTGCTGATGTATGATACATTTCAAACTGCTACAGGAAAACAAGCCTAGAAGCTTAATTGCTTCCACGTACTCTGAAGTGGGCAGTGAGAATTCAAAGTTGTCATATAAGCTGAGCTGGGTGTTTGATTCTGAAAATCATTGGTCCCCTGACACCCCGTTTCTGCAACTCTGAGCAGAAGTGGACCGTGAGCCCTGCAGGAAACCGCCGGTTGCACATCGCTGCCCTACGAGTGGTGGTGTGAGACAGTGGCCGTGCTCAGAGAGTGTCTGTAAGAGGCTAATAAGAGCAGTGCTTGGATCAAATAGGATCAAATATATATATATATATATATATATATATATATATATATATATATATATATATAGTAGCATTCTTATCAACCACCACCCTCCCTCAATAACCTGAGTAATTTTCTTTTCATGAGGGAGCAAACAAAATTTGTTTTGTTTGTTTTTCTCCAACTCGAGGAGAAGGTGCAGATTTCCCTTTAAAAAGTAATGCGTTGGTGCTTTGTGTGATACATATGACAATGCATTCTGGGCATGTCTATAATAGAATGCTGCGGAAAAGACAAGTTGAAGTAGACGCTGCAGTGTGGGAGTTTAGAAATGTATGACTTTAGAAGTATGACAGACATCTTAGGTTCAAGTTAAGTTTAAGTGGAAACACTCATGAATTAATTTTACTCGTCATCTGAATTGTTTTATTAGAATGTAAGAAAACCAATAAACATATAGTAAACAAAGTTACAGTGTCATTAGTGCTAAGGTGGACGTACTGGATGAGTCCTGCTGACAAATTAACACAGGTGAGAAAAACTTCTTGGCCCTTATTCGCAGATTGAATGTGCATTGGAGATATAATCGTAGTTTTGGGGACATTGATCTGTTTTTTTTATGCTTTTCCATAAAGAAGAGTGAAAGCAGCATCTTTTTTCACTTTCCCTCACCCACATCTCCATCTTTACTGCTTCTTCACTTCCTCTGATCAATCCGAAATTGCACGACAAACACACAAATACTACTGTGAAGCACCAAGGGCCAATCTCACACGTTGACATACTTGATGGACATCTGCAAACCTAAGTGCGTCTCTCTATTTAGGTCCACATTCAATATCAGTTTTGAAGGGGTTAAGGTTTAATTCCTCAAAGGCTTTGCTGTCCTGCTTCACAAGATGGGTTCCAGGAATCCACAAACAGCCTTGTATAACAGCATATTGATTCTGTTTTTGTGTTGCACAGCTATGACAAGCTAGTGAGAGAGAGAGAGAGTGGAGGAAAAGTCAGAGAATGAGCGGGAGGGCAAATAAAGAGCTGGAAGACAGAATATCATTTAAACAGAAAGAGATATAAACTCACTCCAAGTTCTCAGGTCAGTGCTGCACTGAAGGACATTTTGTCTCCAGACCAGCGACTAACCTCATGCCAGTAAAATAATGTTAAAGCTGAGGCATTAGGTAAGTGTTTTCTGTCTGCTGTGCTTGTCTGCCAGAGCTTCATTCTTGGCAGATTTTTCCAAGAGCTAGATGGGTTGTTTTTTTGTGTTGCCAGCTTCCATGCAGAGGCTCTTTCTGAGCTGCAGAAACACGATTTGGGTAAACAAATTTAGCTCCTATTGCCTGTAACATTTTGTTTCTCCCCGGGTAGACAACAAATAAATCTGAGTTCCTATCAGTAGCCATATATTGTATTCATATTGAGTTCTTATTCTAACGAATGGCAAGTCAATGAGCCTTTTAATTGTTTTCAGTTTATTTTTGCAGAGTGCAGGAGGCTGCTGCTTCTTGCTGTTTAACAAAGCAGAATGCAGAGAACCATTTCAAAACAAAGTCAGTTGACCATTTAATGTCACACTGGCCATGAAATGTGGTTCAGTAGCACCAAAATAATATTTCTGCATGCGTGTGGCGAAAACTGTTCATGCTGTCAGTCCCAACGACAACTCTAATCAGAAGAATATGTCTCTCACCATTGAATGCCCTCTGGTAACAGTTTCAGTTTGAGTCGTCACATTAGTGTGGCACAAGCAGGTCTCGTGCCAGCGCAAATTTCGTTTTTGCAAGTCGAGTCATCTTTTCTGTTCATGGTCTTAGATTAAATTATGTGTAAATGTAATCCACTTCAAAAACACCTCGACAAAAAAAAATTGGCAAAGACCACGTAAAGTGGATGCTGGAGGCAAACTGGGAACGAGGTTTATGGTTATTTATGGTGTGCCATTCAAATCAGTGTAACAGTCAACAATTCTTTTTGCCAAATACTGCCTGTGTGAAGCCCGGCTCAATAGCCTCTTTAGATCTCTCTACAGAGAACAGCTTGTTTTTCCTCATCTCTGCCTCTCTCTCCCCAGACCTCTAATCCTGCTCCATTGTCTCTCAGTGCTGGTTTGCGGAGGGTAAGGATGTGAACAGAAGGGGAAAGCAGACATTATAATTACAACCCCCCCCATTAACACCGGTGTTAAAATTCACAAAGCGTTTACTCTTCCAGCTGAACCTTTTCCTGTATTCACATAATAAACACATCTGAGTTTGGTCTCGTAGCTGTCGCTCACTTTAGCTGTGTCTTTTTCTTTCAATACCATGCCGTCATTGTAAGACTGTTGAATCGCTCACTGGGAAAATAGGGGCTGCATTTTGTGATATTGGCATATATTGCTTGTCTTATCCCCCAAGGAAGCCACAGGGGGATTCGTCTCATTCCCCAGCTCCAGAAAGCACCTTTATTGTCGATACAACTTTTACATTGATCACTTGAATCACAGAAATGAGTCTCTGCGTATATTGCCAGCGCGGAAAGCGGTGCCTGAAAGAGCCATACGCACACAGTCTCTATGCACAAGTTGCGATCGATAAAAACAAAGTTGACAAGAGAATGAGCGCGCCTTTCGGAGACAGGGGAAATTAGCGACGCAGATGGCGAGGCGGCGAATTCGAGCCAGATTGTGGAAATTGAAAGTGAGAGGAATCGTTATAGGCATATTGATGCCTCTCATATTCACTTGATAGCACACCTCACTTATATATCCACTTTATCAGGCAGATTAAAACCAGCGGTGCTGCTATAACTTTTCCATAATCACCTTGTAATCAATCATAAAAGAGTATGAGCCAATTCCAATCTGTAGATTCGGCTCCATATTTCCATCAGTGCTGTGTCACCATCCCATTCTCCACCCCCCGGAGCTCAGAGGAGAGGGATGAGAAGTTTGCTACTGATGCTTGTGAGGGTGAGGACAGGATGTGGCAGGTAGCAGGGTTCAGGAACACTCTTTTCACCTCAACTACATTAACTTGGCCAACTAATTACATTTTCATCAGTTGTACAAATCTGGATGGATAGATTTTAATAATATCTTTGTATACATATTACCCAGTACAATTTCATGTACTTTTTAGAGTGTAAAGTTGCTGCAGTTAACACAACTATACTGTCAGGCTCATTGAGCACATGACCACACACAAACCTTCTCCTTCACCACCTGCATTTATACCTTCATACTCTGATGATATGCAACAAACTGTTCAAGCCTCCCCACCTCCATGTCTGTTCAGAGGCTATCAGCCCTCATACTTATGTATGCAGTATGGATCCTAAGCACTGTGGTATGAATCAGGCCCTAAACTTTTTAGAGTCAAATAAAACATAGGTTGTCGCCGCCCTTCATCACATCAAGAATTGACTTTAACTACAACTGCTTTCTTTATGGTTGATCATTCAATGTCCTAAAGGCACTCCAGTACATCCACAACTCGTGACCACATAACTCCCATCACTCCAAAAGTGTCACTAGCGTCTGGATCCACCTTGTAAATAATTTTCAGAAAATAAATCGACAACATAAAGTTAACTGGCCAGCAGCAAGCTAAATAAACTGACTTCCAACAGGCTCCCCCACTAAATACCAGAAATTTCTGTTTATTTTAATATAATGTTAACATTAGGTTCCTATATCACACATTATCTGCACTTGAATTAGTATTTTAATAGAAAGGAATCATTCAAGGGTAAAGAAAACAACAATTTGTACAATTCAGATGATCACACACTAGTAAAAAACATTGATTACTTTACATTCAATCCCTGTCAATAGATCCCTTTCACCTACATCTTACACACTGGGCCTCTAAGTCGTAATATCACGACTTCTGATTTTAGTATTATGACTTAAATCACATTATTATGTAATATTATGACTTTTATTCTAGTAAAAACTACGACTTTACTCTTGTAATTACTAGCCTATGAATACATTCTCGTTATATTATGACTTTATCCTCGAACGTGTCCTCTTCCCCCCACGTGGCCCAAACACTCCTGATACACCAGACATTTGAATCGCATGGTTATATAACGTGCGTCTTGCAGCTTCCTCCTGATTCTCACTCGCAGCTCAAACAGGATTTTTCTGTCTCCAGCCTCTGAGCGTCTCTGTCGATCTCACGCGCCACACCACATCCAGGAAGTGGAACAAAAAACAAAACAAAAACAATAACGTATCCCGGCAGCCTCTGCTGCGAACAAGGAAGTGGAGCGCCGCCGAGTCCCTGGAGCTGCGCTGCTGGAGTCGTGTTTTTATTTCTGCTGTGACGGGAAAGTTCGTCAGGTCGACCGCCCCGAGGACAGGATCGATGGTGCGCAGGCTGTGCTAAGGAAGTTAGCCGTCAAGCTAATAGCTCCGTTAGCTCACAACAAGCCATAGACAGGAGAGACACACAAACACACACACACAGAGACGAGTAAGTACACACTGCAGAGGAGTTTCAAACTGTGTGTGTGTGTGTGTGTGTGTGTGTGTGTGTGTGTGTGTGTGTGTGTGTGTGTGTGTGTGTGTGTGTGTGTGTGTGTGTGTGTGTGTGTGTGTGTGATGGTGTGAGTCAGACAAGGGGGAGAAAAGGGGAGAAAAAGGGTGAGTTTTCTCTGCATTATAGCACTTTTTTCCTCTCCAGCGTTTGTTTGTGTCAGCAGTGGGAAAAGTACACAAACACAGATCAGGAGAGGAAGACCCAGTGGAGCAAGGGGGAGTGTGAAAATATAGATTTGTGTGTGTGTGTGTGCCAGACGTCCACCATGGCCTCTTGTTCATTCTTCCTGCTTCTCTCCGGCAGGCTGGACTGAATAAAGGAGGTGGACATTGGAGAAGGCAGGAAAAGGTCAAGGCCTGAGGACATGGAGAGAGAGAGAGAGAGAGTGAGAGAGAGTGTGTGTGAGTGTGTCGTTGGTTGGTGCCGAGGGTACAGCTGTACACACTCAGCACTTTCTGTACGCGAGTCAGTAAACAAAGTGGGTGTGTTTGCGCCCAAGGACAGTTCACTTCCTTCTTCCTAATGCGTCGTGGTGCAGATTTGTTTGAGTCACTATTTTGTGTGATAATGTTCCACTGGATCTTGTCCCCTGTGAGTTTTTGGCTCCCTTCATACATCAGCTGTAGGACTATTAGATCAGATGGGATTAGGCCTCAGGATCTTGGCCTTTCGCCTGTGCAAATATGAGAGCGGTTCACCGAAAGTCAGCGCTATTAATAACCTGTCCTCCACTCTGTGTGTCTCCTGTTAAGATTTACTCCTCTGATCCCCGGAATTATCATCGGCAGCCATGGATGACAAAGGGGAACCACAGGATGGAGCCACGGGGGTGAAACATGAGGAGCTGCCACAGATGGACGGGTCGTGTGACGTGTGCGAGCCCGACGAGGCCCAGCCGGCCACACAAGTCTGCCATGCCTGCAGCTTTGCCTTCTGCCCAATCCACGCCGAGAGACACGCCAGCAGGATGCATCACCCGCTAATGCCTTATAACCACGAGGGGACACAAGTTAACAGACTTGGCACCGAAAGAGAATTCAGAGTTGGGGGTGAAGCTGAGGATGGGGCGCCGGCACTGTCTGGAGTGGCAATGGCTAATGGGGGTGAAAGGGGCGATGCTGAGGGAAAAGAGGGAGTCCAGAATGATTTGCCGCTGGGTGTCGGAGCTGAGGGTGCAGAGGCAGGGGAGGAGGCCGTGGAGGCTGGGGACACCGGGAGGAGGAAGAGATCTGTGACGGTAGAGAGGCTGCGCTGCAAGGAGCACGGGCAGGAGGGCTCCCTTTACTGTAAAGCAGATGAGAAGATCATCTGTGTGTTGTGTGCAGTGCAGGGCGAGCACAAGGATCATGAGATCATTACCCTGCATGAGGCCTATTTGTGGCAAAAGGTGAGTCACACACTTAGAACATGACAGCTTTATGTCCTTATGTGATTTACTCTATACCATCTACTGTTAGTCACTATGGCACGCGTTCCAACATCTGCAGCTGCGTTCTGTGTGACATAATGTATTCAGAGCGTCGTCTGGTTTGCATTTCTAATTCAATATTAAGTAGTATGCCAACAGCTGTGGGCCCTGTGTTCTTTAAGTCAACTCACCAGGGCTCTGTTAGAGCTCTTGGTAATATTTTAAAAACCTAACAATGTCTCATGATCGCCCTCATGACATCAGTCATAAGTCCAGTCAATTATACGGCTGCGTAAATCATTTCCTGTGAAAATTGTGAAATGGAAATGAAACATCATGAATATGCCCCAATGTCCGTTTGGCTCGGCACCAACTGTGGCTTCACTCCTCCATTTCCCAGATGTCCTCTTTGCCTCAGGCGTACAAAAGGGGTCCAGTGAGTCACCAGTCGTTCGCATTGCAGTTGTTCCAGTAAGCTGGGCTAATGTGCTGGATTTCGAGAATGACTCCGTCCTCATCACATCACCACTGTGGGCTCAGTGCCACATTGTGTTTTTGATGAGTATAGTAGCATTTGGAGTCAGATGTTATCAGCTCGCTGAACACACTCAGACCGTGTTATTGCACAGAGAACCAATTAACAAGGCTGCGATAGTATCAGAAACCAGGACTTAGTTTTGGATTATTATTTTTGAACCGTCAAGGGTTTTGTTTGTTTTCAACAAATAAATATCGGTGAGAGCCTCGTTTGAGAATCTTCACGCAAGGCCGATGCATTTAGCTACAGCGATAACAACAGTCATGGTACTTTCACTGGCTGTACATCTAGAAAACAAAAGTAGAGCAGCACAATTCACCAGTTTACTCTTGCATCACGACCACATATGGATTAATGAGAGACAAAAGGGGGTCTCTCCCTCGCTCTCTCTCTCACACACGCACACATACACAGCCCAAGGGCACATTATTTACTCTAAACCTATTTTAGCTTTTATCCCGCTTCCTGTGTCCATGTGTTCACGTGAAAGAAATCCTTTACATGTGGAAATAGTGAACATCAACGTCAACGTTGCCTGAAGGACGCACATCATCCCAAATATATTATCACACCATCAAAAGTGAGATATTGGATTTATAGTATTAATGTCTTATTTTACCATTATCCAGACATACTGGATAAAGCTTTTAGCAAAGCATAAGATCATTTGATGCACTTAACTACACTCATACAAGGCCCCACAGTCCCCTTAAATTCAATCAAGCTGCACCAAATCTCACACACTCATGTCAGTCCCCTAAATATGTCAGATTTGATTCATCTGGATCCATGAATTATTCCCTGTCGAGAAATGTCCTAACTCAGGGTTAAAGAAGGTGAATAAAAAAAATCCTTGATCCACCCCCCTGATCCAGATCTGCACCAAAGTTGAATGTATTCTTCTGTGACTCCTACATCTTCATTCCAGCAAGTTTTGTTTGGTTGTTTTTGTGTTATCATGCTGACAAACTAACATACAACCCAACCAACACACAAAAGGACAGGGGTGTAAATATACCCTCCTTGGTGGAGGTAACGATTAACAGCTAATAACTAGCTAGGTGCGTAATTCTACTTTTGTCACACAGATATAACCTCTGTTTATGTGATGTGCTTTACATACTAATGTAGTGGAAATACAATGTTGTGTTTACTGTTTTTTTTTTTTCTGCTCCGACTGTAGAGCAGGCATGGTTATGATCTGCTGGGCTGCACACAACAGATGGCTGAGAAGATCAACACCAAGTGGATCAACCCCGTGGTCAGTGCAAACTCCCCCACACACAACTCGGAGCTAAGTCGAATCCTAGCATGACTCATATACTCCACTCCCACAAGATGCATTAAGCTGCTCTCATTTAGTAATGAGCTCCAACCAACTCGAACCAAACGAAATGAGAAGTTCTCTGCAACAATTAGAGCTGGACAGCGTAGCGTGAACACATCGCACCGCGGTTCATAATGTGGTTTTGTGCCATGTGGTTTGACTATAATTGCTCGTGATTTACTTTCAGAGATATCCTCTAAGTGCTGCGCCCAGATGTTCGGCTTCGTCTGAAACGCACAAACTGAATGTTACAAGAGTAGCCAACATACAGTGTCTGGCTGTAAATGGTACTTCACATGAATTCAGAAGGTTTGCAGGGTTTTTTCCAAGGTGAACGCTGTCGAAAATAAACGGACGAAAGTAGTCGTCATTCTTACTTTAATAATTCATCCAAAATCTGAGTTCCATGAGGGAAAGAGAAGCAATATCATCACAGGTACAGAATTAGCTAAATAAAGAATGTAAGGCTCCAATCAGCAAAAGTATGGTGGCCTTGTAATGGTCTCAGAGGACGAGAAGCTGTTTCTGATCCATGGGAAACAAGTCCAAATGCTTTGGCTAAGAAATACCAGCATTTCACAGTGATGAATCCGAGTCTGAGGTTCATGGCAGTAACAGTAGGGATGTATGTAAGGAGACCAACAGAAGAGAAGAGGATACTGAGGTGTAACTGAGATGGAATTTGGTTACCTGACCAAAACCCTGTTGTACATTTATGGGGGCATCTATATAAGCTTTAGGTCGTGTCTATAGTGCAGACATTTTTATTTTTTATTTTGCATGATGTCATTCTCTGATTAATTTTTGACTTCTCCATCTCTTATGATATAAAATGATGGGGGATCATTTTCTGCTCAATTTAAGCTTTCCATTGTCTTACAAGCCCCATTATTAATGAATATATCTTGGAAAATGTGTTTTTCGGACCATAATTTTGTTGAACTTGACCATCGGCCAATTAAAAGTTCGATATACCCTTCCAAGTACTAATCCATGAGACCTTGAGTAAATGCTGCAAAGGAAAAAGGGAACTTAACGAATACTATTTTGAATTTCATTCATTTTACAAATATTCAAATTTCCATTTGAATGGATAAGTTGCTAAACATTAACTACCTTAGAAACTAATGGAATAGTGATCACAGACTTTTGGACTCCACTATAAATATAAACTGTCAAACAGCCAGAATTAAAACCATGAATTTGTCTTTTTTATTTCAGCGTGACTCAAATAACCGGCACAAGGATTTAAAAAAAAAAAAGGTTATGTCTATCGCATTATCTCATCCCCAAGTAGAGTTTTAACAAAAAACTTTGACTCAACCTTGTTTTTAACTTTGAGGAACCATAGCAGAGTTAATAAAAAAAGAAAAAGAAGACACTACTCATTTCTAATTCAGTGGGTAGAGCAGTAAGCACTGCAGCGGTATAGACGCTGCAGCGGTGGAAACACAGCCGCCTTGAATGGGATAAAAAGGGATTAAAAAGAGATTATGTCATAAAGGCACCGGGTAGTAAACACGAGTGACAATTATTCCAATCCATATATTTAGCATGCCTCGCCATTCACAGATAACACATCTTGCCTGTTGAGTTCGTGCAGATATCATTCTACTCGAAGCGTCGGAGTAATGGCATCATTGAGGGATTACTGACTCGTGTCAGTTTCAGGCTTCAGTTGACGTAACTCTTTTTGACTCAGCACTTCCGTGCAAAGTCAGAACTTGTATTTTGAAAGTGAGTGCGTCTTCGGCTTTGTCATGTATAAAATAGGAAGAGAGGGAATGTTGAATATTGAAATACCCTCTAGCTGTTTTCCACTTGGTAGGTGGATAAAAATCGGTGTATTCACTCAAGGTGGATACGGTGTATTACACACCGTGTTAAATTGTAATATTTGTGATATTGTTTTACTCCTCCATATAAATAAATGAAGTGTAACAAAATATTTTTAATATAATGTAGCCCAATACAGCAGTAAAGCTTAGTATGTATTATCAGTAGAGCCCAAACGGTTTCATTTGGTTGACTGATGTCTTTCACAGACTTGTATATGTGTTTTCTTTTAATTTTATAGTTATTTGTAGTAAAGTTTATGGTGAAACTATCTTAAACTTTAAAATATCAAGCCTCAATTACATTTCTCGGGCATAAGGGTTTGATAACGACACCTCAGACTCATTGCCATTTTTTTGTATCGGACTTTGTGTCAGCATCGGCAGATATTTCACTTTTTATTGCCCGCAAGGACCGACGTCCATTTCACACTGATGGCAGTTGTGCAGGAGCGTCTGATGGTTACTGAGCAAATATAGGGAGGTGACATGGATTTGTTTGTGTCGCACAGCTTGTCTCAGTCAGTCATATGAAACAAAGTCATGAAACAAGGGTCAGAGTCTGAAATAATAAAAAGAAATAACGTGGTTAACCTTATCTCAACCCTTTAGTGTAAGCTCCACAAGGTCTGCGTCAGAAAACGCAGGGTGCATGGTGCATTTCACACACAGTCACCACAGTCATCAAACAAAACAGACGCTTCTCAAACTGAATTTTCACAGCAAGTCAACCTTGAAAGCAGAGCCAGTATTTCCATTACAGATGCCTTAACGGGGGCATGTCGTGCCTCTGAAAATAAAACCTGATTACGAGCAGGATCAGGGACATGCAGGTCTCCGCTATTTACAGTTGATAGCTGCTGCACCTGCTCTCTCAGCTACACCTGCGGCACTCTGTTCCACCTTATGCTCTGCTCCTACCGCATAACTATGTTTAAGCCCATCATCAGAGAGCGGTGGCATTCAGGAGCGTCGCCCCCCCCGCTACGTGCGGAGATGTGACCGAGGCGCAGCGGGATTATGTGGAAGGTTAATTTGATTGGATATAATGTCTATAGTCATACAGAAATATCAATGCTGCCCCAAGGACTCCCTGGACATTTAGTTTTCTGTGCTGCTCCTCGCTAGAGGTGCAGAGTGTTTGGCAAAAAACACTTACCTGCTCAGTCACAGGGCACTGTGTGAGAGAACATTATGTGGATTTGTCGGCGTGTCCTGTCTGCACTCTGAAATGTCACCGTTTGTTATTATGCATGACAGGCAACCATCAGAGTGACTGCTCCCGGTGAGGACAGGTGTGTGTGTGTGTGTGTGTTTGTGAGACAGAGACAGAGACAGAGGCTAAAAGAGAAAGAGATAGGAGGTTGGAAGAGTTTAAACTGCATGATACTGACATGCTGCAGGTCTTTTGAGAAGTGCTGTGAGCGTCCGTCTGTATAGGCGGTGAGTGGTAGATGGAAGGATTTAACCCTTAGCTGCTGTTTGCTTATTAAATCCAGCTTGTTTAATTATGTACTTTGCTGCAGGTGGGGGGGATTTTAATCTCTCAAAGCTCATATCTCCATCGTCCATAGGGGAATGGAATATAATGCAAAAACACACCCAGTGATGAGGCTGCATACATATTAATGGTGGACCTGGCAGGCGTAGCGTAACACGAGGGGTCTAATGGCTGTCTGTCAGTCAAACAGCCAGCGAGCGCTACTTATCATCAGAGAGGTGGAAGTGATACGTGAAGCAGGGCAGCAGGTAGTCGACATATTTACCCCCACGCTCATGTGTTATTTACTCGGCTGTCTGCCGTGTGTAGGGTATCATCTCAGGCACACCCTGCTCGGAGAGAATGGTCTGATATCTGAAAGCAGCATGGCAACATTAACGAAGTCACAACTGTGTGAGCGTGTGTGTGCAGTGGCTACATCCATTCTCCCCACCTCATAAAATCTACAAGAGCAGCAGACACATTAAAAGCTGTCTTATAGCCAGCCAAAGCTGAGGGACAGGCAGCTGAGGTATGAACGGACTTGGCTGCTGCTGTTTGCTTTGTTCATCCTCCCTTTTTTCTTGTCTTCCTCTACCTCATTCTTCTCTTCCTCCTCCTCCTCCCCCTTCTTCCCTCTACCCCCACACTCTCATTGCTCTTTACGGCTGTCGGTCCTTTCCTATCTCTGCGCACAGCATTTTAATTGAATTACTCGCTATCATTACCCAGAAAGTTGCTTGGCTGACATTGCTACACTGTCGCACTCAAAACCAATAATAAGGTGCTGGATATCGAAACTCGACTATTATAACACCCAAGGCCCTCTGTCTCATTTTCCTTATTTTTTCAAACCCTCTCTTTATATTACTTCATATGACTTCTGAAGACCTGGTGTTGTTAAGATTCATTTTCTATCTGTTCCTGTGTTGTGTGAGAGGCCAAATTGTAGAATCTCATTTCTGGGGGAGATAAAAAAGAGCGTGAGAGAGAGAGAGACAGAGTAATGATAACTTGGAACAGGGCCACTATTGCTAAGGGCAAGGACAGTTCAAATCCATTTACTCCTAATTTTCTATTAATGGTTTCTAGCCATTTATTTTAGTTTTAGAGCATCACACAACACAGACCTCTGTATGAGCAGCAGGACCGACAGTGAGAAACCTCAAAGAAAGTTAAGCACTCTCCCCTCCAGAGGCATCAGCATCGGATAAAACATTTTTCTTGTCTCCAAAAATTTGATATAAAACTGTATATGAAGTGGTGTCATAAGTCTGAGCCCACTTATGGAAAAGTGCTGGTAAAATGCTCAAATTGCAGATAGTCACTTTCAAGCTAAACGCATCATTGTGTCAATGGCACATTATATTCTCTTGTAATTTCAAATGATGCATTTGAGAGTTGAGCAGAATGTTTAGATGCTTTATACTTTCTCTCACTTTAGTGCGCGCTGCTGTCTCACCAAAGTAATACAATAATCTGTTCTTATTCCCAAAGGCTTTTGGCTGATGCTGTTTCTTCCATCAGCACCAATGAGAAACGCAACTGCTTTTTGTAGCCAGTCACAAAAGTACACAAGTGTGTGAAGTCAATTCTATTTGCGTGTCTCGATATACTCTAATCATATGAAGTGTTGGGGCAGTGCATTAGAGGTTTTCTATTTTTAGTAAGCAACAGATCCTGCAGCTTACTCGTTACTTAAAACGACTAAAACGACTCTTTTGCTTTGACATGACTGCAGAATACATTACATGTACGAGATCTGTGCTTTTTTTTTTTTTTACTTTATTTGCTTGTATATTAATGAAAGGTTTTACATTGGTCTATTAATATAAAGCATGTTAGAAATATGACAGAAACAGAATTTGGCTTTTGTAATTTGCTTTCTGCACAATCAACGTTTGCTATGAGAAGTAATTAGCATTCTTGATCTGCTGTCCTACCTCTGCGCGTACTTCCTCATCCCTCGTCTTTACTCCGGCTCGGCCCTGCAGTGTGCTGCTGTCTCTCCCAAGGCCTCGTTCTGTGGCCTCAGCTTGCAGCAATGCAAATGAAGATTAGCACGCATGAATGCCCCTTCCTCGCTAGCGGGACAAATTCTCAGGGAAACTCAGTGAAAGGTCCAAGGGCAGAGGGCTCCTGCTCAGCAAACACAAAGAGCACTGATCCAGGATCACGGCTCCCATCTGCCACTGAGGCCATGGGGACACGAGATGGCAGGGGGCCTCTGCTGAGCTCCTGGATATCGGGAGATATAGTGATGATATGTGTTGGATTAAAAATGTCTAACAGATTATATATAAGATTAGCATTGGTCTTTGGGATTTATGCTAACTGCTTTGATTATGAAGCTCAAAATGTTCTTTTTAAATTAATTTAAAATCATGTCACCCAAATACAATGATAGTGGAGACATTCACATACTAAGGTAGCCTATTTAACTTTTACTCAACCAATACATAAGTACTAGTACTGAGTAGTCACGGAGGCTGAGCTGAAATGAGGAGGTCTGGTCTTCGGAGGATTTTTTTATTTGCGTCTCCAGCTTGTCCCACTTTTACCATTGCATATCTTTAGATACTTTGAGTGGCTGCACAAACTCTTCATACAAATATGTTTTTGCTGACACAATTTTTGTGTTATTACCAAGCAGACACATATTGTGTTGTTGTGTGCTACAAATGATATGTTGTTTGATGTAAATGATTGGCCACACACAACATGTGCTAAACCACTGACCAATCACATCGCTACTTGAACATCTCTACTCTAGTTGTGCTGCTGTGACGCAATCAGTTTAACGACGCAGCCTCTAAAGGATGCGGCCCCAGAGTTGTGTCACAGCTAAGTGCACCAGTATGTGTGTGTCTATATGTGACTTTTGCTAACGTACTTGGTTATGCTTAGATTACATTAGACATTAGTCATGAATTCCCTGTTGTTCTTTATTTGTAAAAGCAAGATTACGTTGTTTCTACGCCACGTCTTAAGCCACGTCAGAAGTTACATGATCTTCAATAGATCATCCTGCTAAATGCTAAAGCTACGCCTGACAGGGAACTAATGAAGTGATTACTGCTACTGCTGAATTACTTCATAGTTATCATTGAGAGATTCCATAAAAATACAATAAAATTGTGAAATTGGCAAGCTGATAATAGATGTAGATGTACACCCAAAGTAGATCAAAGCTTTTAGAAATGATAATTTGACAGGATAATTTAGATTTATTATATTGAATTGTTGATATTTCCTGGCATTCATGACACCTCAGTCAGATTTAGCTCAGAGCTCGATGCCAGAGAAATCAAAACAGCTTAAGCATTCAATTCTAGTGACAGCTCAAAATGAAGTAGTAAATGTCTTCTCATATTTTAATCTATTTTGTAAGTACTTCCTGCTCAATTTATAATTAGTCTTACAGACGATTTAAACAGCCTGTGTCCTAATTCAGTATGGATTTGTTATATTTGAGCACTTCCTTTTGTTATTCTATATGAAAGGAGAAGAACTTAATTCCAGAGGCTTGGAAATATGGCTTCGGAAAGTGCTGCTTCATTCTTTCACAGAGATGGAACTTGATGGTAATTCATCCCAGTTGTGGCCTATTTTTCGTCATGTGTAAGAAATTGATTCATGGTTGATTTTTGCTGAGGCAAAAAGAGAAAATGACTCTTCGCTTCCCAAGTAGATGTTAACTATCTCTGTCTGATTCAGAATTTTAAAAATGTGCATGTTTTTCTCTGCTCAAAGTAAATAAAATCTGTTACTTCTTGGACTTGGTGTAATGGGCAATTTGGAGAATCTGATTGCTTGTGCAGAAATGGCAAATACACAATAAAACTTTGGGCCCCTTGGGTCCTTGTCTCTGCCAACCTCAGTGAAGACAGATGATTCCTTGCTTTGTGAGAGAGACGGAGAGGCTGAGGGGAAATTAGATAAAATGGATGGAAAGGAAAAGAGAGACGTTCTGCAGCTTATGTTCATAGATTGAGGTGATAATAACATATTCAGTAGCAGAAATCATGGCAGTTTGTGCTGTTTTACCCCATAACAGCATCTGAGTTGGAGGTGGAGACATCTTGATGGGGAGCATTGCAGGGAGGCATCTGTTTATTGAGGTGTTTTAGCCTAATGAGTCATGTCTAAAGAGAAGCTCATCGTGTATCCCAGTGAACAGTTCAGTTACCTTGAAAGCCAAACAGATGGCTTGCTGTGGTAGAAGGAGCCTCTGAGGTCTCTATCTACAGATGGGATGCATGGAGTGTACATTCAGGCAGTAGGCCTCAAGCTATCAATTAGCTTTTGCATGACAGAGGCCAGTGAGTTTCTTAAAATAAAGTTCACATGTCAGTAAAAGAGAGAAGCTGCTGTCTGCCTCTTTATAAACATCTATTTTTCATCATAGCCATTTTTACTTGCTTGTTTTTGAATTTCACATCTGTCATTCAGATTCATTTGCATATAATAAGCCGACTATCTCTTTCCTTTTCTCTACATAAATTCACCCCTTTCGTCCTTTGCTCTCCCCTCTCTGTCTCCTCTACATACTTCAGATGTCCATAGACGAGCTCGAGAATTATGTGGACGCCCAGTTCAATGAGCTGCGCAAATTGGTGCGTCTTGCGGAGAAGAGGACGCTTCACCTGGTAGACCTCAAAGAGGCGTTCCTGACGGCGTCCGCGGCAGAGAAGATCGCAGAGATCAACGTCGAAACGGAGCAGCTGCAGGAGGAGATGGCCAGCATCACACGCGAGCTCTGTCTGCTGGAAGCAGCCGAGGCGGAGGGAGCGAGTCCTGCTGTGGTAGCCGCGGCCCTCGCACCACCCCGCAGAGTGATGGTGAGAACAAGCTTCCTTTCTTCCTTCCTTATTGTGCTTCTTAAATCAGACTCCCTGCACATTACAGTGCAGGTAGAAAGGTGAGCAAGTTGAAAATGTTACAGAATCCCAGTGCTAATTCTGTAAACTTCACAATACCAATGTTGTTGAAGGTGTGCCAAGTTTGGCTTTCTGAATTTTCTTTGAGGAAGAAATCATTAGACTATTATAAGTGTAAATATGGCTTTTTGAAATTTCTCTCAAATTGTACAGGATCCACTGAGTTTTGAAGCCACGTCTAGACGGGCACTCAGAGAACTCATACCTCCACCAAGGCTAGTGCCCTATCTAGTCAGGTCAAAGTAGGTCAAAAGAAGGATTCCTGGACCTGCCTGTTTATCCGGATCAGCAGCTCTTTCTTGAGTCATGCCCCACCCCTCCACAAAACGGTGGAAATCGGTTCAGTAGTTTGTAAGTAATCCTGCTGACAGACAAACAAAAGAGGAGGTAATGGATAAAAAGCCAATGCTTTCGGTCCAAATGCCCATTTCTGAGCAAAGATCACCCCCTAAATGACCAGGCCTGCAAAGAGCTGACAACACAAGGGTAGCAGGGTCAATAATGAATTAATGTGAACTTTGAACACAGTTGTCTGGTGCCAAAGTTGTTAATACGGGAAGCCTTTTAAAATCAGACACTACTGTCAATAAACAATTAGAAATAATTGTCCAGCCATCACAAAGCTTTGTGTGTTGTATATAATGTGCACCTGACTTCATGGTGCATGCTGCAAACAGTTATTATTGATAATTAATTGCAGGGGATAGTCTGCAGTGGCATCTCAATCTGTCATCGCAATAGTTGTGAGGTGGCCTAGAAAAAAATAAGTTCTGGCTCCAAAGGGCTTGGTTCTTTCCTTAAAGATACCTGAGCGGTGTGGATGCTGGCTCAGCCATATATCACCCCGGGATCAGCCAGGCATGATTCCCAGGCCTTCCACTTACAGAATTATCTTCTTAATGACTGTGGCACCTGCTGCAGAGTCATTATAGCAGAATAAATATGGTAAACAGGTGCCACTGTACACAGCTTTGTTCTACATGAAAGGAGCCAGTGGCTGTATTCATCCAGTCATGAATTATTCTTATTTAGAGAAATATATATATATATATATATAGTTTTTCATTTCATACAGACTCTTGGGTCTGGATGACACAGTTTCATGCAAATAAATCCCAAAATGAGTCTCATAATGTCTGTCCTCAGGTTACTTGCACCGTTCGTTTTCTTTTTAAAGCCTGTTGTCAAAGTACGGCCAGAAGTGCGAGCCATCTCAACACATTTACATGACTTCAGACTCTGCAGCTTTTGCAGTCCCTCGTCTCTCATTTGAACATTGAAGAGGAGGCTTTTACTGCTCATAGCCCCCAAATTAAAATATCCCACTGGTCTATTTGTCACTTGCCATATATACATCCCCACAGTCTCAAAAGGAGGCTTGAGCGTTCCCTGGCGATGCTGTGCAGCGCGAGTGAGGCGGCAGTAATGGTGGAGGCAGACGTGCAGATTGCTTTTCGAGCTGAGAAATGGATCCATTGTGAGCTGGGTTCATTAGGGGCCCTAATTGAATGCCAATGGTTACCCCGTTTGTTTTTATGTGTTCGTTATTGCTGGATTAAATATGAGAGTGTGTTACTATATTAAGTGATATCGTGATGGGCAGTGTTATTTGGGGATGTGTGGTCACAGGAGCTCCAACTAGTTTCTTTAGCTTCAGGAAGAAAGCGGGGAGCGACACGTGGTCCATCTTTTTATACATTCTATGGTAAATGTAGCTCGGAGTGAGTTGGGTGGAGGTGGACGTGTGGAAGGATGTCTGAGATGTTGAGAGGAGGAGATGCATCAAGTCGACCACAACTCACCAACACCTGCAGCAATTTTTGTTGCACAGCGTTTTCGATGTGTGAAGCCTCTTGCATCCAGAGAATGACTCAGACATTCATTCTCCTACTTGTTCACTCACTCGGTCACTGTCTGCCTCATGGTGGTAGAGCCTCAAAGTGGCAAATTGAACCCCAATCCTTCACCTGGCTCTTTACTGCAGGTCATCTGAGATGTGAAGCGTTTGTCTACGTCTGAAACCTTTTACTCTGTTTCGTGAATCAGTCAATAATTGTTTTGGTGAATTAGTTGCTGTAAATGTTTAAAATGTCAAGCATCCAAAAAATAAAATCGCCTTGAGGTGATATTTTGTCTCTTTAAAAGAAAAGAAGTGCTTAAATTCAAGATTCAGTCTATGAAAAGGAGTAAAGCACTGCTCATATTTGAAAAGATTCGTCCAATAATCAGTGGTTATGTTGTCTCAGCACTACAGCCCTCTTCAAGCTAAAGCTGCAGGAGTGTGAAGTAGTTATTTTCTCTGTAGAGATTTAAAATCCGTGAATGAAGCCATGAGAGAGGCTGATGTGACACTAGAAACAAAGCCATTACCTTCAGTGCCGTTCCAATGAAAATTCACATTAAAATATATTGACCCTGTTTCCCGTTATGCTTTTTGTTTAGTTCTCCTTACAATGTAATCCCATTGCCAGAGAGCTACCCTTACAGCCTGCAGCACATTTCGGAAGTAGTGCCTTGATTCCAAATTTCTTTATACTAGAAAAGAAAGAGTAGCAGCTTCAACGTTCAGAGCCAAGTCGGAGAAGCGATTGCAGCTTTGTAAGCACATCAAGCAAGTAATCTGCAGCCATGTAACAGCAGAACTGTGGAAACGACAGTGAGGTAAAATATTTCTCACTTGCATAAAATCCACCCTTTAAACTCCTCCCCAAAGAGTGAACCACATAATTGAGGTGAGTCTTTGTGATGAAGGTCAAACAAACAAAACAGTGCTGGTTCTGTTAATAATCGACTGTCTTAATTTTAATTCAGGCACAGGATAACACAGGTTTAGACACACACACGATGAATAGGGTCAGGAGCAGGGTGGAAAAACATTATGAACATTGATCAATCAGCAACAGCTGGAGGAAGAATGAATTAATACTCTGTGTCAGTCCATTTATTATCAGAACGTTCTCTACATTTTCATTTGAAAAGCGTCAGTGGGTAGTAATTTGTACAGCTGCTCACTTGTCTATTTACAAATCAATATACAGTAATTAAAAGCCCCGATGTGTCACTTGAACACAGTTACCTACGCACACATATTTAAAAGAGAGAAAATAGAAGTGCTCATAAATGTGCACAATCGGAAATTGTTGGACCAACTCAAAAGAAACCATTTCCAATCAGTAACACAAATTAATTAGGTCTGTCAAAATGTAACTTTACAAGTTATATTAACACAATTAATTAATATTTAGAAAAAACCTCATTCAACTCCAATTGAAGAAATTGTTTTTATTATAGAATTTGTATTTATGTACTGGTTTGTGAGTTAGAACATGAAATGTCCCTAATAAAAATAGTATATTAGATCCACTTATCCATTGATAGGGGGGCACAGTAGGTGCGGTGGGTGGCACTGTCTCCTCAGAAGGTTACAGGTTCAAATCCCGGTTCAAATCTCGGTTCGGATCCAAGTGTGTGTAGAGTTTGCACGTTATCCCATGTCTGCGTGGGTTTTCAACAGGTACTCCGTCTTTCACCCACAGTTCAAAGACCCAGATTGGGGTAAATGTGAGTGTGAGTGGTTGTTTGTCTCTGTATGTCGGCCTTGTAGATACATTGGCAACCTGTCCAGGGTGAACCCCGTCTCTCGCCCAGTGTCAGCTGCGATTGGCTCCAGCTCCCTTGCGAACCCTCAAAGGATAAGCAGGCTCTATGGATGGATAGATGAATAGATAGAAAGAAAGAAAGAAAGAAAGAAAGAAAGAAAGAAAGAAATACGCCAGCATTTGTGCACATGTGCCTGCCCACGTGCCAGCCCACTTTCGTTTGTTTCACCTACTTTACTGTGCAATTGTGTTGGACCGCATTTTCACGTGCACGGCCAAAGAGGTTCTCAAAGGTTCTTTCATTTTCTGAATATGTTTAGAAACGTGGAGGCGGAGGCTGAACAATGTTTAAGCTACAAAAGCCTCCTGGCAAGAAAACAAAGCTAAGATGGCTCATTAGCCAGGCATCGAGAATCTGTGTCCCGACCCTGACTCGTGACCCAGGTCACAGGGAAGAGCTCCGAGGCTGATGTGAAAACAACGCAGAACCTTTTCCATGCAGTTCATGCTGTTCACATTTAAAATAGATGCATTTGGGGGGAATAGTTTAATTTTAGACAATTGGAAAGTGATATTTTTTATCAATAATTCATCATGAGCCGACTGCAAACCCCCATGTGTTTAAAAAGTACACCATGTACCAATGAAGCTCACTGACAGTTTGACTATTTTCACTACTGTTGACTGCATTTGGAATATTTATGAGTGAGCTAAGGTAATTTCAAATCAAGTATTTTCCATTGCAGAAGTATTTCCCATAGATCACTGCAATGTATTCTGAAAACAGAGGAAGTTTCCCAGCTGACCTTAATTTCACTGTCAATGGCTTTTCTATTGAGCTGTTGAGTTTACGGCATTTTGAGGTCAAAATTGTATACATTTTTTTATTTTTATGAATGGAGCAGCTTCAGGTTTCCACTGTTGATGACTTGCACACAAGTCTTTGTTGTTCAGACCAGTTTTTTTGTTTGCAGGTATCGATTTTAGGTCATGTGAATAACACAGGAAATGTTGAATCTCGTAGTATTTGCCCCTGGAGGTATGATTTTTCTCCACTCTGTGGCAAACTGGTAATTACAATCAGACCAAACCTCTGGAGCTGCCAACTTCCTGTCAACAGCGTAGCTCTTCCAGTTTTATGAGCAGCAGCTCTACAAAAAGCTTTAATTACATCAAATGAAAACAAAGCACATTTTAGTCGCATGGGGATTATACCAGCATAGTATTTACTGTGATGTAATATAAGAAATATCAAAGAAATACAGAAAGCATATAAGTAATTCAACTCGTATTTATACAGAATCATTAACAGAAACAGATAGATAGATAGAAAGATAAATTCAGTCTTTAGCATGCAATCCTCTAACTAACTAACTAATGAAACATCAGTTAACCACCCAACTAAGCAACAGGGAAATAGAAGGAACTCTCCTAACATGTGCTTTGTGTGGATGCAGCCTTATAGCAGCCGTTCAAGAGCTCCTTTGGTGAACGGATTTGACAAAGTAAACTGAGAAAACTGAGCTCCAGTGTTTCCAACCCTAGTGTTTGTCCAGATCTGAAGCTAATCAAATTTAGAGCCTTAGTCAGTGAGTCAGAGAGCCAGTCAGAGCTCCACAGCCTCCACTCATCAGCTCCCCTGCCTGCGAACCCCCTGCCTCCGAGACACTGTTAGTTACACTGCAACAAAGTTCCTTACTGGTAATTTTGGTCTATTGCGACTGTACAATTAAGCAGAATTTTAAAAGTAAGAAAAGAGGCTGTTTTGTGCTCAAGGTCATGACTGAAAATACACCAACTGAGATCAGGAGTGCTATAATAAGTAGTTTGGCTGTGTAGCACGTAACAGCAGTTTCAAGTGTGATCCATGCAAATGGCTATGAAAATGGTATGCAGAGTACTGAGTAGAGCGCTGGAGCCGTCCTGTGTCTAGTGATCAGTGTGTGTTGAAGTGTCCTTGAGCAAGACACTGAACCTCTTAACTGCCTTCAGTGTGTGAATGTGTGTGTGTATGACTGTGACAAACATTTTAAAGCGCTTTGAGTGGCCGACAGACTGGAAACGAGATGTATATCGAAACGCAGACCATTTACCACACGAGTAATTGTTGTGGGTAAGCCTTGTGAAATTATGGAATTGGCAGTATTTCAAATATGATAAAAAATGTTGCATTTCACCCATGAATGAATTGAAAGCTTTCAGTGTTTGTGGAGCCGCACGCCGGCATTCAACAAATCACATCCATCATTTTGACATTGAAAAATCTCTTACGTCAGAGGTGAAATTAAAACGATAATAATAAACAAGTCCAGCGCATGAACAATGTTTGCACCTCGTTTGCTGCTTTGTTCCACTCTGCTCCTTTAAGAGCTGATGAATATACATGAGCACAACTGGTGAGATGAAACCCAAAATTAATTGGTCAGATTTAGAGCCACCAGCTGTGGAGCAAGTCGATGTGAATGATGTTGTTTACCTTTTAGTTTGTTCTCCACAACACCTGTGCAAATATTTTTAATATGTTGTGTTCTCTCTCTCCCTCCCTCTCCCTCCCTCTTTCTCCCTCTTTCTCCCTCTTTCTCCCTCTCGTTGTTTTCAGCACAACATTGAGGCCAGACCAAGGTAAGCCTGCCCGTGTGATTGACTTTCATTTTACTCGCTATAGCCGCACAGTTTAGCAGCGAATAAGGAGCCTGCAGAGGCTCCTTGCTCAGGTCCTTGTGCCGTCACCCATCATGAGACTGACAAGTATTCATCTTGCAAAATAACACACTCTTCAAGTCTTTCTTCCCCCTTTATACTTTCACCTTTTACCCTCAGACATTTTTACAAACTCAGATACAGACACGGGGTCATCTACACACAGCAGCCACTCCCACGCCGCCAAACCGTTCCGGTCACATGCGAGTCACGTCGGCGCCCCAGCGAGGCAATTAGCAGCTCTCATCTGTGTGTGCCCACTGGAATCAGAGGAGGTGACAATCTGCCTGGTCCAATCAGGGGGCTGTGGTAACAGTGCGTGTGCTGTGCTTACTGTATACGCATGCATGTTAAGACAAGCTGTAGCGTCATTAGTGAGGGTCAAGTCGCACCCCCTGACACAGCAGAGCATTTACATCTCTGCTTTCCTCAACCCCGGTGGCATGTGTAAGAGAGCGGCAGAACGCAGACAGGACAGATGCAGCCGAATTAGTTTCAGCTGCTGTACCAGTTTGTTTGTGTGGTTGTTTTTTTTTTTTTTTTGCTTAGACTACATCTCTCACCTTTATCTCTGTCTGTGTCAGACAGTCTGCAATGGATAGTTCTCTTCCCAGTCTCACACGTTATTGATCTGTTGACACCAAACACCCTTCCGCCTCCTTCACCCACAGCAGGAGCGCTCCTAGCACCACCTGCTGTCTCGGCTTCTCCCCTTAGCTGTCTCTCTGGGCTTTCATCTCAACGGCACAAACAACACACGCACACACACACCTGAGCCCTCAGCAAATACCAGCACAGCTGTCCTCGGAGGGAAAGATTCTTATTTTAAATACAGGCTCACTGCTTGTATAGAAAAAAGTTGTCCAATGTTCTGCAAAATACACCTTCAATGGAAAACGTGTTTGTTTTACTGAATTTTTAATTTCACTTTGTACTATTTATATTTCTGCGTTGCCTGCATGTGGGGAATATATCCTCTTATTTCCTCTCTGGAGTGCCTTACTTTTATTAAGCAAAGAAACAAATGACCAGGACTGGCACACAAGCTGTTATATATTATTGATTGGTCAACCAGCCTAATGATTTTTAAGCTCTGGAGCAGATGGCAGTAAGCTTACACCCAAGGGTGAGATGGAGCTAATAGTTTGTCCTTGGCTAAGGTTACTCACTCTCTCTCTCTCTCTCTCTCTCTCTCTCTCTCTCTCTCTCCCTCTCCCCACCCCACCCCCCCACCCCCACCCCCACCCCTCTCTCTTTCCCTCTATCGCTCTCTCACTCCCAAAGTCCCTCAACCTGCCATAAAACGCAGTGGGTGCAGGTGGAAAATGACACGTTTTGAAGAAAAATACAAGGACAAGTAAAGGTAGAGACAAGTAGGGAAAAAAAGTTACTCTAACATGCAGCACAACATACCTGTGTTGTTGTTTATTGCATTAGCTTAGCGCTGGGGATTAAGGTGACAAGCAGACAAAGGGATGAACAGGACAAAAGAAGGGGAAACGAAGTGAAATTGGAGGAGGAAGAAAGATAGTGGAAGGAGAAGGGATTTTTTGCAGGATCAAGTGAAGAAGAGTGGGTGTTTAGGGGTCACGTGCAACTGGTTCCAGACAGCAAATTGATTATGGAGCAGAAACACTAATCTGCTGTCTGAGGCCCATATCGCTGCCATAGACGGAGCGTCCCCACAGGACCACTATCCTGCACCCATCTGCATCTTTCCCAGACTTCCTCATCAATACAATTCCCTGCTACTTCGCAAGCCTCTCAACAGATAGGCACTCCATGCCTGACGAGATTTGTTCTCCTTTGAATATGAATCTTATTTTACTCCCCATAGACGAACACGCGCACCCTCCTGCCTCCAATGGGATGCATTGTAATTTTCATTTGTATTCCTCCCCCGCAATTGTCAAAACAACCCCTTTCCCTAACTTGCACCTTTGTGTGTGTTTACAGTACATCTCCATGTTTGTGTCTTCATTATTATATTTTCGTCTGTGTTGGTTTGTTCATCTGTTAGTTAGCAGGATTTCACAAAAACCATGGATTACCACTAAACTTGGCAGAAGGCTGCGGTTTGGGTCAGAAAAGGATCTATTCAATTTTCACTTTCTTTGACATTGTGAGATGGGGCTTTTCTCAGAGAATAATTCATGGATCTTGATGAAGAAAAACTGGCATTTTCAGGGGACTGTGAATTTTGTAGTAGATGAATCTAGATCTGGTGAATTAAAATGTGGTTTCTTAAGGGGACTGTTGGGCCTTGGCAGAGGCAAGTGTATGTGTGTATATATGTGCTCTCCTCATTACCTTATGCATCTTTATTATTCCTTGGTGTATGCATCCATATAATATAGTTGTTAATTGTTTAGCTATGCTAGCATCTCACTGTGCGGTATTTTGTGTTTCAAAGGTTGAAAGAATTAATAACAACAGTTAAATTAATTTTTCTCTGGAAGCCCGACACACAATTACTTCGCTTTCACATTTTGCCGTCTTTGGTGATATCAGGGCCACGGTGCATCAATAGTTACCATGGCCACTGATAATAACAGAAGAGCGTCTCTGTCTGTTTGAGCACATAAACACACACAAAAGAGGGATGAGGAGAAAGGGATTACTGCTGCAGTAATGTTTTAATTCCAGAAACCCACTTTTATGCTCTCTCTGGAGATATGATGCATGAGAGGGAAATGGTTGCAAAGACAGTGAGAGTCAGTCAGAGGAAAAGAGTCGCACACTGAGGAATTCCATCCGCTAGACTTAAATTTCCTCCTCTGTTGGGACCTTGGAGGATTTGTTCTCAGTGGGCAAGTATTTCCATCCTTGGTATAACTTTTTATATATATAAATGATATTTAGCATTCATCTTTATAAATGTTTTGCAAAGATTTTTACATGTAAAGTAAATTATTTAATTTTTAGTCTTGAATAATTCTTTATATTAGCCTCTAAAGGCACCATTAATGTCTGTAGAATCCACAGCAGCAAGGCCGCTGGACAAAAGGGTTGATGGATGTTTTAGTTTCTATTTGTTTATTCTGTCATGGTCAGCATTTATTGCCTTTGTTCATAGAATGTATGCCCCCTTAAAGTCTGAGGACTAGATGCAGCTCGGAAAGCCGGCAACGCGTCGTCTTCAGCTCGCTCTCAATAAGTTACTTTTTCTCATAAACTTTTCCAAGAGGAGAATGATGCTGTGAATACACTACCCTGCCGCCTCCTCCTGACCTTTTTACTACCCTTATCTAAAAGAGGAGTTTTTTTGTAGTGATACAGTTTTCTATACCAGACTTGTTCAACTTTCCCAAGCTGCTGCAGACTTCAGCACTTCCAAGAAACAACATGGAGATTTGTGACTTGAGATTGACACAGAGATGAAAAGATTATCTTGCAGTGTGGAAAGAAATTTACATGAGAATCATGACAAACCTTTTGCCCCCAGAAGAAATATAATATGTATAGAGTTCATGATGTGGTATTTTTAGGGTGTATTAGTATTATTTTTTACCTCAGTGTGTGCACTTTATTTTGCAGGTTAGCCAAATTTTCTTCTAAACGTATTAGCCTGTGACCTTCGTTCAGTGCGATCACTTATCTGCTTCGTCATTTCTTCCATCAAGGACAAATCAATCCCATTAAATTTTAATGAAAACAGTTTTTCATGGATTATGAATCACCATACGCTCTCATTCACATAGCTGTGCATTCAGGCGTCATTTATAAATGACCTAGATGGTCTCTCCTTTTTTTGTTTAGCTCAAACACATTACTGGTGTTTTGATAGAATAGTTTTTAATTAAAAATGTGCTGTGGCTACATCATTCCTCTTCAACACATGTAATCTAAATACTGGAAATGTGGACTAATAGGCAGAAATATGAGAGACATGAACTCCAGAAAATGTCCGGAAAACTGTGAGCGGACATTTTTCCTTTCATGTATGAAGAATGCTGCAGGAGATTGTCCAAGTCAGATGCATTCACAACAACAGGCAAATGTTTGGAACATTCAGGCGAGGGGAGGCAACGAGGAAGAGCAGCAGGAGGCAAGAAAAACACGTTTTTGTTCGTCGGCCCTTTTCACCGAAAGCTCTCGAATCTCGACTTCCAGAGTTGACATTTTTTCTCAGATGACGTGTATGTGGATTCTTTTTTTCATTCTGAGATATTGGTTGTTTTCTGATATTTGAATAGCTACCAGGAGAAGTTGTTCTCACAAACAGCCCCTCCGAGAAGTGTCAGGAAAAGTTTGTGATTCATGAGAGCTGGTGTTCAGGTGTGTTGATCTGTCTAAGCCAATCTATTTTGAACTCTGTGAGAGCTTTATGCACTCCCTGCCCTCTGTCTTTCATATTGCATTTAGTCAACTCCATACTTGTAAACTCCTTCCATTGGACGCTCACTGACAGAACCGAGCAATGGGGCAAGTCACTCACCATGTCTCACTGAGTGAAGGCTGTAGAGCACCCTCAATCATGGTGTACACTCCCGTGAACACACAGAGCAAGGAAAAAGGGAGGGGGGGGGGGGGCGGCAGTAAAGCCAAATGGGTGCTTTGGGGACAGGGCTTATCTGTCTGTCTGAGCCGCTCGCCCTTCACTGGGTCAAATAGATGAGTTGAGTGAAGCAGGGAGGTGTCAGGGGAGCGTGGTCAGGGGACACCGGACAGAGCCAAGAGACGAGGGCCTGGAAAGAGGGAGTCGCATTTCCTCTAATTAAAAATTTATATCGCCTGCTACAAAAGGAGCCACGACAGAGCCTCTTGCCTTTGTGTGTGTGTGTGTGTGTCTGTGTCTGCCTGTCTGTCTGTGTGTGTGTGTGTACATGCCCCCATTTAATTATTTAAAGTGTTTCAGTTAGATGCATCTGTATCTGTTTTACTGTGTGTAAGGCCCAGCTGCTTGTTCTGACTGTACTAAAAGCTCTTCATTAATACACCACCAGCTTCCTCTGTCTCTCTTAACTTCAAATTCACATTTGATTAAGTTTATTGGCCTGACAGATCACAGACCTATTCTGCCAACGCAGTACGGAAAATTCTTAACATTGTCAGATGGTTATAAATATACAATAATATGCAAATACCAGCCATGATAGCAAGTACAATCTTACTAAACATTATCTGTCAGTCTTGCTTTCTTCAAATTTTCTCGACAGCCACTCATCCGATTGACTTCAAACTTGTTGGGGACTACACAAATTAAATTTTCTCCTCTTTCTCTCTCTCTCCCTCTTTCTTTCTCGCTTCCCTCGCTTCCTCTGTCTCCTCGCCTTCTCTGTCTCTCAGCCATCACTATTCCACAGGACCGGATCTGAGGTCCCACATCAATGCAAAGCACACACAAGCCAAACTGACAAATAGAGAGACATGCATTTAGATGATAAGAGAGTATAAGCATGCATAATTCATGCCACATGCACAACATTTCTCCAGTTTTTTTCAGATGTCATTCATTGGTATGTGTGTTGTGTTGTTGTTGCTGCGTGTCTGTGTGTGGGCCCGCGTGTTTTATGGATACTGTCAGCAATAGCATGACTAACATCAAACACTTTTTGGAAGAGTAGAGGGAGAAGTGTGTGTGCAGAGGTGTTAAAGGGGGGAAATATGAAAGGAAAAGAGTGTGTACGCTTCAGCTGAGTTTGTCTTTTGTGGTGACGAATGGCAGTTATTTGTTTCCCCAGAAACTTTTCCTGAATACAAATGGGGTAATCTACCTCCAAAAAATGCCTCTGATTTAGAGTCAGGCTTGGTTAAGCACCACCCATCTATTTTACTTTTGCACTAGGGAGCCTTCCTGTCCAATATGGTGGGTCATAGAGCGAGCTGGGGAATAGAAGCTGTACATAAAGGAGGATATGTTTTAACCCCTGTTTGTTTGTCATTGGTTGTTTGGACTTTCAGCAAGATTACACAAAAACTAGTCTCTGGATTACCATGAAACTTGGTGGAAGCATGGGACACGGCCAAGAAAGAATCCATTAAAAGCTGTTCCGGATGCAGACAAAGGGCATGCAAGGATAATGATTTATGGATCTTGATTGAAAATATTAGGCACATTTAAGGGACTGATGAGTTTGTAATGATTGGTGTGGCTTGATTGAATTTAAGGGGACTGTTTGGTCTTGGCAAAGGTATTCACTCTACTTTTTGTTTGAATATCCTATTAAAGCGAAGAATGACTCATGACTGTGTCGCCTGACAAAATGTTTAAAAAAAACTACCCAGCAGGTAGGAATGTATTTGCGAAAATAGACATGTTGGGTGTGAAGATGAGTTCAAACAGAAAGTCCATCTTTTGATATTGGATTTGACTGCAGTACGTTTTGCCAGCTGATAAGTTTAATGTATTTGAGATTTTGAATTTCAGCCGAGTTTTATTGGTTCTGCTTCAGGATTTTTTGGAGGTTACTTTCCTACAGCACATGCCTGTGCAGGCCAGGTACAGACTGTATAGAGCTTTGAAAAGAGCCTTAAGAGTGCTTCCAGTATTGATCTGCCGTGTAGAGTGATTCGAGGGCTGTGCCAAGTGCTGTGTGTGTGTTGTCTGTGATCCCAGGATGCAGGGAGCCGGCGTTAAGTGCCTGTGATGCATTCAAGGCTATAGTGCGGCAGAATCAGGTTAGGACTGTGTTTGTGTTGATGCTCAGAGCCCATAGTGCCCATGCATAATGCATTGTTAATTCATGTGTAAAATACAGCTCTCTCCCATATACTGTACCTTCCCTTGGCTTCATGCTGCTGTGCGAAGGTGTGTTTGTACACACGCACATTTCTTTTTGTGTGTTCGTATGTGTGTTTTCATGTGTTTGTGCTGAAGGTTTCTTTTTTTTGTCAGAGATCAGCATGGGGATGTTATACCTCGAGAAACGGATCGATTGTCGAGTTTGTTCCGCTGACATTGAAAAAGAGAGATTTAACAATTTAACAAGGAGCACCACAGGAGTCTTTAAATATTCATATTTGTTGAACTCTGCCTCGAAGTATAAAAAAAGACTAGACCTTACAGTAATGGGTTGAGAACCTTTGCAATTCATATTCTACATATCAGGCTGATGCTCTTATCCAGCGTGACTTTGTGCAAGATAAAAATCAATTACTTTTTTTTGTGTTATCGTCATTTTAAGCTTTCTAATTATAAAGGCATGCAGGGAACAAAATGGTACATATTCAGTAGTGGATTCTTTATGTGTTTTGAAAATGTAACCAGGCTGGCACGATGTATCTAGGCTGTAGAGATGTTATCCCCCTCCAACATGGACGATGTGAGGTAACTACTGAAGAGAAAAGATATGGAAAAAAAGGAAGGTTGAAGATGTGGAAACTCCAGTAAGCTCTCTGGGCAAATTGGTAAAATAGAAGGAAAAGGCGTGAAAAATGAAAGAGAGCGTAGCAAATAATATTTCAGAAAGCTCCAGAGCACTAGACAGCAACAATAAGTTAGTCTCTGATGGTAAACTTCACTAAGCTTCCTGGAATGAGCATTTTGTCTCTTCCAGTGGTCCGTATTTTTATATCTGCTTCCTCCCCGATATTCCCTCCGTGATAACCTTATGCTATCTAACACGTAGCTCAGTGTTCAACATCATCCTGAGTCACTGAGACTGAGAAACAATCCTCGTCTTTTGTTCCTTCACTGTCTGCGGCAGTAAATTAAATAAAGGGTGTTGACGTGTCATTATCTACTTCATTATTTATGAATACAGAACAGCGTGTGCGGCAATCCTTTTTTCTCCCAACACATCTTGTAATTTTTATTTTCTTCTCTGCACCTGCTCATTAAATTACCCACCCATATTTCTCCAGCTGTCCAATCTCATAATCACATTGTCAAAGAAGCCTCTGTGGTTTGTGTGTTCTGTTCGGAGAAAGACTGCAAGGAATTGGTGGGAGAAATGATGAATCCAATTGTGTTGATTACAGCTCACTTCCCCTTCTGAGCACAGATACTTGAGGTGGGAGTGTGTGTAGTGTAGTGCTATTGTGTATTTTTGCAGCTATGCAATCATTTGCAAAGATGTGAGATCATAACAAGTCAGAGGAAAGTTTAGGAGAGAAACAATGCTATCATTCTGATGCTTCTCATGTCCACCATTTTAATTCAGCATGTTAGCATGTCAACATTTGCTAATTAGTAGCTAATTGCAGTTGAGACTGATGGCAAGGACATTTTATTTTCAACCTGAAAAGGGAGAAAGTTCTGACAATTCTTCACCAGAGATTATTATGTGTCTGAGCCAAACCTAGCATCCAATTAATAGTCGTCAAAACAAAATGCCATTGTTTGGTGGCTCCTGCTGACATGAAGTCCAGGCATCACAAAAATTACTCAGCAAAACTCACAAGTACGCGTTGCTTTGACTTTTGATAACGAGCATTCCCTGCAGCAATCACAGGTTCCTGCTCGGGACACACAAAAGAGACGGCTTTCATCCAAAAGTGCCATCCTAGCTGTCCATGCTATAATACACTGCAGAAGCACAACAGGTTCGCCGACGGCCTCTTCCTGGCTCAACTCAACGTTTGATGTCAGACAGGACCTGTATTTGAATTAGCATGGTTTGATTTGTGCTTGAATATTTGCTTACAACTTATATTGTACACAGCACAAGCAAAGCAAAGGAACAACACTGCAGTTTGCCAATGCACATGCCACCTCACTTAAAGTGAATGCTAAGCATACAAGTGTGAGTGCTCCCTTATAGTTTATCCTCTGGAGACCATGAATGTCTGTGCACAATAATGTTCCCAATATGTGTGATACCAGCTTTTGCGGACTAAACTGAATTTAGCTACAGATTAGCATTGCTATCCTTAGAGCTATGCCTCTGGTACGTCTAAATGTAGTTGGAGCACTAGGTTGAAAGATGAAATTTGTTTTCAGACAGACACATTCACAATCAAACAATCTAAACACTCACTGGTGTTCTTTTATTTTAGTATTTTCAAACTACTTAACTGGACTGAACTTTCATAGGCTGAACTAGTTCAGTCCTCTCTCTCTCTCTCTCTCTCTCTCTCTCTCTCACACACACACACACACACACACATCTCCTCTCCCTGTGATATATCCACAAGGCAGATTGTCATATTGGATCTGCACAGATTCGCCCCTGCACCCCTATCACGCATGCACTGCTACAGCACACACAAGTAAAAGTGCTGGAAAAATGTCACTCTGTGTGTAAACATTCATTATTCATTCTAAACCCACCGATAAACATGACACACAGTCCCACACACAAACACACACACACAATTGCAAGGCTTGGATAATTAAGATAAACAACAAAGCAGCCGTCTCTACTATGTCCACCACACACACACACACACGCATCACGGTGTGTAACCCCTTGGGTGGAATTACAGGTCTGATTTCAGCTCGGTGGAGATGTAGGAGGATGATAGTGGCAGGCTGAACCAAAGGGGCAATGAATCAGTGTCTTATCAAACCTGCGGCCGTAGGTATGAACTGTCAACCCAGAAACGGCTCAAGCACGAACACAGCGTTCAGAACATCTCCCTTCCACAGCTGGATATAGCAACAGCGTCACAGCACGTGTGTGACGACTCAGTGGGGCAGTTGTCAGGACACGCTCCCTCTTCCCCCCGTCCGCAGTCCGTCCCCCTGCTCAGTTATTCTAAAAGTGAGGGAAGGGGAGGTGAGCGCGAATGTTGGCATGTTTAATTCAGCTGCTCCAAGACGAGCCCTGTCACCGTGTAGATTTATAGTATCGGCTTCGAGAGGAATGAGGAGATGGTCGGGATTTAACTACCCCAGGATTTTAATGGGAGACTTAGCATGCACTTTGCAAAATCACCTTAATCCAGCGTCGGTGTGTGAAGGGAGGGATGTGAGCGAAAAAATTAATTGCTTTTTCTCAGTTTGTGAGTCTGAGTCCTGCCTTTGAACCAGAGATTTCCCCACTAAACTGTTAACTATCTCTATCTTTTTATGATCTTTGTGAATTTTGTTCACATACAGAGACACATTTGCATGTTTTAATTAGAAATGATGTATTCACTCGTGGTTACAGATAAAATCCATTTCCAAAGGATAGACATGCCTCTCGATTTTTCTTACAAAAAAACCCCAACAATGAAATGGCCTTACACTTTCCTGATGATGAAATGTCTGATAGAGGCTTGGCAGGCTTTTATGTCTGCTGCTTTACAGGGTGCATTAGTACACATAAAACTTTATTAGTCATGAGCACCGGGGAGCTGTCAAGCCCCATGACTGTGTTTCACTGTTTCGCAATGTTACATCTCACCATGCTGCTTCTGCAAGAACACAACAAATTTCACTTCAGACTAATAAAGCCTAAAGTAGTTTCAGTTTGTCCAGCGCTGTCTGCGGAGTCTGATACTTTGCATTTAAGTGCACAATTTGCATTTGTACTTTCCTCGTGGTATAGAAATCATAAATGTTCATCTATTTTGCTGCAAAAGGAAGATCTTTATTGCACCCTGAGGAAAGTCCTTCATCCCACAGTGTGTTGAACATTTTGCAGAGGAAGAAGAAGCAGCGAGCGATAGATGAGGCATATGAGATTTTTATCAGCCGAGATGAGAGTTGTGACAGTCTGGAGCCCTGGTTTTCTGTGCTGCCTGTCCGGGCGTCCTTCACACTGAAGGCTTGGATGACAGGGCTTGGATTCAAGGGAGGGGGAGATTTCATGTGACAGAAGGCTTTGCCTAATGGCCGGTCTGTTCTCCAACTCTGTCTCAGCGACACACTCTTTTCACTCCCTTTTTCCTCTGTTCCACCTTCTCCCAATGGCCATATGTGGGTCTGACATCCCTCCATCTCTGATAGAGGAGAGTACAGACAGAGGGGGAGTCAATATCATTGTGCCAAGTGTGCTGTAAAAAGGCTTTTAATTTTAAAATGTCTCCAGAGCCATTCAGATCCTGAGACAGCACGTCGGGGCACCTGGGCGGTGCACTTATTCAACGTGGCGCCGGCATTCTGCTGTTAGAGAGGGAGTTGTTTGAAAGAGGCAACAGGGGGCAGCTTTGCCAGCCTGCCAAGTGTGTGGGTGCTGCTGTGACCAGTCAGTCTTCATAATGGCTGTCTGGCCATGGGGCAGAGCCAGCTCAGTGGTCACATGACAGACTGTGCAGATCAGGCGAGGAAGGACTCCCTTCAGCAACCCTGAATCGATGGTGTCTGTGGAGACGACAAAAGGGCAGAGAAGGACAGACAGGAGACGTGGGCGGACGAAGGGAGGGATGGAAAGAAAAAGTAAGGAAAAAGCAGGTTGAAAAAAGAAGATGCAGGAAATGGGATAAGAAAGGTAGAATTTAAGAAGAATCTTAAATAAATAGGAGACTGAGGGTCGGCGTTGCTGCTCACTATTCTTTACCTGTTAGCTGATGCTTTGTGCTTTGTGAAGGACAGATAAAGCTTTATCTCTCCAATGTGTCCTTTCCTCACTCTGAGCTTTAGATTAAAACTTCAAAGGAGTTTTATTTACGACCGAAATTTCAATTTAAACCAAAGACACAGTTGGCATCCTTTTTAAAAAAAAAAAAAAAAAAAAAATCTTTCCAAATCAGATATCCTCAGACCTGGCACCTGTGCACCGCAGCAAGCTCAACCTGGCTGGAGATCTATGAGTTCACTGCCTAATATTAGTGGCCTTAGATAACTACTCTGACAGACCTCGTTATGGGCTTTAATGAGAGAACATCTCTACACAAGAGACGAGTACTGTCTGTGAGAAAGTAATTTCTCATTTACATTTTATTTATATTAGTGTAAATCCCTCAGTAGATTTTGGGTTATTTTGTCAACAGGGTGAAAATACAACAAAGGAACTTCTGGTTCGACCCGCTCTCCCTTCTGAATCACAGCTTTATCCCTCAGTTTTTAGCTGAGCCATAAACTAATTGTATTATCATTGCCAGGAGCAGAAATGTTGTCTTTCTTTGTAAATGGATACCCTTTATTGTTGAGGTCAATTTCAGTTATTGAAACTGTTTGGCTTTAAGCAGTTTTGTGGAACCCCGCTGACTCTTATACATTATATTCAGAGCTATTAACAGATGGCCTGTTTCCTCTGCTGTGCTCTGTAAACTGATCTCGGGTTGTTAGATTTTGAGCAGCACCACTCCGGGGCTATGGGTTTCCCTCCACAGTGAGACACCGTTGAACACAGCAGCATTTACAGGGAGCCATTTATCCTCTTTCAGAAACATCCCATGGGTTCCTTTATGATCTGAGTTTTACTATATTTGTAAGTATGTCAAATAAATAGCAGCAGAAAAGAAAACTCCTGAAGATCAAACCTCTTGTTACTACATCCAACATGTCTGTGCCCCCTCACCTCTCTTTGTTATACCTTGGGGAACCATTAAGGCAATCTCATTATCTCCTCCTTGCTCTTCTATACGGAATCTTCTTCGCGTCATTCATTGCCATTTAATTTGTGACCAAGATGAGTAGCTGTGGAAAATTGGAAATGCACAGTCAGTCCTGTGCCTGCAGGGCAAAGCAAGTATGATGGTGGTCCACATACAGTCATATACATGAAGCATGTGACAACGGGGATGCTTATCTTCGTGTTCAGGTCAGTTTGAATTTCACACTTGCATTAATGAGCTGTTATATTTTTCTGGACAGTATGCATCAAGTGGGATTGCTGCAGTTCTCTTCAATTAATTCCTCAATTGCCCTCACGGCCGCAGAAATTGTAAAATCACTAAATGAGCCAATGTAAGATTGAGTCTTTATAGTGGTCTAATGCTCTTATCTGAATTGCTTCGCATTAATTCCTCTGTATGATTAACAGCGGGTACCTGCATCAGGGAAATTAGTTCATCCAACTCCTCGCAGCTGCCGCAGCACGAGCAAACCTGTGTGATTATTCTGATTGGAGGAGCATCGGCACACTATTTGTTTCCGCATCACCGACCTTTCCGCCTCGCTGTGCACAGTTTGCATGCAGGAGGAGGCATTTCCAGCATAATACTTGCAACACGCAGTGAGTTGACTGCAGGGGTAAGCACCCGCACTTCCCCTGTGTACATTTAAAAATAATGGCATGCATGAACATGAGTTTGTATGGGGGATACTTGAGGCGATACATCTGGTGGATGATAAAATGGATTTATCCTAGCCGCTCCCGATTTGCTCTGATGAATAAGCCGCGCTGCTCACAAAGGGTCATATTAAAGCCCCCAGCTCCCTGTCCCCTGTACCATGATGCATTGCCTGTTGTTGTGCCTTGTCTCTCCGCTTCCTCCGTGAACTGATTAAGTCTTTGGAACAGCATGGAAACCCCACAGGGTGCTGCATTGTTTTCCACTGGGAAGACAGTCCCAGTGAACAGTATGAATAGACCAGTGAGTCTGAAGCAAACGGTCACTGTTTGTAGTCATTTTTCAGTCAGCTCAGAGTTTGTATCATAGAGGATGATGGAAAGCTGTCTCTTGACTCAGGCAGTTTGTTTCACTCTCTAACTCACTAATTCCAGTCAATAACACATCTAAAGAGTTTCATCCCAACAACTAAATATAATTGCCAAAAATCTCATGTCAAGAGCAGACTTTCCTTGCCTTGATCCCGCTGTCATTCAGATATTACACTGTAACTATTTGTGCGGTGGTGAGTTTGGATATCACGAGCACAGACGGTTAAATGTCCTTGAGAGAAAAAAGCTCCACAGCCCAATAAATCACTATCTGTGTAAACAAAGCCAATAATTCTGCAACTGTGGCTCAACGTGGGCTCAGATGTGGGCTATAAGGAGCTTTTACAGATTCATCATTAACATGCCCAGGGACGCTTTGACACGTGTAGATTTTTCTTCCATCTCATGGAGGATGAGCAGTGTTGTGGTTGTTTTCTTTGTCTCGAGGCGTATCATTAGTATCAGGGTTTTAAATGTGTGTGTGTGGTGTGCAGACTGTGTGTGTGTATGTGTATGACTGCATTAGAGAACATCAGACATGGATGCAGTTTTAGCTTAAGGAGATACGTTTCACGACGGCCATATAGTTTTTTTGGTGCTGTATGTAAACCCCAGGCTACTTCTAAAGTTGGATAATTATAAAACAGGGCAAACCAGTGCGTTCTCTAGTGCAAACAAATACAATATCAGCTGTTCTGCATATAGCCTCCTACCACGTCACCTCATTACGTCCCATTTCATGACGCTGACTGTCACATCGTCAAGCCGAACCGCATCAGTTAATCAGACGTGCATTACATTCGGATCCTGTGTCGGTGTTTCACCGAACAGCCCGACACCTGCACAGCTGGCAGCACCTGTGCCCACACAGCAGCCTCTCACCACAGAATCTTAATAAAGTCCTCGCTCCTCAACAACTGTTGTCACGCTCGCTGAGGATTTCAGTTTCTGCCAGGGCAGAGCAGAAACTCTGTCGCAGGAGGAACACATTGTTTTATACAGTTGTCTGGAGATACAAATAGATTAAAGGAATAAATGAAGGTGTCCACAGGTTAAAAGAAACATCTGCTCATGAGATGAATTGTTAAAGAGGACGAATTGAGGAAAAAAGCGTCACGAAACAATTTAATCAAGCATGAAAAGGTGACTAAAGATTTGACTGAACTCTCCAACCTTATCTTCTCCGGTTGTTTATTCTGAAGTGCAGATCACTGTTACCTTTGGTCTTCAGTTTACTTTGAAAACAACAGACAGGCTTCATCTGATGATCACAATCTGTGAGAGTCATTTGCTGTCAAAAGGTCTGTGATGTAGCATGGGGCGGACCCAGTCACGCTTTGAAAGTAATCACTTGCATTTTTAAAAATTCACTTCTAAAAATAACAGGGAACCGGTGAAGCATCAGTAGAGTCTCGACAGAGTCCTTTTCTTCCTTTCTAGCCGGTAAACTCTGAGCAGCTGCCTGAGCAGATCGGTTTTTAATAAGACGAGATTACAGTATGGATGCTTAAATGCAGTTGTTAACAGAGGACATCTCTAATCTGTGTTACATTACAAAGCTGAAATGAAAATAACTGGAAGGGCGATGCATATCCTGTGTGCACACTTTATATAGACGTAACTTACGAGGTCATGGTGATGGAATTTATACCATATAATGAAGAATGAATGTCATTGCATTACTACATTTGCATATTACTAATATTTGAGGAGATATCTTGGAAAATGTGTATTTCAGACCTTATTTTTGTTGCCCTTGACCTATGATTTTTGTCCAATCAGCTCCAAAGGTTCGACTTTCTGGAGATACCCTCCCAAGTATGGCTCCCACCACGTTTGGTGGAAATCTGGTCATGTGTTGTTGAGTTATTTTGTACATACACACACACACACAGGGGCAAAAACAGTATTCTATTCATACAGCTCTACTGGCATGTGAGGTAATACGTGATTATCCACAAAATGCAGGTCTGTAGTGTTAACTGCACCTTTGTATGGTGATTCTACATCACGCATTTAACACAGGAAGTGATGGTCAATGAAGACAATGAAACCAGTACGGTCAAGTACAATGGAGACTTTACACAGGGGCTTAGGATAAGTGTGTCATCCAATTCTACCGTGAAAGCTGAGATACATTCTGAACAGGGTTGTCCAGGGTAAACTTATAGCACAAACCCCTGGGCTACCTCAAAACGCTTGTACATCAAAACCCACTGTACGGTCTCCAGTAACACTTGGAGGCCTGTCTTGAAGATTAGATTCAAACAAGTCTTAAACTCTTCAAAGGAAAACACTCAGCATTTATCAAGGTCGGACAGGACAGAATAAGCAGCGGTTAAAAATGTTGTGCCTGGAGGAATAGAACTGACAATTTTCTTGTATCAATTGCTAAATTAGTTTATCGTTATTATTTTAGACATGGTTTCGGCACTGTGCGTAATTATGAGCTCCACTGGAAGGTCATAGAAAATACAATTGTTTTTTATATATTTATATATATATATATGAGAAATGAGCAGTAAAATGCCTCTCTTGAAATAAAATGGTTTTATAGAAGATTTAATCATCAACCCGGGTTATTTTATCTCCCATTAAGTCGTTGTTTTTTTTTTCATTGTCTCTGCAAATGCATAAAATCACAAATAAAACTGGTCAATTGTGGCATGAATGTATTTTTAAGCTTTTAAACTAGCTAACCCTTTTTTTCATGTCTTTGTTGGACATAAACAGGAACTTCAAACAGGGAATGTAGGGAGAGAAAGTAGAGGAATGACCTGCAGCAGCAGCAAATGGTCCACCCTAATATTTTTGCTTATCGGGACACCCCAAAGAGATTGTTAACAGCAGTTTACAGACATGACCTGAGAAAAGGTCCGAGCAGCCTGGTCAGTAGTCAAACCCGGAACCTGCTGCTCAAGGCGTATGTGCCCATGTCACATACTCTTACCATTTGGTTATTCAGTCGCCCCATGAATATAGAGTTTCAGTAGAAACTCCTGAACAATGAATTAGTCTTAGACACACCATCTCTCCATTGTGTCTTAGCCCCAGCAACAATCCCAGATCAAGATGATGTCACTTCCTGCCAACGCCGTGACTCTCCTGCCTTTGGTCTCCTTTTCTTCACCTTCCTCAAAATCCCAGAAATCGTCTTTTCCTTTTCGTAAGTCGTCCTCCACTTCTTTGACTCACTCGTTTGCCCTCCTTGGTTTTTTCCTTCACATTCCTCCTCATTAGGACACATCCATATCTCAAATTGTAGCTGGCAGGATCATCACGGTGCAAAGTGTGGGGAAGATCACAAGGGTGCTCTTAATGAAAGGTGTGTGCAGGGGCTATTTCTAAATTACACATCCTTAGACGTGGCTCTCAGATGAAAAGAAAGATCATAAATCCATAGAGAGAAGGAAGGAGGTTGGCAGACGAGAAAGAGAGAGAGAGAGAAAGAGACAGATGCAAACCTTTCCAGGACAATGGCCAATTAGATTCTACAGATCATTAATAATAACCTACACTTTGACTTTTCTCTTCTTTTATAATTAGATTGTATTCTACAAATCAATACCAGCTTTTTTTCAATCACTCTTCCTCCCTCGCGTCATTACGACTCTGCACTCATTTCTTTCCTCCTCTCACTCCTTTATTTGATCTATTTTTCCATATCGCAGTCCTCTCCTCCTCCAGCTGTTTGTAGTGTTAAATCATCCTGCAGAGGTGACAAGTTTTACTTCATTAAGTAGTGGCAGAGTGCACTGCTTCACTGGGGGAGTTAGGGTAAGAGTAAGGGTCTATCAATAACCATTAAGGATCCTCTCTCATTAGACCAAACCTCATAGGCCCCCGGGGCTTGAGAAATGGGCCCTGCCATCGTATGTGATGGAGCACACTTACATGGCATCAGCGAAATGCAAACCGAGGAGTAATTTTCTTACCACCAATGTTGTGTACACAGCCTTATTCTCATTCAGCCTGTTTGTTTAATCAAGAAGAACTTCCCTCCCCTATCACTAACCTCCAGTTTGCTTTTCCTCCTCATCTTTTTACACACACACCACAAACCCATCCAGCATATCCGAGCCACTGCAGTATGATTATTCATATGGCAATGAGGCTGGATCAAGCTTTGCAAAGGCTGCCACAGCGTGATGGGAGTGTTTCCAGATGATGACTTAGGAGCCCTACAACTTCCCTGCCAAGAGCTGGGAATTCAAACTTAATCAGGGCGTGGACGCCTCCCTCCTCCGTCTCATGTAGAGCTCCGGGGGGTCGAGGCCGAAACAAGAATAGAACCAGAGAGACAAAAGTCAAAGTCGAGGCAGGCGTCGTGCACAATCCCTCCCTCCATTTTCCTCGAGGGGAGCCAGAGGTTTTCTCCCATGAGTGATGGGTTCATTTTAGGGTTATTGGAGAAAGTTGTTTGTCTCGCTCGGAGAAGAGAAGTTAATAAGATTAGCTTTGTTCTACTCTGTTATCTCGCCTGCTTTCTCCCTCTCTCACACACACAATATTCCAAATTTCCACGCTGACTGTTGCCTATCCATCACCAGTGAGCTCTGCCAGTATGTTCCACCGTAGCCCAGCTGCAGACAGCGATCTCTGCAGCAGGGAGCCTCCAGCCCTCAGCTCATCCCTGTCCACAGACCGTGGTCACAGCAAGGGGAGGAGGCAATGATCAGCCCTGATCAATAATACATCGACTGCATTAAAGCTTATGAATAAGTCATGGGCGGAAGGAACCCAGTCGAGATTTGGAACACATACACACACACACACACACACACACACACACACACACACGCAGCAAAGTGATCTTTTACTTAGGCCAGGGAAGATGAACAGTCTGAAAAAGGGAACAAAGCAAGGGCTGTAACTGGGAGGGGAATTTATCACCCACCCACTGACATTTGGTTGCATGTTGAAGCTCCGCTCTGTCTCTTTGCTCTGCCACCCACTCCATTCACTGCCATTCTCTCTCTCTCTCTCTCTCTCTCTCTCTCTCTCTCTCTCTCTCTCTCTCTCTAATGGCCTTTTTTCCTGCGGGTGGAATAAATAAGTTAATACATGTGTCCTAAGGCTTAGCAGGGACCATCTGAATATAAATAGTTAATTTGCCATTGTAGAGGCCTTGTTTTGTGCCATATGAATATATTTGTAGTATCTTCTTTTTTTTTTTCTTCTTCTTCGTGTGTGTGTGTGTGCGTGTGTGTGTGTGTGCCACTGTAGACGGTTTGATTGCTGCGTAAAATTTGTGCGGCGGATGAAAGGGCAGGTGGTAACTTTAGCCAAGAACTTGAATGAGAACAGCACTTCTGAATAATTAATGTCTCAGATGTTTACTTAAGGGAAATGGTGTGTGTGTGTGTGTGTGTGTGTGTGTGTGTGTGTGTGTGTGTGTGTGTGTGTGTGTGTGTGTGTGTGTGTGTGTGTGTGTGTGTGTGTGTGTGTGTGTGTGTGTGTGTGTGTGTGTGTCCATCCAACATTATCATTTCTTTGGGCAGTCAGTGAGTTGCCACTTGCTGCCAAGTTGTGTGTATATGTGTGTTTCTGTTGTTGCTGCTTTATTAAATCCTGAAAGTGTTGTTTATAACTTGACCTCTAAGCATTTTGGAGTCGAGAGGCCAAAAACACTCGGCTCCTAGGTATACAACAGTGCTGTAGCATGCATTGACGCGTGCACACATTTGCGATAGCTCTTTGATGACATGCCCCCGTTGTGTGTTCGTGTTGTGCTGATGTGCTCCTTGAGGAGGTGCAGGAGGAGGAAGCAGCTCTTTGTTTCTGCCACCAGAAGTATGTCAGACAGAAATACTCCGGGAGAGAGAAATATCGCTGCGTATTAACCAGCGTGTAGAGATTGTGCTGCCCGTGGCAGGAAAACTGAGATGTTGGAGGTGGAACAGTATCAAAGCGAGTGAGCGGGAGAAGCATCAGAGATCAACATGGTCTATGTTGCTGTATAGTTTGTATACATGTGTTTTAAAGTCTCTATAACAGAAGTTTCATTTGAAATGGACAAACAACATGTTAAGACTTACGATACTGGAATTTTCTGTTTATCGTCTATTTTTTGCTATATCAGATGTTTTTGTCTCAACAGCTATTTGATGGATGAGATTTTATATTGTAGTGACATTCATTATCCCCTTAGGATGTATCCTAATGACCTCTGAGGGTTTATATGAGGTGCCAACAACCATGTTCTCCTCAGGATGAATTATAATAACTTCAAATTATCGAATTGTTCAATACTTTGTTTCATGACCACAAACATGCACAGCTGTACTTCAGCTGTACATGCTAAACTAAGATATGTTAGCATTCAGCCTGACAGAGCCCATGAATGGCTGGAGTTTTGTTTTTATAAGAATTTTGTTTAAAGGTTAGAAAACCTTCTGTTCTCCTAACTATTCTCCTCTTACCGCTCATGGAAGCTCTCCATTCACATCTGTCTCTGTTTTGCAAAAGCTCTTTGTGCTTGTCCATTAAATTTGACGTAAAAATGACCTGGTATTATCTTAAATGGTTGTCATGAACCACTTTCCTGTCAACTGTAATAACCAGTGATAAAATGTTGTTGCTGCTCACAGGCTGAACCATTAGTTTACATCAAATGTAACCTTGAACTAAAAGTTTCTGTAATATCAGTTTTAGACCAGAAACCTCAGGTGATCTATAAAACAGTCAGACGGCATCAATATAAATGGAATAATCTCTTTTTTGTTGATTCTTGCTTAGATAAATGACAATAAATTCATATTCTAAATGCTAACGAACCGCCCAAGGTCAGAGGAAGGGAAGAGACTTGTGAATAATGAAACGATGGCACTTACTCTGAGATGCATTGAATCTCATTGAATTAAACATCATTTCGATACAGCAAGTGTGTGTTTACAAAAAAACAAAAAACATGCTGATGTGTAGTCAAATTGAAAAGGGATGTGGTTGTGTGGATTTAGGAGGGGGGGAATCGTTATGAGAAAGATGGAGGGTAGAAAGAGACGAGCCGCAGTAGAGAGTTGCTTCTGCTGGAGGAACGGTGCTCTATCACCTTCGCGACATTGTCCAATTAGAGCATATGATTAGTGTAGACTGTCTCCAGTGAAAATGAATCTATCAGCCCCGGCTCGGATTGCTACAGGTCCCTACAGTTTAGCTCTCACTTTGTCTCTGTCACCGCAGAACTGCTAATATAAAAACGACAGAATGGATGATTTCTACTTAAGACGTAGCCTGATTGAAACTGATTACATTTCACAAAGGTTTATTATATTTCCATGTTATGTGCTCATGCTGGAGGGCCTGTGTGTGTGTGTGTGTGTTTGTGGGTAGAGCGGTTGTGTTTATTTGTGAAACAAGAAGAGATTTGGAGGACGGGAAGTGATCAGATACATTTACCTCCACCAAGGAAGTCGTGTTTTTGCTCTAAGCAAGATTACACAGAACATCTGAACTGATTTACGCGAAATGTGGTGGAAGGATGCAGTAAGAGTTTCCAGGAATTATTTTTCTTTAACATTGCAAGATTGGATATGCGTTTTTAATCATTTATATAAGACATGGATCTTAATGAAAACAATCAGACACATTTATGAAACTGGTATAATGTGTGAACTGTGCTGCAGCTTGATTTAAGGGCCTGTTTCTGTTGGGCCTTGTTGGAGGTATGTGCTCTACCGTGCCATTCTAGTTCCGGTTATATATATTTTTTTTATCTTCTTCCAGGTTCCCAGAGCCGAGGGCAGCCCCCCTCGATCCCCGGGACTTTGAAGACGATGATTCCGGACCATCCATGGGCCACGCCCCCTGAGAGCAGCACTCCAGACTCTTTACTACATCCACCTGTCCTTCAGTGTCTGCTTCAGCCAGCCGTCCTCCCGGGCCGAGCTGTCAGCCTTGGCCCTCGCTCTGTCAGCCGTCTCCCTATTACCGCCCCACCCCTCCCCGGTGCCTGCTGGCAGTGGCCTGACCTTGAAGGAGGCTGCTGTGACAAATATGGATGGCTCTCAAACCTTTTTAATTCCCCACCAGCTACTAACTTTTTTTTAATTGAAGCGCACAACTTATGTGCAATCAATTACCATCAGGCTCAATTTCCACAGCCAGTCAGATCCCGGGCTTTACTGCTGAGCCGGAGAGGAAGCCTGGGTAGGCAGCCGAGCGGAGCTTCTGTTGAGCCCAACAGATGTCAGGGAAAAAAAGGAAATTCTGTGACATGGTACGCTTCGCTCCTCATTTATTCGCAGTATCATTTAGATTCAGTTGCTGTGACAAACACTGCGGATGCTCTCACACATAGAAAGGGATTTTATTTTCAGAAGCCACAATGTCTTAAATCACAAAGATAATATTTTATATAGATCTATTGGGCATTATTTTTTTTTCTATTCTATCTACAATGTTGTCCCTGGTGCTTTCCATCATCATGTTGCCTTCAGCTACCTGCGGATTCTTTATGCCCGTAGATTTGGGCCCACTTATTTTTGTTCTTGTCAGATCTATTATCAGAAACAGAGAGGGGGGTGCATTTTGCCACTCATTGATTGGTAAATGTTGCTGAGTCTTTGTTAGGTAAAAATCGAATTGTACTCTCACAGTATCAGCTTTCAGTGCACTATAATGTAAAGGCCCATTACTCTGGGGCCAATCTGCAGCTTATGACGGATCGCCGTCCAGACAAATGCACACACTTCCTACCTTGACCCGCTGGGGCTGGAGCCGGAGCCTTCACTCCTGATGTACCACCACGAATCTGTCTGTATCAGCAGTTTGTTTTAATGTGATTGATTCTGTTGCCTTAAATTCCAAATCTCAGTTAGATTGAAACCGCGCCCACTCCAGTATCGGTTAGAATTGAGGAGAGAAGGCTTCGGTGGGTCGTTTGAGGCTCTCGTCAAAACAACCGGGTGTAGTTTCATCTAATCTGGGTTGGAAAAATGACAGACGCGAGAGGGATTTGACAACAACATGACTTCACTACTGTAGAACTGCACTTAGATGCACTGAGAGTTGTATATACCTACCCAAGGGAAATGTTGGTGAATCAACAGCCTATTGAAATCCTTCTTTATTCTAGTGTAACGACAGACAGGAGTCTGACTGTCTGATGTTTCTCTCTCCTGTTTTCATTTGTCTATTTTTGTCTGAAATCTATAAATAAACAGCCTGTTTCTTACATTGGGTGTTGAAGATGACGTTCATACATATACATCCATTCATTCCTGCATATTTCCTCTATTGCAAAAGCAAAAAACATTAGTCATCCTCGACACTATTATGAGAAAACCTTAAAGACATTTGACAATGTATGGAGAGGGAGCGTAAAGAGGGAACTCAGAAAGAGGAGGATTTCTTCTTCTTCTTCCTTTATCAAAATTCAAAGCAGCAAACCATCCAGATAGGACTGGGAATAGGAGGTCTGGGAGCAAAGGGGTCCAGAGCAGGAGAACTCCTCGGGGTCTCTGCTTCTCTAAAGACGCATTTAAATCCAGACTGGATTCACGCCTGCAGCACCGGACCAGCCAGAACCCACTTTTCATCAACTCACAGCCACAATCAGAAATCCTTTGTCTCACCTCTGCTCATTTTTCTTTCTCACTTTCCCTCTCTGGCCTTCTCAGAATCACACTATGTGGCTTCACACCTGAGAGAGATTTCTCAGCATGTCCAATCTGTACACGTTGAGATATTGACCCAGAGAAACTCATTTAGCCTGCTGGTTATTGCTATCTGGCTCTGCATGTGTAACTTCACAGAAATAATGGGGCTACAAGTTCTCCCAGAAATGAAAATCCACTCAGTATCTACTCACCACTGTGCCGATGGAGGTGGTAGGTGAAGTGTTTGAGTCCACAAAACACTTCTGTGCTTTCAGGGGTAAAACAGTGTTGCAGTCAAATGCAATACAATTGAAGAAATTAGTGAACTATCTTTAAATAGAAGGAAAAAAAACATAACATGCCCCCATACTGCTCGTGTGGTGTCATACGAGTGTCCACAAGCCCAGACGTTCATGTTCAACTGTGTTGGTGTGGAGAGATGTTTGACTGTGATAAAAGAAAGACTGTAAACGGTGTACAGTGAATGGAAGGTGGAGTCAGAAGCTCCAAAGTATTGGTCCATTGCCCCCCAGAGGCTAATTTATCATCAGACGATAGCGGATGGGATTAGCCAACGAGTAAAACCTGGTCCGATTCTCCTCTTCTTTCTTTCCTCCATCAATGTCTTTGTAAGTTTCTTTGCTGGCGCTGCCACGATGTCCATACTCTGAATACCAAGCTGGCTTTCTCTTTTAGTTAGCAGCTAACTCTTGCTCAGAGCCCTCGCTCTGGTTGTTGGTGTGAGACTAATTCTGTAAGCAATCTTGCAAATGTTCCTGCACGGTACACCAGAGCATAATCAAGTTCCAAGCGTTTCCGGGAGTGCTGTGCCGTTCCTCCTATTATGTTTGTGTACCATCAGAATGGTTTTTAAAGCCGGTATTTGAAGTGAAGAAATAAAACGACATTGTGTAGCTGTGAAGGGGCACAGCCAGATACAAGCTCCGGCGCGGAGAAAGAGAGGCTGGTTTTCCAGCGAATAATCATTATCCTGTCATCTGTCGGCGAGCCCAAACAGATCAGAGAAATAATAACAAACCTGAGGTAGGGGACAGTGCGCCTGATGTCGAGGGAGGAAATGGAGGGGAGAAGATTGTCTGATCTCATTTAGCCTGGGACACCACGAGGTTTCCCCCCTTTTTTTTTTTTTTCCCACACTCAATTACACCTGTTCTTCCAGGTTCACTTCACTGAGTCACAAGGATGCACGAGCAAACACAAGCACAAAAAGGGACTATTTGTGCAGTTGTATTGACATGAATTAATTGCTTCATGGGTTGTGAGATTGAATTAGCTACGTGACATGCTTGCTAGTGGTGATGGAGCTTTGATTGCTGCCTTTAATGGAGCCTATTTCTCTCTGCCATCGTTTAAAAGACAGTCGGAGGCTCTGGTTTCACAGTAATGGAGCGGCTCCACCACACATCAGCCCACCATGAGACGCCTTAATGATCCTGTTTGTTTGCATGCAAGAGCTGCAAGAGAACCCGAAAGTTTGTCTTCGTAAAACCACACATTTCCCCAAGATATACTATATGTGTGTGTGTCTGTGTGTGTGTTGGTGGAGGGGGGGTGCGGGATGTGTACGTCTATATGTGTTTTCTTCAAAGAATTTGTGGGGCTGTGCATTAGCCTGTGAAAAAGTGACATTTTATTTGCAGAGGCCCACAGCTCCGTTCCAGATTGCATGTTCTTGTACCATTCAAAAGAATGTATTGCTTGTCTCACAGTAAATGCACTTTCTTATTCATCTCTCCCTTTAGCCTCTTCACACACACACACACACACACACACACACACACACACACACACACACACACTCACACTCACACACACACAAAATAAAGGGATATAGTCCCGGATTTTTCTATTTTCCTCTGTTTGCTTTGGGTTCAACATCTCACTGAACTGAAACCAGAGATGACTTTTACACTATCACACATAGCGTTATGAGGACTGCGAGATAGTATCGCTGTTGAATTTAATATTTTTATCCTCAGTGGTGTGGTTATGTGGCTTTGTGATGTGTTTGCAATGCATTATGGATACAAAATGGGAGGTGGGAGTGTGGGTAAAATTAGCATGTGGGCAAAGAAAGAGACTGGGACTTCAAAACACCAACCAAGGGTATAAAATGATAGATGATTAAAAAAGCTGCACGCAACCAAATAGATTCTTGACCCAAGGACGTCTCGTCTGCATTTGTTTTCAGTCACAAACTTGCAGCTCTTTTTCCAAACTTGCTTTTTCTTTTAGCCTGATGCTAACTCTTGCATCACAAAAACCACATGTTAATACCATGGTGTGTACGGGACCATAATCTCTTCCCAGCTTAGGAGGAGGCGGCGATGCAGATTGTGGACCAGCACAGACTGACTGACAGGAGGCATCTGTCAGAGCGGGCAGGTACAGACTGTCTGGCAGCTCGAGCTCATGAACAATGACTCGGTGGAGACACGAGGGGCCAGAGAATCCATCTCTCCCCTCGACAGCCTCCATCACTCCTACATCCCAGAGTCGGCAAAGACATCTCAGTTCCTCTGGCTCTAACCTCTGCACAATCATTTCCTGTCGGATCATCCTGCGCGGGCAAGCCAAGGAACTGCAGAGTGGCAAGGGAAGAGACTGAGGGGACGCTGGGATCTAAAGAGCAGCACATGAGCGCATGCCAGGGTTTACAATGAGGATTAGAGTTCAGAATTCAACTCACAAGGACGAGAGATCAAAATTGGTCACATGTAAGGTAATAGAGATCCTGGCGATCCTGATGCAGCAGAAAGATTCCGTGGCGCTCTGTTTCCCTGCAGCTGACATTGGAACGTGCCTCTGAATAAAATGAACATCCCACCTAGATAACACTACTGCTGTTGCTTTTAGGAGCTTTAACACATTATACACCCTCTGTCACAACTATGATGAATCATCCTCACAACCAGGGTGAATGTAGAATGCAGAGAAGTGGGCGGCAAAGCGTTTGCTGGCTCACGCTCCAAAATCTCTGCCCAGAGGTACTTTGAAGTGAAGAGAATGTGTCTACAATGTAATAGCAACACATGATATTAGTTTTGAATGATAGAAATATGTCATCATGCGTGTCAAAAAAGATTGAAACAAGTTTGCTTTCACTAAAGTTTTCCATCCACCCACACTAACTGTTCACCAAAGCCCTGGCAGCCTGATTCGATCCACTCTTGTTTTCCCCTCCATCTCTTCCACCCTCCCCGTCCCTCCTCATGCCTCTCATCATTCATGCTGTGTACACAGTCTGTCCCTCTCTGCCTGCCCGGGCTCCTCCGGAGCTTGTTAATTGCGTCTGTGACACAGGTCTGTGTGTGAAGCAGCAGTCGTAATTGCTCTGGCCTGGCCTGAGGAGAGGAAGGGTGCGGCCGTCTGGCCTCCGGGTCTGCCCCAAGGCTGTGAGATTAGATACAAGCTTCCATGTTTGATGAGATGGATAGCATTAGTAGTTTTATCAGGGACAGGGTCTACCGTCAAACTCGTCTTCATCAGGTTTGACTGTGGCGCTGTCAAATCTTTTGCTTGTGTAGCTCACCAGTTGCTGGAAAACTGATTTTACACTGTGATAACCTGAAAACTGACACAGTTTCAATAATAAACATGTTAGTGTACACGAAAAAGGTATTTTTGGTCACACTGATGTATGACATTTTTCTGAAAAGTTTCAGTTGATGCCTGATTTGCGATTGGTCGAGCGTATGTATTGGCGAGACTTCGATACCGCAGTTCCCTCCCTAGATCGCTACGAGTCAGACCCTGGCTCCAAATTACATCACCGGGGGAAGTTGGCACCGTTCCTGTTCGGGGTTCTTTGGCTTCACTTCTGAAAAGTGGGCGGTTGTGATGCGTCGTTCATCTTCATATGCAGACGAGAAGCTGCTTCGAAAAATCCATGAACGTAAATTCTAAGATGAGATTTAATGGCAGAAATGGAGTCAGCTGACCTGATGGCCAGTGGAAGGGGGTTTCAGAGCCAAGGAACCAGTATCACAAAGGCTTTATCACACTTTTTTTTACTGGGAACATGTGGGAAACTCCGACCCACAGATCCGAGGGGCCTGTTCAGAGGAGTAGGGTGTCAGGAGCTCAGTGATATACTCCGGCGACAGCTCACTCGCGTGTGATTAAAAGCAATTTAAAAGAGACAGGGACCCATCCATTCAGTTTATTTGTTTCTCACGATTCTGACGCAGCGAGATCAAACGCCATCGTTTGTGCATAAGTTGTAGATCCCGCCGACCCGTCCACGAGATTTAACCGCCTGCTGTTGTACAAATAGCTTTCTATCGGTAAGTAGCTTAGTGTCAGTGGCCCCCATTTATCAGGCTGTTCCGGGAAAAGACCAGAGCTTCTACCCTGCAAATTATCCTAAATAAATCAAAGGCGGAGTTTGGGGGGAAACCAGTGAAAACACCCAGGATGACACAGTTTGATTTATTTAAAAGGATGGCTTGGATCTGTAAAATACAGACCGCATATCTTGCAGACTTTTTCCTCTACATTCTGAGATTGGGATTCGTGGATAATTTCCCCCAGTAATGTGAATGAGATTTAGTCAGGTGAGTGGTTAGAACCTCACATGGGCCAACTGGGATGTTTCCGTATTAAAGGACTCCTTAAATAACAAGGTATTAGGAAGGAATGTACCTAGCATTGCCCTTGACTAATTCACTGGCCTCCGGACAGGATTTGGTTCCTTGGAGCTGCAACACAGCTGACCACTGCCGCTAAAGAGTTTGCAGGGGTCAGAACCGACAGTTTCCTCGCTGTGATTAATGAAGCGTAACAGAAAAGAAATGCTCAACTTCAGGTTTGCAGAAGCTGCTGTAGGACACATTTATTTTATCAGTTAAGGCAATCCCAGGATACCTGTTTTTAAAATAAAAAATCTAAAAGTGTATCCTCACCATTCTCATACCACAAAGAAAAGAATCACATACTGTTTTGGACACTGTGACTTTTAAATACACCAAAGTAAACCAGGACAGATTTGGCAAACAGAGAGAAAGAGTTAGTAAGACAGAGAGGAAGACAGGAACATATTGGTGTTTAGTATCAGATAAATCCATGAGAAACAGGCAGAGTCTGTGTTTGCTTTGTTTGCTTGATATGACATCATATCAAGCAAACTGTACCAGACAGTGGCTGTTTATACAGGTGGACGTTTTGTGGGTGTGCCCTGATAAGCCCGTGCTACACAGGGAAATCAAACCTCCACCAAGACACATCAGTCCCGTTAAATGCAATCAAGCTGCACCAAATTACACACACTCATAGATTTAAGTCCCCTAAATATTTTTAAAAACCGCATACATCATTTCTTTCTCGGCCCATCCTTCCTCCGAGTTTCATAGAAATCTGTTCTGAGGTTTTTGCATAAGCCTGCGAACAAAAAAAACGGATAGAGGAAAAATCATAACCTCCGTGGGGGAAGAAGGAAATGTGCTTTTACTCTCTATTTCAGCCCGGATGAAAGCCAATATCAGTGAGAGTTTGCACAGTAAACGTGATTTTCTCCAGTAAGTTCTTCACTGACATGTTGTATTACCGTCTGTCCTTGTTCTCCCCGCCTCCACTAAATGTTTCCTCTGCAGACTCCCCATGGTGACTACTTAGCCGAGATGACAAGCAGTTTAAATATCAGATCCTAATTTGATGCAGTGATGATAAGACATTAACTAAACAGGCGCTCTTTTATGCATTTTCCCCCAAAAAATGTAATCTCATTCCCAAATTTCTTTTATTTCCCTCTTAGATGAATATAAAACCCTAACCCCCCCCCTCACCCTTACCATAAAACGGAGACATACTACATGGTTTTATCTGACACTGTTCAGCCTCTTCTCACCTCCCTGTTTCCTGCTGATGCGTCTATCACTTCTTTTGGTGTTGCTCCACTTCCACTCCCAGGCACCGTCACGTAGAACCAACACTTGCAGGTATTCGGCTGATGTGCTAATGACCTCTGTTCAACACGAGGGAAGACTGAACTTTCTGCCTCCGCAGCAACATCAACACTTCCTCTGCCCTGAAATGATGATAGTGTTGCTAAGTGACCACAATCATAATACTACAATGTTGTGTAGTCTATCTGGATGGATAATATGTAGCCCACGGTATCCTAGTAGACATCTCCTCACTAGAGTGAAATAACAAACAAACATATAAGCTAAAAGAGGAGAAATCCGACAGAATGAAAGAGAAATTGTGAATTTCTTATTTTAGCAAGGGAGACGTTCACTTTTTTTCAATGGATTTCTCCTAAACTGGAGCAGGGAATTTGCCGAATGCATATTTCGATGTGTTATGTTTATGAATTTGCTTCTGCTCTGTAAGACGATATAGGTGTGGTCTCGATGGGGTGATTTTTCACTGCAGAAATAAAAGGAAATACATCGGAGGCAGTGGGAAACGTAATAAAAATGCCTGTGAACTGAGGTGCAGTTTGAAAAGCTTGAAAACAGGAGAAATAAAAAGTGCAAACAAAGCATGAAGGCAGATGATTCTGCCGCTGCTTCAGAGAGAAAACGTATTATGATGTGAGGATGAAGCATTAGTACAAGTACACCCGACGAGCTTCAGCATCAGGTTTATTCAATACTCTGCAGCTGTGGGCAGCTACGTTCCTGTAAATCATTGATGCATCTTTTATTTGTAGTAGAGGAAATGGGATATGGGACATTACAAATGGCAGACAGAGTGGAGATGGAGCAGAATGAAAAGTAATTCTATTCCCTGAATTGATAGCAGTGAACTGACACGTCAGGGCTACTGCGAAACAACGGTAGGAAGCAGGCTCCGGGTTTCAAGGCTAAGAAGATGCTGTTGTTGTAATTTAAATCACAGTATATAATACACGCGGAGGCACAAAGGGATTAGACGTGTTTGTATTTTTCATTCATGTCCACAAACGCCACAGGAAATCCTGTCTTTCTGTCTTTTGGGCTTCATTGTCTCTTCAAAACAGGCGAACATCCATTAGTGCTGGCAGGCAGGGGGATTGAGATGAATGTGTTCCAATTTTAACCACCCCTCCGAGTGCCCTGCAGGGTCTCCCAGTGCACAGAAGGACCGCAAAGTGGGTGCCGGACTATTGCAGAGTGGCCTTTCGAGCTCTACCTGTGGGTGGCATATCAAACGCGCCTCTATAAATGCACTTTTACGATTTTGTATAAACACAAAGTTGCACAGGCAGCTCTCTCCCTGCTTCTGTCTCCTGCCTCCTCACACATCCCTTCGCGGAGATGTCGCCTACAAAGGTCGGTCTCTCTGAAAATGTACATAATCACTTAAGATGTGACCACTCTATCTGTGTTGCCACGGGCCCGCGTGGCAGATAATGGGGGAAAGAGACGCCATGTGAACACCCTCCCTGAGAAGCCCTATCTGATGACAGAGAGGAGAAGAAATAACCCGCTTGCCTCTGAGAGCCAGTATCTGTTTATTCGCTCTGCACTCGAGTCATAATCACCCTGTGTACAGACTCTCCTCCTCGTGAAAGCTTTTGTGTACAACCGAGCGGAATAATGAGTGGATGACGTCTCCTCTCCGTCCTCTGCGGTCCCTTTAAGATGATGCTTTGAGCATCTGCCCGCAAATCACGCCCGTTTAACCCTGTGCCCACCTTGTCACGCGGGAGGCCAAAACTCGGAGAATGGGGATGTTAACCGTGATGTATGAGTTGCCATTAAGATAATGATAATAAAACGGCGGGGCCGATTAAACGAGCATCCATTCATGTTAATTGTTCTTATGATGAAAGGTCAGGCCCAGCATGTGTCTGAGCCCCGGCGCCACAAGCGACGCTTCTTAATGAGACTTTTTCGATTAAATTATCCGCAGGGAAACAAAGACGGAGGCCATTGCTTTCTGCCCCCAGCCGACACCCCAACCACACGCTGCGTCTCAGAGGCGTTTAGGAAGGTAGTTTGCCAACTTCATCAAATGTTACAGAGGAGGGATTGTTCTCCAACTACGATCACCACAAACTCTTGAAGCTCTACAACCGTTTCAAGTGTGTGGAGGGCAGCTGTTGTACCAGCTCGGCACAACATGCAAACATGCATCGACACACCTCCTTCCTCCTAAACGCTGGATTTGCGGTTCCCCTGTTGATGTGCAGAAGTGCCCCCCCCCCCCACTTCCTATGAGGATTAGAAATGATCAAAGCTATGTTCATTCCACACTCACATTTCCTCCACTCCTAACAACAGCCAGGAAAACCCCCATCGGCCCACACACACACACACACACACACACACACACACCTCTGTATCAGCCAGCAGGATAAGCTCCAGGCATGCTTGAGAGGGCAGGGAGATATGCAACCAAATACTGCTTGGAAACTTTCTATTACCACTCATAAATTCTCGGGACATTTCGGTGTGTTTTGTTGCCAAGTCCCGTGCTTGTCAGGGGACTCGTTTATAGGTGAATCATGCTGCTTCACGGCCCTCCTTCATCCTTTCGATTTGGAATGGCTCCCTCCATGTCACTCAGCCGGAGACGTATTTAGTCTCCGAACCACATTATCCTCGCACTTCAAAAGATGTCCTATATTTCAACTGTGTTCTACTTTTTACCTCCTTTTCTCGCTATTGTTTAGACGCTCGTCTCGTGACGACTGCCCTCTTTTCCCGGGCCTTTCGGTGTGTCGGCCCTGGCTGATGTAAAGATGTGTGCAACTGTGTCACTGTGAGTCTAATGAGAGGTCGCCAAGGACGGGGTAAGAGAAACCAGCGATTTATTTGTTTGTGTGCGTTTGTCAGTGCGTGAGCTATGAGTGTGGATTTCTGTCTGCGTGCGTGCCAATGAATGAATCACAGATGTGTAGCGAGGAAGGGGTGCGTTTTGAATATGAGCACTTCCCTTGGTGCTTTGGGGCTCGGGTCCAGCCGCAGTGGCATTGAGCTGGTAATTCTTCACCCTGTGATCAAAGGCCCCGGCTCCCAGTGCGCTCCCCCAACCACCAGCCTCTCTCCACTCCCCCTTATTTCTCCCTCCCTCCCCTGTTCGTACTCCTCCAATCAGAGCCCGGAGCAGCCAGGCGTGAGTCATGGCACCGTTGCTTATTAAGCCTGAGTCTTGCAGATCTTACAGTGGTCCCTAGACTTTTACCCCTTCAAACCCAACTTCCTCCTAAAACTTCACGCTCGCGCTGCACCCACACTTATACAATCTCTTTCAGTCCCGGCTTTTCTGAAAACCTTTTTCGACAGCTGCTACCTCGTGCCTTCCCCTCCTATTTTAGCCCCTCGAAGAGTTTTGATCTGGCGCACATGATGCAGTCTGTCATGCCCCAGACAAAAATCCCTCTCAACACCCATAACTTTCAGTTTAGTTAAGATATTTCACGCTCCCTTTCCTCCTAACCCCCTTTTCAAACACCTGTCTACATTTATGCACTTGACGACAGAATCTCAAGCACGAAGCAATTCTTTTTTTGCACCAACTTTCTCTCTCTGATTGTAACTGCTGCTTGCTGCTCCTTCTATTCTAATTCACGCTTCAATAGCTCACATGTGCCACTCACGCACGGGGGCCGTGCATATTCGCTCACTCTGGCATCTCCTAGACACGCTGCTGCGATATTCTCAAGGTTACCCTCAATGTTACCCGCAAATCTGGGTCTTTTATCTAACACAAATATAGCCTGGAGCACGGAGCAGTCTGATGAAAAATGCAGAATAGAGCCAGAGCGTGGCAGGGGAGTAGGGAACGAGTGTCCCACTTTGGCCTATAAAAAAAACCCACCTGCGACAGTTGGTGGTCCGCTAAATGAAGGCAGCCCTGGGCTGTGAGCAGTGGGCCAAACCAAAATGATTGCCATTGAAACAGGCCGAGCCAACTGGGAGCTCTGGTGCCTCTTTTCATCCTGGCCCAACTCCATCACGCGACCTTCTGGCCCCGATCCTCTGGTCCCGCTGATTTCCTCCTCTCTCAGTCTCTCAATTACTGTGATATCTGTGATTTTCCGACTTCTTTTATTCTGCTCTCCAATATTGTATTAGATTTGGTCTGTGGAGTTGGTCATGTGCGCCCTAGACTCACGGGAAGTAAAGCAAAACTGAAATTTATTTTGTGCCAAACAATGAACCAGAGTAATTGACTTTAAATGTGAAGACATTTTTACACATGGCAGAGGTGAAGAAAGAGAGATGGAACTGTAGAGGTAGAACAACAAAATATATATATATATAAAAAACTTTATTGTCAAACTACTTTATTTAAAGGAATGTACGCTGACAGGGAACAAGAGGCAAACTTTGATGACAGTCACTAACAATTGTAGACCCAGCAGGATGAATCCCTTTGGTTAACTTTCTTTTCATCATGAGGTCAGCGATTTTGATTTTGTGTGAAATGGCTCAACAACAGGTGAATAATATGCTTGAATATAGGGCCGGGCAATAAAACAACCTCAAAAAAATTCCAAATATAAAGAAGATAAAGTTTATTTATGATACAAATATCTGTTAAAATTTGGGTAAACCCCATATTTGCATAATCCTATTAGCCTTTAACGGTACTAGGCTACAGCAGAAGGCTTACCTGCTGTCACGTGTGGGGTGAAAACGAGGAAAAACACATTTTATATGTAAATGTAAAGCCACAGAAATTAGGTCACACATCACCTGTGATTCAGGGATGGTTTAGGATCTTTAAAGCTGGAAGAACAGTAGAACGATATCCGTTGTAAAATGAGCAGGTTGCCTACGTCAGTGAAGAAAAGAAACACAACAAACCCCATCCCATCAAGTACAGGAAGTCATTGGTCCGAGCACACAACAGTCTTTGGTGGTCCCCTGACTTCTCACCTGGCATCACCAGCAAGCTGACAGCTTTAGTCCAACATGAAATGTCACAATAGTTGGGTGGCAATGACCTTTGGCTCAGACATTCACGCTGCCCACACGATGATATGTAATAACTCTGGATAGATCCCCTGACTTTTCATCTGGCATTATCCTCTGGGCAGAATTAACATTTTTGCTCAGTGCTTGGTTTAGGATCTAATAGCAGCAAAGCTAATGACATTCCCAGCTGCCTCGGTTCGCTCAGAGCACCAATGTGCCTGAGTGGAGCCTAATAGACGACAGGCTCACTCCGACATGCTGATGAACCGCGTCTGCTCTCTCTAATCAGCCGTTGTTTAAACTCCAGTGACAATAACTTCATCATATGAAGTCACATCGAGCAACTGTTTATATTGTGACACAATGAGAGGGCTGAAATCCTCACAGTCCTCTAACTATGTTTAAGTGAGAGAAAATGACCCGTTGCTCGGCCTGATTTGACCTCGTTTAAGGCTGTTGCTTAGAAATGCCACCGTCTGTTGTTTGAAAACCAGATGTGATAATGGACTGCTGTGGCCTTCAGAGCTGCTTCCCCACACTGAGCAGAGTCCCCACTTAAACTACTATGTTTCCATGTTATGAAGTACAGCAATACATTTAATCAATAACTTAATTCCACTTCCTGTGTAAATATTTATATTTATGATATGATTACTTTTATATGGGCCTTCTTCACATCAGATATATTGACAAGTCACAATATGAATAGTACAGGAGCGTCAGCAACAAGCTTTTTACTTTGGTAGCACTGGGATTGAACGTTTTTGAATGTGACGTCCTTGTATTTTTTCCATTACACTATTTTTTATGCTAACGCTAATTTAGTTTTATTTACTCTCAAGCTTGTGTTTTGCAATTTTGTGTGTAAATTCATTCCAATCTTTTTTTTATCGATTGTTGAAAGTGATGTTTCCATGTCGTCTCTGATTATAAAATTGGAAACTGCCTTGAAAGAAGCTGTCAAGACGTTGTTGTAATTATTAACAAAACACCAAATGATCATTGTGCTAGCACATAAAAATTATCTGTGAAACGCTGCTCAATCATTGGATGTCAGGGAACCAAGGATCCTAATATTACAGATCAGTGGCTAAATTTTGTTTTTCTAAAATACAAGAGCACTTAAGTCTGAATTTGACCATCTGTTAGAATCATTTCAGCACAGACTGACCACGGCTGACCATCGTGTGTTTCATCAAAGAATAGTAGCCTACAATCCTTTACCTGCATCAACCAATGAGAGAATGGTCTCATGTGACAGATGCAAAACATCTGGTTCTCACCAGAGCTGCAGAGAGCAGAGATGTAAATATACATTGAGATGCTTTTTGGTTCTTAAAAAAACCACAACAATCTTCTCATGGATATCAGAACGTAATCACAGGAAAAGTATAAAATATGCAACCTTTAAGAAAGCAATTGTTGATGCTTCAGGCATTTCTCACTCAAATTGTTATTCACCTCTGCCTCTGCAATCCCAAATCAATATCTCTTCCTCATTTGATGCTCAGTCTGGGCCTTATAGATTGACAGTCACACACACACACACACAAGCTACCCTTTCCATCTCCCTCTGATTCAATTGTCGATGCCTATCTAATGTCCCTGCAGTGCCACCACGGCGTCAGCTGTGCTAACTAAAGTCAAAGAAACGAGGCACTGATCACGTAATCGAATGACGTTTCAATTAATGCATTTCGGAGGAGTGTGAAGGAGACCCTGATGGAACGCGAGTGTAGGGGAAAGTTCTGCAAGTACAGTTTGTGCATGTGTTTCCATATGACTGGTCACATGAGCCTGAACGTAAATGTGCAGCATTGTCAGCGGAGCGTGGTTTGCGTGTCGTTCCGAATATTCACCAGCATGTCAACTCCTTAATGGGGCCGGCAGAAACATTAGCCGAAACTATTGACGCATTGTCCCTCGATGTGTCCCCGCTCTGGTTTTTCTGACACACACACGCACACTCTCGCAAACAAAGACGTCCTTCACATCAGAAAGCTGATTATCAAACGTAAGATGAATGTCAAGAGACTCATGATGAACAGCCCCTGCCGGTCCTGAAGGGGCCTTGGCATTTCACAAGCTACCTCGACTGAGGTCTGACGTGACAAGGACATGTCATCCTGAAGCTCTTATGAGTGGCACCGTTAGATAAAATGATGTACTAGCAAAGCCTTGTGTGACTCTGCCGCTCGTATTTACTTTCAGTGATACCCTTCAGCTTGTCTGTAATATGAGGTAAGCACTAAAGGACTAATGTTTCTCATCTTATTCCCCATGTCTTTCTATTACGATATCTCCCCTGATTATTTATTCACAGACGTTTCCTCATCCAACCCTCCTGGCTTCCTTCGGCGACTCATTCTCTTTCCCACCTCCTTTGGAAGTGTTGGTATCCGTGTCCACACACACACGCACGCACGCACGCACACACACACACACACACACACACAGACACACACACACACACACACACATGCACGCACAGATCCTGTTACACGTAGCTCTCGCTGCATCTCTGGCTGGATCTCACTCTCACTTTTTTCTCTCGGTGCCACCACTCGCCCACAGGCAAAGTCATCCCAGTTTGCTCCCCCCCCCCCTCACAAACACACACACACACACACCCTCCAGCCCCCTCCTCCTCGCCAATCAGATCATCTGGCTACCTCAGAGTCATTTTACAAATTTGGCCACTAATTGGGTTTCTCCTGCGATTAACTTAATAACAACCTTCATATTAGAGTTTAATGTACCTTAATGAGCCCATTTGTTGGCCAGTGGCTAATTAGGTCTGAGCTGTTTATAGATAGATCACATTGAATGATGGGCATCACTGAAACACTGTGTGTCAATCGGTAATGAAGCTAAGGCCTTGTTCTTTGCTGTCCCCCCCCCCCCCTGAAAAAACAGATTATACGGTCTTGGTTCGTGGATCCGTCTCTATAATTTGTGAGACTGCGCAGCATCAACATTAATGACAGCTCCAGGGGAGCAGAATAAAATCCATTTAACATTGACTGACAAATCTTCTTCCTCCTCGACAAGCATTTGTTTTTTATTAGCGCTGATTGTATTCAGGGTTTGTGTTGAGGAGACTCCTTTTGTTAACTCTGCAGATCATTCAAATATTGCGCAGCCGTAGACCATCAGGACCCCTCATGACAGACTGACAAACATGGGGCCCCACTGGTCGAAGTTTTAACAGATCCCACTGACATGCCAAGCCCCTCCCCTGGAGTTTGAGTCTGCATGGGGCCTGGGTTTGATAAGGCAGCAGGTAGATGATTACACAGGGAGCTGGAGGAGGTTGATATTGGGCCGCGTCCCAATCGCATGCCTCCAGGTTAGCATGCTATCAAAAGAAGGGGTTTGTTTGAAACAAGGTTGTCTGACTGCACACAGCTGCAGCTCTACGATAAAGAGGGGAGGTGTGATAGGTGAAGTATTTATTCCACGACACTCTCTGTCCCCTTCTGACTCAGTTCAACTTAAATTGGCATCCATCCTTCATCGCTCCCTTATCTCTGTATGTTTGTGTTGTGTATCAATGCTGTATTTGAGTTGTTCAATATTAAATTCCACACCCTGTGTCAAAGTTACTTGAGCTGTATATGGACACCGGGTGAATACTATCGGTGAATACATCTCTTTCTCTGTGTCTGTTCTTATTTTCGGAACCAACGATAAAAGTTATTTGAGGCTTTGATTCTCTACAAGTATTTGCATCTTTTAACTCTCATCAAGACAAACCATCTGCTAAAGGATTGCTCCAAACTGTTTTTACCTGCCATCTGTTGGCTCCATCCAAAGCTTTTTTAGTTGTATCCTAACACAGTGTGGGTTTGCAACATCTCTTAAGGAAAAGCATTCGCATTAAATACTATACTGGCTTTGTAGTAGACCCAAACTGGCACTTTTTATACCTGAAGGAATTGTAAATTGTTTACGCTTCCCTTTTTAGCTCGGAAACTTCTCATAATAGACCACTCGTTCTTTGATACAAGACACATATATGTGCACTAGTGAATAATGCAATTAATATATATTTTTACGAGACCAACAGTGAGATCATATATCGGTTAATAACATTTTTGAAAAGTTTTAAAATAATAATACCGCCTTTTTCTCTTTACACCTAGCATGAACTAGAATCTAGTGACAAAGGAAGATTAAAGGCTATAATATTCATACAGTATGGAATGGGGGTGTGCAAGTGGAAATGTCAAGATCAAAGTCAAAGTGATGAGATTTAGGTCAAACTAAATCAGATGAAGATATCTTTTGCATGTCGACTTCAAATTGTAATGTTGAGCGATATGTGAGTTGCCAGTGTTTCATTTCTCCGAGTTTGAGTGGTTTCTCCTTCGAAACAGGAAGTTTCGCCAAAATCTCCTCAGATACCAAATATTAAATACCAGACTGTGTGTGTTAAACGAGAAAGAATGTCCCTGCTACTACAAACAATTCTGAAGTATATTTGTTTGTTGGTTGGTTTCTTTGCCTCTGGGGAAGGAGGGAGGCTGGGGTGTGGATCAGGGAAGACACCATTACATGTGTGGATCGGAATCAGGGGCAGATCCAGTAACTTTTACCCTCTCACTTTAACATTGTGAGAAAATTGGCGTCTTTCAACATTTTCTCAGATAATAATTCATGGATCTGGATCAATACATGAGGCCCATTCAGGGATCTGGTATCTGTGAATGTGTGAGATTCTGAAGGGGGCTGTTGGGCTGTTTGGCTGTTTGGCTGTTTGGAAAATGAAATGGAAAACTAATCTTCTCACATTCTCTCCTCATGCCTGGTCCTGCTAATCTGTAACGATTATGTCTGTTGCCTCTTTAGATGAGTATTAACACTGTTGTTTCAATAATCCCGTGCAAAACTGGATCAGCAAGTTCTGAACCTGGAGAAGTTAAATCACAACTGTTCCTCACACAGGCCACCATCATATTTTCCAATCATAAGAAAAAGCTTCGACCCTGATTTCACAGTTTACTGAAGAGAACCTGTCCCCAAGTCGTTTAAGTCTTCTCCTCTTCTTGCTTTTAATGTGAAATAACAGTGCGGCCGTCGGATAACTTTGCTGGAACGGTGGAACTACTCGAACCCCGTGCACGGTCCCATCGTGCCCGCAGTTTGAGAATCTCTGTCCCGGAGCGAGCGACCTCTGGTCTCCGGTTCTCTGGCTCCGACTCCGCCTCTCTCTCAGCTCCAGCACATGAGCGACCGTCTCCCCCGCCAGGCTGCCGCCACCCCGAAGCCCCTTCCAGCCCCAGCCCGTGCAGCCTCCCCCCCGCAGCCCTTTCCCCTGAACAACCGGACTGCACTCGGCGGCCCCCGACGCGAACCCGCGGCTCCCTCACGCCGAACGGACGCTACGAAGAAAGAAAGAGAACCAAAAAAAAGTTGTGGAAATTACAATAGGAAGGAGAAGTTTTTCCTCTTTTCGCCCCCAGTTTTGTGGCCCCGCGGCGGGGCAGGACAGCTCGGACAGGCCGGGGGGAGGCGGACCGGAGACCGTACGATGTGGATCTGGTACCTGCTACTTGGTTCCGGCTCGAGAACAGTTGGTAAGTTGGATTTTATTCGGAAAGTGGTGTCGTTGTGGCGGCGCGGACACGGGAGCACGGAGGGTTAGAGGAAGAGGAGGAAGAGGAGGAGGAGGAGGAGGAAGAGGGGGGCAGCGTGAAATCTTTTCCGCGGCGGTGCGAGCTTCAATCCTCGGATTTATTCAGCCCGAGTTTGCTCCGAGTCTCTGGAACAAGCTCAATGGAGAGAAGTTTTCATTTCGACTGACGGGGGCCGTGTATTGTCTGGAAAGTGGGAGCTGGAGCAGCAGCTCCATACTTTCCCGTCCGTGTCCAAAGCCCAGAAGTGGCTGCACGTCCTCTTCTCACCCAGGACATATTTATATATATTTATATAATGGTTTTGTTCCATACAACCCTCCATGCTCCATCCATCCACTGCCTGTTTGACCGGATCGAGGTTGTAGCCTCCTCCAGGCTCAGTTATGACCGGGAGGTTGTGTTGTTGACAGGACAGTGTTGACAAGTCAATCTGGTCTCCGGCCCCGCCATGGCAGCTGTGGTGGCCCGGAGGTGGAAGCGTATACACGGGTCAACCAGCTGGCTCCTCCGTAAGCCTTCAGTTTACTTAGCTTGGATTCTGCATCGGTATCTGTCACTATCCACCAGAGTGTGGAAAAGTTCTATTATGATTATAGTGACCAGAATTATCATGGTAATCGTTATTATCGCTGTATACGTTTTATATTGACATTATTTACGTTATCAATAAAAATGATGGTAGCATCTTGCACAAGTTGGGACTAAATATCAGCGTTTGTCAAACTTACGCAATTTGGCGTCACTGGATGTTAGCATCTGCGTCTGCATCCTGGAGACTTGCTGACTTTGGAAGATGTTGGAGGGAATCAACCCCAAATCATCGCCTTCATTACGGTAATTAAAGATTAAACGGTACAAAAAAACCGTTGAACGCTTGGACATTCATCAGTGTAATAAGAGCTGCCTAAAATGACAGAAACCATATTTGAGAAAAAACTATTTAATGTGCACTTTGACTATTTAGTTTGGTCCATGTTCCATCAACTAACATGGGGGAGACAGGGTTTCATGATCTACACCGAAGCCAGCCACCAGGGGGCGATCAAGCTGGTTTGGCTTCACTTTTGGGGAGCTGTCACGTTGTCCCTTTATTTACAGTCTGTGAGTGTAACACATGACACTTTTCTAATGACGTGCGGTGGCCTAAACTGTACTCACATTTATTTGTGTGAATCTTGCCTGAGCCAGTTATTGCAGGAAGTTAGTGTTTCGTCCACGTGGCCCAGGCACATACATAAAAGGCATTTTTGTCAGTGGGAGTGAAGCATAAATATCATTATATTAGGTGTGGAGCAGAGTTCTATTGTTGGCTGCCAAACCCCCTCTTCATTCTTCTCCATTGAAAGAGCCTGTGCACATGATTGATGTCATAATATCACTGAAGGTTGCGTACTTAAGTACTGTTTATGTGTTGTCAGCCTTGAATAAAGTTGTACTTCAGTCTTGTATTAGCTCATACCCCCTGACCGGGGTAATAATCAACCAGAATGTGTGATGTATTGTGTTCACGTCTGTATATCAGTTAGAATACAGCACAGATATTAGCAGGCTAAAATTGTCCTCTCACAGGACATTGCTGCTGCTCTAGCCAACAATAATATTAGGCCTAAATTGAGTGTTCTGTCAGAATAATGTGAATTTCATTTGACATTAGGGTCCAACACGTTTCAATATCTATTTTGGGTCCTGGGTGATACCTATTAAAATCATCCCAATATTGACATATGAAGATATGCCAATTGACACTGGCAGAATATCCACCCCACACTGAGTCAGTGCTATAAATAATACGACAAATGGAATATGCATGAACGGAGTAGAATTTCCATTGTAGGTGAGATGTGTGCACAGGCCTCAGTGTTCTCTCCAAATATGCACTGTAAGAATCAATATTTTGCTACCTACACCTACGTAATTGCAACCTTGAATGTAGCAGATGCACAGATGTTGTGTCTTCCACACACTTGTCCTCATGATAAGAATTTTCCAACAAATATAACAAAGGTGTCATTTAGACTCAAGGAATCATCACACTTAGGCTACATCCACATTACTAGGTATCAGTTTTCACTTTTAATTGCTACTTCTACTACTACTATTACTACTACTACTATGCTGCTACTAGAGCCTTCAAGCACCTAGAGTAGAGAACTTAGGAAATGCTGCTGTCATTTTTTTTTTAACTCTAGGGCTACGTTGTTAGTAGAAATGAAGACATTGATAAACAATGATGCGGTTGCCTGCATACGCTTCCTGGTTGGGTTTTATTGACTACTAGTGATGGATGCAAAGCATTTCCAACACTCTCTTTGAGTAACTTCCACCTCGTCGTCAGTCTAAGCAGAGAAATCCCTGCTCTTACCTATCCTCATTGCCGATTCCTGTTTGTAGTAAGCTCTGCAACAAAGAACCAACTGCAAAATAGATCGTCTGCTCCCTGTTTATAGCTAAGCCCTGTGTACATTTTCAGATGTGTTAGAACAGACACAGATTTGTTTTGGAGCTAAAAGTCTTGTCGTGATGGAAGTTGTTTTCATTTGAAAAAGGTGTATTGAAATTGAAATGTCTCAGTATGGATAGAGCCTAAATTAGAGTCATAGACACACTCAGCAAAATGTTTCCAGTAATCGTTTCTGCAGTTTTGGTCATTTCCCAGCAATGTCTCAATAACTTGCACAGCTTCAAGTTTTCTAAGTGAATGTCCCCTGTACTTTCCCATAAATTCACAGCGTATGTATTCGCTTCGGGTTAATCAAAACTCTGTTCCCATGCATACACCCTCTGTTCCATACTAGGAGTGAAGTAAAACACTGGGAGCGCTGGACCATTGGCGTACCCCTGCATTCTACTCGCCTTCAGAGATAAATTGGTCCTATGATGTAACATGAGCTTCAGCCACACAATCCACTGACAATAGAATGTTGCCGCGCTGTTGTTGGTAGAGTGGTGAGCAGCCTGGAAATATATTTAAGCTGGTCTCCTCAGCCACAAACCAGGGGAATTATTGATATGAATAAATGGAAGTAGCAAGTCAGGAAGATGAATTAGCTTTGCATCGGTTATTTCCCACTACACCCAAGGATGATTATTGCTTGTTAAGGATCAGCATCGTGATATGTGTAAATGGCAACATTAAAACATGTTTGATAAGATTGCTCTGGTGCCCTGAGGTGCTGGGGTCAACTGTCTGTATGCACATCTTCTACAGATATGTGTGTGGTGATCAAATATGATATATTCGTTTTCTTTACAAGCTTTTAAATTGGATTTCTGCTTCATT